>OX439037.1:29462026-30662026 GCA_949317995.1 Acholoe squamosa | reverse complement strand
AAAACTACGGCTTTAGGTAATCAAAGTGGCGACTTTAGGTCATCATCCTGACCACCTAAGTCGTCAGTATGATGAGTTTCTATTGTCAGTATGACGAGTTTAGGTGGTCATTTGACCTTGACTACCCTAAACTCGTCTGTATTGACGAGTTTTAGGCAGTGCCATGTTTTCTGTGTACTGCATGGGCTCACTGATCTTGCTTAATTCCCAAATCTGCCTGATTAGGTATTATTCTTGTCTACCCTATAGACCTATATTGTCATCTACCTGGCAACCAGGTTAGGGAATCACACCCAAGAATATCAATAAATGATGATTTCCAAGTACAGAAAAATATCTCTACATAATGTATTACTCAAAAACATTTCCAGTGTTCAAAAGACCTGTCCCCTGTTAAGCTTAAATAGGGGAAAACCTTTAGAAGCGACAGGTCACACGCACGCCCACACATTTATGATTCATTTGAAGCCATTATTTCCCACCACATACTATTATTCATGACTATTGAGTATTGACAATCTGATCATTTCATTTATCCCATTAAGTTCCTTGACGTGTTAATCGTTTTTATCATTTCACTCACTGAACCCAGATTCATCATACTTGATTTGCATTTGAATAAAACTGCCGGAAATATCATGAAAATCCAAAAACTACCCAACTGGATGTTATCCTAGTATTTACTAGATTTCAAATAGTAAAGAGTCAATGGCATGACAGCAGGTAGTAGTAATCAATGCTGTCAATATGAAGGGTCACACATGTACCGTGATGTCAAAGGCAAGCGATCGAAACACACAAAAATGATCCAACTGTCTCTAAAATCAATCTTGTTACCGTTAGTGTTCTATTGACTGTATAATAGCTGGCACTCATGGGCTGTACCCGCCCATGTTAGGGTCTTTGAAGCTGGAGTGTAGGTGTATGGGAAACAGACTGGTGTCTGAAGTGGGTCTGCAGTCAGCAATTGCTAGAATTACTGTAAAATAATATCTTTCAAGGATGTAAGCAGAAACAGTTGTGGCAGCCAAAAGACATTGATTTACTCCTACAACCATTGGTGTTGGTTTTTATTAGCATTAAAAATGGTTACTGATGGTCAGTTTGAACCTACAACTCGTAGGCCAGTTTATAATGTACTCTACCAATGCTTCAACCTTTTAAAATAGTTAAGAGATGAAAGCCCAGGTAAAAAGAAGTTCCCCTAAATTTATCATGAGTTTCTTTTGTATGTGCTGTCTGTGAGTGGCTACAGATCTATTGGCTGTTTAGAGAGATGTGAACCAAGTACGCTGTGTGGGAGGGTGAGAGGCTGCTGAAGGCTGTATCACCAATTGAGCTAATTTGACCCTAGTTCTTGTGATCATGCCATGGTTTAAATGATCTCTATTCAACAGTTGATCAATTGGCATAAGGGAAAATGCACCAGGGGGGAGGGGGCAAAACTAAGTGTACAGCATTCCCCACCTAACCTTTCTGATTTTAAAGTAAATTCGCAAAATTAGTTCATGTACTCAGTGGGGTCATGATTATTTCAGGCCTCGTGTAATATCTAGAATAGTGATGCTATGCCAGACCAATATTCCATTCTGAGTAGCTCTGGACTGAAGTATGCCTTTAGACATGAGATAGATGCAGCTGATGAGGCAGAAACTAAGAGAAGGGGTTCTTTTACATTGAACAGTGACTTATGTGTTTATGGGGCACAGCTATTTCTGTACACTCAGGCTAAAACACGGGATGTCTTACAAAAAGTAAAAACTTACGGACCACCTGTTATGCAAGCAGCCAGACTAGACACCATTATCATTTTCTTTCATACTTATAATACCATCCGTGCATATTCCTTCTCCAATTAGACAAAATATGAAAAGAAATCAAGTATTACCACTCATCAAATATAAAGATTGACTACACGATTAGGTTCTGAAAATATAATCATTGGTAAATACAGGTAGACGTTTATCCCTGGTGTAGTCTAAAAGCCTATGTTAAAAGCCTGATTCTTATCTGACCTTTGGAGGCTGAGTGTTTCAGTGATAACAGCACTGGGTCGGCCTGGGTGAAAGATGGAGATAGTGGGTTTTTGAGCAACTGGAGGAGTTAGAGAAAGAACCATAGGATACATGGCAGAAATGGTGGTAAAAGAGGATAAAGGGAAATTTAATCACACAAGGCTGATAGCTGTATGGGTGGCTGGAGACATTTTTAGATTTGCCCCGGAAAGAACACTTTAGGTTATCAATAAGGTCTAACTATGTGAAATCGAGAGGTGCATAATCAGGAAGATGCTTTACACTCTGTGATTTCCAAGGAATTTGTGGTTTCAATCCGTCTAAATTCAGCGGACAGAATGTCTTTCAAAGGTGACCCACTGAGATCATGACTGGGTAATACATGATTCAAGGAAGAAAGAAAATTGCACTCCAATATTCAATCAGTTAAAATAATGAACAACCTTCCATGTAGTTGTGAGTAGTATAAAAGCTCATACGATACAAATTCTATTTGCCCTGATATGACCTATGCACAGTTTTGAAGGTACTAAGCTAACTAACACTTACCCCATTCAACATCATTTGCAAATAAGTGTGAACACTTTTCACCATTTCTTTTTACAGTGTGTTATTACACCACTCTACTTCATGATAGTATTACATGTACAGAATCTTAGCTGGGGCATGGATACTTATGGAGACAGGACCTGGAGTACAATTTTACCTGGATCACATAGGAATCAGCCAAAACTGAATTTGGGTACGAGGGTAACCCATAATGAAGAAGTTACCCTCATACTTGTTTTTGTAAACACCCTCATACTGACAGATCTATAGCATCTTTGCACCCCTGTTCTAGACAATGTCAGCCTACAGTTATTAGTTCAGAATGATTATGCATGTTGTACACCATATATCTAAACAACTAGCATTACTCAAATCAGTAGAGCTACTAAATATAGGATCCGCCATGTTGGATGGGGAAACTACCATTTGCCCTAGTACCTTTTGCACTGTGCTGTGGTCTGGACTTGTACATGAAGGTGTTAACCCACCTCACATGCCTGCATGTCTATATCATAGTCTATACCTGGAAACCCCCTTTCATCTGCCGGTATCTCAGACCAAAATGTGCATTTTATGGGACGCGTGTACCATAAAATGGCAGTATATGATTGGTCAACGCAGAGCACATGGTTACCATATGGCAGTAGCCACTGGCTACTGGCATGGGAGGGGTGAGAGAGGTGCACATAGCTGCTGAAGGTACTGAGGTTAGCAATAGATACGTACAGGTGCAAATGGGTGAGGGGATATGGGAGAGAGAGAGAGAGAAAGAGAGAGAGAGAGAGAGAGAGAGAGAGAGAGACAGACAGACAGAGAGACAGAGACAGAGAGAGAAAGAGACAGAGAAAGAGACAGAAAAAGAGACAGAGACAGAGAGAGACAGAGAAAGACAGAGACAGACAGACAGAGACAGACAGACAGAGACAGACAAAGAGAGACAGACAGACAGAGACAGGCAGACAGACAGAAAGATAGAGACAGACACACAAACAGAGACAGACAACTAGACGGAGACTTGATAGACAGCGAGAGATGGAGACAAACATGGGACAGAGACAGAGAGATTAGGGAGACATGGAGGGTCGCAGGGCATATTGGGAATGGCCTATTATAAATAAAAATAACCTAAACATCTTCTAGGCATTCTAGTCAATGAGTTCATAATTCATAGCATTACAAGAACTAATATTAAGCTGGGGGGACAGTATTAAACATTTATAAGCGAATGAACTAAACTAACTCTCACCATACAAAGTGACAATTACAAATATGTATATTATGGAATTCAAGTTTACTGATTCATTTGTATTATAGTATGTATATATGGCCTATCCTAATACCTGTGTCTGTTTCATATGTGACATTGGGGGTGTAGCATTTTTTAGAACAAAGTGTTGAGAGATTGGAGGTCTGTCCCTGTTTGACATCAGCATCGTGGGCTCTTTATGCACTGAGTCACTCGGTTACTGTCTCATCTGACTCTTGCTGGGCGTCAACCTGTCACCCACATTCAGACAAATAAACATTGTAAATATAAGAAAGATAGAATAAAGATCAATGGTAATGTCAAATAATATAAACAGTCACGAAGCCAACAGGAAGTGCATGGGACCCCTACGCATGCGTATTTGATTTCGTCAAAGTTCTTGAATATACTAGGAGACTGTGATGGAGTGTCCTCTAAAGCAGAGAATCAGCGATTGGAAATGTTCTTTTTTTTTCAAATTGATGAATATAATATGTGACAGGATCTGGGAAAAGGGACCTTATTTCAGGGGGAATAAGGTCCCTTTTCCCCAGTGCAGGTCACATATAGAAATCTTGAATTTCCCTGTGCCTCGCTTTAGCATTAGTTATAGTCTTTAACCTATGGTATAATGGCTCACATTATGAAAAGTCTTAATAGAGCCATAACATAAGAGTAGCGGTGTGCTCTTGTACTACATGGATCTTACATTGAAATTCTGATTTTGGCATTATGCCAAGTGTCAGACTGAAAAGGATACACTAGCGTGTACTAGTTAACCCTAAAGTAGCAGTTGATGTTACAGAGTGTTGAAAACTGAGTTAGGGGAATATTGTTCACTGTGCATATGGAGATTTATATATTCATATGGCCAGGGTATACGGATCCAGTCAATCTAGAATCCACACTACTGGCCTGCAGCTAGGACAGTTATCTAATCCTATCTAAAATAGTAGGGTTATCTGAGTTACAAACCTAACGTAGTAGATAAAATCAAAATAGAAGAACCTTCACTTCAGTGCTGAGAAGACCTTTTAAATATTATGTATATATGGTCTCTAGATATGCTCCCTAATCCTTCTCCTCTATCGGCACATTAGGGGCCATAACTTTAACATTTTCTTTCAGATTGAGTTAAGGTGCAGCCAATAAAATGTTTTCATATAAAATGTTAATTTTACGCTATTTGCGCCAATCCTGGTACCACTTTCTGGCACATTAGACTGGATGGGTACAGTGCCAAGTGTTACTTTTTAAGCTATCATAGGTGCACATTTTATGCTAGAATACACCACATTTTATGCAAGGATGCCACGGAATAGCTCCCATACGGATACATGCCTGAGCCATTGCAGCAGGTCCCATAAGTAATCCTTAACGATCTAGTTAACCTTTGGCTACTGGAGGTGCATTCTAGGGGATACTTTACCTGTGCTGGGGAATGGACTCCTCAGAACCCCAACCGGTTTGACCTAGCTGACCCTATAGGTATCCCCCAGCCTGCAATGGGTAAAATTTGTATCTTGGCTCTTGTTGAGGCTTATTATGTTCGTCCTGGTATGGCGATAGAAAATCTCCAACGCATCCAACGCTAAACATACAGGTATATGGGGAACTAGATCTTGATTCAGAAGTTTAGTTCTCTTATCTTTTCTTTAATGAAAGGAGCCTTATGGTGACTACACCAGGACACTTTGGGATATTATCTATTATTTCCTCTCCACATGGAATAGAAGAGGGTAAGGAGATGTTTAAGTCTTTCATTATACTCCCATAGACGTAATAGAGAACAATATCAGATAATGATACTTGGTTTTAGAGAAGGTGACAAATACTATTGAAATTTTGAAACAGAGACAGAGTACAGAGACAAAGCATAATAGTAACAGAAAATATGTTTGGATTTGGGAGTGGTTCTGCTGGAGGGGATGGGAGAGGTGGAGAGAGGTGCTCTGTAGTGGAGTCAGATCCAAGGGAGTTTTGTCTGGCTCTTGTAACTACTATGTAGGCTGAGGGATGAGGGTAGGGAGAGATTCTGACCATTTTAACCTTTAAGTCCAAATTTTCAGTTTCCAACTGTGATGGTGCTTTATGTGTCAGTCGCCCACCTTCACTAACATTACCTAAGAGGGCTAGGGCTAGGTAGGCTACTAGTATAGTTACTACTAGATAAAAAAAAACCTACTCTCACATGTTGCCTCCTCTTATCCTACTTAATATACCATCTTCATTGTTTCCTAGTATGCCAACAAGAACCCTCTATGTGTAAAAAAGAGGCGTTGGTTTCATCTAGGTGTCACACTTGAATACATGTAGCCAGACCTTTAACCCCGGGACTGTACCATTAGTGCTCATTACAATGTGCTCTCCCAAGTGCAATTTAATAATATAAATTAAGAATCTATTAGCCTCGCCTTCTAGTAGCTTCTAGTTAGACATGGTGTATAGATGACTCCCGAATTGCACTGTATATACAACAAAAATATAAAACCACCATAACACCCACACCCTAGTTAACATGGTAGCCAATACCCAGTCCCCATTTCACACGCTTGTGTCACCATGATATGCAATGGCCTATGGCCCCTGTTAGGTCTAGGAGTGAAGGGGTGAGATAGAGAGACATTGAAGGGGGGGAGGGGGTGTCCACAGAGTGGGGTATGGCTATTGTACATGTTTCAGTGTGGGTTGCATAGACGTAAACAGTAGCAACCTACAATGGAACACGACTGCCGTGGGAAAAGTAAAACACACACCATCACGATCACCATGCTATACTATATCTGCTGGATATAATGTGCTTACTGTTATATATGATAGCCCATTTTGGCAATATTTATCAGACGATTTATTTGTTTTTTTACCTAATATCACCTAATACATCATGGACCATTCAGATACAAGACTATTCCTTAAAAATAGTTGATTCTTAAGAGCCCGATCTGATCATTCCCGATCCATCATTATATCTGATACGATGGAACACTCGCTTTATCTCCTAGATACGTATTTTCAATGCCGACTTTATACCCATCAATTAACAAGTTTCTTGAATTGCTCCTCCTCATAGCATTGTACACATACACTAAGACATGGGTTTGCCTAGAGATCCAGGGTTCACTGCACTAGAAGATCCTTGCCTAACCCCCCTCCCCTGCGCCCATCCATAAACCTATCCTGTACATGTATACCGAGATGTGTCAGTTCTACGGCATACTTCTCCACTTGTTCCACTCCAGGATATCACACGGAGGCACCTTATAACAACAGTACCCCCTCACACACTGGAGACGCTCCCAATGTAGGCCAGACATCCTTAGTATTCACAACACAGGTTGTACGTGCCCTGTATCTATGAGATGTATAAGATAATGTTTTTATGATATGTTTTTTATATCATTATTATTTTCTCCTCTGTTTGCTTGTAGTGAGCTATACTGTCTGCTTACAGGTGTAGTAACCATTGTTTTATAGTTGTATTGCTAGTTTAACCTCTCACAGGGTTTGATTCAATTTCCCTATGCTTTTAGGGAATTTCGATTCTGGTCTCGCTCTCTGAGAATACCTGAGAGCCATTACCTATTTTATGCTAAAATATAATTTCATCTTGTAAGCTCAACATTTGAGCTCAATTTACAGGGTAGCTTACATGTTTCATATACATCTATAATTCATCATAGAATTACTATAAAACAAACAAACAAAAAAGACAGCTGATCTATCGCTCATAGTGATATATAATGCATGTTTTTCAAGATACACAACTTCAGCGTCTATAGGATCATTCCCAGCAAATTGTTGTGAGTCCTGGTCAACCTGTGTGAAGTGGCTCACACATGTCGCTAGATGGAACACGACACCGTTATAGCACAAGATCACCAGGAATAGCAATTGCTATGCCACGTGAGTCTAACACACAGTGGCGACAGATGACGGAATGAGTTATCACTCAAAAAGGAGTCACCATTGATGACCAATCATGACGACAGATGACGACAATTTGCTGGGTTGTAGGATGTTACCTTTTAAGCAGGGCAATGGCGTAACCAAAAAATAAACCACTAGCCTAGTTTGCACGTACATATCCTACGCATAGCCTGGTGTAGTCAAGTGCTTTTCAGTGTGTATCTCCAAACTGTCAGAGCAAAATAAACAAAGTCAGAGCAAACAAAGTCAAAATAAACAATGGCCCACTCCAGTGTTGATTGCTTGCTCTATGTGTGTTTTCTCAACACAAAATAGGCCGTGAATTCCTTCTTCTATATCCTTAAGCAGGATCTAGTGTTCCCGCCAAATCTCGGATCTCCTTTCTACATTGGAGACACTATTCTGTAACAGACGACAATTATCTGACGTATTCTACACGTGGAGCGTGTGTTTCGACATTCCAGAGACAGATCCCGGACCATTTTCCCATGAGAGGGGAGCTTACATTATCTTCCACCACTTCCTCTAGTTTCTTTCCTATTCCTGATCCCTTTAGACAAGTCTCCCTTTTATCATATCTGTCCAATCTAAGAAACCGTGGGGTATCATATCATAATAAGTTTCCCTAAAATTTCCAAAACGATTTACAGGATTTTACAGCTCTTTGATAATATGAAATAACGTTTCATCTATTCCTATATCTAAAACTACAGTTACCTCCTTATAAACCCAGCACCCACGACCAAACTGTATTTTGCCCTCTTCCACCGACATTTTTAAGAAATATACACTGACCACAAGCACTACAATTGTGATATACCAATTTTAGTGGAGTATCCATTTTTTTTCATGAGCTATAATGGCCCAGTATTTATAGTACTCTTAGTATTGAAACTAAAAATATAGCAATTCATAGAACTAGTTTAGATCATTTGTAGTCCATGAGACTCGGCTCTTTTGTTGGTGTACTTTCATTTACCATAATATCCGGTGACCACCCACCAATTCATGCCATAACAATTTACAACCAGTAGTAAAATCGTCCTGCCATCAGGAGATCTTCAGATGCGGGCGGGGCCCCCTATGATTTGTAACTAATAAATACCTACACAATCATGGAAAACATGCCTGCACCCCTCCACCATGACAGGAGTCATATATAAACTCTCATTCACTATTCATTTTAGAGATTTAACAGGAAGTTGTTCATGGTGATGATAACCATGATGTTAGGCCTTAACACAGTCACCATACATGTCATAACTAAAGACTTTCTTCCAGCTCGCACTGACTAAAAGTAGCATTGAGTGTCTCTTTTCCGGTTGTATCCTAAAGGTATAATAAAAGAAACAACGAACCTCCTCTTAAAACAGAAAGTATTTTTGCTGAAAAAAAAAATAAAGGCAATATCTTTTTGACCTCCCCATTCTTGGTGACCTAGCTAATAAAGTCTTAAGAAATACAATATTAATACATTTCACCCTGCTTAAATCCCAGTGTATATTAACATGTAGAGGAGTGTAGGATGCATGATTAAATCTAGCTCTTGCCTTGACCTTTGCAATATTGGTGTCAAGTAAGGACAAAGACATTACCCCGAGGTCATCTATTATCCTCTGCTCAGCACACTAACTAGATTGACCAAACTGTATCAGTCCGCAAACTTAGAAACCATTGGGCATGCTAATGGCTCACCTGTCTGTAACAGTGGTCCTAATAGTCTACCTGACCCTGAGGAAACCTATAGAGGTGTAGCAGGCTGACTGTGGGGTTATGGCAATACCACATTGCAGTAGCCTTACAGGTTCAGAGGAACTGGTGCATCTCTCACTGCACACATATGCTCAGCAGAAAGTGGTTCAAAGGTGCAGGATGGCTGTCAACACAGGATAAAATTTTGCCATTATATTAGCTCTCAGGCCGTGATGACTTATGCAGCTGGATGTTTCTAATGTTCTCCAATGTAGACATTAGCAGGTCAAGACTCCGAGGTAGTACCACCACGTACTGCCATTGTTAAAAATTGGCAAGTAGCGGCGCCATCGTCTGTGGAACTGAGATACAGACCTTTGTCAATGATTCATTATGTGAGCCTTCAAAATTGGAAATTTCCGTGAGGTACTGAGATTTCTCACTGAGGATGAAGGAAAGTATTCACTTTATGCTCTTTGATAGGCCTGTTACTAATAAATCTGTTACCTACACCCTTTGTCCTCAACACTCGCTCGTCCCTGGACTCTACCTCTCATCTGGAGCTGGTCTATGAATGGGGGGAACTACCTTGGCTATACAGGTCTACAGTTTGCTACAACTTATTAAACATCTACCACCCTGTGAAAATGTCTACATGGAGGTACAGGTATATAAACCCAGGAAATCCATAGTTATGTGAGGCACATGTTGTTCTAAAGGCACTTATTATTGGAGCACCAATCGGACAGACGTTCAGGTTATTAGGTGCATGCCTTCCACAACAGTTGCAATATAGACCTTGTCATTATTCTAAATCTAAATTGTTGGTAGTAGCTTCTGTAGACTTGTCTCTTGATGGCCCCGGTCGTGTAGAGGTGTGTAGGAGCAGCACCACTGATGTAGACATGTCCCTTGATGGCTCCAGTCGTGCATAGAGGTGTGTAGGAGCAGCACCACTGATGTAGACATGTTCCTTGATGGCTCCAGGGTGCTGCACCTAAGCTCCAGAGGAGCTTAGGTGCAGCACCCTGATGTAGAATTGATTGCCCCTTGATGGCTCCAGTCATGTAGAGGTGCCTAGGTGCGGCACCACTGATGTAGACAGTTGTTTAAGAGGGAGTTGAAGCTCCAGAAGTTGGCACTGTTGTGCAGGGGTTTTCCTGACAGTCGTTTAAGAGGAAGCCGAAGCTCCAGAAATTGGCACAGTTGTGCAGGAGTTATCCTTACAGTCATTTAAGAGGGAGTCGAAACTCCAGAATTTGGCACTGGTGATACCAGCTCGAATCTGTTGTAGACTGTGTGTCAATAGAGAACTATATTTGTTACTACAGTCCTGCCTTGTGTCCTCTCTCTCATCCCAACTCTCGTTACAATATATCTACCTAGTTGCCTTTTATTTCATTATGTTTTTTTTTCTCTCTCTCTCTCTCTCTCTTTTTCAATTCATAGTCATTTGTGGTTAATATCTCGTTGAAAACCAGACCAATACTGTCAAGAGTGATCACCACATCACCTGAAGAACAGCATCAAGAGAAAATGAAAAGATGAAAAATGATGATGTAGAGCTCTGTGTATCTAGATAATCTATAGGGGAAATCCTGACATTGCCTTTAAGTTATCACCATGGCTAAACATTACATTGCCCTCACTCCACAATTACCAGGAATGGTAGATATCCAGGTGGTGCGCTGGAAGAAGATGCTACCTTCACTCCTGGCTAGTAGGTGTGTTGGGAGGGCATGTGTACCTGGGACGTGAGGTATCAGCAGGTCCCACTTCTCAACCAAGTCTGTTGGTTTATGGTATCCAGATGGGCATAGAGGCAGGCTGTATGAGGATGGAGTATATGTATGTGTATGGATTCTAGATGCTAAAACTGTGTACTGGAGGACAGATAGGTTTGAAAATATAGACAGGTTTAATATGAGTCAAATCGATATTTGGTTCAAACTATAAACCCATCAAGGGCATATTGAGATATCATAATTGACAGAGAGTTTCAAAACCAAGACAGACTGAGGCACAAGTATAGTGAGTGAGTGAGTGAGTAATAGATGTTTAACGCCATTTCGACAGCTAAGGTCATATTCATGGCAAGAACTACATTACACAATTTCACAGAGGAATGTGTACCACCCACATCCGAGGGGATAGAAAAGAGGAGACATAGACCCTTTTAAGTGGGCTAGGGAAGCCCGCGGCACAAGTATAAAGAAGGTGGCAAGTACATGTAAGTAGACGAAGCTAGTGACAAAAAAAAAATCAAATGACATTTGAAGCATTATGGCGGATCAAATGAACTGGAATGACGCAAACAGACTTAAAGGGGTAGAATTGCAGAGTTTAGGAGGGTTCGGAGTGGAGAGTATCCGTCTACCATCCACACCTGAGCGTGAGCGATAAAAGGGGCTTTTTGCCATAGCTACTAACGATGACCTATGACTTCCTCTTTACAGCAATACCTCCCCCCCCCCGCCTAACCCACTAAAATAGTTTGACTCTTATGTATGATTTCCATATAGACCTGATGTGCTTCTAGCCAAAGATCAGACGCTGCAGGAGGCAGTTACGAAGGAGCTGATGAACCTATGCCCCGAAAGTGTGCTCATACACCTGGATGTCTGACATTACACCTTAAAACAGTCTTTATGACAAAGATATGCGAACAGCAAGAAATGTTGCTTTCAACATCTCAAAATTGTAAGTCATCATATATCTGCTCCTGGGATCTGTCATTTTGAGTCAGTAGTTGATTATTCTTGATGCAAATCCCACTCAAAAATGTTGGCCTTGTACTTGTGTATAAACGAAAAAGATGGGAAAAAACTCTACATGACCTAATTTCTAACTAATTAAAACATATCACGGTAGCAATGCAGTTAGACTGGCTGCAGTCCCTGAGGGCTCCTCCCAATACCACTATAACCCATGCCTCTCCTCCTCTGGCTGCTGGGTTCACTAGAAATTGATTCACTAGAAATGTTTTTCATTTTCATTTTCCCATTTTATTTCAATTCTCTCATATCAAAATCTATGGACTTCAGCAAGTCTACAATGCAGTTACAAAGACCTAAATCGCGCAACCTTACCAAGCCGGTAAAATGGTTTCAATCATTTACGCGGACAGCCTAGTCCCAGTTCCAGGGAAAAAAACAACAAAAGAACAAAACAAACGATACGTACAAATACATACGTATTATTACAAAAGCTTAGGTATGGGACTCTAGTCCTTTGGATGGCCTACGTATTTGTGATTTTAAAGCACTGAATCAAAGTCAGAACAATGCACTCAAGAAACCTTTCAATGTACATACCTGAAGATGTTTCCTACACCGACCGGGGCATTTGAGTTTGGTCACTTTCAATAGCAATAGCAGCAACTTTTCAGCTTCACCTAAGACTAGGCTTGTACAGGCCCCACAACTTGGGCAGTAAGGGCCACAGTTCCAATAGCGGTGGTTATTCTATTATCTAATGTGCATGATGGAACGTTTAAGAGTTAATTCATTAATCTCTCGGTGACTTTATAAAGAGGGAAGTATATTCAGCAATACGTAGTATATCCCTTTGATTTCACTCCTTTACGTGTCTTCCAAACTATTCCTTTGTCAAGACAGACAGATTCCCTGGTACAGATATACTTGGAACAGAATTTGCACAAATTCCTGGATTTACGTTGTATTTCTGAGAAGTTTCTCCCCTTCTCTTCTGACTGCGCTCCCTTTTCAGCTGGGTGTAAGAAGTGACACCTAAGCTCCTCCTAATATATTGTTTCCCAAAAATGAAAGAAGCAAACTCTACAGAAGTTAGCTCTTTGATTTGGGGTGCCAAATTAGTAAGTGGTAATTACCTAATTGATAGATGATAGTATCACAAGAGACTGCTAACAGAGCTTACAGTCCTGTAGCATCTCTGACACTGAGGTGGTGGCGGTAGGTGGTGGGTGGTGCTCCCCTGCCACCAGCCGGGTCCCAGCCGTGTAGTCATGTGACCTGCTTGGGGATGTGGTGGTTGGTTGAGAGCACAGTGGGCCAGATCCGAAGATTAAGAGAGAGTGTGTGTATAGTTTCGATTGTGGTGAGGAAGACTGAGGAAGGAGGGCAGAGATAGCAAAGATGGTGGTGGAGGATGTTAGAGAGTGGGGGACGAAGTAGGGGCAATAAGGAGATTCATGCATGGATGCATATGGGATAGGGAGACAGAATGGCAGACAAGTTGGGGGGTGGGAGGAGAACGGACAGGGATGGCCTGCCAGAGAGAGATGGGGATGCAGACAAATAATGAAGACAGGAAGGGGGTGACGTAAAGGGCAATGGTATTTTTTTCCAGGAACAGGTCATTGATACACATAGGAAGAATTAATGTAGAATTGAAAATGGAGCAAATACATTGAGCAGTACAGCTTCAAGAGCTGAATATGAAGGAAATCAGAGGAAATTAGGAAGAATCACCTGGCTAGACTTTTGTGTGGAATTGTTGCTGTTGAGATGGGAGTGCCAAACAGACAGACAGGCAGAGAGTGGCGCCATGGGAATTTACATTTTTCGCCCCTTCCATGCCATCCTGCTATAGGCCCAGCTTGTGCCCATTACGTAGATTTATCCGGCAACCAAAAACATCCCGCACCCACTTGCTTTGGGGTCATGAAGTATAAGGAACACAAGAGGGAAAGGCAGACGTTTCTTTCTAGACCATATAATATGGCATGCTGACACTGTCTGCCGCAGACTTATCAATTAACTTAAAGTTTTCTTTTCAGGCGATTTTGCAGAATAATTTTGAAATTGAAATGCATATTCTAAATTCAGTCATGACTTTAAAGTGACCTAGTCCCCACTTGCAGTGACATCCATACTGAAACTTGAGCCTGGTTCTTGTTAATGCTGATGTTCATTATTATTTCAGTGGTCTCGTGTTCCTCCAATTGGAACATTGGAAAATTTTATACATTAAGTCAACCATTAGATTTCCCAGCCTCCTTCAAGGGCCATGATGCAGTTGCACCACCATGGCTACCACAGAGATGGCCAACTGTATCATACTTCAACAGGTGGCCCATGCCTTTATACATGTACACCCACCCAACATCCACACCCACGACAATGAGAGAGAATCCAGGCCTAAATCTAGGACCTGTGCCAGTGCCAAGGACCACAAACAAGTCAATGTAAATGTGGACAGGATGAGTGTGATAAGTTTAGACTCATATTTGATGATGCACAGAGTATTTGTTTATTACATCTCAATGCCAGACTGCATCTGTATATTTTGCACTGACTGGTATTTGGAATATAGCCACTGGCATCAGACGAATGATAAATACAAGTGGTAGAGAGAGGGAAAGAGAGAAAGAAACAGGGAGAGTGAGGGAGGAAGAGAAATCGAGAGGTAGATAGATCCTGGGAGATAAATAGAAGGAGAGAGAATGAGAGAGAGAGAGAGAGAGAGAGAGAGAGAGAGAATGGAGGGGAAATGAAAAGGAGGGAAAGAACAGACGCGTCTAAGAGATGCGAGGAGACGGTTTGAGAGAGGAGGTGGATATGACGGTTGTTAATGGTGACAGAAGTGAGAGAGTCAGAAGCAAAAGAGAGGAGGAAGTAAGTCACAGTGAGTGAGTGAGTAATGGTTGTTTAACGCCAAGCCGACAGCTAAGGTCATATTCATGGCGGAAAAAGTACATTAGACATCACGTCACAAAGGAATACATGTGCCTGTGCCCGTGCATATGGACACCAGACATATGTAAGAAAGAGGGGACAGGAAAGAGGAGATTCAAGGAATGTATATGTGCCAGTGCCCGCGCATATGGACACCAGCCACACTCAGAGAGGATAGAAAAGCAAGACATAGACCCCTTTTAAAGATGGCCTGGGGCTGGAGAGGCCCGAAGTAAGTCACTGGTGAAAAGATAAAGAGGGACAGGCGAGATGACAAAGGAAAGAAGAAAGGTGTCCAAGCACACAATGGTTAAAGGAGCATGATAGAGACAAGCTACGCGGGAATGATTTTTTTTTCAAAGGAGCCAACATATTGATAAAATATATGATGGCCTGCTTGTTTTCTGCCAAAAAAAACTATACCAGAAGATGTCGGCGGAAGTTAACCCCGGGTGTCCCTGCTGGGGTGACTTCTTGAATGTGTTACATACATACTTTCAAAGAAAAACAATGTGTATCTCCACAGGGTTTTCTCCCCTTCCCTCATTCCTTATAGTCCTCCTCCCATTTTTACACTATATCATATGTGGAAGTGGGGCATCTTTATATTCTGTTGAGGGCTGCGGTGCGGTAAGCTGCAGGTGTGAGCTTGGTTTCAGAAAGCCATATTCTATCTGTGAATAAAAAAAAAAGATTCACATAGGTTCTCCCAATATCTTATACAATATCTATAATATATAAATAGGTAAAGAATCTGTTTTCAAAGATAACAAAGGTGAAATTGGAGAGGTTGCTCGTGGCCATTTGTCGAAAAATACATATATCCTATCTGTCGGCCACTGTTTTATATGATATAAATGGTCTATATATATGGAGTTATTTAAAAGTAAAGGCGGATAGTGTCAACATAGATTAAGAAAAGTCTATAATAATCTTTTCTGGGTTATACCAATGTCAATGGAAATTCAACGAAAGTCAAACTGACCCTTGGGTCAATTTTAAAACAGTCAGCAATCACCAAACGGATATACGATCACAAAATTGCATTTCTAGTGGAGAATAGTGGTTGTAGATGATCATAAACTAATAAACGGTCTTATACAATGCAGATCGTACAAAATGGTGGGCAGATGAGGGGAAAGGGCCCTCCCTGCGGGATTTTTAGTACTGGATTTGGCCACTAGGGGAGCTATAAAGGCTAAGAATGTGAAAAATAGACCAAAGATAGGTTTTATGTACTTTTTTACACAGAAAAACATGGTTTTCTAAAAAAAAATGTTCTATTTCCTGGAACTTCCAGTCTATTTGGAATGTTAATGGAATGTTTTGAATTCAAAAGAAGGCCTAAATAAGGGTTTTCAGGGAAAAGTGTTGCAATGGCAACAAAAATTATATTCCAAATAGAAAAAAAAAAACAATGTCAACCGATAGAATGATTCATGGAGATTCATACACTGAATAAAGCATAAAGATACCACTTCTAGCTCCAAATCTACACCCAAATGTATGGAAAGGAATGGCCATTTTTTGATTGACTATTTAAATCATTATGCTAATTAGATGCCTGATTTGATTAAAACAATGAATGATAGAGCTTATTGGCCGTATTGATAGAGTCATGTCATTCCATTTTCGTGAAGCAATATCTTCAAGACTAGAAGGGCTATCTACAAGTGTTGTACCTCATTTTAAAGCTGATTACATCAACTTTAAATTTCATGTTTAGCCTCGGAGGACCCTTTTCCCTCATCTGTCCATGTCACTTTGATTGTACAGTAGTGATATTCTGTGATAAGAAAAGAAACAACATAGAATATATCAAGGGAGTGTTCTGCAATTGACCACAGACTCAGTTTGTCTAGAACCAATATTACTACTTTCTATCTATGATATTCTGTGATAAGAAAAGAAACAGCATAGAATATATCAAGGGAGTGAAAAATAAAGATGTAATCCACCCCCAAGTCAGGGTGTTTGACTGTAAGAGAACTACACATACATACACACAGGTGATGGGAATTAACCTGCCCAAAGCTACCTGGAAGGTTAGGATTGGGTATAACATGGGTTACTGCAACCCAGGAGGTGGTGGACATACCTGACCCCTTTATCACCTGGAGGTCCCTGGCTGCTGCTATAGATACCAACCTACCAATAGACTGGAAGGCATACCCAATGCATTATCACTGTCCATTTGCATTAAGGACAGGTCAGTGGTAGTTAGTAGCAAAGTCCAGGGCTGACTCTGTGTCCAATATTGACTCTCTCGTGTGTATAACCTTTAGATTCTCGAGAAATATATATCATGTGTAATCCTAATAGATTCCAATACAAGTGTGTAATTATGCAATACATTCTGAATGGCAATGAATCTTTAGATACATCATGTCTACCCATATCCTCCTTTAGCTAGCACTATCACCTGACCCAATTACACAATCACAGTCAGGTGCTCAGGCTAACTAACTCTTATCTGCCCTTCCTTGAGGCATCTACCCCCATACAAGTGTAACATGTTTCACCCAGCGTGCCGGGAGATAATACAATTATGAGCGTTTTGCCTCACAGAAACCCATTGGCAGTAATAGATTTCTTAGGAAGAGTGATAGCTTGCTCTGCAATGACCCAAAGACACAATTTGTAGAATTTGATTTCTATTCATCATTGATTAATTGCTGAGGCTAGGCCCAAAACCCTCGACACCGAAAGCGCGCTTGGAAACATAACATTATCGATCTATAGTATTTATATTTGGCCTAAGAATATACTGTTATTTGATATCGTGAAATGGGTGCGTCTGACAAGCTATACATCATAATGCTTTTCGAATGGGATATTTCATTCGTACTAAAACTCAATTGGAATGATACATCTATAAAGAAATGACAAAAGAAAAAGAAGACAAAATAGTTACACAGATATACCACACTATAATAAATATGTATCCATGTAAAGACCTCCCGTAGATCTATATATGACAAGTATCAGGGATGCTTAGATGATTGACATGTCGTGTCATTAAATCTCTACAGCTTTAAAATAAAACGATTCTGATTATAGGCAGGGAAGAGAATTCACTAAATGACTCTCGTGTGTTGTTCGATATAATTATTAATTATCCTGTATTGTCATTTGTTTTAGACAAATATCATGTGTATAAATATATAATATGCCTGGTTGGCAAAATTGAAAAATCCATCGCTATGTGAATTTTAGTCAATAAACCCTCAATCAATCAATCAGCATGGCGATATCTGGACAGAACCTGACGCATACATAATGTTCCCCACTGTATGAAATACACATCGCCCACAATAGTCTCAGGGTGTACATTCATTGCCAGTATTCGCACAGCATATAGTACCTAGAACTTTTTACGATATCGTCTACTCTGTAGTGCTATGGACACTTAGAAGGAGGCTGCCGTTAGAAGTGTGGTCAACCAGCTGTTTACCTGGGGCCGGGTGATTCTGTAAGTGTGTCGGTATCGTTATCAGGGTGTCAGGTATGGGGTAAACCTAAACCTACAAGAAGGCAGAGACACTGGGTGCAAGTAGATAAGAGTCTTAACCTTGCAGTATACCATTGACCATATACCCGGCATAGTTTTTTTTTATCCACTAAAATCGTGAATCAGTTGAAAGATGAAGGTTTGGAATTGTATATTTTATCATACCTATTACGTTTTTGACACTCTTTCCAGGAATTAGTTCAATATCTGTATGGGAAGAACCATTTCGCTACCAACTGCTGCATTCCTCTTATTCCTATAATTGCAAATATACTGCATAAGTCTAGATATGAGAGGGATCATATGACAGCACGGGTGATTAGCGTTCAAGTTCTTTAGTTGGCTGGTATTATTGATCTATAAATCCGTTTTGAGATCAGGAGGGAATTTCTCAAGATAGTATGACTAGACACAACCAGTACGACTTGAAACCCTCAATATCAGAGTGGGTGACCGTAGGGAACACACTACGACTACTCTGTACGGTCAGCACTTAAGGCAGTATTTACATAGGGTTTGGTAGGGCAGTCGTACCAGTGTAATTATTAGCGACCACTAGATGCAGGGCTGTAATGACATTTAACTGAGGGATCTCACTACGATTTGAAGGGGGTCTAGTCGTACCATCTTGAGAAATGGCTTGTCGTCTTTACTTTCTTCTACTTCTCTCTCAGCTTCTCTCATACCTGGCTTCTGACCTATGGCTCTGAAGTGTAACATATAGTAGTCTACATTGGCGTGGAACCGATGGTTCCTTGCTCTTTCTTCTTATTACTCTCCTGACGCGTTTCCAGTACAGCAGTACTACCCCTGTACACAAATCCTCATTGGTAACCCATCTCCTCCAAACCCACCATACACTAAACCCTAGAGTAGGGTGCAGTTATGTGAACAGGTGGGGTTAGGGTATCCAGGGCAGGTGGGACACATTGAACTCAGGTGAAGTGACAGGGAATTGCCCTAACGCCTCAATGTGGGGCACTTGTGTAGGGGAAATACCTCCCAGGGACAAGTTGCCCCACATTAGCCCCTCTGCTGGCATAGGCAGCTCATGGGAGCAGCTCTGGGGTGCAGCTCAGTAAGCTGCTCCTAACAGAAGCTCTCAGCATGTTCTACTTGCTTACCTGCTAGCTTAGCAAAATTGTAAAGAACCCCACCACTGCAACACTGCAAAGAATTCCTTTGATTTTGGATCCTCTTTTTGTTACACACACTTCTTCTGTGTAAGGGGACGTTCGTACATCTGAGAGAGCTAGGTTAGGAATTTTAAACATTAGATGACTAAATTGGGATGCATGCACTAAAGTGGGTAGACTAATTAAACTGAGAAGAGAAAACAATGAAGATTTTGGTCTCAAAACGAGATAAACCAATTCTAGAATTTCAGCATATATATATTCAATAACCTTTTAGTAATGATCTCGTGATGCAAAGTGTAGTACTTATGTTATATAATTGAACCATCACTTTAAAGATTCCGCATGGAAAAGGAAATATAATACCAAAAGAAACAATTTGTGTACTACATTCTAACCGTTTCTGAACCGGAATCCCTACCCCCTCCCCATTCCTTTTTTTACCCAATGGTGTGTACATGTCATGTATCCCATTTTGGAACCAACTCAGATTAAAAGTGGAAATACAATAGTCTAGATCGAAGGTTAGATGTAATTCATGACTAAAGTGTAATCCCTTATTATCTTACCCCTTCGTTATGAGTTATAAATGCCAAAATATAAGTTTAGATAACATATTGAATTTGTCGCAGCTCTCATCTTTTTTATAACAACATAGTTCCGTTACTTATTTTCTATAATGAGGGGAAATAAGTGTAGAAAAGTAAAGACATCTAGTGTGTATACATTTGAATTACTCACGGACTCCTGGGCATTCTCCCTCTATTTCAACACTTACCTAAAAGAGAGAAAATGAATAAGGTGTTAAGTAAAAATTTGGAAATGTGGCACAGGGCACAACCGAGGTAGACCGCTTGTATATCATATTTTCAAATAGGGACCGTCATACAGGAGGATCGTGCAGGGTCCTTAAACATTAATTTTGTTAAATTGATTTCATTCCATTTTCCAAGTAAGCAAATCTGTCACTTTGTTAGAATCAAATAACATTTATATAATATATAGAGCAGCTGGACCGTTTATCATTTGATCCCAAGAAGGTGTCGTTTGCAATGTGGTTAAATTTAATAAAAAAATATTTATTATATAAAAGTTTGCATCTCACTCACTACCCCATCGAGAGGTTTCTTTTGTCTCCTTAACACTTCTTGTGATTGTTATTCCTATTTTGTCTTTCCTCAGCTTTCACTATATCCCTAACAATTTATTTGTACCAGACTTTAACATCCAGACCACCGCCGCGACCACTTACTGTGCACGCCCACCCGCTAAACCATCCACTTCCGTTTGGATTATCGGAAGTGGGATTCTGCGCATGTCTGAACCTTACTTCCTGTCAGACAGACGCCGCTACCCGTGCTCAACGGCAGAGAGTGTGTTCATCTGCCGGGGGCTAACCAGGCATTGCAGTCAAAGACATGGAAGTGGGCGATAAATCCGGGAAGTAGCGTTCAGTATGGAGAGTTAATCGGGTAAAAATATGGGAGAATGAAAGTTGAATTTAAACCCCCATGGATTTACTGATCTCTCAACTCACACCTTGTGCCCTTTGTGCGTGTCGTGTTTTAGGCGCCCTCAGGGGCCTTCTTGTAATTGAAAAAAAATGAGGTGTTACTATCAATATTTAGGTGACGAGTCCAGAGGGCCAATAGTCAGGACTACACATTACTTAGAAGAGGCCCCTTAGAAGACCCCGTATTGGACCCAATCTTCCTTTATAAAGAATCACTGGATATGAATTATTGTAATACCTTAAATTGTAATTAACTTTATAATACGCCATAGAGCCAATACTGACAACTTGCAGAAGGGGTAAAGTTGCTTTAACCAGCTATGTGGAAGGCTGGGGAAGAGCCGCTCCGGTGAGTGATAGGGGAGGGGCAGGTGAAGTAAGGTGAGTCCAGGTGGGTACAGGTAGACTGTTTTCTCACCTGGGGGGATCTGAGAGCCTCTTGGGATCGCCTAAATAACTAATTGACAGAGTGATGAAGAAGATATGCTTCTTGGTGTAACAGTCTAGAGGTAGGTTAAGGTAATATGGGCGGGACTGACTGGTGATGTTGTCTTTGAATGAGTTAACATACCATTATGTGTTTGATATTGAAAAGAAAATACATGTCTGGGCATCAATGAATGTAAGACAAACTGCATCTACAACCATGTAACTAACATCTATGCCATTGTGTTTAACCATTAGTATCATATACCCTTTCTACATAACCTAGCTCAACCTCCAAACACAAACTTGATTCATTCATAGCAATGGCGGACTCAATGGGTGTGTATGGAGACTGTTCCACTCAACAGCTCATTTGTATATAGGTGAGGAGCAGCTTGAGATTGATACAAATTTACTGTAACATTCTTCTCTTGGTTACTGGCGGGGTTACTGGCCTCCTCCAGGCACTTAATCACACAATGATACATATCCATGCCCTAGAGGAACTCATAACTTTCAAACTGGGGGAACCTAACCCTTTCCACTTTCTACTGGCCATGATCCTGCATCGCTGATATTTACTTCCTTGCTGGCAGGAGTCCTTTGGGACCTAGGGTTCTGAACCTGCTGAAGCAAGCCTTCTGTGGAGTTTTCAGGGCTGAAGTCCAAGCCGATGATGGATATTAGGATTCTCAATCAATACCTGTCGTTTTTTTTCGGATTTTCCACTTTGTCTTTTAGCAAAGAGTATGGCCATAATGACCCATAGCCTCACCATAATTTGTCTACAACAATCAGCATCGTCATACTTCGTACGCATGATTGTCACATGTCATTATAACATTTGAGGTACAAAGTTTTATAGCCCACCTGAGGCATTATACAGACAGGAGTATAAGTTACTAAGATTTACTCTAAGCAATACCTCTCTATGTAGCACAGGCACTCCCCCACACATTCACATCTTTATACGACCTAGCTGAGTTCACATCAGCATCTACATAACTACTCATCAACAGAACACATCTTAACCTTTAACCCTTAACCTAATGACCCCTCACCTGGAGACGAGGTCAGGTCACCCTGGAGGCAGACGTGGTGGTGATGACAGGTACCTAGGTGCACTATCTGACAATTACCAAGGCTCTTTAGGAGCCTGCATGGTTTGTCCCTCCTGCTTTTGGCAGCATGCAACCAAAATCCTACATAATGAGTGCAACGGCTATATATCCCTAACATTAACAATAGATAAAGCTAGCCTACATTGATGTTCACACTGACTTGTAAGACTTGGCTTTCGCTTTTATTTTCAATTTTACTTTTCAACGAGCACAAAATTGATTCACATATTGCAACTTTTATCAATCCCGGGGCCATTGAAACATTTCAAATGCATTGAATAAAAAGAGAAATATGCAGTTGTACATGCAGTGAAGGTTGGCCATTGCCATTTGTACACTGTGAAAAAAACCTTTTGAATCTACAAAGGATCCTTGTAAAATTGAACAGTGAACCACCATGATTATATAGCAGGGAGCCAGTGTAGATTTACAAGAAGCCACAGGTGGCAGGATGGTGGTATATTGAATCTGTGAAAATAACGACGGATCTCTGGCAACTTTGGGATGAGGATTCTGACGTTGTTTTAACAACAATCATTTTTTACAGTGTACCATATAGCATGTAGAGCAGTCTGGAACTTAACCTTGTCATGTAATGGGCACAGCTGATTGCCTATCGGTTTTGATTTGAATAGTTGAAAAAGAATTTTTGGTCAAAGCTTTTACTTTAATTACCGACATGGATCTATCTATTACTAGATGTTGTATGTGCTTGGAAGGTGAGTGATGCAACGACCTCCGGATGTCCAAGTCGACTGTCCCTATTAATGTATTCTGAATTTTCACTTGAAATCTTTTCCCTTTTCCCAAAGGGAATTGCATGAAATATACATCGTCATCAATAGGTTTTAGGGCCTTGTTTTACTTTTGGGTGTTGAAACGTTGTTTTTGCCGATCTATGTCTTGCCTGTCATTTTGTTGTATGGTATCTGTGAGGAAATAGGCAGAAAGGGTTCATGCAGTGTGATCCACTGAGCCAATTCAAAGACGTCGGCATGTTTCCTGTGATCAACATAGCCTACTGCTGTTGTTCATGCCTATCATGGAAGGCATTTTCTCAAGATGGTACGACTAGACCCTCCAAAGCGTAGTGGGATCCTTTATTCTAATGCTGTTGCAGCCCTGCATCTAGTGGCCTCTAATGATTGCCCTTAATACGACTGCCCTATCAAAGCCTATGTAATTACTACCTTAAGTGCTGATCGTACAGTGTCTAGTCGTAGCATGTTGAGCAATGCCTTCCAGAACACACGGGCCTCCCCAGCCCCAGGCCATCTTTAAAAGGGGTCTATGTCTTGCTTTTCTATCCTCTCTGAGTGTGGGTGGTGTCCATATGCATGGGCACTGGCACATATTCGTTCCTTGAATCTCCTCTTTCCTGTCCCCTCTTTCTTACATGTGTCTGGTGTCCATATGCACGGGCACAGGCACATGTATTCCTTTGTGACATGATGTCTAATGTACTTTTTCCGCCATGAATATGACCTTAGCTGTCGGCTTGGCGTTAAACAACCATTACTCACTCTCACTCACTCCAGAACACAAGATCTGAGTCCTGGATTAAGGCTAGGCAAGGTCAGATCAATATTCAATAAACCCTCCCAGAAAACTTTCAATTTCATCAATTCACATTAATTTCATTGGAGGTGTAATATAATGCAGTTTGTAATTCTGTCTCCCCAATATCCACAGTGCTTTTCTCTGGTGAATGCTTATCGTGTAATTAGTTTAAGTACCTTCCCCTCAAGGCCAGTAGTAAAGAAAATGTCAATTGCCTTAAGTTACTATAAGATACATGAGACTGAATGTGTTGAATGAATTACCACGTAGTTTGTATCAAAATATTTAGACACACTTTCAGAAAATGCAAACAGATGGAAATGCATATTACCAGTACCTCTATGATATCACAATAAGTGTTTGCATGAAGAATGATATCAAAGTCAACTGAATACATTTAGAAAAAGGTAGATTCACCCAGAGTTGGACACACGTCAGACATGGGCACTTAAGTCGTATTATAAACTAAGTCTATGAGGTTTTTGATATTTTTTTATATTCATACACAGATAGTGTAGTATTGTTCCTGCGAGTGATGTTCCCATAGCATTTGCCTTGGGTATCTAGAAGCAACACAAATCTAAACAAAGTGAAAATATGGCAAGAGAAAATTGACCTTGTATTTTGCGAAACTAATCCATGGGATCTGATTGATGGAAGGGCAGCAAAAAGGCGACTGCACTACACTACCTCCCAAGGCACTTTTGGCCATACAGGCGGCCCCTATGCACAAGCCGAACAGCGTCTCCCCCACCCCCACCCCAGCACACACTATAAACTCCTCCAGGGCAAATGGGATGAGAACCCAGCACCCTGGAGCATACAACCAGGCCCATCTGACCACATTGATCCCAGGAGGCACAAGTTGATGGATTAATAAAAGACACGCAGACTGTGTGGTAGAAACTATAGTACAACTGCTATACCATACAATGCTAACAGATTGCACCAGCTTCTTGATGCTTTCATAATAGAGATGGTGTTCCCCAATGAATTCTGAAGCAAGTTGTTATTGAGAAGCATGTTGATCACAGGAAACATGCCGACGTCTTTGAATTGGCTCAGTGGATCACACTGCATGAACCTTTTCTGCCTATTTTCTCACAACTGATTTGTATCATATTTAAATATTCAAATCATACATGGACTAAACGTTTACCTGGAATTTCTATTCAGACGATTCTATGTCTCCTACGAACAGCATTAGAGATTTGAGACAACAAAGAAGAACTCTACCTGCACCACACGAACGCATACATAGAACCCAACCCCATGCACTTTCTTAAGGACCCCCCTTCCTGCCTTAAGGCAATTACACGTATTGAGACAGTGGCTGAAGCTAGGCCCATGCCTGTGGGAAATAGTGTATAGACATGAAGACCTCTGCATTGATTTATGGTACTAAGTGGTAATTAGGATCTCCAACCCTGACCAGCACAAAAGAGCATGGAGACAGGTCTACAGCGTGATGTAAATTTACTTTTGTTGGCTGATGGGTGGTGCAGTATACGTCTATGTCGTCCTGTATATAGTCATGCATATTTTACATGTACCTGTTTGTATACATAGGCATTGGTCAATGGCTGTTGGTCAATACATGGTCTATAGAAAGGGACGCATTTTCTATAATCTTCAAAACTTTCATTGACATTTCTAGATCATCTTTGCAAATGTTACTGATTTTCACACATTGCCCTGGGCGCATTTGTATGTCGACAAGGTGGACTCTCATCTTCTTGTTGCAGTAAAACACAGGAGGGGATCAATTTACTTGTAGATAATATCATTGCTTCCCAGCGAATTTTGTCAATAGAGATGTACTCAATACCACTTAAGAGTTCTAGCTCCATGGGTTTTTTTCCAATATGTTTGGTGTTTATTGATTCACATGGGTGATATTTATATGGAAGGTGACAGGAATTGTAGATTACAGGTGCAGAATCAAGCTGGGAAGTGAATAATTCAATACAGATTTCGAGAAAATCAACCAAAAATTCAATAACTGGAAACCCTCTGCATGGCAAATGATATATATAATTATATTGAGTCGTGAAAAGTCAATAACTTTTATACTGTAATGATCAGTGGTGAGGATTGAAGGTGTTACACTCAGTTCTGTCATGTTGATTATTTCTATTTATAATATTATATCACTGATAGTTTTGTCCATGTTAGCGGCGAAATAGGGTCTATATGGACCAGGCTTGAAAACCTGCATCACACATTAGAACATTTTATTGTAGACATAAAACTTACTTCATTCACTCTCATTTTTGAATTCAGCCATTATAGATCGTCTTGAGTATAATATGTTAGCTGTAAGGGTTCATGCAGGTCACGCACCAGTCAGACTTTTAAATCAGGTTTCTTCACTCAAGCTGACTTTACCCATGTGACATGAAAAATTGGCTTGAAGGGGAGCTATGGATATAGAAAATAGAATCCGGGTGCACTGATATAATCCATGTACATGCATAACTCACTCCCTCTTCGGCCCCTGGCTACTGCCCTACTCCTAACAGCAATAGCGGTCTTTAAGTTTGGTCAGAGATGAATCATGAACACTGCTAAATCTGTGTTTAAAGCTTGCCTTGTCAAGGATGCGGTCAGACGTTAATACCAGAAACCTCAGAGGAGCATAGAGTGCAGGTTCCAGACTGAATCTTGAAATGAGTGCAACATTTAAAGGGGCACGTAATCGTACGTATACGAGTTCCAGAAGTCATGTCTCCCGAGTAATGTCTTTTCCAGATCCCACTATCCGATCATTCCCCAACCACACAAAGTTAGAAACTGATGATCTAAAGTGACCAGTGAGAGAGCTGGATTCGAGGGCATTTATATGCCGCCGCAGCCGTAGTCCCCTGGGCCGTAAAAGCATCAGATTTCTAAGTTGGTTAGATTACTTAACCCAGTGCTCAAAGGGTGTTATAGTGCCCTCCTTCGTCAGGTACTATAAAACTCCTGGAGCATGTTGCTCCTATGGTAAAAAGAGCTGTCAGTATGTGCCCTCTTTTCAAAAGAAGTCACACTCTGCTTCACCATTCAACTTGCACTCACCACATTAGTCTGAAAAGTCACCTGCCTTGTTTAAAACAGAGAGAGCTGCACTATCAGGTACCTACTCTTGCCACACACTCTATAGTATATTATACTGACTGACTTCTCCTAACTAGGTACCTACTCAAATCCCTCTTTTTTAGCACCATACTTGAATGACCACTTGTGAGCAACAAAAGGGACAAGTTATAGCTACATGACAAGAAAGGACTGGAAACGAGGGCATTTTTAGCCAGCTCTTACTTTTACTATAGAGGCAACACCCTCCAGACTGTGAGGTTGTAATCCCCACTATTAGCAATACACATTAAACTATCAATTAAATTATTCTTGACACCTCCTGACTAATTTCCTCAATCTTGATGTGGTATAAAGACCACCATTAGAGCAGCTCACCCAATACGTGCACAAAATGGGGCCTTGTTTTGGGAGTTGAGAAGTATGTCTTCATATGGCTTCCTCCTGTAGGTGTCAATTACAATACAGGGATTCATTAATTGACCACCGATTAGTGGATAGGCTATATGAGGCAGTTCAGGTATGTTGAGCTTATCGTCACTTGAACCAGGTCGTCGGACGTCTCGACGAGAGCATGCTGGGCTATCAAGATGCCAGGGCATGGGGACGCTGGCAGGACCAGACGCTGATGCTCCCGGCAGGGGGCCGGGGAAACCCGACCACACGCGCGCCTGAGCAACACATGGGGAACCATGAGCAGCTCGGCTGCTCCCAGAAGGGGGACGTGATGCGACCTGCCACAGTTGGCAGCGTCCGCTTCTTAAGACAGATAAGGACATCTGGTAACAAGTGAAAGCATCCCCACGTGATGAGGTAAGTAGGTGTCAACTAATTGACACCACGTGAGGGACGCTAACACCAACCTGTCAATCACAGAAGGGCCTACTGTTTGACCACGCCCTAATTGAGTCTCATCAGTGTTCTAATTGGCTGAATCCACTTCATTCCATGCCTGAGGGCTTGACCCCAGGCGGCTACTTAAGTAGCAACAGGTGTCTGTTGTCAACACACTGCTGAGCAGCTCGCGACAGACATGGAGACCCTTGACCTGAGCCCAGTATCACCTTCCACACCTCCTAGGGGTGACATTCTGAATGAAGCCATACAACTAGCACAGGTGGAGGGGTGTGCCCCAAGGGACACCCCAAGCAGCGTCAGAGACCTTTTCTCACTGGGTAATACACACTAAGACTCTTCACACGTAATGAAGGCGCTGCTGTCACACCTGAGGGTGCACTATGGAGTGCATCTTGCGTTTTACATCGACGACACACGAATCTTTGGAGAGACTCCAGAGTTTGTGACACAGTCTGTAAAACACACCCTCAGAATCCTACAGGAAGCCGGCTTCATGATAAATTTTAAAAAATCAGTCTTGATCCCGGCACAATCCATCGAATATCTAGGCTTCACCATTGATTCTACCAAACTGACATTACACATTCCTCCCAAAAAAGTGGGGAAACTGATGAGTTTGGCCCATGACCTTCTCAAGGTCAGGAGATTGTCAGTCAGATAGTTTGTAGGAGTCATAGGGAAACTGGCAGCTACTGGGTGCTTGCTAAGTCATTGGGTAACTATGATGCAACAATGTACTTAAATGACAAGGTTCATGATTGTATCAAACAGTGGCTGTCACACCTCCCTATGGCTTCTGCACAAGTGCCAATCTACACAGATTCTTCCAAAACAGGATGAGGTTGCTACTGGCAATAAGGTGGCTTTGAGTATGGTGAGGAATGGTCCATCGATGTCCAAGAGCTGCATATCAATATTCTGGAGTTGAAGGCAGTCCTCATGGCATTGAAAAAGTTCCTACGCCAAGTGAAAAAAACAATGTGTACCAAGTTGTATAAAAAATGGTGGTTCTCTGAGATCCATACCTTGTGATGACATCACACAGCGCATATAACTTTATGCCTGGAAACATAGAATCACCTTCAAACTGTCCTACTGCCCTACAAAATTTAATGTAGAAGCAGATAGGGCATCAAGGGCGTTTGCATCATCAGCAGAGTGGTCACTATCTGCTACAACACAAAGTTACATTTTCTTGGCCTTTCACAAACCCCAGGTGGATTTGTTTGCATCATATCAAAATGCACTCTGCCCAAAATACATGTCACTACATTATGATGCTAATGCTATGGCAACTGATGCATTCACATGCACATGGAAAGATGAGTCACCAATCTTCCCACCTTTCTCTCTTGTCTGCAGGGTTCTGAGGAAGATCAAACAAGACAAGACGACAGGTTTGCTAGTGGTACGATACTGGCCAACCCAACCATGGTTCACCAGCCTGACAATGCCTATGACCCTGTTGTGGCCAGGAGACCCCAACAAGTTTCCATTGGCAGGCAGATCACAGCTACTGATTATCCCTATATGAAATCCATATGGTGTGATTTATTGGGGTTCTCATTTACAGCCTGGCAGGTCATGACCATGGCCTGGAGCCCTAACACTGCAACAGCATATGAGGGATGTGCTAAAAGCTGGACAGTGTTTACAAGCCAATGAGATGTCCATCCAACACAGCTCTCAGTCAAAGACTGCATACAGTTTCTTAGTGAGTACCTGGACACAGGAGTAGGACATAGCTACATAAATACCTCCAGGTGATTCCTATCCTGTTTTATTAACTTCAACGGGAAACCTGCCAGCAAAAAGCCAACCATCTCAAGGTTTGTTTGAGGAACTAAAGTCAAGAAGACCTATCAAAATCAATGGATTTTGTATGGGACCCACAACCTGTTTTACAGACCCTACAGAAGTGGGGATACATATCCATGAACTAGACTTCGAATAACTTACCAGGCAAACCATGTTACTCATATTATTAGCTACAGGCCAAAGGCTACAGGCCCTACACCTAATGCTAAGAGGTGACTGTGAGTGGACGGTGTACTCAGTGAAAATAACTTACTCTCTCTGCACCAAAACCAACAACCCCACAGACAAACCACTCATCATGTTCTTCCAGAGACGACCAAATGAAAGGCTTTGTGTGTACTCACACCTGGGGGCCTACATAGCCGACCATAGATCACAGTCAGCAGTGCCTTTTGTATATGCAACAGTAAAGCTCCCCACATCCAGGGCTAGTGCCAAGACTATATCACGACAAGTCAAATCCGCACTAACCGTTGCTGGGGTAGATGCACAGTACACGGCATACTCTGCTCGTCATGCATCTACCTCAGCGGCGGCATGGGTGAGAGTACCGGTACAGGAAATCGGCAGGGTGGTCAAATGAGACCACCTTTGCCAGATTCTAGAAACAGGCCCCTATATGTCCCGCCGGTACAACAACCAACAGACTTAATTCTATTCTTAATGAACCTATAAACTCATGTAACAACAAGATGAACTTGACTGGTGTGCAGTTTACCTGCACATGCCTTACTTATATTTATATTAGAACTAGTGATTAGATACTCATTGATCAGTATAGACTATATACATTATTATTATATACTTGAAGGCTTGGTGACTTACAGCCTCTTAGACGGATTCAGGCTCGATGAGTGCTGAGCCTATTACAGCAATAAATGTAACATGCTGTAAAACTAATTTTCCATCAAGGAAAAGGGGGGGAGGTACATCACTCCTACAGTCATTGAAATAACTATTGTTATATCATACTTCAGTCTATATATTGTATAGCATTGTGCCTTGATACTTGGAATATAAAGTTCTAGTTATAGACCTATCATATATGTTTTGTTGACATATAATTGATGACCGTAGTTTTGCTAACATTTAATAAAACTTAGACAGCAAAGCTCCCGCCTAAGTTTTAATTTCACGAACGAGTTGAAGTAGCCTATCCACTAATCAGTGGTCAATAAACAGATCCCTGTATAGTAATTTATAAGTTATTTTAATGAAATGTAAAATAGCTGTAATTACTGTCAACCTCGTGCTCAAGAGCACTCATTTCCCACCACTTGTCACCTGCGAAATTAAAACTCGAATTATGTTAAAAGTATGACGATAAGCTCAACGTATCTGACCTGCCTCATATAGCCAATCCACTTCAGTTGTCAATAGGATACCCTGACAGTAATTACAGTTATTTTTTCATTTCATTGAAAAAACTTATAAATTGATGCCTTTATAAAACAGTGACTACTATCGAATTAAGCACAGGAGCCACTCATGGTGAACTCATTAGCCATTGGCCAAGCCCTTTGTCGGCCTCGCCAGGTTGAGATACAGCATAACCCATACATCGTGAGCCAACAAAAAGAAGCAAACAATGGCGCAATTATGAGAAATTCACTTTAGGGCATGTTCCCAATCCTCTTTTGATTTCACAGTGACTTTGACACTTTCCATCCCCCAAGTTAATGTCATTGACATTTTTCTACTCTTTATTTTCTTTATCCAATTTTGGTCCAGTCTTTGCAGTCCTATCAGCCTGGGACACAGAGTGAATGATCACACAGGATCTAGGCTCAACTTTGCCACACTTCCAACAAGTGAGCAGCTGTTTAGACACAGCAACGGGAACTGGGTCACATGAGGTCATCTGGGGTCAGGAGTAGCTCAGGGACAGAGTATGAGGTACTCCTTAACTTGGGTTGCTTCAGTACCTCCTCTGTTATGATTTCCAAGTAGCCATAGCCCCTTGGATCTTTCTACTGTGTATGATTCGCTTCCACATAAACTAAAACTATGGGTTCACAGATAATATCAAATGATGCTTCGATCGGAATAACACTTTTAATTCAAACCTTTTAATTGTTTACTGGTCGCTCACTTATATTATTCACACTTTGAATAGAGACCGTGGAATGTCTATTCGTAACTGCTCAACAAGTGGTGTTGGTGACGATCAGCAGATGTCTTACCACGTCACCAGGGTGTGTTCGACTGTTCCTGATACCTCAGAGGCGAAGAGAAATATGGAAACAGAATCAGATAGAGATCACACTATTTGATGAGCAATACCAATTATATAATTGCAAAAGAAAGTAATGTGAGAATCATAGGTTCAGAGAGAGAAAGAGAGAGAGAGAGAGAGAGAGAGAGAGAGAGAGAGAGAGAGACAGACAGACAGAGACAGACAGACAGACAGACAGAAAGAGACAGAGAGAGAGAGAGACAGACAGACAGACAGAGACAGAGACAGAGAGATGGGGAGGAGGTGTTCTTTTTTGGGAAATAAGTTATTAGGAGGAGGTAATCCCGTATTGCTGTAGATGTTTAGTTACTTTGCTGTGCCCAAATTCATATCACTTTACTTCTATGATAGCTATAATCAATTACTCTATCAATTAATTCTTTCTAAGTATCCAAAATAAGTAACCAGTTCAAAATGAATGTAACAGAGCTAGGGTTCTAGAATCGCACTCTTTCGAACACACCCACGGGTAGGCCTTCAGACAAGGCACAGTGAGTGCCACACACCGTCATATTTCACGTCATGTTTAGTGGGAACAGACCTTGGGAACACTTTGGGAAATAGGGCCCAAGCCGTCACGACTTGTTCTTTAAACCTAAACAGACACTGACTAGACTCTTTTACGTTATATTCTAGGTCACAGGGAACTAATTCCATTTCCTCTATGTTTTTATATAGGGTAACACACAAAAACAGCCGCCTAAAATGTATGTTGGTAATAATTTCAACCGTAGCATGATTGAATTATCCCTCATAAGCAATCTGACAGAATGTTGGTAGGCTTAACCCTGAAAATTTTAAATAATGGATTATAGATCTATGTGCAGTCAGTGCCATTCCACCCTATTTTGGGCTTAAAAATCTCCATTGGCCAGATCAACTTTTGCATGCCTCATAAAATCCCTAAGCCCTGGCATAATATAAAAACACACCTACATTTCTTTTTATCAACTATTTGAGAACACCTGTGATTTTTCTCATAATTTAACCAATATTCTTCTATTCCAATTCTAAACCAATCAGCAGCCAGCACACCCTTCAGTGCAGGCCTGAATACCACACGAGAGGGCAGCATTTACTTCCACGTGACCTGTAGAGCTTTGTTTCGTCTAGGTTGGTAGGTCATTCCCGTGACCTGGAAGTCATTTCTCAGATGCTAAGTTTTGGGCACCCCCAAATCGTACTGACCTGGCCTGGATTGGAGTGGAATTCTTGATTATACAGGGTCAATCACTACAACTGCTGCAGATATAGGGGGAAAGGGCATGCATTTGAATAGGCAATCGTAGGTAATAGAGGCTAACTGACTCCACCTGCCTACGAATGGCCTGGATCGTAGGGGGTAGGCAATTCGTAGTGGACAGTCTCAATTCGTAGCGTTTGAGAAATACCTAGCAGAGCCGATGTATTGTGGAACTTAGGATCTAATTCTTGTCATATTTCCTTTTCTAGTTTATATATATATATATATATATATATATATATATATATATATATATATATATATATATATATATATATATATATATATATATATATATACTATTATATGCGTGTGGATAAGAATACGTGTATAAAGCAGTACTAGAATAACTAAAACTTTGCTCCAGTTGCTCCTTATGGGATGGGTCTAAGTTGACAAAACAAATCAAAGATTCGCTGCAATACATCATAAAACTCAGACCTCGATTAGTCTGCCGACTCAGGCCAGGACGGAAAGGAGAATTGCTTGGCTCACCACCCCAAGCCCAAATGGCTACAGTCTCGCCACCTAGTGTGACTGTCGGAAATCATCTCCCGCCTAGTGTCAAAACGCAGAACCAGAATGAGACTGATGATGATGGGTATTGCTGAGGGAGACGCCTTTTTGCATATGAAACATTCTGGTTTTGGGTCAATTTTACTGTTGCAGTGTGAATGTCTTAGGCTCCCCCTTTCCATGATAAAATGTGTATTGTAGAGGAACAGTACTAATATATGCAATACCCAGTGAGTTTTACCCTTTTTTCCTTAAGAGTTCAAGTTCTGATACTATTAGGAAAAGGTGATTTGGAGTCCTTTAACCCCTTATCTCCCTCTGTACTTTCTGAGTTCCATCCCGGTCCAGGCTATATCGGCATTCCCTCCAAACTTTCTCTTTTCGAGTCATATCACATGTGAATTGTGATGTTACTCCAGAAATTTACCCGAGCTCTTCAGCAGTATAAAATTCCTCTACCGTAAATCCTCGCGTATAGGACACGTCTTATGCACTAGAATTACATAATCTGCATCCTATAGAATTCACCCTAACTTAGGGTGCGTCCTATAGGTGAGGATTTTCTACTATAGAACAGTACTGAAATGACCAAAAATTGACCCTAGGAGTGTCCTATATGATTTAGCCTAAGTCAGGGTGCGTCCTATACGCGAGGGGCGTCCTATACGCGAGGATTTACGGTAGATCTCTTATGCATCATTCCCATGCATCTCTGGGATGAGGACAGCCTATCAGTATGCAAACAGCGGAGCCCTGTGCGCCTCCCTAGCTCAATGCTGGCCCTTCACGACATAATTCCTCATTGAAGCCAACCTATACACAGACCTGCAGTGACCAACGTTCTGATATCAATGTTTGCACAATCCGACATCAGGGAGATGAGTTAGATAGGTTCACGGTCGCCTAGCATTAACGTGGATTTTAAGCAGGAATTCAACATCTTGACCACTACATGAGCTTTATCTTATGAATTTAACAAGAGAGATTTGCAACATCTAAAATGGGAATAGGTAGTGTGTGTGTGTGGGTGTGTGTGGGGGGGGGGGTAGAAGATCAAGAATGAGGGGAAGGGTAGAGGGAAAGAGGGAGGGGGTTGTGAAAGACTTTAGGATGAATAACTAGGACCAATAATTCAGGATAGCGCTAGCATTTGAAAACATGTCTTGATACGTATTTACAACAGTAAAAATGCCAACAATATAGCTCAGACGGTCTATAACAGTGTTAGATGGTCTCTTATAGTTTATGTGAAGTTTTAGATAAATATTAGCTAATATTTGGGACCAGCCATTCAGGATCTCCAGCATTTGAGGTCGTGTCTTAATATGACTAAGACTAAACAAATGAACATTATGGCTCAGCAGGTCTCGGGTCACGTGACTTCTGCCACTGGTTACCAGTTTGTCAGAAGGCTAAGCCTGCATTGGAATAGGTCACCGACCTCACTGACGGAAGCGAATCGATTGGAATAACAAAACTTGCCGATCAGAATCAATGAGAACAATTGGAATGGATGTTTGTACCCTTGAGAGTATTGGCAGTCTGTCGATTAACAGTTTTATTTTCCTCTGAAATGCTGGCATACAAAATGGATTAAAGTCAAGTTCGCAGATTCATTAAAACCCCCGTTGGATGTTTCTTGTGAGTTAGCAAGAGGCAGTTTCTACACTGCAAAAATGGTGTTTAGATCATAAACACAATTCTAAACATATTCTTGCAACGTTTTTGTAATCACATTAATTTCCTAGACATGTTTAGCCAAACAATGTGCTTAGCTCAAGTGTTTAGAGATCTAGGTGTTTAAGTTTAAAATTTGTGTTTAGATATCATGAAATGTTATGTTCAGATGTTTATAATTTTTCTTGTGTTTAGATATCTTAATGATTTGGTGAGACTTTATGGTTTTCAGACATGCATGCATTAAAAAGAATAAAGAAATATATTTTTTCTCATTAAAATTTTACTGGAGGACATCAGCAGGTATTTACATGGCACAGTCTCCCAAGATGTCAGCTGCAGCTATTTACATATATATGTAGACACTGCATTAGAATGAGACTCGAGAAAGTACAACAGTTTGGTGATTGATTGAATTTTTATCTCACCTCGTGCCTTCCTTACGGCCGACACTCAAGGGTGAGAGGTCCCGCGGGTTGTATCCACACCTAAGTGAGATTACCCTTGTGGCGTTTTGCCCGGACCCTAGTCTAATGGGGAGGGGGGATGATGGTGACCGAATCTATGGGAAGATAGAAAGCATGCCCCTACACATTTACCGAGGCAATGGTTCTTTAACATCCGTCACTACATAGGCATAGTGAGAGATGGACAGGCCTGTTTTAAGTCATTTGTCTGCCATGACCGCCGAGAGACTTTCCAGCACAGCCTAGCCAGAGCAGGGAGGAACTCAAACGACACCTTACAGCGACGTTTGGAGCCGCCACTGTGGTCCGGCCAGGCCGGGAACCGAACCCACGACCTTACGGCCCCGTGAGCGGACGCGCTACCGACTGCGCCATGCCTCCCGCCTCCCTACAGTTTGGTTGCTGCTCGAATTTTATCTCACCTCCTGCCTTCCTGACGGCTGACACTCAAGGGTGAGAGGTCCCGCGGGTTGTGTCCACACCAAAGTGAGATTACCCTTGTGGCGTAATTGCCCGGACCCTAGTCTAATGGGGAGGGGGGATGATGGTGACCGAATCTATGGGAAGATAGAAAGCATGCCCCTACACATTTACCGAGGCAATGGTTCTTTAACATCCGTCACTACATAGGCATAGTGAGAGATGGACAGGCCTGTTTTAAGTCATTTGTCTGCCATGACCTCCGAGAGACTTTCCAGCACAGCCTAGCCAGAGCAGGGAGGAACTCAAACGACACCTTACAGCGACGTTTGGAGCCACCACTGTGGTCCGGCCAGGCCGGGAACCGAACCCACGACCTTACGGCCCCGTGAGCGGACGCGCTACCGACTGCGCCATGCCTCCCGCCTCCCTACAGTTTGGTTGCTGCTTGAATTTTATCTCACCTCGTGCCTTCCTGACGGCCGACACTCAAGGGTGAGAGGTCCCGCGGGTTGTGTCCACACCGAAGTGAGATTACCCTTGTGGCGTAATTGCCCGGACCCTAGTCTAATGGGGAGGGGGGATGATGGTGACCGAATCTATGGGAAGATAGAAAGCACGCCCCTACACATTTACCGAGGCAATGGTTCTTTAACATCCGTCATTACATAGGCATAGTGAGAGATGGACAGGCCTGTTTTAAGTCATTTGTCTGCCATGACCGCCGAGAGACTTTCCAGCACAGCCTAGCCAGAGCAGGGAGGAACTCAACCGACACCTTACGGCGACGTTTGGAACCACCACTGTGCCCCGGCCGGGCCGGGAACCGAACCCACGACCTTACGGCCTGTGAGCAGACGCGCTACCGACTGCGCCACGCCTCCCGGCTTACAGTTTAGTAGGGAGGGCATTGCTTTATCCTTTACAAAATAACATGAATTAGGTGTCAGTCATGGATCTTATTGATTATGTTAGGGTAATGATGGTGGTGCAAGTTAGATTTAGTCAATTTTCTATTGCTGTTTCTATTTTTATGATTTTGAATGAAATGACACTATGATGAACAAGGGTTTTGGGGACATTGGTCACAACAATTGCATATAAATGTGTGAAGATAGTCCATTCAAAGGTAGTGCTGCTACCTGGTGTGGATTTGACATCCAAGTATATCTAAACATATAAACGTTTAAATCTAAACACCTAGAATTTAACTGTTTAAACTCTAAACATCTAAACATGTTTAGCAAATATGTTTAGGTATTTAGAATAAAAGTGTTCATTTCCTAAATGTGTAGTCAATGAGACACCTAACTGACATATATGTTTAGGTTTTAAACATGTTTAGACCTAAACATGTTTAAAATGTAAACACCATTTTTGCAGTGTAGCTCCAAAATGGTGTATTCTGAATCCAGCTCCAAAATGGAGGATTTGGTTTCACCAATACGATTTGGTTGGAAAATATGAAAACCTGCATTTTGAAATTCACTTAAAATTTCATGTTTTCATTCCACTTTATGAGTTGAGACTAGTGTACAGAAAGCAGGGATCAGGAAATCTGCATGGGCAGGGCCCACACACAACTACACCCAAATGCACGAGGCTGTACACACGTGGTAATGTGTGTACATGGACAACACGAAGGATACAAAACAACCAACCAGAAGCCACGGTTTCAGCTTGCTGCGAGACTGTTCTCAGAGGGCTCTGCAGTAAATACAAAAGGAGGCCGCTCATTGGTTGTTTAGCGTGAACACACCTTGCCTGTCGCGATCAGCTGACATTCACCCGGGACCCCTGGGACTTTTTCAGCCTTTTAGCTGAAACTGTACTGGGTCAGCCATACTGACTGCTGTACTAAGGATCAGACGGAAGCCATTATGGCCTGTACTGATGTTGGGAGTGAGGCTACCTTTCTCCATCAAGTTCATACAATAGGTTATAATTATGTTTTTCCACAAAAACTAAGACATAATCCTACAAATTCCCTTCATATTGAATACACGTTTTCTGTAAAACTGTCCTTTTGGTCCCTATTCAGTTCTACAATGCATTAAACAGCAGTTTCCAACTGCAGCCTACCCATCTCCCAATAATCTTAAAAATAAGTATCTTTGCAGTTTACAGTTCTACCCCGTTCATATTTTTTTTTCAATCAGCGAAGCCGTACGTTGTCTTGCAATTTCAGGGACCAGGCTGACCTGCCCCAATTGGACACCAAACAACTGGGACAGGATTCCCAGACTATGTGACCAGGACCCCAGGACCCACATGTTTACTTTGGGTTCTCCTTACATGTTGGAAGGTCCACAAAATCCAGGGGATCCAGATTCCATGCCATGGAAGCCATATTGTTCTTCCTCCCTTTCCCATGAGCTCCCGTCCCGCTGTTGCCATGGAAACGCTTAAAATGTCTCCAACCCTATTGATTTCCTTAGTTTTCCCCTCAGAAAGTTAAAGATCCGGATTCAGGGAAAAACGGGATATTATGAGGGGTTTTGAAAGGTTGTGCAAGCTCAATTTAGCATGAAGTCAAATAGGAGTTAATATCCTACTTGAAAGAGGAGAATGTGAGTTTGTGACGTGGTTGTTAGGAGCGTTCATTATCATAATGCATGGATGTCTCTCTTAAATGAGGCCCAGGAAGTCAAGATGATACGACTAGACTCCTCCAAATCGTAGTGGGATCCCTCATTCTAATGCAATTACAGTCCTGCATCTGGTGGTCACTAAAGATTGCTCTGGTACGACTGCCCTACCAAACCCTATGTAAATACTACACTAAATGCTGATCTTGCAGAGCAGTCGTAGTGCATTGCCTACGATCACCCACTTTAAATTTCAGGGTTTCAAATCATAGTGGCTGTATCTAGTGTACCATCTTGAGAAATGCCCTCCAGGTAATGCACCGTTTAGCCTAGATAATTTTAGTTTCAAATGTAAAGTTATTATTAGTCCCTAACTGCAATGTTCAAACAAGCATTATACAATGAACCTTGAATAACTAATTGATAATAGATATAAAAGTACACAGTAAAAGATAATTCACTTAAATATTCAAATGGTGAATGTGGAATAAAGGATTACACTGTCTGAAACCTTGGTCTATTGATTATGTACTGGTTGAGGTGTATGTTAATAAATGTCAGTGGGAGTGGTGTTCCAAATTTACATTTTGAAATACTTGTGTAGGTATTGCCGTTTGGAGATCCTCCTGATATCGAGATAACTATATTATCGAAGCAATAACTAGTCGGTTTGAGTAGGTTTCAGAATCACTTTATATGGTATGTTTACAAGAGGACTTGCAAATGCATTTCAACCTTTCCTATGCCTATAGTCAGTACCCCGTAAGGTGGTAATGCTCTCGCTTAGATAATGGTTAGGCCATTCCGAGACCAGGTTAGCTCGGTAGGACTGCACAAGAGTCTCTATGATGGTAGGAGGACGGCAGAATATATACCTCTCATTATGGTTGGCTGGTTCAGCACTGAGCGCCTCTGGTCCGCCCCCTATATTACACCGCCCAAGGCCACCAGTGGTGCCCTCTTATGAGAGACGTAGGAGATGCTCCTGAAGAGCGCCTATCCTACCCCGATATGGTATATAGTAACAGTCTCGAATACATAGACCTCGATACATAGTAAATATGATTCCCTACACTTGGTACATATATCTATAGGTCCGGTCCATTATAATCTATACTGGCTAATTGTCTTTGAAAATGCATAATGTATCACCAAAGAAGTTTATTCCTACTCATTTTCAATAACGACTGAATGTTATCAAAGAATTGACATGTAATACTTCTCTATGTGATCATAGTTTGTCTAGTGATGTCCAAATTATATCCTATATCATTTTATCAAGTTGCACCATAAAGAGATGTTAATGAACCACCTTAGGGAGAAACGCCACTATTATAGGGGATGTCACCATTCTTTCGATTACAGTGAACCAACATAGAATTTTACAGGGTTTCCATATATAGGGGATTTTTTGGAGTTGCAAGCTGCGTCAGCAGCCGGGAGCGTAGCGACCGTAGCAACTCCATAATGTTTTCGGTTTTCTCCCTATGACGTCACCTATGACATCATTGGTGACATCATGCTGTCTCAGTGACGTCACCCGCAGTGGCTAGTGATGAAGTGGCAACTCCTATCCGTGGTCCTTGCCACATTTTTCTTGTTTACAGTGAGGTGATAGAATGATTGGCGGAGGAAGACATACAACATTTTCCTAGAAAATAATGTTGGTTTTATTTTACCTTGACGATGTACTACGCAATGGGTGGGGAGGGGCATCCACATCTATGACTTTATAAATGGTCTTTTTATTGCATCCCTTTTGGCTAGTATCTACACAGCATACAACGGTAGGCATCATACGAACATTTATAACCAAGTCTGAAGGGCTGACCAAATAAACAGCATACGGCATCCAACATACCCCTTTCCTAATTCATTGAATGGAGAGTTAGACCCACCAAATTCAACAGGCTATGTTGATTCTAATACAGCTGTTAACGCCTAACCTTCTTAAATGCTAATTGGAAATAATACATAGAAACAAACCTGATACAGTATGTGAGTAAAATCATGAGAAAGGGTCCTCCTATTGTACCATATTCCTTTTACCATAAATGTTTTGTACCAGTCCTGTGAGTTTACAGGACCAAAATGATCCTTACACATTTGCCTTCTCTTATTCATCCCATTTCATTGTGAATCACTCTCGAGCTGTCTCACAGCAATACATATCTAAATCAGAAAGTATAGCCTCAGGCGCTGAAGTCATACATTGATAATCAGTTAACCTGTGTATAATGCATTAACGCTTTACATTTCAAAACATATAGATTATAAGGCACCTAGTTTGGGGACATGATGGCTACCTACAACTGTACAACACGTTGATTAGTAACAGCATTCTATAAATTACCATATATATATAGTTATCCTGCTAATGAAAAGATTTCCCTCAGGTATTGAGCAGTTGAGAGCTCTGAAAGTTAATTAAATGATAATGGCCTTGTTAAATGTTCACAATTCACTCTATTCAAGTTGTAACTTCATGTATTATTTAATTACGAACTAATACATTATTCACAACGTGTTGTACCTGTTTGCATTACATCAGCTTTGAATATTAATGTAAGCAATTCATTCTATCTATCTTTCTGTATGTATATCTTTATTGACTTGACAACATAGTAATAATATTAGTAATGATTAGAACTACATATTTTGACATTTATATGGTAGTATATGCTATAGACGATACTGATAAAGGCACACCCCTTTACAATGCTTTACAGCAGTGGCCTATTGGGCTGGGCTGGATGTGTGTATATAGGCGCAAATGTTTATACTTTATTCATTGTTATAAACAGTTTTGGTTGTGAGCCAACAGCAATATTTTGTTCGGTCCAATTCATAACCCCATCGGCCACACATGACTGTGGATCAACACGATAAAAGGTACGCACGGTAGGGGGTGCGCGGGCATAGCTTTTACCATGTTGATCCACAAGAAATGCCCTGCTCTATGTTGGGCCAACATACCTTTATTTTCTACATTGTGGTTTTTATTTCTCTTAATAAAAATTCTCTTGATAGCCATCGGGATCGATATATTTCTCTCGCTACATTCGCTAGGGGCCCGCTGCCCTGATCTCCAGTTGGCATATTCTGAACTGATTAGGCTAATAGAAACAAAGCTCCCTATGTGCATGTCTGACCCCCTCTGGACCACCTTCCCAGCAAATTGTTGTGACTCCTCGTCAACCTGTGTGAAGTGGCTCACACATGTCGCTAGATGGAACACGACGTCGCTATAGCACAAGATCACCAGGAATAGCAATGGTGGTGATCACATGGCCTCACCTCAGATGGCGAGGATGGTGATCACTCAGACTCACCAGGGATGGCGACGCGGGTGATCACTCACCTCACTAGATGAAACACGCACCTCGTCATAGCACATGTTCACCAGGGATGGCGAGGATCGTGATCACTCATCCTCACCAGGGATGGCGACATGAGTGATCACTCATCCTCACCAGGGATGGCGACATGAGGGATCACTCACTTCGCTAGATGAGATGCACACCACGTCATAATGCACATTCACCACGGATGGCAAGGATTGTGATCAGTCACCTCGCTAGATAAAACGCTTACCTCGTGATAGCACAGGTTCACCATGGATGGAGAGAGTGGTGATCACTCAGACTCACCAGTGATGGCGACGCTGGTGATCACTCACCTTGTTAGATGAAAAGCTCATGATCATCGACATTGGTAATCATGCAGCCTCACATCTGCCAGATCAAAGTATGTTTTGCCAGAGAAGGTATTGCCATATGTATCTTCCCTCTAACCACAGACAAGGTGTTCATGTTGATATTTCCCTATGTATTTTTCCTGTAACCAGAGAAAAGGTGTTTATGGATAGTTGCTTTCATTTTAGAGATACCTCTATCTAAATTCAATTGATATTCTCTCTATATAATCTTGTTTGATTCAACTCTGAAGTATTACATGGAAATCAGTGTGAAACAAAGCACATTTGATAAGTATGGGATTTATACTTCATGCCCACACTTCCTAGATAGGCTACATGTGGAACAGTGGTGCTGTCTCAACACCTTTGGCAATGGTGGTGATAAGTTGCCACTGTGAGTGAGAGTGAGTGACAGATGATGCAATCCTCAGAGAGCATTGACTTGGAGTGACACAAATTCACGCATTGAGTGAGACAAAGGCTGGCAATGGTGGTCACCATTGATGACCAATCATGGCGACAGATAACGACAATTTGCTGGGTTAGTTCTAGTTATTACAAATAGTTATGGTTAAAAATTAATGTGCAGTACATCTCCCATTCTGCAGTAGTGTGGGTCGGATTACTATTTATTCCTAGTGAATAAAGCAAACAGAAGAATACAAAGATAGAAGATGGAGGGGAGAAAACGAGGGGAAAGGCAAGCAAAGAGGACAGGATGAATTATACAAAATATAGCAAAAAAAAAGAGAAGAAAACGAGGGGAAAGGCAAGCAAAGAGGACAGGATGAATTATACAAAATATAGCAAAAAAAAAAAAAGAAGAAGAAAAGATGATGAAGTATGTGAGGGATGGATTGTGCATTGAATCAGTACGATCTGTTCCCGATCCGCCCACTCATTATAATGAGAATGACAACTGGCGGCTATCCAAAACCGTTTTGTCTATTGATTAAATATATATGTGACATGTACTGCAAGAAGGGGTCTTAGTCCCCCCTGCACTAAGCCCCCTTTTCGCAGATCGTGTCACATATTATGTTCAACAAATCTAAACTCCTCCCAAATATCATTAGTATTGTCGAAATCAATAATTGCGGTCAGTAACCCTGATGTGATATCGATTTAGGGCAAGCAATTAAGTGCATGTTGAGTCGTTTTACGATGCCCAGTTGCATTGGAGACTAAGGCATCCTGGGTGGTGATTAATATGTGAACAGAAGCCACTGAAAATGGTCATGAACACTTATCTGCTTATGTGTTCAGATGTGTGGAATGAATGAAATATACTGATATAGGTCATGTGTCCCTGGGGTGGCTCTCTAATCAGTATCATTTATTAGTTTCTACTAGACTTTTGTCTCTCAGGAGGGTGTTGCTCCTATAGTAAAAGGAAGAGCTGGCTAAAAGTGCCCTTGTTTCCAGTCCTTTCTTTTCATGCAGCTATAACTTGTCCCTTTTGTTGCTCACAAATGGTCATTCAAGTACGGTGATAAAAAAGCCACCTTTGAGTAGGTACCTAGTTGGGAGAAGTCAGTCAGTATAATATACTATAGAGTGTGTGACATGAGTAGGTACCTGAAAGTGCAGCTCTCTCTGTTCTAAACAAGGCAGGCGACTTCTGAGACTGATGTGGTGAGTGCAAGTACTTTGGTGAAGCAGTGCATGACTTGTTTAGAAAAGAGGGCACATACTCACAGCTCTTTTTACAATAGGAGCAACACCCTCCTGGGCTTTACCTTACCATCTAAACATCGGTTCTTCATTGAGACAGGAGAGAGACCTTGGGGAAGCATACCGTATACAGAATAATAGTACCCTTGAGGTATAGCCACTGTCCACCAGCTTTGCCTTGTATATATATTTCTTCTGTAATTTATATTTTTTATTCATATTTTTCTCAACAGGATCCATATAAACGACAATAAAGCAGCACACATCGATTATTGTATATATATGTGTACCTTTGTTATGTGTAAAACTGTAGTATCACAAGCATGCTACAATATAAAGTAATACGAAATAGTATGTTGATTACATCATAACACCAATATAACATTTATGGGTAGTATTCGTTATAGCAACTATAGTTTTACTCGGGGAATACAGTCATATTGATAACGGTAAACTCAGGAGCTATATTAAAACAGTTTATATAATTACCTTCAATGGTCAGGCTTACCCCTGTGCCCCGCCTCTGTCTTATCTCTGTACATCACCTACACTGAGGACCTGTGGGTGTTCCGTACATGTAGATTGGGAACCAACACAGGCGACCCACTATGCCACCCTTCTCCCCATGGACCTATAGCCCTAAGGATAATGAGCCCTATGGGTAATGAGTAAATTCCTATTTAATTAGGGTGGTTAATTCCAGAACGCTTGGACTGGTTATAATGCATAACTACAGTTGTGGCTGCTGGTTAATGAATGATTAGCAAGGTTCACCTGAGGGTTCATGAATTGATGGGGCAGAATAGAGATGGGTAACTGTCACATACATAACTCCGCATGCAATTGAATTCTCGAATGGAGAGAGAGAGAGAGAGAGAGAGAGAGAGAGAGAGAGAGAGAGAGAGAGAGAGAGAGAGAGAGAGAGTTGATGATATATCGCTTTCATAAATCGTGGGTTGTTTAGTTTTCATATTCAAAAACTATTGCAATCGAATCACTAAAGTTATTCATGTGGGTATGGTCAAAACCATTGTAAAAACTAGCAACAAAGATACCATATCCTATAGTATTTTCTAATTAAATACCTAATAAATCAATGTTTCTGAATCTATCATTGTAAATAAGCATTCTAAACAGCACCACAAAAGCAGGCATTCCCTTGTGACCCACCTGCTAGTCAATGATACCATAACAAAACAAAGCAATGTCACCCTGCAGAGCTGGCTTTAATTTCCTGCTTTTTCTGTCTATTTTGTGGTTTGGAATGACTCTTTTTCTTTCCCCTTTTTCTCTCTTTTCTGCTTTTGTTACAGGAACAGTGACCTGCCTGCTAACAGCAGTGCTTTTTGATAGGTAGAAACGGAGGCTGATTGATAGTTATTTACACAGGAATTACATGGAGTGGACCACCCGTCAACAATACATTTACCCCCTACCACTGGCTTCCTGCCATCCTCGAAAGTAATTGAAGTTGTGGCAGAAAATTTGACAGAGAGAGATGGGAACTTAATAAAAATCTGTTTAAAAAGGGTTTGCTGCCAATATTAATTATTAGACCTGTGGCATGAATAGGAGAGCCAAAAATGGAAACTTGATAAGGAAATAGTCCAAAAGCTTAGGCTAATCTTAGTTTGTAGCTTTTCTGATACAGCCCCAGTGTGTGCGTCACTCCCCTTTCTGAATATCTTGTGTACCTTCTCCTTCTCTTCCATGTTTGCTGCCTCCTTTCTCTGCCTCTATCATGCTTCTATTTTTCTTGGTGCTACCAGACCCATATATTTCTATAGATGTATCCTTTATAGGGGGTACAAGTATAGGTATAGGTCTTCATGATTGTTTAAATTGGATTTGAAATTGATTCTCCACTGACAGCAGCGCCGGGTCATGCTAAATTGACCAAACCCTTCTCTTTGATGTCTGCAGTGATGTGTCCAGCTATATGTTGCTAGAGTTATCATATTTTTATATTTCTCCCGTTTATCTAAAGGTAATTTGTAGTCGTTGTCACGTCTCTTATGGTATTAATGAATCTTTCTTGGTAATTCAATGCTTCCCCTTTTACCGAATATTTTTCTTCAGATTTTTCGTGGGCATTTATGGTAAGCTCTCATAGGCCCTTACCCTACCTTCCTGTAGTATGTTCCTCAGACTGGCTGCAGTCCCCTACACTTTACTTCGCGACAATAGGAAGGCTAAGGGTGATAAATAAGCAAATGTCCACGACCATAAGGCGTCATTGAATACGGACAGCCTCACCTCGGTGAATGCAATGTAAAGATGTTCCATGGGAGTGGACATTTGCATTTATGTCATGGCCATATATGGGGTTAATTTATTTTTAGATAAAGAAAAACAGCTCAGCTCCATTCAAAATCCAAGATGGCGGACCCCATTGAATACAAGCATATTGTATTCCATGCCCCCATGAAATACGGCTGTTCTTGTACTAATCTATAGTAACAATCGCATCTGCCATGACATAAAGGGATAGAGTGTAAGGTCTTATTCACTCCCCCCTCCCTCATTACATCTAGATGGATATTATTTTCCGACAATGTCTCACAATCATAATAACATAAAAAGAGACTTAAACTAGTCAATATTTCCTCAATTCTGACCCATGTATCAGGTGGATTCCATCGCCATAGTTGCAAATGCATAAACCAAAAACAAGATAATATTCATTTATCTGTTAGCTGAATACTCATGCACCTCATCATAGGCCTAGGCATCATGAAATCCAGTGACACATTGCTTTGTAGGGAAAGGACATTTTCAATGTAACAGATGGCAGCCTTTGTAATTCAATTTATTTCAAGCCTATAGACCTACCCATCTTTATGTCTCGAGAGAGGAAGGTAGCTAAATGTAGGAGAGTATCTGCTTAGATGAAGAGTGACATTTTCATACATGATTAAACGCCCCTGCTATAAATTCTCCAGACATAACCAGTGATCTCCTAACCAGGGACCTCAGACAGGCATATCAAGATAGAAGGGCAGATGTGTGGGTAGACAGGTGGAAGACTAGACACATCATGGTGGCTCATAATGATCATCATGCATGGCAAGCTGCTATTGTAGCCTCGCCTTTAAAGGGGAAGCTTAACTGGTAATTGTTAAGCTTCTGACACTAGGTTAGGCCTACAAGGCTACATAGACCCCAAGAGGAAAGGTTATCAATAGAGAATAGATTTAATCTCTCCTGGCTCCAATATTATCATTATTGTATCGCAATAAATCAGGCTTCATTTCATTATAGACTGGACTTGACTGCCAGTGTCTATCATTGAAAATAGTGTTCTGAGACTTCTTGCGCTAAGAATAGAAATGTGGACTATTTCCAATAAAATACTGACTATGATGACTTCCTGCAGGTTAGGACGTATCATATCGTCGCCTTAAGTAGTGCAAGAAGGTTGTAACTGCATTTTCGAAGTTTTACAGGAGAGGCAAAAGAAATGTTCCACTTACTCAACATTGCACTTGGGCCTGTAGGCAGACATATCATAGACAGAGCTTCAGTACGTTCATAGTAGCTATATAAAGATCAATACTTACATGTTGAAACAGAAGAAAACAAATTTTTGCCAAAATATCAGTGACAACCTTTTGCACTAAGGCGACGATATAAACTATAAGAATGCAGATACGGATAGAATTAGGTTAGGAGATCAACAGATGTGAGCGGAAATTGTAGTCACAGAAACATGAGTGTCCAGGGCTAGATGGAGGATAAAAGACCAAAGGGAGAGGCCATACTAACACTGGGTGCCTGCCCATCAATATCCAGCATGCCTATGTATACCTAGTACGTAGACACACAGCAAATACTCTGGAGGCCACAAGCTATATTCTGATACAGATGCATTTGGGTACTACCTTGCAAACATCAGTGGCCGGCCAGGTCATAGTGCCCACAGCATCAAACCCCTGACTTCCCGTCCACAATTTAGTTTTGCATTCTGTGAGTCCAGGGAATAGTATAACAGAATATGTAGGCAGCACATAGACAGGGGAAATGTCTAATTGGATTATGCCACATATTTTATTACCTTAAGAGTGCCTAAAATAAGGAACATGCAACTTTTTTTAAACATTATCATACGCTCCTTTATCATGAGGACTATCCCCACTGATACCTACAACCAATGTGTAATTATTACTTTTTCAGAGTGAACATTTAAGCAGACTATACACCGTGATTGTATCTGTTTATAATTAGTATGATGCTGTACCTGGGAATTTCATGAGTTGAGCGATTTAGATGAGAGATTGCAACGACTGATATTATATATCATAATGGCCTCCTTGGAGTGGGAAACTAATAGGGGCATATCCCTAAACAAAAGAAAATATACGTATGGTCATTCACACATCAATCATACGACTTTTAAAGCCGAGGTGAAGTATAGGTTACTGCTCACAGACTTATAGTGTAAAGCGATGCTTAACATCTTGTCATGATTATTATTGTCTGTATGTTTCAAATTGACGACCTTCAATGCTAATTAATGGTATCCCAAAACAATGAGGCCAAGGCATCATGCAACTACATTCAATCTAAATCATAACAAATAAAATTATTTTTTCTTTCCCTTTTACTTACTTTTGATAAATGAGCTTTGATAAGTGCAATGAGAACCACCTATCATAGTTCATCAGTTACCCCCCGACCCAAATTAATTGAGAATTTAACTATGTACCTATCCTAAAGGGCATTTGCGGCACCTTCCATTATAAATGTTCATGCCATGCATGCATTTACGCATCATGATGAGATAAGCAAAGAACCTCATTGGCCTACATAGCTAACAAGAAAAATGTGGCAAGGACCACGGATAGGAGTTGCCACTCTGTGGCCGACGTGTGACGTCACAGCCGACGTATGATGTCACAAATTGTGTCACAAGGTGACCGTGATGTCACTGACAAACCGAAAACATAATTAAATTGCTAACCGAAAAACATAATTAAGTTGCTACGGTCGCTGCGCTCTGGGCTGCTACGCGGCAAGCAACTCTAAAAAATGAATATAAGTCTGTAACTGGTTGCCCTAACAGCTGCTCAGAATGTCATTCATCCCCTCTGCTGTTTTTTTATCCCTTCCTTCATCCCTCCATCCAGCCTTCCAAGTTATATCCCTGCTCCAACACCTCTCCTGCTTCAATGGTTCCCTTCATTCTTCCTTGCTGTCTTCCCCTCTTTTCTGCTTCCCCCTAGACAAATATTACCTGATGCCTCTTTCATGGGACAAACCTGGGTGGTTGTGATTAAACCGGTCGGATTCAGACCTCATTGCATCACCTAACAGAAGAAATACAGAATTGCCTCCACTGCTGAATGAATTTTACATCTCCTGAAAACCAAATAGGGCTGTGTAGCTCTACTCAAAGTAGTCATTTTGCCTTCCTTATTGCATTGAATGTCTACACCAAAATCACCTCTTTACAGAACAGGACAAATGTCCTTCAGCAGAAAATAGTATCGAACCAAATCCCCGGGACAAAATCCTTATTGAGCAAATACCAAGCAAAAGTGAGGTACTTAAATGCAAGGCGAAACGCCAATAGCGAAAAAGGACCACCTCAATTCCACCTTGCTATAGACTTTAATGACATTGGCCTCGGTCTCAGCTCTGCTGACTATGACATTGTACACAGGTTGGGGAAATTGAAGGAGGGTTAATAATTCCTACGTTCAGCATATGAGATCAGTAGAAAGGAAACTAATGTGTCTAAGTGGTATAAGCATAGTACCAGAAATGAACACCGTGAAATGCGCTCTGCAGTATGTTTTGTTTATTTCTGTGATTTAATCTGTTTGAAATACAAGTACCACTACATGTTATCATGTCCACCCCACAGCATTGCTTAGTGAACCATGCAACTGCAGGACACTGTGCAACCAAGATCACTTACGTAAATAAAAGAAGGAGTCTAATAATAAAAAAATCCAACGACTTTATAAAGACCCATAGATATCACATTAACCAGGGTTCTTTGAAAAGTAATCAAGAACTATGCAGGCAGTATCATAATGAGAAAGGCAATAGGATAGATATCATTATTAGTTATTCCACATGCCTATCCATTATCAGTAAGGCTTTAAAAGAATAGAAAAAAATATTTGCGGTAAAAAAATGGCAGCTTCCATGGTCTAATCCATGCTATGCCTGTATAAGCTTAAACTATTGATATGTGAAGGCCTCTTGATGGAGAAGCAGGCAGATAGTTCCAGTAAATGAAGACTGGCATTTCATGCATGATTAAGCACCTTATTCCAAATTCTACATACTTGACCAGACATTGGCCTCGCTAAAAAGGACCTCAGACAGCCATCAAGGGACAAGGGCAGATATCTGGATAGACAGATGCTAGACAAATTACTATGAAGTCGATATTATAGTGTCGAAGGTGGCACTTAAGATGCCATGGCAGATTACGTGTAAATCCAAACCGAGTAATTCAAATGTAAAGAGAAAATGGATTTGTCAGAGAATTTAATTCAGCAACCTTAGATTTACTGCCAGTTTCAAAATGCTAGGCGTTATTGTGTCACTACAAACGATATATCATATTATGACACTTTATCTCTCAGCATAATGAAAGGGTTATCCCGTCAGATGTAAATGAAAACTTCTTCAGCAAATAAATGATTTTAAAACTTCTTGACAGAATCCAATAGTAACGGAATCTTACGATACTCTAGAATATCCTATCGCACAGGAGCAGAGGATGACAATAGTTTCAGCATGAATACCCCTCCCTGCAAGCACTTCCTTTACTCTCAAAGATGCAGACGGACATGTGCTTGGAGATTAAGAGACGGGAGCGGAAACTGTAGTCATAGAAATATGGGTGTCTAGGGAGAGATAAAGGATGAAAGGATGGGAGGTAGAGACCAGACTAACACTGCATGGATATCTGTCCACACATACCCTATATCGTTGTGTATACATAGCCACACACAACAGACTGCATTAGGAAGCATGAGGTTGATACGGCAACATTATGCTCCTGGATGCTATTCCATATATCAAATGCTATCCATACACATCTAGCTTCTACCTCCCTGAACCATAGCTTTTCCTTTCATATTTCAGTGCTGAGAATGTGTGAGTAGAATATCGTGCCTAACCCTCCCCCCATCATGCATGTATTAACGCAATCACTATTATTTGATTATGAAAACTAAATACTTCCTAACTTGTTGGCCCTTATAAGCCACACTTTTTATCCGTTAGGTTACAGTCACCTCAGAAAATGGAGGAGATCTTACCCCCTCAAGTTCTTAATAATTGTTGGATTTACAAGCCATGAAAATTAGATCAAGCCAGGGTGAACTTTCGGTATCGTATTCTAGTTGTGGGTCCTCCAGCACCAGGTTGTCGAGCCAATAACCAAATTTGTTTTTGGTCTTTATTACACTGATGAAAAATTTGATAGTGTCTCTTAGTGTCTGTTTGGAGCAAATCTGGTGGAACTCTGTCTTTAGAAATTAGATATGGTAGAGAATTCCCCAGAAGCTGTCAACTGTGGGCGTGGTTTGTGTCACCAATCATCCAACAATAGCCATCAACAGGAAACACCACTGACCGGATCTTGAACCGGTAGAGGATCGATGATGCGGGATTTACCCGCCATTCAGCGAGTAAACGTTAATGACGTACAATTAGCCAGCAAGCGAGAGGACAGTTCCTCTGGGATTTAGTTCCAGATTTAGCCACCAGGGGGCACCACTATGGGCTAGAATATGAAACATATGCCCAAAACTGTTATAGGCTACTTTTTTTTTTATGGAGAATTCAATGGTTTTTGTTATATTTTGGGTGGAAAGGTTCCAAATTTGGCATGTAAAAAGAATGTTTTTAGACCAAAATGGCCATTTTTGTTTATTTCTGTTGCCATGGAAACATGATTTTCATTCTAAATAGGAAAATCAATGGTCCCACTGGTAGGGACATTCCACAAGGTTTACTATGGTGAAAATAGAATGAAAATACCATTTCTAGATCAAAAGTTATGGGCAAAAGAATAAAATTTTATGCTAATTACCATAAATTATGCTAATTAGCTATATATCTCATGACCAATTAGACATAGAGCTTATTGACATTCACGAAATGGCCACACCTACCCATATTTAGCAAGCCATTCCTCCAAAACTAACAGGAGTATCGTATCATGTAATATATCACTGTAAAGCTAGTGATTTGAATTTTAAAGTTGACTTTTAGCACGGAGCACCCATTCTCCTTGCCTCTAAACAGTCTTGTGCAGCTAGCTGTGGTGTGATAGTCATACTTTAAAGGTGAGTGAAGTAACTTGAGAGATGACATGGGGTATTGCTTTAGTTTCACGGTGCCATAGCCTGGAACTCATTGTCTAGTGGTAGAAGGAATGTGAATACAGTAAAAATATTTTAAAAAGAAACCAAAGATTACCTAAAGTCCCTTGTATCCTACCAATAAACTTTCCTCATTAAATGCACATCTACAGTTTTCTTAACTACTGCTGTTCTATTCCCCCAAGTATTTACTTGTTACCTGGTGTCAAGTTTCTATAAATTATTACATGTAGACACGTAGGACCAGAAGGATCAAACCACAACACTTTTTAAGTGGGGATGAGGTCCTCTGCTTTCTTTATTGCCACTGATTATATACCTAATACTAGACTGTGTTTTAACTGTCTGGGAAACTTGTTTGTAAATGACGGTATACATAGTGATAGAACATGAAGACCTGATGAGGCTTCAACGGTATTTGATAATGTACTTTGTATTTTTGTACTTCTCTTGTATTACCTGTGATACAAACCCATGATGTGCTACTATTTACTAAGAGATGTATTTGATTCATCCACAGATCAATATATGTAACGGTTATAATATACTGAATATTTCTGGCAATAAAGTAAATGCAAACAAAAAAAGGTATCACAGTCTGTAGCTTATAGTATGTCTTTTAGATGTTCACTTACATATAGGAAAGAGAGGGGCATTAAGGAATTATGGGAAGATCCGCTACTAATTATAGGTCTTTATAAAAGTCTCCCAATCAAGAACTCTATACACCTTACCTGTAAGATTTTGTCTCTGAAAAGTGTTACCCTGTAACAGTGCGGAAGCGTTTGCAAAATTTCTCAGAATAGTCCACTTCCACCTCAGACCAGGAAATTGGTATCTAAACCCCAATGCAAGAACAGTGATGTTATCAGGAAGTGTCTGTCCTTATGATAACTGATATGCAGAACCAGATTACGTTTAGGTAAATTTCATTAAATCTACATGATACCACATGCGGTCTCCAGGTTAGGCGTACATAGATTCCATAATTTCTTTTTGGAAGATAGATCTCAGTAACATGCGCCGAAGGACATGGGTACATAATTCCATGGACAGCCCCTTCCCCCCCCCCAATCACCAATATTGAGCAGGTGTTGTCCCAGTTAGCAGTACCCCCAGTGTGTATCAGGTAGCAGGGATCCCAATAATGGCCCATTGTATCTGGAAAAGCAAAGGTCATCTCACCCCGTGGAGGAGTTGTGGGAGGGGATATAGGCAGTAAAGGCTGACAATCGTCTCTGATCACCACAGACACTGTATCCCCTCCAGCGACCCATCAACAAACATATTAGTTCTCCTGGTCAACACTAGAGGCAGCGTAGGCCTGCTTGGTGAAGTCTGTGACGGTCTGTCGATACTAACGGTACAAGAAGGGAATTACATCAAGTTGGCTCATATAACTACTCATTTTTGTGAAGATTTGGTTGGGGAAAGGAACAGGTGCTGATAAATGATTGTAGCTGTTAGCCTTTGGCTGTTGTGAAAAAGTATTGCAAGACACAGTTCTCGATCCCTACCGAGGGGCCATCCATAAATGACGTCATGCAAAATTTGACCCTTTTAGACCCCCTCCCCCCTCGTCATGTTTTTGGCCAATTTTGCAATGCTGCAGGTATACAGAAAAGTAATTCCGTCATGCCGGGCCTGACCCCCCCTCCCCCTCAAGCATGACGTCATTTGTGGATGGCCCCCAATTTATGGTTGTAACACTTTACACTTAAATTAAATACCCATGTGACTCGTCCCAGTTAGTTGATCCTTAGGAGGGTCTTGCCAAAAGATAACGAGGAAGAACCTGTGCACTATTTTCTTAGACAGAACTGATAGAAACGTGTTTGGTCTAACTTGATTTGATGGTATAGGGAGCCTAAGTCTCGCGATAAACCATGTCGTAAAAGAATTTCTAATTTAGAACTAAAATTACCAATATTTCAATTGGCCTGCAGGCCCACCATATATGAAACTTTTAGGCTCAACTCTCATTCTTTCAAAAGTTATCCTAGGCCTAAAAAATTCCCCTATCCTTTAAGCCTGCGGGCAATAATACCGTGAGCTCAGAACGAGCGCTCACATGATCTCCCTATTGACAAAAGATTTACAGCAGGAAAACACGTTTCGAGGTGTGTTAAAACGTGCACTTTCATCTAAATGAGTTTGTTGAAAATCATTTGGCAATACACAAGCATACACGATTAAGTCATTGGTTCTCGTTTGCTTTTTCTCAAGACGCTCCAGTAAACCGGCACAGATAGCGCATACTGCAACCCACCCTTCTGTAGTGGTTTTGAACAGAACTAAATCAAACATGCGCAACGGCCACTTCCGGTGGTCAATGGCGGCCGTGGAGTGGATGCCATGTGTATCGTCGACGTACGGCCATAAATAAGGGTCGGGGATTAATAGGATGGGGCAGCACCCCCGGGAATAGGGGGTGGAGGGGAAGGTGCAGGAGGTCGAAAATTAGTTTGCTGCTCGGGCCAAAAGGCAATTCTCGGCACTTGTTGGTTATTTATCCGCGTTATTTGGACATGACACCACAAGGGAGGGGTGGGTGGTGGCCTCTGGTAGCAAGGGACGGGGGTTCATGGTACAGGTAAAGAGGGTATACAGGGAGGGAAGTAGGGTTGGGGAAATAATGAAGTAAGGCCGGCCAGGCTAAGTCGGGTTGGGATGATTGGATCCATGAGTGTGAGGAAGGGGAGCAAAGGGGGGAATAGAAAGAGAGGACTTTAGAGTGAAGGTGGAGAGAGGGAGGAAGAAGAGGGCAGGGGAACAAGATAGATATATTTTATATGCTTGGATTTGGAGAGAGAAGGTAGTTGGGTAGAATCACAAATTATGAATTGTGATCAGTCCCTTCAACCAACGCACAACTCAAGTATTCTTTACTTGACATTTTGTGCCAGGTAAATTAGAAGTGTCTACATTGTAGCACTGCCACAAGCCACACCGAGATGTGTTCCATGCATGGAGGCCTTTGTTATAACTAACTTACTTCAGGTGATAACACACAATGCCTTTCCAACAAGGCCAGCACACCCATCTACTCATCCCATTTACTCATGGCCTATCATTTTCAGATTGTATGGAATACAACCCTAAAGAAATAAGAAGCAACTCCCTCTACATCTTGGAGAAAAGCCTCAGAATGAAATAATATATCCAGCACATTGTGTAAGACCAAAAGAAGACTCTACTATTGTTTGACTCGTACTTTGTTCCCCTTGTCATTATCTCTTCCTTCTAGTTCAACACACCCCTCTCCGGACAGTATGGTGTAAATATAAACGCAATAGTCTCCCTCTACATTGTGAGGAGGTGTATAGACCTAATCCTAATCCCCTCCTAGACTCAGTGTGTACCTACTGGAGGACACATACAGTGTAGCCGATGTTTGGCTCTCAGGCCAAAAAAAAAGAAGCTTTGTTTCCGGTAACATGGTCCAAAAAGTTGAGGTAGGTAGGTCGGATTTTTTTTGGTCCAGGGTCTCATATAATCATTCTTTTCTGAGTTTTCACTGGTGGATGTTAGAAAAGTTCATTTCCTGCGTGTGATATTAAAAAGACATTGGGAAATATGTCTCTAAATATCGAATAACAATTTTGGAAGAGAATCTTCAAAAAATCTTCTTTTTTTTTTGGCCTCATGAATTTCTCGATGGTAGCCATCCAAGAAGACTAAACCTCTTCTAGATGTGCATTGTTAATACTAGAGGCTACATTCCAAATAGTTCATCAGGCATAAAAGCTGCTCCAGGATAGTATTTAGTATAATGGTGTACCTGATATCAAGGTTTAAAGTGGTATATGCACAACTGGTACATGCAGAGATAACGAGAAGCTTGGAGTTGCTGATGCATTTTATACAGGAAAAGAAGACCTCCCTCTTTAATTTATTTATTTCTGTCTTTTATTTTGGTCAAATATGTTTAACATCGCTCCATTAAAAAAGAGAATTGAAGGCAAATCGAGTACAAATCCTAAAAACCTAATTTGCCAAATCTGAATGCAGCTTGAGGCCTATGCTTTTTATCCTCAATATAAACATTGGGTAGCTGTATAAATATTCTTAAATCTTAAATTATTGACAGGCATTGTTAGACTACTGCAGATTGAAGCCCTACCAGCGAAGCCCAAGAAAAGCTGCCCCCACCCTTTAGTGGTAGCTAATGGGGTCCATTGATTAGGACCTTGTTAGAAGAATTCTGAAGCTCAATGCATCCTTTTGAATCAGTATTTGGGTGTACAAATAGATCCACTATTCGGCTCTCATGAATTCATTATAGGACGCACAGAAAGCCCTTGAGTAGGGTAAAAGGAGATTGGTGCAGAGGTAGGGCCACCAGGGACTGGGATGGATGAATGAGAGATATTCCTTATTTTCTTTCTTTCTTTCTTTCTTTCTTTCTTTCTTTCTTTCTTTCTTTCTTTCTTTCTTTCTTTCTTTCAAATAGTGGACTTGGTAGTATTCGTCATTATACTTTTAGATGTGGGTTGCATTTGAGTGCATGTGTACATACGTTTTTGTTGTACAATGCCTATCTGCAGGCTATTATTTGCTAGACAAAACGTCTCGAACAATTTACTCCATGAGCATTCATATCCAATCAATGTACACCCAAGGGATCAATAGACTCTTTCAAGTTAACTAGGTCTATCTTCATTGGGATTAATCAAAATGGGAGGAGAATTGTTTCGTCTTTTGTAAGCAATTCCATGGAATGACCTCAAAATGTTAAGTTTCTGTTGGTCACCTTCTAAGTTGACTGTGATGAACATTTAGAGATACTGACAGCCTTACAATTGCTCTCATTGTTAGCCCTAACGTGGGCAAATAGTATGATTTAAAGTAGCAACATTTCTACACTTGAAGTCCCACCTATTTGCATTGCAATACTGAAAATTCGTACAGTGGGATTTAACCAGTAACGTACCCTGTTTGAGTACTATTTATGCACTATTGACACTAAATGCAATTCATGGACGCTCCTTCAAACCGCGCATGCGTGGAGAGAGCCGGAAGCAGTTGTGTAAACATGGCGGCGGCACTGGGCCGCATAATGAACTGACCAATTAGAACTGCTTGTGCATCATTGATATGGGAAAAGCCACATATGAGATCCTGTATTGGCTACCTACCACAATGGAAGTGTGCCTTCTGCACTCATAGATATGCTGTCTGATCTATAGAGAGTGGGTATAGACTGTTAGAGCTGCTACCAAGAGTTGAATGCTTATCATATTATCATTGCTACCAGTTAGGTGTACAGTTAAACCTCGAGGGGACACTTGGTCGATTTGAGAAATTCGCCATATTGATGTTCATAAGCATCCTTAAACTGGGTTACATATATAGTACTAGTATGCGAACTTCAGACAATTTACCGTAATACCTCGCGTATAAGGTGCACCTCACATATAAGGCGCACCCAGACTTTGCAGATGTGAGTGTAAAAATAATCAACAGATTTTCAAAATTCAAAGATCTATAGCCAACTTAGAGCATCCCCTATCCTGTTTAACCACAATACAGGGATAAGGGATTATTGGGGAAATTTTAGAGAAAAATCTCTCCTAAATAATTCCGCTTCTATAAGCCACACTAGGGATGCATCCTCGCGTATAAGGCGCACCTTATACGTGAGGTATTATGGTAGTACCTCAATTAAGGATGGTACAGTACCTAAGCTTCTTGCCTCAATTCTCAAAATCCACACAGATTATTGAATTCCAAACAAAGGCAAACGTGTTATCTATAGATGAAAGTCATCTGGAATTTCTCTGATGCAGAGTGGTGTTTCTTAAACTAATGAAAAAAAATATATACTTAAAATCCAAATGACTTTTTTTTTATTGCGAAAGATGACTATAACTGGAAATTATGGTGCTATCCTCTCCCAAGAATACACCTTGAATGTTTAAAATTTTCATAATCATTGCTATTCATCCCGTAGCACTGTATACATTATGGAACCTTGTTTTATTACTATGGAAACCTTAAGATTACCTAGTCACATTTGATAATTTGTTTAGTAAGAGTCATTGTAGCTACCGAATCCTATATTGGCTATTGTCATTATGGCACCATTGAAATGGATGTTCCCACCACTCATGGCATGGGTCGAAATGGGAGACAACAGTTATAGAATCTATACAAGTCAGCCATTTAAATCAACAGGGGTAAACATACAGGCTTCGACTTTAGCAAACATGTAGCCATCGTCGTTTATTTACTTCAGAATCACCACCTATAAACCAAACCCCACCCTTTAAAGAGGGGGTTAAGGGCTTACAATCGACTGTTGCTATTTCAAAGTCAAATCAATGTTTCAAACTAGGTTCGCTATGCATTGAATTGCCAGCTCATGTACCCACATGTCAAAGGCGTAATACAATTGTTGTTCTATTCTATCATTTGTTAATATTTTGAAAGCCTCTGAGATTGATAGGTGCAGACACAATGACCGAATTGACAGTGATTTTGTAGCCTATGGTCTTCTGTATGACTGTACAATACATTCCACATCACATGGCCCCACGCCTTGCACACTGGGGAGTTCTAACTATATGCCCACCCTCCTACGAATGTAATATATGATGATTATGCTTGCACTAGTGCTTTTTAGGTACTGATAGAGGCACGAGGTGGAGCCGAGTGCCTCTATCAAGTACCCAAAAGGCACACATGTAAGCATAATCATCACACATTGAGTTTATACCATGGTTTGCACCTTTAGGATGCATTAGAATGCATCTGAATGCAGAATGCATTCACTGACATACAAACATCATATGGTATCCATAGGATCCCAAACATAAGACTCATCTAACCCAGCACCATTGTCCGGCCCCATGGCCTAATGGATAGGATGAAGCACTTTGGATCAGAAGATCCCAGTCCATGCAGAGCTTTTTCAGTATGAACCACTGTCAAAGCTATGTCGTAGCTGCTGTCACATGTAAGAACAGTATAGAAAAAGAACACTGTCAATATTCAAGTGTCAACTCAGTGCCTCTATCCTATGATATATGCACTCAGATTATCCAGTTTGGGCACCCAAAATCGTTCTGAAATGTGATAACCGTGGTATAATGCCTGATATAACTCTTCATTCTACCAGCGTTTATGAGGCCATTTGTTATGATTCATTTATATAAATCTGGCTTTGGCTATCTACGACAATACACAGGCTTTGGTAAATTTTGTTTCAGACCATTTGCCTCCTTCAAGGCGATGAGCACGATAAGGTTGCAACCTTCCCACTGGAGTGGGGTGGGGGGGAGGAATACCACATTGGTTGTCAGAGCGATGGAATGCCGTCATAAAACATGTCGCTGTAAAAGTACACTATGCGCAGGTGTGGCACAGTGCAGTTATCCCAATTTGCACTTGGTAAATATTTAAATGTAGGTTTTAGGGCTTGGCATTAGACTTTACTGTGCGTCTTTATGTGTGTGTACAGAATGGGGATGGCTGGCCTGTGCAGTGGCAGTGAGGTCGTGAGTTACTCTATATGTCGATGCACATCTAGCTGTAAATGTAATTGCTCACTCCACGTACGGGCAGGGTGCTTGTAGGCTATAGAAGATTGCATACGTATGGTCGCACTTCTCAACTTTTAGGGGAAAGGATAGAGGAATGGAGGAGAGAGAGAGAGAGAGAGAGAGAGAGAGAGAGAGAGAGAGACAGAGACAGAGACAGACAGACAGACAGACAGACAGACAGACAGACAGACAGACAGACAGACAGACAGAGAGACACACACACACAGACAGACAGAGACAGAGACAGAGAGACAGGGACATACAGAGATACAGAGGCAGACAGAGACAGTCACACAGAGACAGACACACAGAGACAGACCGAGAGACAGAGGCAGATAGAGACTGACAGAGACTGACTGGCATTAGACTTTACTGTGCGTCTTTATGTGTGTGTACAGAATGGGGATGGCTGGCCTGTGCAGTGGCAGTGAGGTCGTGAGTTACTCTATATGTCGATGCACATCTAGCTGTAAATGTAATTGCTCACTCCACGTACGGGCAGGGTGCTTGTAGGCTATAGAAGATTGCATACGTATGGTCGCACTTCTCAACTTTTAGGGGAAAGGATAGAGGAATGGAGGAGAGAGAGAGAGAGAGAGAGAGAGAGAGAGAGAGAGAGAGAGAGAGAGAGAGAGAGAGACAGACAGACAGAGACAGACAGACAGACAGACAGACAGACAGACAGACAGAGACAGAGAGAGAGACACACACACACAGACAGACAGAGACAGAGACAGAGAGACAGACAGAGACAGACACAGAGAGACAGGGACATACAGAGATACAGAGGCAGACAGAGACAGTCACACAGAGACAGACACACAGAGACAGACCGAGAGACAGAGGCAGATAGAGACTGACAGAGAGACAGAGACAGAGAGAAAGAGGGAGAGAGACAGGCAGACAGAGAGAGACAGATGGAGAGATAGAGACAGAGAGTCTTGCTAGGTTATAATCAACAAGGGTAGTCCTTGGTGACATGTTGGAATGTCAATTCTTAAACAATGAGTATAAAATTATAGTTTGGCATGGAATACCACCCATTGACTATGCCACCTTATACTCCACCTGGCTCTGCACCCTATTGTTCCTACTGTAGGTTTATTTCCACATTCTACAGTTGGATGGCCAGCAGGAGGTTTTATAAATTAGGTCAGTTCTGGCAGGAGGTTTTGTGAATTGGGTCAGGTATGGGAGGAGGTTTTGTGAAATAGGCCAAGCCTAGCAGGAGGTTTCATGAATAAGGTCATTTTTGAACAGCAGATGTAATTCTTGGGAAAATTCTGTCCCATATGGGATTTGTACCCACGCACCAGACAGTGCTGGGATCTAGAGTCCCAAGTGCTAACCATTACACCATGAGTCCTCATGTGATACTGTGGGTGATATGCTACTACTATGACTGAATAATCAGTTATAGATAAACAGGGTAATTTCACTTTGAAAGTTTGACTGGTCAATCTAGTGTAGTGGTTAAGGCCTGGGACTTTAAATCTAGACCACACAGGTTCAAACCCCTGGTGTGATTTCGCTTTATTTTCGTTTGACCACTGTCATTTTTGCAACAAATTCTATAAAATAATGTACATGTATTATAATGAACATTCTCTGATTGCCAAAATGATAAAGGGAGCTTCAGGGGGGCCTTACAGGGCCTTAGGGGTTTTACAAAACTCCTTTTACCTTTTATGTTTAAGTTAAAAACACTTTCCTCATGCAGTCTTGAACCCACATTCTGTGATTCATGCTAACCATTAGACTATTGAGACTGCTGATGATTGTAGGCTGGAACACCATATATTTATCATAGCTTTGCATCACAGCCAGTGTAGAAGATTCGAATCCTCTTCTAGGCCTCTACAGTTAAAGTCAAACTATGCTTATATTCAGGGTTTTACTTTTGTATAAACGTCTGTGGATGGAGTATAAGTAAGAAAACCTCATTGGAGCTCGGCAGAGGTTTCCATTACTAATACGACCAGTATTACTTGGCAAAAAAATACTGAACAGTACTCTATTGCACCGAATATAGCGTGAGTAAATAAGTTAACTCTGAAATACAGATTTCAGGAACAGCAGACTGGTGATATTGGTTGGTCCATGTAAAGCATATGTCATCAATGTTCACATAGTGCTCAATAATGATTCGTTAAATGTGAATCAAAGGCTCAGTGTTGACATCTTTTTGATAACCCTATATTCTTCAGAACGTATAAAGATGGGCCTTGATTGATTTCATACCTAACCTTGTCCAATATTCAAGACAGGGTGATCAATAATACCAATTGTCAGATGTAAATGATATTACCAAACGACATCCACCCTCCTAATAATATTTCCATTCCTAGCCAAGCACATGATAATCAAATCCTTCAATTCAAAATCGTGAATCTTTCTGCGTCTACATGCTATTTAACAAATGACTCCCAAAATCCATACAAATTTTTCCTAGCACCAATCACACTTTTCATGCTAAAGCCAGGCTAAAGGAAAGCATTTATCACGAACGTCAATTACAGTAATGGAATGGACCACTCACCTACATCCAGCCAGGACCCTTTGAAGAAGTTCTGACATTTCTCTATCCCAAAGGTATGAACAAATAAAGTCCTGGGACCAGTGTATGAAGAGGGCCTGCTACCTCTGTGGGTTTTGATGTAGCAGTGACCACTGGTCAGAGTGTGGTCTATCAATGCTTTTTCCAATAGTATCGTAATGAATCAGACCATATAAGATGCCATAATGTCCCATGGGATGAATCGAGACAAGGGTAAAAGGGCGTCATCTTATCCCCCGACGGTCACAGGTTCCTTGTGATTGGAAACGCAACTGTGACGAGATAGATTAATGGGCTCGTGAATTCTACTTTCTCCTGTGCTGATGATCTTTTACGATTCTGTTATATCCTTGCGGAAAGAGAGTCCTTCCCTTATCCCCACCCAAACTCAACTGGCTACTGCTACCTGGCTAGGATCGCACATGCAGAATGACCATGTCCATTGGCACATGAAAGAGGCGTGGGTGGGAGAGGCAGATTCTAGGGAGGAATAGAAAGGGAAATAAATAGCGAGAAAAAAGTGTAATGCCTTTCGTGAGGACCATCCTTGCCTGCGTGTGGATGGGCCTGCAGTGCCTGGATTGGAGAATAACTGTTCCAATAAAAGCTTCTCTCACCTTCCCAGAAAGGTTGGTTAATTGACCGGTTGGCTACTAAAGCTATGGATAGTATGGATGTGTGTAGTGGTTGTGCGGCTTGATTTGAGATGTGTGTAGGGAGGGGCAGGTCGGGGCTGATTATCAATGGTAACCTACCCTAACGTGCATGCAACCGTGTCCTGATCAGGTCGAGTTTTAACCCTTCACCTGATGATTGCTGATGACTAATTGTAAAATACTGGCACTCTGTTATTGAACAGGTTAATCATAATCCGGGAGAGCATGGAAATAATCATACCTAATTTGAGTAGGCTGCCGGTGATTTACAAAAGGTATTCAGGGGTAACAGGGGTATACTAAAAGTTTGATGAAATTTATGTTACATTTTGCCATTGGTAGGCAGTGTCTTTTTCCCAAACGTATATATGTCATTATTGTCCATTATGTCATCGAAATTGGGCAATTTCGTAACCGTTGCTTTGAATGTCATAGATCATACCATGGCCTAGAAAAACTTACATATGCCATTGACGTCATGTTATGAATGAATATGAAGTTTTGTACAACATATTCTTTTGTTTTGAATATAGAGATCTAGATCTCCAAATCGTAATACACTTTGGTTATGGATACCAAATCCAGATTTCAAATCACTATGAGGGTAAAAATATTATTGTTAAATTGTTGCTAGTCTTCTGGTGTGCCATACATGTATGCTATAAACGAACATTTCTTTCTAAAATATCAAAGACTTTAGGTTAAAATGTGGTGTCTATAACAGTGCCATGTATAGGCGCCAATTAGAAGATAGCTAGATACTTTTTTTTCATTTAATCAAAACTATCATTATAATGCTTGGTTATTTATATATAGATTTTATTGAGAAGTTCAGGATACGTATTCAGCTTTTTTTTCTATGCCTTGTGTTAATATGTTTTGAGATATTCTGTACAAGCTTATTTGACCAGTTTGGTCCTGTCGGGAGTCACTTTGGAGATTGCCCTTGGGCCCAGGTTACAACAGTGTACAAGTAGTATACGAAAGGCACGATCAAAACGCCATATTTTATTCACAACCTCATTTGTGCTTACATATTACAGGACCACCCACTGAGACTGTCCATCTCCCAACTACCAGCCCCACACAGTACCACACTCTGTCTCACTCCCCTTACTCTCACCCCTCCCACCACCACCCCCGCTAACCTCCCCATTCATAGCCACAATCTCAGCATACTACAACCCCTATCTATAAAAGTTGAATGAGCTTATTGCAGTTCTATAGTGGTATTAATAGCATTTGTGACCCATCAAGGTAAAACACCCCTCTGCGGGGGATTTTTAATTCCCCATTTGGCCACCAAGGGGCATTGGAGGGGCAAAATTACTCTAAAATCATTTTAAAAGTATGTTAGACTAATTTTTGACGCATAATTTAATGGTCTCATCTAAAATACACCATTTTCAGTAGAAATGGCCTATATTTTATTTGGATAATAAATGAACATTTTTCATGAAGAATCATCCTATATGCCTGTTCTTGGTTGCCATGGTAACCATTCCAATAATCAAAATTTGCAGATTTTTATGCCAATTTTTGGGGGATATTCACCAAAACCCCAAAACTTAAAACAGGAATGAAAAATTCCTTCTAGCTCAAAGTCTATGATAAAAATCACCATATTGTTATGTATTTTTTATGAAAAAGACTGATTTAAATTGTGTTTTTGGACATTATTATGGTTAATAATGTATTTAGAGCTTAATCCTCAATCAGTTGGTGGTCAGTTGGGAGGAGTTGTTAGAAGATCAGAGATAGGAGATAAGATAAGGGTCCAATTGAGGCCTTCTACTACTGACCCCTGGTTTACAGATCTCTCTATTTTTCTTAAAGAGGTAATTTCTATTATGAAGTAGGCTGATTATTTTCTTCTACATTTCCTCAAGTTTAAATTCCTGATTTGTTTTAGATTTTTGTAATCTTTTATCAATGATTTTGTGACTCTGAGAAATTCCTCCGTCACTTTCTATTACCCAGAGGTTTAGAGCCCCACTGCCTATGTCCACATCACCCTCCCGCCAGGGGAGGTTTCAGAAACGACTGACCTAGGCCTGCAATTTCAAATATGAACAACAACCTATGTTCAAGGAGGGGTTCTGACATAACTACTAGAAATATTTGTGGACAGATGAGGGGAAAGGGTCCTCCGAGGTTAAATATGAAATTTAACATGGATGTTATCAGCTTTAAAATGAGGTATAACACATGTAGATAACCCTTCTAGACTTGGAGATATTGCTTCAGGAAAATGGAATGACATGACTCTATCAAAACAGCCAATAAGCTCTATCATTCATTGTTTTAATTAAATCAGGCATCTAATTAGCATAATGATTTAAATAATCAATTAAAAAATGACTATCCCTTTTCATACATTTGGGCATAACTTTGGATCTAGAAATGGTATCTTTATGCTTTTTTCAGCGCATAAATCTCCATGAATCATTCTATCAGTTGACATTATTTTTCTATTTGGAATATAATTTGTTTGCTATGGCAACACATTTCTCTGAAAACCCTTATCCATTTACATTCCAAATATACAGGAAGTGCCAGGAAATAGAACATTTTTGAGAAAATCCCCTTTTTCTGCGTAAAAAAAATAAAAAAAATACATAAAAAATATTGTTGGTCTATTATTCACATTTCTAGTCTTTGTAGCTCCCCTAGTGACCAAATCCAGTACTAAAAGTCCCACAGGGAGGGCCCTTTCCCCTCATCTGCTCACATTTAAGCCAATGATGTCTCATTTTAAAGATCTTGAGATGAACTTTGATAACGAATTTTTTGTTTGCCTGGTCACATTTATAGGAAACAAAACAGAGGTGATACCTTGAATACAGACTGGGGTCTCACCCCTCACTCTTCTGGGGTGTGATTCTCTTGTCCATGGAGACATTGCAACATCATTTCAACCATATATATATATATATATATATATATATATATATATATATATATATATATATATATATATATATGGCTATCCTGCTGACAAAGCTTAACCAATGGGAACACCCTTAGTTTATATGTGACTGTATGTAACGGTTTTACGTGTGGGTGAGGTTATCAGGAATTATAGTGGGGAGGGTGGGGAAGGAGTCAGCAGGGGGGTGGGAGGGGTGCCTATGGGGGTTGGGGGTAGTTGGTTCCCCCAACCCTACCATAATCAGGTAATGGTTTCCACAGACTACCATGGCTTAACACCAAACAAAAAGGGCTGTACAGTCATGTTCATCCCAGCCTTTAGATCCCCTGCCCCCTCACCCTGAATGGCTATACCTGGCATTCCATCAACCTTTCAATTGTCAGTGGACAGGGGGCGTACTGGCAGCGGTCAGTTTAAAAGGGGCCTGGCCAGGCCACACATTGTGGAGTTGGCTGGTGTTTAGTGCGGACAAATGTTATCCCCTTCCATCTCTTTCCCATACTGTGTACTATCAGCCCCCATTCTATGCTATCACCACTCCCCTGACCACAGCCTCAGTACCTCTGACGGCATGTCTACCACCATCCATATCTTATACAGGGCAGTAGCAGTACTATGTATTCCCCTACACAACTAGTGTCTTTACTTGGGCAAAAATCATTAAAACATAAAAAAAAGCAAAGTGGCACATGAGTAGAATAAAAGAGAGGAAGGTTCATAGTTAATGGGTTAGCATATATGAGAAACCACATCAATTTCATTGGGGAGCTTTCACCTGTTGAGCTAGAAAACATCAGCGTGATTTCGCGTGAGTGCCCTATGAAAGGTTATTCATACTCCGCAAGGTCAAATGTTGTCCAATTTCTAATTCAGTGGAAACGACCCATAGACATGGGCTCGGCCCCGGTACTCAGACCTGGCTTAAAATGACAAAAGTAACACTGCGATATCCTATAGATAAGCACCTTACATTTTTACTGTTATCTGAACTGCTGCATCTCAGAATATCTCTCTTTGCAGCTCAGTAGCTATCAATGATTCAGTCCTGTGGGTTTCGGGGCGAGATATATTCACAGCCAGGGAGAATGATAACACACAACAAAGGTATTTTCAGTGTATCTACCCTCATCCCATTCCCTACACCCATGGTTACTTAGGTCAGTGTAACAACCTATTAGTAGTCAGCCCACTCAGGGCTACTACTCAGCTGGGTCCATTTGGGACAATGGCCTGGATTTAGCCTGAATACTACACCAGAGATGCCCCTTGTACCATACCTACAGAAAAGTAGGACAACCCCTACCATGATTAAACAGAATACAAGGGGTCAATGTTTAGGAGATTATGTTAAGGATTCAATTGAAAATTTAGGATCTAAGATCTATGATCAAGAGGCCCGTGTTAAGGATGCAATTGAGAGGATTGAATTTAGGATCTGTCATCTATGATCAAGATATTAGGATTTCATATTTAAATTTGACGATCAATTCTGAGTTTAATATCAATTCTAAAAGCAGTTAAATTGCAGTGCGTTTCCCAGATTAGAAATTTATCCCATATTTTCGGCAAAGTAAACACAGCAAAGCTGTAATGCCGTGCATATTCATATCATGTTCTAAGAAGTATAGAATTGATTTACAACATTTTTAATATGATCTTAGATCAAAATTTTCAGAACAAATATTATTTTAATACGGAATATAAAAGCCCTTCATATGTTGTGTGTTTTGCAATTTATTAATCTATAACATACTTTCAGGAAAGTAAACACAGCAATGCTGTAATGCCGTGCATATTCCTATTATGATCCAAGGAAAAAAGATCATTATATATGAACTCTATGGCCTTTGGAATGGACCTATACTTAAATATATGCTCTGATTGTGGTGCTTCCTCGCTCTCCATGTAAAATCCTGTCCCATTGCTATAGTATGGAGTAAACCTATGCCTGGATTAAAATATGCAAATAAGGAATGTGTGTGAAGGTTGGGAGTAGTGTGGTGGTGGTGTCACAATGGTCACTAACATCCATCTGATAACTTTTGAAGATCAAAATTGACCACATATGACCTGGATCCCTGTGATTTCTGAAACCAAGATGGCCGACACACAAGGAAAACAAAATAATTAGGTAGTTGAGGTGTCCCAATGGTCACTAACATCCATCTGATAACTTTTGAAGATCAAAATTGACCACATATGACCTGGATCCCTGTGATTCCTGAAACCAAGATGGCCGACACACAAGGAAAACAAAAGAATTAGGTAGTTGAGGTGTCCCAATGGTCACTAACATCCATCTGATAACTTTTGAAGATCAAAATTGACCACATATGACCTGGATCCCTGTGTTTCCTAAAACCAAGATGGCCGACACACATGGAAAACAATAAAATTGGGTAGTTGAGGTGTCCAAATGGTCACTAACATCCATCTGATATCTTTTGAAGATCAAAATTGACCACATATGACCTGGACCCCTGTGTTTCCGAAAACCAAGATGGACGACACATATGGAAAACAATAGAATTAGGTAGTTGAGGTATCCCAATGACTACTAACATCCACCTCATAACTTTGAAAGATCAAAATTGACCATATTTGAGCTGGATCCCTGTGTTTCCTAAAACCAAGATGGCAGACACACAAGGAAAACAATAGAATTAGGTAGTCGAGGTGTCCCAATGGCCACTAACATCCATCTGATATCTTTTGAAGATCAAAATTGACCACATATGACCTAGATCCCTGTGTTTCCTAAAACCAAGATGGCCGACACACATGGAAAACAATAAAATTGGGTACCGTAAACTCCCGCGTATAAGACGCGTCCTCTAGGCCAAACAAATCCCTACTGCGTCTTATAGGATCTCTTCAAGTTGGGGGTGCGTCTTATACGAGGGGTAATTTTACTATAGAAATGTATTGGATTTACAAAATTGAGCCCTAAGAGGTGCGTCTTATACGTGAAAATGCCTCTGCTGAGTTTGGGGTGCGTCCTATACGTGCAGCGCGTCTTCTACGCGGGAGAATACGGTAGTTGAGGTCTCCCAATAGTCACTAACATCCATCTGATAATTTTTGAAGATCAAAGTTGACCATATATGGCCTGGATCCCTGTGTTTTCTAAAACAAAGATGGCTGACACATATTGAAAAAATAGAATTAGGTAGTTGAGGTCTTTCAATGGTCACTAACATCCATCTGATAACTTTTGAAGATCAAAATTGACCACATATGACCTGGATCCCTGTGATTCCTAAAACAAAGATGGCCGACACACATGGAAAACAATAAAATTGGGTAGTTGAGGTGTCCCAATGGTCACTAACATCCATCTATAACTTTTTTTTTAAGATCAAAATTGACCATGTATGACCTGGATCCCTGTGTTTCCTAAAACAAAGATGGCCGACACACATGGAAAACAACAAAATTGGGTAGTTGAGGTCTCCCAATGGTCACTAACATCCATCTGATAACTTTTGAAGATCAAAATTGATCACATATGACCTGGATCCCTGTGTTTCCTAAAACAAAGATGGCCGACACACATGGAAAACAACAAAATTGGGTAGTTGAGGTCTCCCAATGGTCACTAACATCCATCTGATAACTTTTGAAGATCAAAATTGATCACATATGACCTGGATCCCTGTGTTTCCTAAAACAAAGATGGCCGACACACATGGAAAACAATAAAATTGGGTAGTTGAGGTGTCCCAATGGTCACTAACATCCATCTATAACTTTTTTTTTTAAGATCAAAATTGACCATGTATGACCTGGATCCCTGTGTTTCCTAAAACAAAGATGGCCGACACACATGGAAAACAACAAAATTGGGTAGTTGAGGTCTCCCAATGGTCACTAACATCCATCTGATAACTTTTGAAGATCAAAATTGACCACATATGACCTGGATCCCTGTGTTTCCGAAAACCAAGATGGCCGATACACATGGAAAACAATAAAATTAGGTACTTGAGGTGTCCCAATGGTCACTAAAATCCATCTGATAACTTTTGAAGATCGAAGTTGACCATATATGGCCTGGATCCCTGTGTTTCCTAAAACAAAGATGGCCGACATATATGGAGAACAATAAAATTAGCTAGTTGAGGTGTCCCAATGGTCACTAACATCCATCTGATAACTTTTGAAGATTAAAATTGACAATATATGAGCTGGATCCCTGTGTTTCCTAAAACAAAGATGGCGACACACATGGAAAACAACTAGGAGGCGTGTATTTGATGGATTAAGGAAATCAGTTAAGCACGGCATAGCCGTGGTGATTTATTTTGTCATGGTTTATTATAATGCTTAAAGTGTGCATCAATGTAGCAGGTCACCCATAAAGGGTTAATTGTGCATCAATGCATCATGCCATCCATAAAGGGTTAAGTGTGCACCAATGCATCATGCCATCCCTAAAGGGTTAAGTGTAAATCAATGTATCATGCCATCTATAAAGGGTTAAGTGTGCATCAATGCATCATACCATCCCGAAAGCGTTAAGTGTACATCAATGCATCATGCAACCCATGAAGGGTTAAATGTGCATCAATGCATCATGCAATCTATAAAGGGTTAAGTGTGCATCAATGCATCATGCCATCCCTCAAGGGTTAAGTGTGCATCAATGCATCATGCCATCTATAAAGGGTTAAGTGTGCATCAATACATCCCTAAAGGGTTAAGTGTGCATCAATGCACCATGCTATCCATGAAGGGTTAAGTGTGCATCAATGCATCATGCCATCTATAAAGGGTTAAGTGTGCATCAATGCATCATGCTATCCCTAACGGGGTTAAGTGTGCATCAATACATCATGCTATCCATAAAGGTCTAAGTGTGCACCAATGCATCATGATATCCATAAAGGGTTAAGTGTGCATCAATGCATCATGCAATCTACAAAGGGTTTAGTGTGCATCAATACATCCATAAAGGGTTAAGAGTGCATCGATGCATCATGCAATCTACAAAGGGTTAAGTGTGCATCAATACATCTATAAAGGTTAAGTGTGCATCAATGCACCATGCCATTCATAAAGGGTTAAGTGTGCATCAATGCATCATGCCATCTATAAAGGGTTAAGTGTGAATCAATGCATCATGCTATCCATAAAGGTCTAAGTGTGCACCAATGCATCATGCCATCCATAAAGGTTTAATTGTGCATCAATGCATCATGCTATCCCTAAAGGTTAAGTGTGCATCAATGCATCATGCCATCTATAAAGGGTTAAGTGTGCATCAATACATCCCTAAGGGGTCAAGTGTGCATCAATACATCATGCTATCCATAAAGGTTTAAATGTGCATCAATTCATCATGCCACTTAAAACTCCTAAAAAAGTGCATCATACTTATGTGAACATGTATACATAAATATACATGTAGGTGGCCTTTAGTGGGTTAATAGTCAGTGGTGCTGAGAAACGCACCACCAGCAGAAGAGAACCACATGGTGCTGGGGGAGGTGGTGCCAGGCAGGTATGGGGCCACCCAAGGAGCACAGCCACCACCACCATTCAGAGGTGGGTGGGGGGGGGGCTCTATATACTATATACCATGGCTCTGCCTGGTGTCCAGGGCTACCACCACTGTCCCCAGGATCTACAATAACAGGTCCACCAACACCACCACTACCACCACTTCTATGCTTGACTGATTTGCAGATTTTAATCCAGGTATAGGCATACTCAATACTGTACCTATGACAGGATTATACATGGAGAGCGAGGAAGCACCACTATGAGAGCTTGTATTTAAGAATGGGTCCCCTCCTATAGCCGTTCATTCTTAAGAATGAACGGCAACTAGAGTACAGGATCAGTCTAGCTATTTTCATAAGTAGGGTTGAGAAACTTGAAGACACTCATAGATTTAGTATTGCTTCTTAAATTGCTTCTTGAACATACATAGGGCGGATATGCAGTCACATGGTTGAAGTAATCTTTTTCAACTTTCCTACTATGCTAATTTATTTTATTTCAATGGACTTAAGCTGGTTGACTAGGTCTGTGGTCTGTAGAGTCCTTAAGCATAGGTTTGTGTTTATAACGCACAATTACAAGTCTCCACAAATATCCGAACATATACCTATACTAAAACAGAGTTTCCTATACTCTACCCCATCCCAGGCATCTCTCCACGGTTGGATAGCCTGCTGACCTCAATCCCCTAGCCTTGATTAAGATTGATGATCATAACGTTGGCATCGCATGCAGGATAATTGTTTATCATGCATGTTGATCTCCATGGTCGTTGCTCCTTTTGCCTCCATACCAGCACCCCGTCAGCATCAACATGTTTAACATGGTAGACAAACATGGCTGATGCTATGGAGGGGAGGAACCCCATATTAAACCCTACGCATTGTAAATTAAACCTAGGGTGGGGTATTGCTAATGGTATAACCTGGAACAAATCAGCATTGTGGAGTAGGTGAAGTACATAATTATTTGGGCACATGATTATATGTATAGGTTTCTTTGATTTATTTTCATTGTTTGTTTTAAAAGTATATTTAGACGTATTATTATATATCATTAGCATTACAATGGTCTACACCTAAGGGTATACCCTGTGTTTAGATGAATAGTTAAACCATAAATGCGTGTCTGTATACATTAGGAAGTAATGAGTACGACATAGATTCTGATATCCAAACCATTAACCTCAATTAATGCGCCAAAATGTACGGCTTGAACAATAACAATGAATTGATTAACCTTAAAATAAAACTACTCCAAAAAATAAGATTGGGACGCTGTAGGTACCACCCATGCTTTAGGGCTACTACTGTACTAGGAGCTATTGTGGCGGGGGTTCGTTCTGGTTGCAAGTAGTATATATGGAAAAGTTACCCAGTGCATGGCCACCTGTTGCCCGAGTAAAGCTTGCAATTCTATATACTACGTGAGCCATACTTAAGCTTGTTTAGGACTATGTCTGAATTGAGTAGGGGAGTGGGGGACTTATTCGGGATGTGTATACATAGTCATGCCCCCTACATTTCAGCCCCCTATACTCAACTGTATATAAATAGAGTTTCCATACGGAGAGAGTTGATTTTTCTTTCAGGATTATATATCAAGCCTTTGCAATCTGAAGCGTCCTTCTTAGAAGGTCCCTAGAAGCAGTTACGGTAATTTGGCATTTATATGATAGAAATAAACAGTGTTTTAATCGACCTCTTGGGCCGGGGTTACCGATACCCACAGATATATAACAGAGTAATTGACATTGGGATCCAACCATGTTTACTCATACATTTTACAATATTTAGAGTCGAACTACCGGTATGATAATTCTATTCAATTACTAATTCATCCACTGCCATTCTTATCGTACAGCTATGAGATAAGATATGGCATTTATATTATCTGGCACACAGCAAAGAACACTTCGTTGGCTGATAGCACACCACCTCCCCCCACCACCCTTATCATGACTAACAACTAATAGCTTATCCTACAACTCTGCATGACATGTTGCAGTTTTTCCCCGCCAAATTCGGCGCCGCGAGGCGAGCGATAAAGGGTGCATTCTGCCTGTACAAAATGTCGTCTGCAGAATGAATGAGACTGCCGAAAAACTGGCGCCGACTATTAACGCACCAATTTGTTGGTGGCCCCAGATCATCTTCTGCCTGGCGTGATTCAGAGGATGGAAGCCCCGGCGTGGGAGGGTTGCGATTGATTGAAAGGGGCGTAAATGGGTAGGTGGGGAAGAGTATCCTGAATAGGTAACACATTTCTCAGTTATCGGATCAATAGATTTTTTTTTTATCTTTTTAGTTAAATGAAGTTGTATTCGAGTTGTCTGTAGTATCACCCCTTTCCCTTTTAGGACCATTGCCTGATTAGTTATTGTCATGTTTGAATGTCTCATTTTTACACCTATCCTTATCAGCTGAAATTTATGTGATGAGATGTACATAATTATTCTCTCTCTATTTAGATTTTGAACCTGGTGCCTCTTTTCTCCTCTACAGTGTATAGTTACATGGAAAACTGCCAAGGAAATCGGATGTTGAAACTGGCAGGTTACATAAGGTTTGTAACAAACCAAGCACAAACTTTATCGAAACTTTCGTACATATGTGGTCAAATTAACCACAAGCACACTAATTACCCCAGGCTCTCCATGCATATTTTCATCTACCAGGCCCTGCAGTGGTGGGTCTTGCCTGACTGACTTAATTCTGACTGTCTCTGTCTCTGGGACTACCTGTCTCGATCCATCAAAAGCTTTAATTCACAATATTCCATTACAGTTGGCTGCCACCAGGTGGCCGATGGATACCGGAAAACGCCAGACTCACATCCTGTCCCCTGGTTTGTCGCTGCCAGACACTGTGGATTGTGCCATATATTTGTTTTGGGGAAGGGATGGGATAGGGAAATTGGAGCGAGGATTTTCATACATGAACATTTAATCAAATATTTGAAGCTGTCTTGCTGTATCGCTATATCTTGTTTAATCCGAGTTCTCTAGAATCTTCTAGATATATACATATTCGCTGGCCGTCGAACTGGTTATCATCTTTTGGCAGCATCCATCTATGCACAGATAAGTATTTCCACTGGCCATATTCTATGACATCCAATTCATTATCCCCATACTGTACTGTATCTGAGCTCCTTTCAAAGATTACATTCTCACACATAACCCAATGCATGTTGGTGATCAAACTTTGCAAGGTCAGCAAGATTGTACTGAGCATGTAAACTGTCCTGCAGGGAGTTGGGTGGGTGCAATAGCGATTCTATAAGGCACTGGATAAGGGTGTGGATGATAGGATACACAATCGAATACATCTGTGGATGGATAGGTAAACGGGCAAGGGAAAGAGGGACTTGGTAGAATCGTGGTAAGGCTGAGCCGAGAGGGGGCACGCGTAGAATTAGGGGCGTTGGAAGGGGGATAGCACAGAAGAAGAGAGAAAGAACTGTTCTTCCTCGCCTCCCCAATCATCCAGACCCTCGTGAATCTCCTGCGTCTCAATGGAGGGCGAGGCGTTGCGATTCCAGTCTGCGCGCGCACGTACACCGGAAGTTTGCTATGGAGGCCTGTAGTACCATATCTGATCTCCCTGCGAAAGCGGCCATGTTTTACAATGCCCTAGCTGGTTTTATACATGGACGGACCTCTCATGTCGCATGAGGCGAGTTAAGAAGTGCTAGCTAGTCTCTGAGTAGATGAAAATATATCAGAGACTGGGTACCCAATGACGTATATCGTGCAGTGCGCATCAGAATCTCTTGTCGCACTGGCTGTGATACACGAGGCGGGATATTTACCTTAATTTCCATTGGTGCTACCTTTCTGATGCTAGAAGCGACCTATTACATCTCTACATGTACCTTCGAATGCCTCAAGGTGTTTAGGGACCAAGCAGTGTCCTCTGGTAGGCAGAAGGGGCTGTCACCGCGTATACTTATGGCCTTATTAGATTACATAAAAGAGAGCTGTAAGGGTGTGTGAGATGAATAAGTATAGGAATGATGGGTGTATAACTCATCCATTAAACTCTAGGTATCTCTCCTGAGATTCAAGAATATCTTCAATAAAGATCTATGTAAATCTAAGTGCGTATAGCTGTGATGCATCAGTTATTGTGTAAAAGGTATCATTGCATACACATAGGTTATGGAACAGTACCTTGATTATCATAATTGTTATGATTCATAGATGAAAAGTGTGTCTTCTTTTAGCTGGGATATACCCATATTGGGTATAGTCCACCACTATCAGTATCACACAATGTTGTATGGAGAGATTCCCTTTGTTATAAATTCCCTCCCCTGCTATGGGACGAATGGCGTTAGCTGTGTACATGTACGTGCAATGTGAGAAGGGAATGGAGGGGAGGATGATAGGGGAAAGAGATCAACTACAACACTGGAGCACCATCCAGGAGGTGTGTGTACATAACATAGTGGGGTCGTATAGCGAACTTGGGAAATCAATGGAGGCGACCCGACCCAGAATTGGGGGTCTCCCTCTGGCACCTTATAGAACCTATAGACTAGGGATAAGACTGTCATCTCCCCCCCCCCTGGGAAAACAAAAGGCCTCCATCATACCCCTTCCCTGAGCTACTCGATTGGCCTGGATTGAGTTGCCCTCCCTATTTGGGCCGATGAACATTCAGGGGTGATCTCTGGTGCACCTATAGACCTATAGCTGCACTGGGATTGTGCCTACGATGCATGACTGTCCTCACCTTCGGTTTGAGGGGAAATCATGGAGAAGGGTAGAGCAGACACTGAAATAATCAGAAACAAAGGATGGCCGAGGTAGTGAGTATATAGATCAATGACCAGTTAGTGAGTGAGTGTGTTGGTGAATAAGATAGTCAGACAGATAGAGATAGTGGCAGACAAGAAGAGAATAAGAAAGTTGAGATAGTGGCAGGCAAATAAAGAAATAATAATGATTTATATAGGCTGGAGACGGCAGAGAAATGCAAAACATTTTAGTAAGAGTCGATTCATGGAAAATAGTGCACCTGATTGTTGAGCTGTCCAAACACTGAAGCAGTGCAACTCATTCTGACACATAAATAAAACTGTCTGGCCACATATCTAGGAGGCCAAGGAGAAAGATGGCCTGAATGATAACAGTCTGAGTAGTGGTGTTAGATATGTGTGAGACTGTACTACATAGACCTCATATACACAGAGTTATGGCACAGTGGATGGTCAAAGACAAGACCTCCCTCCCACGACCAGACATCTACTCCCAAGTGGCCATTGGTACATTCAGGTCACTCATGATATCTATACAGCACACCTCTGATCCTCCTAACTGGCTTCTTCTTTTTCTCTCAGCCTGGTTGTAGTAGGTTTATATCATCCAAAATAATTCCTGCCTAACTTTCGATTCCAACAATGCCATTTTGATGTATTAACAATTAATGTATCTGTAATTTACAGGTAGAGGTTCCCAGGTCTCCTTTCAATAATAACCCTTCTATGACTTGTTATTCTCATGCTCTATATCCTACTTCAATCCTTCCCTGTATGTATCATAATTCCTGCCTCAAATCCTTTCCAGTGCTCTATCTTCCCTTTTCACCCCTAGTCCCTCTCCCCATCCCACCTTGCCATTCTTACCCTCCTGAACTATCAGCACCCAATGTTGTATCAAAGGATTGAGCATTCACAGGCATGTATACTGGAGATAAACATGATGAATGCAGCTCCATTAGCCGCAATATGTATGCATGGTAAGACACAGTGCAGAACAAGGGTTTAAGAGACGGGAGAGGCCCAGAGCCTGTATCTGTGATAGACCCTATAATATCACAGTATTATTAGAGAGACTTTGTTGGAATTCGTTGGTAGGCCTTTATATAATGATAACCACGAATGGAAATCATGTGTTAATAGACTATATGCAAGATAATATCACGAGTACAACGTTAATGCTTGACAGTTTGTCTCTTTTATCTTGTTAAATAATAATTGCAAGTGCAATCATGTAACCTAGATACCACCACAAAATCCTATATTGAATTCGCTGCTGGCAAATCATGTTGGCAAGTACAGGGAAGCCCCTCATTGACAGCATGCGATAAATAAACGACTTAAGTACTGACTTTATACACTTGTCAGATTCATTTTGTCTCGACCACCTTACGTCTAATATGTGTGACTTGTGTTCTCTTTCTATGAATAAATAATACGTGTGAAGCATTTGATTCCATTTTCCCTACCGAGGGACGAGTTAAGGAACAGTCTAGTGGCAAATCTGTGTGATACTAAATCAATTCTGGTAATGGTAGATGTGTTTAGCGGGTGGCAGGTTGATGGGTAGAGTGCGATGCTGATACAGTCGACATGTATAATTAAGTGCTCGTAAACTGGTGGGTTTGTAGTGGCAAATGGCATCTTTGATGGTGCAAGAAGCATCCAATACAACAGACCAAAGGATCATTAGAAGGTCAAGTGTTTTGGCCATGAAAGGCTAAACTTGACCGTTTGGGGTCAATTTCTGGTCGAAAATTGGTCGAAAGTGGATGTTGGCTGATCAGATAGGACAATTTTACCCTTAAATGCTAAGAAATCCCAGCGGGGAGAGTACTTACCTTTTCTATGTCTCTGTTTTTTTGAAAATGCCAAAGGAAAACGACAAAAAAAAAACAGCGGCGTGATCCTGATCCGTTGTTAGAAAACAAAAACAACAGCAATAATAACAACAAACAACAACAGCAACAACAGCATGTATGTAACATAAACGTAACCTTGTTTGTATGTGCACTCATAGCCCCATTGTAAATGGGCTATAAAGACCACTGGTCTGGATACAGAGCAATCTACTCGGGGCATAGGATTTGTACTAACAGCAACACTAACTGTTTTCCAAGAATAGAGGCAATCTACTGCAAAACCCTTGCCCCAGTCTAACAGTGTGACTATTCACGGACTAGAGTTACAGGAGAGTCTGACTTATACATGTATACTGTAAGTAGTATATTGGAAGTATCGCTGGTCAGCGTGCCATGCATTAAAAATTGCACTCAATCAAGCTCTGCTGTTTCATGCCATCATACACCCTAGACCTGAATTAGGGAGTGCTCTTAATTCAACAAAGAGATTGATGGATCAAAATGCATCCATGGTCTGAAATTCTTTAGACAACATTTCTTTCAAAGAGACTTCCATATTTCCCGGTCGACACCTTTCTTTAGTATTTAATTGACGGGGTATCTACCCTCAGACGTGAAGAATTTATCGATGCTTCAAATGCGCCATCGTGGAAGTGACACTAACCCTTTATTATTCTACAAATTGATATCATATTAAGTACATGTATAATGATCCAATCAAAGTGCAAGCTATGCCCATGAAAGCAAGGGTATTGTGCAGTCTATGCCATTCACCCGTTTTATTCCGTTTTTGCCCTCTATTTCCATTTTGTATACAGGGGCGTAGGAAGCAGTTTTTTTTATTGGGGGGGGCAGGGGTCTCGGTTGGGGGGGGGGGCTGCTATATTTTTATATAGGCTTATATAGTGAACCTCCTCATTATTCGGGGGCAGGCCCCCCTGCCCCCCCCCCTTCCTACGCCCCTGGTATGTGTTGCAACCATGATTCAATTAATGCTGAGAGCCCGACGATAGTGATCAGAAAACCCGACAGGTGGCACCACCACGATAACGGCATCTGGGGAGCGCTCTGGAGGCCAAGCGGTCATCCGGGACACAAAGTGGTCAGGACCCCGGGTGATCACGATAACATGAGAGAAAGAAAAGAAAAGAAAAGAAAAAAATGGCTGCCAATGGCCTGGCCTATGCAACAGTCTGCAATGCATATGATTCGGATTAGACAAAAAGATGGGATGAGCGGAGGGCAGGCCATCCCCTCCCCACAATCTATACCCAATAATAATAGTTGAGTAGGGCCACCCCCGCTTAGGAAGTTTAAAGTAAAACATTAAGTGTTGACCTGGGAAAAAATGATAGGCTGAATTAATGGAGCATGTTTTTGGTTGAAAGTATTCATGTTTACCTTTACATTATAAAATATTGCTTTTGCATATTGGTCTGGTCGTCATGATCGGTCTGAACCGTTGATATACATATAAAAAAACACTTCTTTTTAACAAGCAGCACTCCTGCTTAGGCTCCTATGCAATCAATACAGGCCCCGTGCTATTCCTTAGGGCTCATGGGAAATGTATTCTAGACATACATAGATGTCTACATATTGATTTTATTGATTGACTGTCGACGAGTACCACCCAGTAATAAAGAATCTTGTCCACTCAGGATCCAACACCTTTTACCTTAGTTTTCTGACAAAAGGCCATAATCAACTAGAGCTAACAAAATTTTGATGAGCAGCTGCAATACATTCTGACTGTCCCACAATCTGCCTAATTTGAGATAAATGTTAGTTAACTGTGCAATGACATATGTGTTGCCAGGTTTTTTTAATCTAGACCACTTTAGATAGCACTATGACTCTGCTCACGCTGATTATATGAGCTGAAATACTTGCTGGGTATGCAGATTATTCAAGGTGTCAGGTAAATCAACAGTGTTGACATTTGACTCCAGTGTATACACATTGAGACATGGCAGTTGGCTTTAGACCAGACCCTGGGAATTCATGGATCATGATGCTGGATATATTCATGAAATTGTCCCTTGCCATAAGAGGTTTTATATTTGGATAAGTCTGAAGTCCGTGCTGCTTATGTGAGCTGCAAATGTGGTAAACACATTAGATTACTTTTACTGAGTATAGAAACGTGTTTTTGGTAATACATGTCACTCTGAAAGTCACTGGAAATCAGCCGCTAAATGAAAAGTAGTTAGATGGGGCTTTATAAAACTTTTTCATAAAATGCTAGGCAGGGAATACAATCTAAATTTGTGACTGAATTTCATGTGATAGTAGAATACACTAAATCTAGTCCTTCCCTTAGTCCTTCCCTCAGTGCCATCTGCTAGATCTGTATGGGCGTTAAACACAAAATCCACCCTGTCCCCAGGATTATAACCCAACTAGGAACAACGGTGCCATGGGTCTCAAGATGGTCAATGACTATGAATTGTCCTATCAGGCTCCCCATTGCCTTGTTAGAGGCTATAAAAGCCCATAAATGTGCAGCTAGAGGGGACAGAACAGTGCGTCTTTGTAATCTAGTGGTCTGTCTATCAATTCTGTAGCAAGAGATTCCCATTCAAACGGATTCCTCAAACAGTCGTAAACAGTGGGAATAAACAGTGGTGCATGGGCATAACAAATGAGGGTGAGTGGGAAGGGGCGGAGTGAAGCAATGAGGGGGGGGGGGGAGCCCTTGGCGGCCAACAATTCCCAAGCTGCCTTATTACGTGTTCATCAATTATGAACCATATTGGAATAAATTCAAACAATTGTCCATGGTCCTAATTGATTTCGGTTTGAGCAAAGGCAGCCATTGAAGTAATTTGTAAGGATATCCTATTAAGAGGAGCAAGTCGCCTCTGTGTGCTTCATAAATATTCATTTATTTCTTGAATAATCGATAAGGATGTGGAGGAGGGATGGAGAGAGAGAGAGAGAGAGAGAGAGAGAGAGAGAGAGAGAGAGAGAGAGAGAAGGGAGGGAGGGGAGGCTGGCTAAGAAGGAGGGGGAGAGGGGCAGTTAGGGAGGGGGGAAGCAAGGCGGCGAGGCATTTTGTATGGTGAAGTCAGAGACAGTAGAAAGAAAATAATAATTATGACGCCAGGAACGATCAGAGATGACATGTACAAAAGTCACGCCAATTCTGGGAATAAGTGGAACCCATTGGACAAACTAATAAATTAGATTTAACTAGTGTCTTCAAGATAATCACTACCACCATGTGTCTGAAGTGAAGCGCTGTGTTCTGCAGGTTACAACTTTATTCTGCAATAGGACTCTTGTGTGCACCCCTTCTATCAGCCGAATGTGCTTATCATTGGATTAGAGTTATCTCTGAGGTTATCACATAAGTCGAGGTAACTCAACCTTATAACGGTAGGAATATTCGAGTAAGAATCCTTATCTCTGCAAGGAGCTGCAGAGAGGGTGGCTTCAAGACAATGACATACATGGAGAAAGTTTACTGCATCCTTTAATATATAGGTCCATGTATCTACAAGTATGTCTGCGTGCATATTGACCCAGGAGGAAAGGGTCCTGTATAAAGAGTTCTGGCGTCTCCAGGGCGTCGTTACTGCTGCCCATACACTTTGAGATGGCCCTCAGGGTCCCTTTATGTGCTCTGTATGTGAGGGCGTATTGGTAAAATGCAGCCTATCTCCCCTCATTTATGTTTCCACTGATGGTCACTTATAGAATACTCTCCCCAACATGACCATTCCAGATGTTTAAGGCACTGGAGTTATGGGGGAACAAAGCAAAATACTAACTTTTATGTCTGCATAGCTCCCTTTATTAAAGGTAGTAAACACGATCTGTGTCAACCGCCCCTGGTGGCAAAAATTTAACTGCCAAATATGGCAATATCTGCCTACTAGAATGTTCATAACTCGTAAGATATAACCCATCTTTTGCATCACTTTAGGCGTGATACAATGATATTCTGCTCACTTTTATCACTGGATTTGATATTTCCAGTACCCATATACTCCAATACTTGAGGAATTTGTAATATTTTTTAGTTCTTCAGAAAGTTCTCATTTTGCCTGTGACCCCCTACTTTTGTATCACAAAAGTTTATTGATGATCTTCAATATATATACATGAATTTTGTATAAGATACTGTTTTTTCCCAGTGGGATTTAATGCAAAAGATTAAAAATTCCCATAGCCGGCCATAGTTGAGACCACCAAACTTCAATACCCTACAGTGAACAAATGGACCTGGTGACCTATGATGATATCCTTCCTTTATATTACCTTAGCATCAAACTAACATACCTGGAAATTGTTAAGAAACAATGAGCGTCAGTTTTGAACCTGCCAGATTGTAGTTACTACCTTTAACTCATTAATTTTGTCCGTATAAAAGCGATGAACTATAGTCTAAGGAGCAGTATCACTTGTGAAGAAACAGGGAAAATGATAACATTTTAAAAGGGAAATACCCACAAATGCTCTAAATACGATATTAAAGGAGATATGACCAAAAGAGTAAAAGATTAGGCAAAAACAAGTCTAGGATAACTATAGCCAAAACTCTATTTTTATTCTAAAATTACCTTATTTAGAATCCAAAAAGAATGTTTTTCCCTAAATTTAGCACATTTGTTGACATTTGGTTGCCATGGAAACCATAGTTTTGTTCTTTTTGAACAAAAAGTCACTCTATCATATTAACCTGTCTATAAGGTTTTGATAACTGAAAACAGAATTGAATTATCCCTTCTAGATCCAAAATTATGGATGATTATGTTTAAAAACTGTTATTTTTTCCAATAATGGCATTTTTTATGCATTATGCCACAATATTTCAATATGCAATTGAGTTAAGGGCTATTCTAAATTTCTCCTTGTTGCTGATGTCGAATGTTTGAGATCTTATATTTCTGTAGCTATTTGGAGTACTTTATCATACAAAGCACTAAAATGTAGCTGAAGACATGAACCTGAAAAAAGGGATTTTCCCCTAATGTTATGATTTCCCAAGTTTTGTCACACTTATCCCCTAGGTGCCCAAGCGCGCATTTAAGCGCGGTTTTGGGCTTAAATGCATGTATATTGAAAAAAATTTCATTCAGATACTTCTACTAGTCCAATCTGCAGAATTAGACCCTCTTTAGAATGCTGATGACCTCCCGGTTACGATACAACCATTTATTTGGTTCTATCTCCATTATATCCGGCACAGTGAGTCAAAACTTGAAAATGAGCTGTCATTTTATGTGATTCATTAAAGGACAACCCTCCAATGAGCTGAAATCTGATATGGTGCCAAAATAGTGATGGATCATACACACAGTTTCCCATACTCCAAATATATCTTACAATAACTGTTCATATCCATAAAGATAAGCCATGCATTGTTACTATTATACTAGTGGCTTCGCCACTAGTTTGTGGGGTGCCCCCCTCCTCACGGCAAACAGTGGCCTCTTCTCAGTGCAAATGTTTGTCTCTTATGGCAGTGCCATCAACACTTAATGACATTGCATAGTGACGTGATGTTGCCTAGTGACATGACGTTGCCTAGTAAAATGTTTCGGCGGCCGTGACCTTTGACCAGTGACCTAGATACTGTTGTGTGACGTGACTATCAGTCTGAGCAACTAACTTAATTACACCCCAGTAGGAAATCACACCCCGTTGCCATTTTACACACCAATCCCCCAATGTGGTGATGTGTTTTTCCGCATCAGTGCAAAAAAGAGCTGCCAGTGCAAGAAAAGGCACCAGTAGGAAAATCTGCTATGCTGCTCTGTATTATTTTGTCAAGTGTATATTGTAACATGGCTTTTATCATTAATGACTAATTAAATCACTTTGGCTTTTTGTGAGTAGCATACTGGGATATTGCTTTAATTATTGATACACATTACATTGTTCAGCAAAAAGCATAAAGGATTAGCAAATTAGATACAAAATGGGTTGTGATGAATTTGGGACATAATTCAGAGGAAAAAATCGACTTTTCTCTGTTACAAACCAATTCTAAGGGTAAAACTTGGAAAAGTACAACAGAGAATATTTGTTTCAAGAATTACCATGATTTATATCCATAAGAATATTAATTTGATTGGTCAAAATCATCTTTGAAATGGCTATTTTGGCAGCGATGCCAAATCACACACCATCCCCAAATCACAGGCTGGTGTGATGTGTGATTTGGTGCCATACTGGTTTTCCACACCAGTAGGTTATTTCAGCTTTGCTGGAACCTGTTTACAAATTTCTTTAAAACATCTTGTTTAATGAAAATTAACGCCATTGATACTTTGAGTTTTTCATAACAATCTTTCGAAATATTAGATCAAAATGTTTTGATGTGAAAAAGCAACTTAATTTTGAGAAAAGTACAATAATCTTGTTTGACTTATCTGGTATTGGTGAGCACCAAGCATAACCCTATTATCGTGCCTGCAGTTGACTTACTAGCAACAAAGTAACACCAATTTTAATATGGGGCAATAACATCTTGTTTCCTGTGAGACAGTACAGATGCAGGCAGAATCAGTTTTAAAAGTTCTGTAAGGTCTCAGGATTGAAGGGATTATGGATATATATAGCACAAGGGAGACCAAATACCACTAAATGACAACAAAGGGAATGTTTTGGTAACTATGGTTACCAGACCTGACCAGTAATACCATGTCCTTAACTGAAAGTCTTCACTGAGATATGAGTATTAAGAAAATGTAATGACAAGCCCATATCAAAGAACAAGATCAAAATAACACATGGTCTTATCAACAAAATGATACACACATTTCAACTTTTACTAGAATCCTACTACTAGTAGTATGTAGAGTAAGTTGTGATACTGAGGGCATGATTATAAAATCAAGAGCTGGTCTAGTATAGTGCATATTTCAAATTGATTAAAGCACAGTTGAAACAAAGCTTTTTTATTGCAGGGTTAGCATTATCACCTTAGTTCTGATGAGATTTACGATATCAATGGGCATGCCATTGTTCCAATTTTCATTTTATTTTAGCCACTCTAAATCATATATTCTCCTTATTGTGTAGTATTTTTAATGATGCTATTTTATTTCAAATATATTTAAGGAACTTAGATAATCTTTAATTTGATGTTTTAATCAAAAGGGCTTTATCAAAAGGGTGGATATTAAGTGGTCAACTCTAGGTGCAAAGTGGTCATCTCAAGGTAAAATGAATGGAACTAAATGGAATGTTTGTAGTAAGGGTGATAAACTGGAAATAAAATATTTATGGATTTTCAAAATATAACAGGTACAAAATTATCTTTCATTCAGTGTATTTTGGAAGTCTGAAGACCCAAAACTTCCAGAGATGTTAGCAACTACAAATACCTGATTAAAAACCTGCACAGGAACAGTCGTCTTTAGGTTAATCTACCCTATGTAAGAATCATTTTCCAGTATGTCTTCCCCATATATATGTATATACCCCCCTTCCCAATTAAGGACAGATCCCATATATAAAGATCATTTTCGAATCTGTTTCCCCAGAGCCCAAATTAGAAAAGAAATGAATCATATTTGACAATCCATGTGACAGTAGCATTAATTAGTAGCATCCAAAGAACGACATCGAAAAATAGTTTCTTTAACAGTACAACATACAAAAGCTCAGTACTCACCCACTGCCTCCTGAGACTTTAAACACTCCCAGAACTGGGGTGATGACCCTCCTTGGGGCACCTGGAGGTAGTAGGGCTGACCGAGGGTTCCTCCTACCTGCTGAATGGGGGGTTCAGGAGGCCCAGGTGTCCCCCAGGCTGCTGGACAATACCCCTTGTCTCTCCATGGTAGCTGTTCATGGGCCTCCTCCTGTTCCTCCTCCTGCTGGTGTTGGTGGTGCCCTGACCCTCTGACCTGCCGGAGACCGGCCACATCGCCGGCCCCGGGGCCGGGGTAAGGCCTGGGCGGCCGGTGAAAATTTCGATCACTTGTGGGTCTGTTTTCGTTTGGGATGGTGTATGGTTTTATAAATAAGCGAAGAACTTCGGAATGAAGAAAAGAAATTTCCTATGCAGAGGAAAGAAATAATGTGTGTTATCTTTGAAAATGACTAGAGTCCTGGATATAAACACATTTAAAGGAAGTTTTTGCCTGGTCTGTGTCTATGGGCAAATGCTTCTAGGCATCCACAAGGTAGAACAATGATCACACATCCCCTCAAGAAATGGCCTCTCTGTTAGTATTACTCATCAGAAGTCAAGGGTCAGTGAGTACAGAGAGTCGATGACCGATAGGGCGAACAGGGGAGGTCCAAACTGAGGATGAATTATGTGTACCAGTGATGGGATAGGTGAGGGGGTGGTTGTTCAGAGAAGGTACCCTACGGGGTAGGTAGTCGTTTGACTGGTGTCTATGGTCCTGGAGCTTGTCAGTTGTCAACCCTGGCCCCTCCTGGGTTTCCTCCAGTGGTCGGGAGGACTAGCCTACAGGTGTCTGCCTATGCCATCAGGTGGTGGAGGGGCTGCAGCAAGTGTTCATGTGTCACAAGGGATAGGTGTAAGCTTACTCTCCTCTCCTCCCTTCACCCCACCCTGGATGCTCTCTGACGGCTACCACACTACCAGATCCTGTAGTCTGTCCTCCACGCTCTCCTCCTCCCATTTACCTCAGCCCGGTTTGATATTGGTTTCTTAAAGAGATCTTTGTAAATTCTATATTATAGTAACATAGTGACTACTACACCTCCACATGAGCTGCTCCAAGGCTCCAATAACCCCTCAGCCACTATCCTTATACGGTCGTTATAGATCGAAAGGAGACCTCCTCCTATTCTCTTCCTTCCCAGCGGTCTATGAAAAGTGATGTACACAATTCCTCTTATTAAAACCACTGTGGTATAGGCGTCTGCTTCAAAATCTACTCGAGTTGTTACAAGCTCGCAAATCCTCCTTCACTGCCCTCTCCTTTAATAGTTATACATGTGCTCTCCTTTAATAGTTATACATGTTGTGATTAAGCTGCTCCATCCTCATTTGAGTTGCTCCTTTACGGCCAAGTCAAACAATGAGCTGCTCCACCCAATAAGTTGCTCCTCTTCATTGACCCATCACTACACCAGGCTGAAATTTACCATCTACTCATGTGCTTGTGATCTACCGGTGCCCCGCCCCTTCAGGCACCGACCAGTATCTGCTGCTGAGTAGGTCGGCTTATTGCTCTCCTACCTCCACCTCCAGCACGTCCTGGAGACAGCGGTACCAGGCAGTGAGGATAGGCCTGGGACCCAGGAGCAGCCGGGCTGATGACGGGGTCGGGTCGTCGGAGATCCCGTGGGGAGGGAGGCAGCTCTCCCGGCGTGGGGCAGAGTCGTGGTAGGGACCAGTGTTATGGAGAATGGGTGGGAGGGGATCCCTAGCAATCTGCAGCGGTCTGGTTGGTGTAGGTTTGGACGGTGGTACCAACGTGATGGTAGGGCAGGCGGTCAGGAGGGTGGGCTGGGAGGATGGCCGGTTGGTTTGCAGGAGGTGGTATACAGTAGCCTGGCTGGTGTGGTATGGCTGAATAGCTGTTTGAGGAGGGCGTGGGTGGGGATGGACCTGGGGGCAGGGGAGGGGGTATAAGAAACCTATTGATGGATATAAGAGGTGTATGGCGCTGTGTGCATGTTTGTTGTATGGTAGGTGGTAGAATGAAGAGTTAATGACCCTTGGGGATTCCGTGTCTGTACTTTCAGGGTAATGCTGGAGGAGGGAGTGGATGGAGATGGGTGGGTCTTGATTAAAGACTTGTGGGTTCAGGGCCCAGGGGGCTCCCTGAAACAGGTAGTTTGTATGGCTGGGGTGCGGTGTGGAACACAGGAGGTGCAGTTGGTGTAGGTGGTGTTTTGGATAGGGGTGAAAGTGTCATGGGAACAAAGGTACCAAATGTTGGGTTATACTCAGAATGGCACAGGATAGGGATGTGTTTAACAGATTTGGTGGATTATAGGTGTTGGGGTAGGGTGGTTGGATATGTCCATGCCTTGGCAGCTATATAGGAGCAGGTAATTCTGATGCAGGAGGCCTATTTGGATCCGGTATCTACGAGGTGGGCGTATAGAAGTGAATACATGTATATACAGTTTGGCAAGGCTTCCTTACGGGTTGAATATCACGCTCCTGTATAGCAGTCTTTGAATCAGGCAGGGGTACTCTTGGGATCTTGGGTAGGCCTAGTTGTGTCCATCAAACAGGTTCGCCTACTTCTAATGGCGTCCAGTGTGAGTTCCATATCAGTGTAAGCTTAATCTCCTGCATACTCCTCCATACTCTTAATCTCATCTCCAGCAACACTTCCATCGGGTGAAAATCTATGATGAAGAACATCTGAGACACTTCCACTCCCTCCTCCAGCTTCCTCCTTGTCCTACACAACAGTTACACCTGGATTCCTTCTGGCCCTCCAACAAAATATGATCCCAGCTCCTTATTGCATTAATACCAAGGGTACAGCAGCAAAAGTATGAAAGTTAAATCTCCATCCTGGATGGCTGGCATGGCTGCCCTCCACTACACCTGCAGCCACCTACTGCGCATCTAACGTGCGCAGGCGCGCCGGAAGTTAGACTAGATCGACTTCCGGTGTGGGAGATCGACGCCAGGGCGCTCTGGAGGATGTTGGATGTATTGATGGGCGCGTGTGTGTGTGTGGGGAGGGGGGGTCTGGCTGTTAGGTAAAAGGTGTACTGTATCTGGGTTACACAGTCATGATCATACACCTTCAGACAGTCCACAGTTCCCGATGCAAACTAGGCAAAGAGTACGTAGCCTCTGCCTCCAGTGCTAACACAGTTGCTCTTCTACTGATAGTGTATTACTTTACCCTTAGTGCGCTTTGACGTGTTTTGCAATGAACAAAAATGGGCCAAGTTGCAGTGTTCACTGCCAACTATGAATCCTTATAGTTTAGATGTCATTGCCGACCCTTTTCATTTCTCTCATATCATTCTTATGTTGCAGCACCCCTGTCTTTCATATAACCCTAATTGTGTGCATAACGTAAAACCAGCAACACACCAGTTCCTCCAGATCCTCGAACCACCCTGTCCTCCTCCTACACCTCAATATTGACTCTCCAGGGCGGAAGCCTTTAGCCCCCAGGGCGTCCAGGTGTTTAACTCCCCCTGGTGGAGAAATGAAGCAACAGGCGCACCGGAAGTGAACTCAATTAATGGCAGTTCAAAAGTCAATCGACTCGGCCCGTCTTCAGGTGGTGTGTGGTGTAGGTAGTTTGCTGTAGTGGTGGTTTCTCCAGGGCGGATGCGCAGCTAGGCCTGTAAGGGTGAATAAAAGGAGAAATTTGAATGCACATAGAATGTACATGTGTTTGTAAAGGGGGATATAACATAACACTAGCATACATGGAATAGAAAGGAAGTAGACTGGCATCGCTGATTATTTTGAGACAGAAAGGATTATGAAACCCCATTTCTGCTACCAGTGTTGTGAAGGTACTTCATACCTCTGCTGCTACTCATTACACAATTGTGACATCCCTATTGAAATCAGCAATCCTTTATCTGGGACTTAAGTCGAAATGAAAACTGCATGTATTCAGCTGACCTTCCAGCATTATGAAAAAGATAAAGACCCATTCTCTTCTACCTTACCTTTCCCCTAATACTCTCACCTGCACATAGTTTACTACTTTCATTGTTGATCCCCATTTATAACACATGCTATCATAGTAGTTCGATGTATAACCCAATACAGCATGGGTTCTAGTGACTGAAGGCAACATAGCATGTAGTGTGTACATGACTCTATTGACAACGATCTTAGTTAAGTGGTATTGGCCACAGAAGTGTGCGTGGGTGGTATAAACATTGTTTCTGACATCTTGGACTATTACCTCAGAATGCGAAGGACAGCTTTTGAAACCATTCCAGGCAAACTGGCTTGCGCTATTTACAAGTGAAAGCCGTCTTATACTTATCTTATTACCTCACGAAAGAATTTTTGTGTTATTGGTAGATGAACTGTTTGCATAACATATATAAATGATCCCAGGTTATTATTGTAATTGTAGCGTTTCGTCCTGATGAACGGGGGAGAATCTTTCAAAATTGGATCTAGTAATACAATATCATTCGTCCTATAAGACTCATTTTTTATTAAAGGCAACAGAATTTGTCAATCGTTAAACTGGTCGACATAATTATTAAGCTTCTTCACAACTTTTATCAGAAATATGTCTGACGGCTTAAGATATCAGACTTATGCAAGAAGAATAACTAGCTCCCTAATGTCTCAATTGGGTAAATGGAACGGGCAGGAACCCTAAATGATACCATTTTATTTCCCTATGATCTGCCTACCAGACCGACAAGTGTGGGACCTTTATTGAGACGGGGTATAGACACGAGGGACATGGAATGGCCGGGTCGGGGGCTCTATGGACTGAGGAGGGGAGGAGGGTGTAACAATTACAGGCTATTCACACATCACAGGGGAGGCTACAAGACATCACAGATCCTGACCGATCAATGTATGACAAGGATCGATCCATAAAGGCGTGAGTGGTGAGAAGGAAGGGGAAGGAGGAGGACGGGGTGAGCAGGACATGGAGGAGGTGGGATGGTTCTGATACCAGAGACAAACCAGCTGCTCTGTTTGTGCTCCTACACGTGTGTTAGAGATATCAGATGGGCAGATCAAGAATGATTGAGATTGAGAGCATCCTATACTTGTTTTGTCTTAAGATTATCCTATTATGAGCAGGTTTAGTACATAAAGGGAAGTAGCTATGTATTTGACGTTCAGGTTTTATAGATTAGAATCATTTGGTCTGAAAACCTTTACTAGTAAAGAGAAGAAGGCTTATTTCTTGAAATTAGTAAGTTTAGAAAAACAGGTCCTCTCACTTTTTGAACAATGTTACAAATTGCGGTATTCCTCAGATATAGTAGGTTGAAATAGCAACTCCTCCACTGAAAAGTAATTTCATAGCTGACAGGGGTATCATCAAAATATATTTTGCTGGATGGAATAGCTAATAATAAATCCACGAAATTACATTTGATGTGTCTATTCAATGCATTGTCATATAATTCATTCTTATTGAAATAGATGGCATTTTAAGATCTATATAAGTCCTTACAAAGACATGGTATAGTAATACCGATATCCCAGATTTAACAGATATGCATAGCTAAGGAAGGAAGATCCGATAGTGATCTGATCAATATGGTTAGAAAGAAAACAACAAACAAAAACAGACAAGACCGTCATTAACCACTTTAAATGCTGTCCCATTGAACTACAAGGCCCCTTCTTGTTCCCTACAGATCAGCTGCCCGTCACATCTGGTAACATTCCAAATCAATTCATGTGTTTCAATTACCCTTGATCACTGAAAGGGGGTGAGTTCTACTTAAAAGTGGTGTAATTTTCAGTTTGAATTCTATGTTTAGGAGCTTGTGAAAGTAAGTGCCAGGTGGAACGTTAAAAACGATAGTTGTTTTCTCTGGAGTACTGCTGTCTTCCTTTCTTGATTTTGCACTGGTATTCAGGCGATGTAATGGAATATCTGTAACTTTATGGTTGAGGAAAGACGGGTCAGTTGTCATGGATATAAAGGTCGTATTGGGTTATTTGAATTCTGATTCTAAAATCTTTTAGATATTCTTCCATGGTGTAAACGAACCATGTCCCAGTGGAATATTATGCTCAATTCAAAAAGAGCAGCACAGGGAAGAGATTCACAAATAATTCATAAGCTTAGGCCTAAACCTTGCTTACAACTATTCAGAAAAGAAAGGCTGATTGAAATTAATAACATCCCTTTTCTCGCTTTGTCCATACTCATCGCCTGAAACAGGGTAGAGTGTAGTGTATTGATATACTTTTTTTTATGCCCATGCCGCTAAAGGTTTCAACAATGCATTGCCCTTACTCCCTGGACAAACCCCATCAAATAACACCCTCCCATATTCACGTCACAGTCACCCTTACCCTGTCAGCCATAAACTCCACACAACCACTGACAGCCTAAATCCCCAGTATTTGCTGTAGGGGTTCCTGGGATCAGGGGTTTCCATGACCTCTCAGTCCACCGTAGTCCATACAAGAACAACATAGAGAGAGTTGATTCCACGTGCAGGGGACTGTTGGATAACTAATGGCCCACACAAAATGGAGAAAATGTCGACTTCAACCATTCCCCTAGGAATCTGTCAAATGGTCAGTAATAAACAAAGACCTGCTTGAATTCTCACTTGGATGCAATGCTGCTCTATGTAAGTCATGCAGACATGTGACAAAAAGCCAATAATTATATATATAGTGATACACTAGATCTATAGACTCTAAGCCTCCAAGGAAAGCCTCCTCATATCCAACATGTATAAATTTAGCAGAAACACCAGTCCAGAAGGGCAGATGATATCATATACAGAACATAAGACAGGAGATGATGCTCAAAAGCAAAGTCGCTATTAATATCGTCACTGAAAATGGAAAAGGGAATAGGTGTGTATGTTAATAAACTTACTGGTAGACCCTAAGTTGAGAACTGAATTATTGAATTTTTTATTGAGTAAGGAACGTGCCTAGTGCTGTGTAGTATACATACTGCTATTGGTAAGATAAGGGTCGTAGTGGGCCACAGTGTTTATACTAGAACAACTAGGGCCAAAAAAAATAATTGTAAGTTTCCAGTAACATGGTACAAAAAGTTGAGGAAGGTAGGTCGGATTTTTTTTTTTTTTTTTTTTTTTTTTGCTGACAAATATGTTGGCCGAAATATTGAGTTTTTATGATTGATAACGATCAATATTAGCTATCATACCTGCCAAAATGTATAAAGCTTCAGTATAAATCTAGGGTTCCTTGCTTGGATGGAAGGGAAATCTTAAGATACTAGAAATATGCAATGAATGTGAAAAATTATGAAAAATATGAAAAATTATGAATTTTTTTTTGGCCTAGTGTATTGAGTAGACTCTGGATAATGTTATCCGTAATAGGAGACAGTGAGAATATCACACACATAGGTACCGTGCGTGATATGAGGCCTATTTTCTCTATACTACTTGCATGTGTGACCCATACCCAGTAAACACACATACGTAGTTGGATGTTGCACAGAGGTAGATCTACGTAGATATTTGGTGCCAATTACGTAAATTTGCTTGGTATATGTACGTTCAAATGTTAAGGTTTAGTTACATACTAGAAACGTAGATATAAGAAATACGTTCTTCTACGTCTTTTTCCTACCAAAAAGGCTACAAAAAATGTTAAAAAACGTTGGTAAAAATCCAGTCATGGTGAAGTCTTATATCCTAGTCCCTCCACATCTGATTCCTACTTGCTATCACTGTATTACGGATTCTGATGAAAATGTGGCTGTGAAAAGTCCACCAAGTCATTTCACTACCTTATATCTACAGCCAGGAGAATATGTTATATTTTTGAGTGTGAGGAAATTGATTTCCTGGTTAGCTCAGGTGGTAGAGCAAAGATTATCAAATACAGGGGTCATGAGTTCAATCCCAGCCCAAACAAAAAACGTTTTTGATATAAGGGGCACCATAAAAAAAACTGTTCTTTTGAAGTAGTTTTTGGGTAAAAGAAAAACGTAGTAGTTTGGCGTGGTGTTTACTGGGTAGTTCCCGGTGAAAACCTACATTTCATATCCATATATGTGGAGTCCAATTTCTCTATACCACTTGCATGTACCACACATGATGACTGGTTGAAACCTACACGTCATTTACTACTTTTCCTGATATAAAGTTCATCTTCTACTACTTACATGTAAGGTATGGTGCCCGGCTGAAACCTCCGTTTCATTATACTTCTTTGCCTGATGCAAAGTCTGATCTCGATATACTACTTACATACGATACAGCGTGCCTGTTTGAAACATCCGTTTCATATACTACTTTGCCTGATATAAAGTTCATTTTTTTCTAAACTTCTTACATGTATCACATAGTGCCTGGCTGAAATCCCCGTTTTACATACTGCTTTGTCTGATGCAAAGACCGATTTCGATATATCACTTACATGTACGATACAGGGTGCCTAGTTATTACCTACACTATATATACTACTTTGCCTGATATAAAATCCATTTTCTCTAGACTTCTAACATGTACAACACAGGGTGACTGGTTGAAACGTACGTTTCATATACTTCTATGTCGGAGGTAAAGTCCATTAGCTTTACTACTCACACATGAAATCCACTATGTTTGATGAGAAGTGTAGTTTTTTTTATAATACTAGGATCGAAACGAGGCATCATTAGTGAATAATTTGATATGTAAAAAGGAAAGTCTAAATAAATTTTCTATTGATAACACAATGTGTATAAATCATCTTCATGGTCAAAACTGAAATGCTATCATTTTGTCCTTTTTTCAGCTTCCTATAGTGTGGAGGAATACTGGTTTGATAATGGATTTAAATTGCTGAAAACGTCAACTATGAATACACCAATCCAACGACGGGTTTCTTGAAACAAGCATTTGCGATATAAAGCGTGATTTTAAGTCCAGGTACCCTAAAATACTAGCAAGCTATGCCTCACTCAGTCTAAACAAGTTTACGCTATACCCTGTCTGCTAAACGCCAGTTGCCATGTTTGCTGGGAATTTCCCCGTCAGTCATGGAGATCTACACCATCCTATACCATCCAACACTCTATCATCATATCGATCATCTTCAACTTCCGGCCAGGTTTCGACCTCCAAGCCCACCCCGTCTCCCTTGGACTCCCCTTCATAATGTATTACAGGCCTTCTCACCCTTCTTCTCGCGCACCGTGTAGTAATCCAATTCCAATTTATGCAGGAGAAAAAGTCACTCCCTTAGGCCAATCCTCACTTAACCCCTTTTCCTGATCATAACGACCTTTCTCCACCCCTAACCTCACCTCTCGCCAGCTCTTGGGACGGACGAGAAGACGGCGCCCTTGACAACAGACCGGAAGCGCACAATGGGACGGCACTGCACATGCTTGGCATTTGGCGGCCATTTGCAAACATTGCGGACAGGGTGGTACCGGGGACCTCCAGAGCGATGCATTAGGGGAGGTTTGATTCAATCGCTTCAGCCAATGGGCGGCCACTTAGGGCAGGGCAGGAGTTGATGAGTGAGAGGAAGTGGCTATATGGATGGTGGAAGGTGGGACAATCGGGGGCAATAAAGGAAGGGGATGGCACTGACACCCTGACATGGATAGGGTTCGTGCAATGGAGGTATACTCTTATAACTATCAAGGCTATTAAGTGAAAATGTGTGATGAGGAAAATGTTTGATGGTAGTTTGGAGGTGCGGCTTAGAGGAGAGGATAATAGTTTTATATTTGATTGAAGAAATAGGAGTAAAAAGACAAAAGGGGACGATACTGTAGAAAATGATCATGCATCAAGTTGCCCTTACAACACCAGACATCCATAGGGCGTTATGGTATTCCTATCAGGGACATAAGTGGTCCCATGGGGGAGTTGTTACCCCTTACGATAATGGTAATGATACCACGGTCTGTTTCCTGCCCTCCCTCCCAAAGAGTGCATCCCCGAGACACATGGTACTCGGCACCCTCCTGTAATCCGTCATGACCTTACCCGAAACCTAAACCATAAACAAAGATAGACAGAGAAGTCTTTTTATCTTAATTATTCATAATGTTTGATTTCATGAAAAATAGGCGAAATGTTAGTCCCGGTCAATCCCATGCATAAGAGACATCATAAGTTGATAAAAGTGTCCCCGTTTGGAACTGGAAATTGGCATGGAGGGATTATATATGGTTGCATACCTTTTTCTTCTCAAATAGTATAGGCATACAATACCAAAATTCAATGGTGGTTGCCCATAGTTTTTGGTTGCAACATTTCGAGATTGAAATCTTGTAAATAGTCCTGTACACAATAATTTTCTTAAGATCCCTTCTTCAGTTCAAAGCGATCCTCCTGGTGAATAAAACCTCACTTTAATATAATCCAACAAACACATTAGACTGTGATGAAATAATAACAAAAATGATATAGAAAGAAAATAGTGTGTGAGAGAGGGAAGAAAGGGCGACCCCCCCCCCCCCCACCGTCTGCATTCCCATAGTCCTAACTGCACACATCTCACACTCTCACAATGCCCAGGAGACCAGAGTACCCACATTATTATGCGCCCAGCAGGCACGGCTGCACTGGGACGATTTCCATTGTCCAATTTCAGGAATTTACCTAGGGGACATGAAGGGGAGGCTTGCAGTGGCATAACCTGAAATTCTGGGCACTGGTCTCCCTAATTCCCTGTTACATTCGGGTATATCCCCAAGAGCCATATATCATGCATTGTATATCATTTTAACAGACGGGAAAGCGCCAAGGTCCTTTGGTCCATCAGATAAGTGATCTATATGTACGTGATAAGCAGGGCATCCCAACATGTCAGTGCAAGACTTTTATTTGTACTTTAAGAGGAAGCTCAAATTGTTTGGATCCTTTAATCATATCTCTGCATCATTTCTGTTTATAGTGCATTGCTGCCCCCCAATGTTTATAACCCAGCAAATTGTCGTTATCTGTCGCCATGATTGGTCATCAATGGTGACTCGTTTCTGAGTGATAACTCACTGCGTCATCTTTCGCCACTGTGTGTCAGTCTCACATGGCATGGCAATTTATCACAACAGTCGCCAACATGATCTCACTCACTGCGTGAGTATATGCCACCCCTTGTCATCCCTCACAATGCATGGCGGCTTATCCCAACCATCGCCATTATGGATCTGACTCATTGTGTGATTATGTGCCACTCCCAGTCAACTCTCACTCAGAATGGCAGCTTATCACCACCATCGCCAACATGGATCTCACTCACTCCGTCAATATGTGCCACTGTTTGTCAACTCTCATTCAGAATGGCAACTTTTCACCTGCATTGCCACATGGCTCTCACTCACTGCGTGAGTTTGTATCACTCCTAGTTAATCTTCTCTCAAAATGGCGACTTATCACCACCATTGCCAACATTGGTCTCACTCAATACGTGAATTTGTGTCACTCCAAGTCAATGCTCTCTGAGGATTGCATCATCTGTCACTCACTCTCACTCACAGTGGCAACTTATCACCACCATTGCCAAAGTTGTTGAGACAGCACCACTGTTTAACATGTAGCCTATCTAGGAAGTGTGGGCATGAAGTATAAGTCCCATACGTATCAAATGTGCTTTGTTTCACACTGATTTCCATGTAATACTTCAGAGTTGAATCAAACAAGATTATAGAGAGAGTATATCAATTTAATTTAGATACACTGCAAAAATGGTGTTTAGATCCTAAACACAATTCTAAACATATTCTTGCAAGGTTTTTGTAATCACATTAATGTCCTAAACATGTTTAGCCAAACAATATGCTTAGCTCAAGTGTTTAGAAATCTAGGTGTTTAGGTTTAAACTTTGTGTTTAGATATCTATGAATTTTTGTGTTTAGATGTTTATGAATTTTTGTGTTTAGATGTCTAAATGCTTTGACGGAGAGTTAGGGTGTGCAGACATGTATACATTTAAAAAAAAGATGTCTTTTGTTTGTTTTCTCATTTACTTGGGGGGGGGGTATTCACATATCTAAGTCTCCAAAGATGTCAGCCACACCTATTTAAGTGTGCAGGTATGTACACACTGCATCAGAATGAGAGACTTGAGAAAGTACAACAGCTTGGCAGGAAGGAAATTGCTTTGTCTATTCCAGAATAACATGAAATAGGTGTAAGTCATTGAGCTTATTGAATATTTCATGCTAATGGTGGTGGTGTAAGGTCAATCTAGTCAACTTTCCATTGCCCTTTCTCTTCTCATGACATTCAAAGAATAGAAACTATAACAAACATGGGGTTTGGGTACATTTGTCACAAAAACTGATTATAATTGTGTAAAGATAGTCCATTCAAAGGTAGTGCTGCTACCTGGTGTGGATTCAACATCCATGTATCTAAACATAATGATGTTTAAATCTAAACACCTACTATTCAACTGTTTAAACTCTAAACATCTAAACATGTTTAGCAAAAATGTTTATGTAGTTAGAATAAAAGTGTTCATTTCCTAAATGTGTAGTCAATGAGACATCTAACTGACCTATGTGTTTAGGTTTTAAACGTGTTTAGGCCTAAACACGTTTAAAATCTAAACACCATTTTTGCAGTGTAGTGGTACCTCTAAAATGAAAGCAACTATCCATAAACACATTTTCTCTGGTTACAGGAAAAATACATAGGGAAATATCAACATGAACACCTTGTCTGTGGTTAGAGGGAAGATACATATGGCAATACCTTCTCTGGCAAAACATACTTTGATCTGGCAGATGTGAGGCTGCATGATTACAAAATGTCGATGATCATGAGCTTTTCATCTAACAAGGTGAGTGATCACCAGCATCGCCATCACTGGTGAGTCTGAGTGATCACCACTCTCGCCATCCATGGTGAACCTGCGCTATGACGTGGTGCGTGTTTCATCTAGCGAGGTGAGTGATCAACCGCCTTGCCATCCCTGGTGAGTGTGAGTCATCACGATCCTCGCCAACAGTGGTGAACATGCGCTATGGCATGGTGTGTGTTTCATCTAGCAAGGTGAGTGATCACTCATGTCGCCATCCCTGGTGAGTGTGGGTGATCAAGATCCTCACCATCTGTGGTGAACCTGTGCTACCATGAGGTACACGTTTTATCTAGCGAGGTGACTGATCCCAATCCTTGCCATCCGTGGTGAATGTGCATTATGACGTGGTGTGCGTCTCATCTAGCGAAGTGAGTGATCACTCATGTCGCCATCCCTGGTGAGGATGAGTGATCACGATCCTCACCATCCCTGGTGAACATGTGCTATGACGAGGTGCGTGTTTCATCTAGCGAGGTGAGTGATCACCCACGTCGCCATCCCTGGTAAGTCTGAGTGATCACCATCCTCACCATCTGAGTTGAGGCCATGTGATCACCACCATTGCTATTCCTGGTGATCTTGTGCTATAGCGACGTTGTGTTCCATCTAGCGACATGTGTGAGCCACTTCACACAGGTTGACGAGGAGTCACGACAATTTGCTGGGAAGGCTTAGTATATATGTTTTAGTTTTCCCTCCTTTAGATAATGCAGTGGTTGCTATAGTGTTTACAATCGACCTTCTGCTCTTCTATACTACATGAGACTACTGAAACTTAGGAAAGAGAAAAACACTTGATAGCGGAAATAAGTACAAGATGATAATAAATCTGGGATGAGGTCAAACGTCCCATAGAAAATATACAACCAATGGGTGAAGATGCACGGGGAGTCTAGATTATACTCACTGATTATGTGATTTTGTTTCCAATTTGCCCCTTACAAACACTGTATCACAATGTATTGACACTATCCCTATCTAAGCTCTATGATAGGATTAGAGATATGATAGGAAAGGGCATCAAATTATATGCCTTCAGAATTGCTTTACTTTACCTATTCAGATAACCAATTAAAGACGCTGTATGGTGGACAAAGGCCGAGCGATAAAAGCGGATTTATCAGCAGGCGAACCACTAAAAAAAGTCGTCTGCTGGAATCAGCTACACTGGTGCCAATAGTGGGTGATAATAGAGGATATTTTAGAGTGCGCGGTCTCACAAAGCCGCTGGCTGGAGCAGAATAGAAGTGGCCATCGGTGTGTAACATTAGAACCTTATAGTGTTTCCATTGGTTATCACTCTGCGTATAACTGTCACGCGTGGGACACCCATAAAAGCAGTAGGACAGCTGGGACCAGGAGGCAGAGCATCAACATGTAGGGTTTAGAATGTAGGGGGCCTACCTGGAAGACAAATTATATATCCAATAGCCACGAATCATCGTCAAGTAGGTTGGCTTTGGCTCCCTTTCAATAGATTCTTCAAAATAAGAGATGTAGTGGTGTTATTCATGTATTCTGTTCTTCAAGGCTTAGGGCTTTGAGGGGAACCATGGTTTTGTCTATCTGCGATTCATAATAAGTGAGCTACAGTGGTCAGAAGGCCGAAAAGTGTGATTTTTGGGGTAAAGAAAATGCACTATTTTTTCCCCTTGCTACAAAGATAAAAATAAAAAGCCAAATCCATTTTCATTTCATCTGGTAAATTATTTTGTAATTGTGGGGGGTCCATGCATTATCTTTTGTGAACACTGAGAGCATTAAACCTTTTGTGTAGTTGCCGAGTGGTCATGTCTGCAACATTTTCTGGGTTCCCTTTCACTAGAAAAGACACAGTACATGGACTAAAAGAATTTACCATGTAGAGACCTTACATGTACCTTTGTATCCAACAAAAGAAATTAAACTTGCCTGTAAAATTGTATGGGCCAGAGGCTATCATTTCATTTTGGGGTAGTATACCTGTGGTCACATCTACGACCATACATGCAGCATAACTTCTAGGTGTATCATATTTAACTATTCTTATTATGTGTCCCTTATACTTTCATATGGAAGGAATAAACCCTGCAAGTTGAGTGAATATGTATCGCATTGTCCCAGAGATATCATAAGTAAAGTGTAGGCGTGGTCACATCTACAACCGTGGTCATGTCTACGACCGTGGATATGTGTACAGTTTCCTTGCAAGGTGCTTGATACTTGGCTGTCCTTGCTATGTGTTAATTATACCTTATTATGAAAGGAATATTGAAGGTTAATGAGATTATTATCTCAATGCAGCTTTGAGCTATGGCATTGAATACAAATGCGTGGTCATGTCTACGACCATACATGCTGTCATACTGCAAGGTGCTTGGTTTTCAAGCATAACCATTATATGTTAATTGTTCCTTGATATGAAAGGACCATTGCATGCTATTGAGGATATTCTGCATGACTGCAACTCTGAGCTATGACATTGAATATAACGTGTGTGGTCACATCTACGACCATGTAATAAGGTATTGTGCTGTGGGCATCTTTTTTTCACAAAAGATAATGCATGGATCCCCAAAAATTACAAAAAAAGTCTCTACCTAGGGGGTTTACCAGATGAAATGAATAAGCATTTGGCTTTTTAATTTTCTTTTTATAGCAAGGGGAAAAATTAGTGCATTGTTTTTGCCCAAAAAATCACACTTTTTGGCTGTTCTGACCCCAGAAGCTCACTTGTTAGGGCCAGAAGATAGACAAAACCATGGTTTCCCTCAAAGCCCTAAGCCTGGAGGACTTAGATCTCATTAACAGTCATTAGGGTATAATAACTCTGGTACATGTACATCCTAAGAATCTCTGCATACTAATAAGGTCGTAGACGTGACCACATGGTACTTGACATACCTCACTTTGTCAGGCTGGTGTAGAAATAGTTTACATATTTAACCTTCCCTGCACCTTCCCTGATAATTATATGGGGCCTATGCACCAACATGTCTACTTTATGTATGCAAAAGGAATAGAACAGAGTGCTATGTTTTGGCACCCCTTGGCCAGGCTACTTGATGAGGATTCATGGATATTGGTATATTGGGGGTATTCCACCAAAACCGATGATATTGTCGGGCCGATTAGCGTTTTTCCTCATCCGCGATGGTCATCTTAATAATTATTGTGGAGAGGCAAGGTGAAAGGGTGCTCCGTGCTAAAAGTCAACTTTAAAATTCAGATCCCTAGCTTTTCAGTGATATATTGCAAGAGAAGATACTCCTGTTAGTCTTAGAGGAATGGCTTGCTAAATATGGGTAGTTATGACCATTTCCTGAATGGCAATAAGCTCTATATCTAATTGGTCATGAGATACATCTCAAATTAGCATAATTTATGCTAATTAGCTAAATTAACATAATTTCTAAATTCTTTTGATCATAACTTTTGAACTAGAAATGGTATGTTCCTTCTGTTTTCACCATAGTAAACCTGGTGAAACATAAGATCATTGATTTTCCTATTTAGAATGAAAATCATGTTTCCATGGCAACAGAAATCAACAAAAATGCCTATTTAGGCCCAAAAACGTTCTTTTTACATGCCATGTTTGGAACCTTTCCACCCAAAATAGAACATTTTATCATAAATCATTGAATTCTCCATGAAAAAGTATCCTAAAACAGTTTTATGCATATTTTTCCTATTCTAGCCCATAGTGATGCCCCCTGGTGGCTAAAGCAGGTACTAAATCCCACATGAACCCCTATTTCTGCTTGCTGGCTCACGTATATGGTGTCACTACCCCAAATGCCTTGTGACCATCTGAAAAATCACAGGTCTTCCACCGTTGACCTGATATTAAATATACTTAAAATTCTCACAGTGCTTAGCAACCTACACCATATTTTAGCTTATGAAATGGAGAAAAAAATAAGATAGGTCCACATAAACATAGTCAGGCTAGATTTTGTGCAAATTGCCATGGTAACCAGGTAGTGATTTTTGCATGGTGAGGCCTGATCAAAGCATGAATACACATCAGGACCCCTTCACCCCATAAACTTCCACTGAATTTATGTTTTGAACAAAAAATATTCTGGGCCTATTGAAACACTCCTACTCATCATTCTGATACCAAATACCAATGGGTTTGGCCCCTTTTTTCCTTCCCTTGGGGCCAAATTCCTCAAAATAACTAAGTTCAGAAGGGACTATTTGGCCAGTAAACCCGGAAGTGGTCTGATTTATGGTGGTGACACCATATGACGCCCTTTTCTGCCCACTTTCATCGCTCTTCCACCGGGGACAGGGTGACCACCGGATACCATCTGCGAGTGAGTGACGAATTTTATCTCACCTCGTGCCTTCCTTGCGGCCGACACTCAAGGGTGAGAGGTCCCGCGGGTTGTATCCACACCGAAGTGAGATTACCCTTGTGGCGTTGCATGCCCGGACCCTAGTCTAATGGGGAGGGGGGATGATGGTGACCGCATCTATGGGAAGGTAGAAATCACGCCCCTACACATTTACCGAGGCAATGGTTCTGTAACATCCGTCACTACATAGGCATAGTGAGAGATGGACAGGCCTGTTTCAAGTCATTTGTCTGCCATGACCGCCGAGAGACTTTCCAGCACAGCCTAGCCAGAGCAGGGAGGAACTCAAACGACACCTTACGGCGACGTTTGGAACCACCACTATGCCCCGGCCGGGCCGGGAACCGAACCCACGACCTTACGGCCTGTGAGCGGACGCGCTACCGACTGCGCCACACCTCCCGACTCCATCGCCGATGCATTTCTGATGCATCGGCGATGCACTATCGGCCATAAATCGGTTTCAGTGGAAGAGGGGTATATGCCTAGAAGATGGGACAGGAGACAGAACAGAAAGAGATAAAAGAAAAGAAAGAACAAATGAAAGAAAAGAAGTTGACATAAAATCTTGAAAAGGAAGAAGTAAAGAATAACTAAATGAACCCACAAATCAACGGGCAAAATGAATATTTGAGGGATGAATGAAGTGAAATACTGAACGAATAAATAACAGGTAAGAATAAGAAAACCAAGTGTGCATGAAGAATGTACTCAGGATGAAATCATTCCCAACAATGTTATTTCTTTTTCTATGATCAAGCCCTGTAATGATAGACTATTGCCAGATTCATCACTCCTATATATCATCCTGTGCCACTGGCATATTCTCCTCCCCTCCCCACTAACCCCATGAGATTTCTTCAACATGCTTATTCTACTGATGGCGGTGAGACAAACTATTCCCATTCTGCCGGTTTTACGCCATCAAATTCCGTGTCCTAATATTTTGATTAAATTCCAGTTAAAATCTTGATGATACATTGCGCTCATTACGCCCAACACCACAGCGGAAGGACTGTTCAACTGATGCACGCAGCTGGTGGGTAGCTATGTAGGCTGGGCACCTGGCCCTTTCAGAAGTGGGATGGGTAAAGTGGTATCTCATTGATTCATAGTTACAATGGTGACAGGATCTGCGAAAAGGGTACTTAGTGCAGGGTGCTATATGGTCCCTATTCCCAGTACATGTCACAAATTTATTTATTTTTATGGATTCCTGCCTTGTTGTATGTGCATTATGATTTTCCCTGCCTTGGTTGTTTATCTCGTTTCTGTCTCTATTTTGCATAAAGCAATAGAATCACCATGGAATAAATATATCAGATTTATTTTGTCGTTAAAGGTGCTCATGTCATCTCCGAACTTTCATTCTACTTCACTCTTCAGACCTTCAGGTTCAGAGCAGTGGATTGATGTGAAGGAATCTTAGTGCAGTCTAATGTCTGATACGTTAATCTGTCCTATAGGGACTAACAGAAACAGGAAGCATCCCAGGCTACATGTCTGCCCATGGTAGGTTCTCATGAGAAATGACATCAGTCTATCAGACTAAAAAAAGTTGGCCTCACTTTTATTGGTGCACCGAATGTATCATGGCCGCCGACATGCTAAGAGAGCATGACGTCACATCCGGCTGAGCATGCGCAGTGCCTGATGGCACCCCCTGTTGAGGTTACTGGGTTCAAAGTGATCTGTATTACTAGATTTGGCAGATATATTTAGATTACTATAGAGTACAAGACTAGATTTACAATTAGATCTTACATCTTGGTTTGAATTTGGAACTTGCAATAGGTAGTAGTGATGACTTTGTTTCAATTATTTGCCATTCGATATCAACTTTTAGGCTATGCCTATGATCACATCAACGACACTGACATTAATACATACTGAGTGCAAGGGCAATGGACTGATTAAGACATAAAACGAAATTAATTCTAGAGACTTCTTTTTGGAAATACAAAACGAGTCAGTCAGTGCTGGATTAGAAGTGACGTTCAATTGATCTAAGTGGAACATGTAAAATGCTAAATGCCCACAGATCGCCATGCAAACTTCATTTTAGCTCAGTAATAGTAGACATGGTTAAACAAAGCATGATAAAGTCCGAATCAGTCAAAAAGAAGGCAGGCACTAATGGCTTTTAGTACTCATCCCCTACCTGCCTACTCCGCTAGTCTATTTTTTAGCCGTGGTTTACCACGTGGAACATCAGGGAGGCTTGCCTTTTATTGTTGGCATTTTTTTCTAACCCTAGACTTCACCAGCTGCGTGCTTCCTGTGCTAGTCACACTCTACAACTGGACTGCGTGGGCGTGTGCAAATCATGCGAATGACCACGTGGCTTCACGTGAGTTGTCGAACAGATCTACCTAGTTTTATCATTTTAAACCCCCCCCCCCACCAGTGCACATTTCCATTGCTGCAAAATCCCAAACCCCCTTGTAGATACTACTTACTCTACAGAAGTGGGGAGTTTATGGGACGATCTCAGAAAAAAATAATTGCCTCACCTTTAAGGCGCACCAAGGCTCCATCCTCTCATACAAGACATGCCTTATACGCGGGCTATTACAATAGTATTGCTTTATTCTTGGGAGACTTTAGTTTCGTGGGATACTGCCTGGACCCAAGGAATGAAGAGCAATACAAAACTACTTATGACACTTTGTTCATGCACGATAACTAACTATGACATTAAGCCTGCAACTACTTTTTACAATATGATATTAGTACAGGCAGCATCTCCCTGCTAGACCTTCAACATCAATGGATACTCAAAAAAATGGGAGGGTGGAGATTATACTGTATAAAATTGTCTTCAAAATAACGGCGCAGAGGTTCTTGTACCACTGTACTGCCATCTGGGACTTCTTGTAAAAACCATACCGGTTCACTGCAATACAATTATGGTGGTTCACTGGTCAGTTTTACGGGGATCCCTGGTAGATTCAACAGTGCTTTCTTACAGGGCACTTATGTGTTTGGTGAACATGGTCATCGCCTCTGTTGTCCAATACTTATTATGCCTTATGTCAATGAAGTATAGTTTCAACCTCCCAATTATATAATTCCTGAACTTAGAAAAATCAAATAGCGAACATATGTTCTTTTCATACGACATAGCATAACTAATTATTGATCATATTTGAGAAAATAAGCTAGGTCTAAGCACGGCAGGAGCCTGTGTTTTTTTTTTCTTTCTTTGTCTCTGTCTTTTGTCTAATTCCGTGGCACTGATTGATTGCTGCAAATCAAGAACGTTTACTTCTAACAGTGCGCATCCCCTGTATATTGTAGATCTAGAATAATTATGATGAAAATGCAGAACAGGACGAATTTGCCCAGTTTCTGTGCCACTCCATCTCTCTGCCCGTCTTTGTCTATCTATCTGTCTGTCTGTCTGTGTCTCTCTAGCTCTCCCTCTCTCACTCACTCCCCCCTTCCCATATCTCTCCCTGGTTTATAGTTAGATTATTATGATAATACTTTGGCTTAAGGATGCTGTTATAGCATATATTAGTGGTCCCTTTGCGTACAAGTTATACCCGCCACATAATTGATTGGGCCCATGCAGTTTAATTACATCCAGTGGCTATTCCATTGGGCCTTGATCGGCATGGCCTGACCCCCCCCACTCTAAATTACCCATAACTAAGTTCCATGATACAATGATGTAGTTTGCCTTTTGTGACTAGACCATGGGGAAATAAATTCATATTTCATGTGGGAATCCCAGGGCGTACAATCTGCTAATTTACCCTGGGGTTTACTAATATTTTGAAATCAATGGCAGATATCGGGTTTGCTCAAGGCAATATGATTAATCGTTGTATGCACATATTCATTGTAATTGACTTTATTGAAATGAGTTTTATGGAATCTTCATAGGGACTCTTCTAGAATTTTGCATGACTGCCACATACAATATTCCATTATGCAATAAGGATTGAAATGTCTTTTGTCTGCTTATGGTCTTTTTATCAACTTTGAGCTAGTTGAGAGTTGTTTCATATCTAGAATTAGGACCCTAACACCAGCCATGTGAAATAATGGGAGTGGTGATGCCATTTTCTCCTGCCACACACATGTGTAACTCTAGTCATTTCCGAACGTTTATTTCCGAACATGTAATTATACCTTATAAAAACATGTGACACGATGTGCGAAAAGGGGTCTTAGTGCAGGGGGCCCTAAGACCCCTTCTTGCAGTCCATGCCACACATATTTTTTTCTCATGTAAATGCCCCTAAAGTTATTAATATTAACACAAAAACAGTAGTGGTATCAAATTAAAGCTGACGCATAGGTGGACCTGATGGTTATATTAAACCTCTTGCTATCATCATTATTCTCCTTTTAAGTGTCAATTACCATATTTCAAATTGTATGACCCTACGTGTGTCATGCTATGCCTTAAAATATGACCCCCAAAAGATAGACTTAACATGGAATGTGCCTCTAGTCCATTCTGGGCACCTTCGGGGGTCACAGCGATATTAGGGACGATTAGCTTTGTCCTAAAGACTGCCATATGGGGCTAAACTGGATTTGCGATTGAGAAAAGGGAGTGAGGTCAATCTACCTCTGTTATGGAGATTGAGGAAAAAGTATAGGGTTGAACTATCGCGTGTACCTCTATGGGGTTTTGAGAAATAAAATCATTGTCATATAACTTTGGACTGGAGACAGACATAAGGGTGTGGGGGTTAAGTTGTGCTCTTGAATACGGGTGTGGGGTTAAACTTCCTCAGCACTGGAAACTAAAACAAAGGTGTAGGGTTACACCGACACTAATTAATGACGGAAGCTCGTCAACTGTCGGCGGCTGTTTGTTGAGTAGGGCGGTGGGAGGGTGGAGGTCCAGTGATGGAGGGCGGGGCGGCCCTCCAGGGCCTGCAGGGACGGCTGGATGGATGACTAACTGCCATAATGCCTTGGCTAAACACTATAGGACGCCGGCGACGGCTCCAGGTCGCGAGGATTACGGGACATACTGGAGGATGGCTGGAGCCAGGAAGATGAGGTAGCAAGTGGCAATATCAAGGGATAGTTTCTGATTTGTAGGCATCATAATAGCAACATCATAGAATACTCACTCCTGTCATTTTGCTGTGACCAAAATCTCATTACTTATTCCTATTTTATTCGATTAATTCTTTTGATCCAGAAATGTCTCAGTTCTGTGGTATACATCCATCTATCCTAAAGTATTCACCGATTCAGTTATTGTAGGATACAAGAATGAATGTGATCGACAAATTAAACTTTCATGACGTTTTGTTAAAATAAAAAGACTTCCTGGGCATGATGAAAGAAATTAGTTGGATATTTTAGAACTTTAACGCCATTTTGACAGCTAAGGTCATATTAATGGCAAGAACCTCATTACACAATTTCACAGGGGAATGTGTCCGTACCCACGCGTGTGCACCACACACATCTGAGAGGATAACAAAGATGAGATGTAGACCCTTTTAAGTGAGCTAGGGAAGAGTGATTAAGTGAGTAATAGATGTTTAAAGCCATTTCGACAGCTAAGGTCATATTCATGGCGAAAACCACATTACACAATTTCACAGAGGAATATGTCGGTGCCCATGCATGTGCACCACACACATCCGAGTGGATAGCAAAGGTGAGATATAGACCCTTTTAAGTGGGCTAGGGAAGCCTCTGCAAATAAAGACATTGGTTAGTTAGAGAGAGTTTGTAACAGAACAAGAATTTCACTTATATAGACATATGACTCCCCATAATTATGATACAGAGCTCTGTATGATGTGTGTAGAAGAGGAGAGAGAGGGGGTCACTACTTTTCAGTACGACGAGTCCCACATGGTGATTTCCATAATCTGTTTAAATTGTGTAGGCACTGGGACGTCAAGATTTCTTTTGTCCCATTTCAAAATATCATTTCCTCTTTTAGGTCTGATGGAGCAATAACCTCATATCTTTACACATGGTTTGAATGTTTGCTTACTGGTATCTGTTTTACTTTGCCAACAGACCATTTCGAAATAATGTATCTATTCCTTCTACCAATGACCGTTATTTATCAGCTGGCAAAACTGATAATAAAGCTGGTAAAGTGCAAAGGCCATTAGAAAATGCCTTACTAAGTACAGTCATACTCATAAAGCAGGATTGTTCTGGCAATCATTCTTGATTGCCAGAACAAGCAGCACATTCTAGCACCCAACCCACACATCAACATAGAAAATTGAAATTTAATACTCATTTTAGATCAATATCTACATACACAAAAACAAACATGTGATGACAGCAGGTTGCATAGCACCATTAATCATAATCCGTTTTACTGTATGGGGAAATCAAATCACCTTTTATTTTATTGACGTTTTGAATTGACATCAATTCATCATGTGTCATATATGTCTCAATGATCTATCTGCAAATCTTTTTTATTGGTGGCTCTGAATGATTGATACTGTATAGATTTTATCTCAAGTACCTGCAAATAAAGCTGATGCCTCCCGGGTATTCTGTTTTGGCATAGAGTCCTGCCGATATTGAGTGGACAGTGGATATATACACATATAGCACAGTAACTGGTTTCCCAGTGAAGGCCACCATCTTGTCCCCGGTGAAGTGTCGCTTGATTCTTAATTCTTCAGACTCCAAAGTCATCTTACAGTTATTTAGTGATAGCAGATTATAAACAGACATATGACTCCAAATGATGCAAAATATAGACATCTCATGATTCTGGTTTGCCTCTAAACCTGGAAAAAATTTGGTATAATACATATTCTTCATATTATGAGGGGATAGAAGGGGAGAGGGCTGTAGCAGGTGTCCTTTTAAACCTGGCACCAATGGCTAATATTTTCCAATCATACTTGATAACACTGCTGAACAAAGAAAAAACCAGACAAATGAGATACCAACTTAACTTAGCTTATTCAATTTTGTGGCCACTGAATTCAGAAATGGTGGCACAAATACCCCATCCCAGGTAGCAAGCATGAGTGGCCCCAGTGTGGCTTACATCAGGAGGCCTAACGGGCACCCAATGGGTTTTTAGCACAGCAAAATGTCTGGGCCACACCGGGCTAACCAATTTAGGCACAGATCAGTTTCAAAGTGGGCCAGTGAATTTGGGCTCAGATTGAGTTTAACAGAGGTTTTTGATGTGGCACAAACTAGGCTGACCAATTTTGCCATATTTTTAAATGAAAATTCAGAAGAATTTATTGCATGATTGAATAAGACTACCCCCCCCCCTTACCAAGTATACCAATATCCTGTGATACTTATCTATTCCATTGCAATGATGATTGCATCAGTAGAGTACATACATCAATTTGCACTCAATAGACAAAGAAAAATTACTTTGAGTGTAGAGACATCCTGGCCTTCTTTAGTGCCTCTCTCCATAGATGCACCATGAAGGAGCATAGATCAGAGCTTTTAAGCTCATAGTGTATGGAGTAAGCATATTTGAACCTTATACCACATTCACTGCAATAGGGATGGTGTAGGTGTTATAACTGCTAGGATGACCTTGATCTGCAATTTTTTTAAAGGGAATGTCTAAGGATTTCCAAACTATGATAAAGTCTGAACATTTTTACTCAATATCTAGTTTAGTAGCATAATTCAGTTGTTCTATATTGAGAGAATCAATTCTGTATGGGGAATAAAAGTGTATGTGAAATACATTGACCATCTGGTGTCAAATAACAAAAGCCGAAGGTGAGTTTGCCCTATCCAAACCCACATTCAGCCCATATTGGGTAACTTTTCTTGAAATTGATCTTCACCTATTTTGGGGTGCGCATTTTCAAACCAACCTGTGCCCAATGTGGTTACCCATTTCAAAACTGATCTGTGCCTAAAGCGTGCAGCCCGCACCGATGGCTGAGGACAAAAGCCATTGGGAGCCTAACAAGCTCAAGTCAGTTTGCCTGTTTTGGGGTGCCCACTGTGGTCCAGACTGGAAACCCAGCATATGCCGAAACTAAGCCCATGTACTGAATTCTGCCCACTTTGGCCCCAACTGAGCTTGCTACATGAGATATTTAATTCATTTTTTATGAAATATCTTGGAACTGAAACTTATATTACACATTTTAGTCACAAGTTATATATACATGTATATACTCTTTCATTACACAGCTCACGTTTCGATAAGCAGTAACCTTGGGTATAAGACACCTTACACTGTCTACAACCCATTAAGAACAGGAAATGATGAGATCAAATCAGATCACAGTAAGTACAGGGCGTCTATCCATAGGCGTCATGTGAGACCGCTGTCGTTTAAAATGGTTAGGGATATATTATATGGACAACAGTGTAAACTTGTGATTCTAGACAGAGAACAAGATAATTATGTAGAATAGCACCTGATCAGCTAATTACTACTGGGTGATAGGATCCTACACGTTAACTAGTATGCTAAGAGGGGCGATAGGTTGTGTGGGTCATAGAATATAAAGAAAATACACTTTGGGGACCATATTGTAGATTTCATATACATGTATAAAGAAAACCTATTTCAGACCCTGCTTTGGAAAAGTCCCACAGACGAGGCTACAAATGGATGGGAGGTGTACTGGGAATATTTTTGTGATTGGTAGATATCGGCCCGTGACATGGCCCAATGAATCAATGATTGTCTTGCATGATGGAAGCATGATTTTAACAAGCTCTCTTTGACAACAAGATTTATAAATTGTTCCAATCTGCATGTTACAAATCTAAAAATAATACAAAAAAAAAGTAGCACATGGTCTCAGACAAGCACATAAGGAGAGACAGTGAGAGATGGAGATCATAGGTTTGTGTTTAGATGGCATGTATTACAATGGGGCTGTATTTACTACAGAAAGGGGCGAAACAGTGATACTTATGATCCAGATTAGTAAAGTTGACATCTATCAGCCCAATGTCTCCCAAAAACGCATACCTGACTCACTGGAGCTCAGGGCACGAAGGTACATCACAGTCTTCACAAAGAAAGGACAAATAACCACTGAACCAATTGTACATCTCTGAAAGGGGGGGGGTGAATCATCAACGAATTATAATCTACTACTCTTATTAAACATACACAAACGGCCAGTTATAAGAGATAGTATGGACAGGGGTTCACCTTTATCTCAGAGCTGCCAACAGTAGAGGAGGATGGAGATAGAAAAGAATCAAAAGACCTATTGAATGATTAAAGCAGAGAAGTTTAATGCTCTCTTATTTGTTATAATTTATTTGCACCAAGGCAAACAAGTTGACAGATCACTGAGTAAGTGGGAAATAGTTGTTGAACACCACACTCTCAGCCCCAATTGTAAATAGGCCGCACATACCGGTGTAGTACATACTATACAACCCCAATCAGCAGCTGATCAGGGCAATAGGATTGTACTAACAGATTGCTTCATCTGCGGAGATGGATCGTCCACCCTAAGACCAATAGTCCACTGGGCCCCATAGGCCGAATTTTCTGTTGAATTTGAATGGCAGGATTCGGTCGAAGGGACTCAGTGGACTATTGGTCTATTAAAAGTATCAAATCCGTTTGGCAGTCTTTTGGCATCCTGTATCCCGTGTCTGATAGATAACAAAGGTGGTCTATCTGTTGTTGAAAGTACTTGGAATGGTTTTGCGTCAAAAAGAGATTCTATTTAGAAAAATGTCTAAGGCTGTGCCACAGGCACAAGTATGATTGACTATCATGTACTATGGCCATAACTCACCAGGGCTGCAATGTTAGACATTGATGTCTAGTCAATCAGATAATAAGATTGTGTAAGTGATCCTGTTCTTAAAGGGCTAAAAGTCAGTGATGCATATATGCAAGGTTTAAAGGGGTTCCCTTTAGAAAGGTGCCTGGCCAACACTCTTGTAGTGGTGTTTTGAGATTGGGTAGAGCAGAACTAGTTGAGTACCTCAAGGGACACAGAGTGTTAGTGCATCATACCAACATTAGGGTAATAAGGCCTTTGTATGGTTGTACATATATGTAGGTGGCCTGTTAAAGGGTTAAGGATTACCCCGAGGTGTGACAACATCAATACTCTATTCCCATGTATGAATAATCTGCTAGTAGCCCTCTTAATATGCCTTGTCAGCACAATAGATTTATACAGGGTCCCTGTCCTATAAGGTAACAGCTTTGCAAAACTCATGGAGACACTGTATCTGCAAAATATGGTAAGGTTTAGATAGAAGTAAATACTTGATTGACGTCTAGTCAATCAAGTAATGAACTATGAGACGATTTTCATTTAATGATTTTAGTTTTGCACAGTTGGTTTGTCAATGCGGGGAGTTTCCAACCATATAAACATAATCACTATGTTTATATGGTGGGAAATAACATAATCATACATGTATGAACATTATGATAATGCTGTTGCTGTTTTGAATTACAATCGATTGCAACTGGTTGATTGCCAGTTGCTATTGAAGTGCTTTTGTTTAAAAGCTTGGGACATCAACTGTAGATGACCCTAGGAATTACTAAAACTTGTGAAAGGCACTTTAACAAAATTAATATGGATTAGAATTTCCATGTGAACCCGGTTGGATAACGTATCTTACTCGTTGGCGATCTTTTGAAGCCCTGTCCAGAAGTACGTAACTGACATGAAAGGCTGGTAAAAATATGATGAAATAAAATTGTACTTTGCTTGATACCTTTTCAGTACATAGAGAAAAGGCATCCTCATATTTATTTTGTTATCAGGCCAAGCAATAGGTTCGCCCTCTGGATTGTAAAAAAAAAACAACCAGCTGGGCTATAGGCTATTAAAGCAATAGAAAAGCACCCCATATCAATATGAGCAGGACCATCAGTAGAACAGGAGGTCTCCTGTTTCAGTAAACCAACTCATTAAGGGCCTCACCAGTGGAACTACATTAGTCTCATTAACCCTTGGTAATTAAGGTCAGCGTCAGACTGTTTAGGGGGTTAGCTGGACTATCATCTAGACACCCACCCAATCGCTCGGGCTCATCACCTATGGGACTACATGCATGTGGTTTAGAGTAGCTGTGGGCATTGAGAATTAATCAGGAGTAGGCCCTATCATTTTAATCATTATCTGTGCGCCTGTTGTAATGTTTAGGGTTGGGGGTGACTGGGTGCAATATGAAATTGATACTAAAACATCCAGGTTCCAATATGTAAATGGGTGCAATAGGGAAAGTTCTAATATTTGTCTCTCCAAGTGGTAACATTGAAGTAAGGTTTGAATTTGAATTTGGATGGAAAAAAACACTATCAAGCGAAATTAAAACCTTTATTAGAACCCATATAGAGGCAGGGGTTGATGTAGGTTGGAATCATAGAGAGACAGGCTAATTGAGACTTTGGATGAATAAAAGATAAAGAGAGACGGACTAAGAGACAGAGAGCAAGAGAGATAAACAAGCAGACAGAAATGCACAACTGTTGTTACCTGTTGTGCCCACAAGCTAAAGAGTATTCATATCATATTTTGTAGACAACTCGTGTTTAGGTGGCAATGAGGTGTATTTGAGGAGATTTGATGATTAGTAAAGTGTGAAGATTGTGTGTTGATTCGTTGTTGTTGACACGTCAAAGCATGTGGATAACAATATGGAAAACAAATGATACAACATTAAAATTAGAAACTGGGAACCTAATATGTTATACAGATTTGTGTTAATCCTCATATATACCCAGCAAATTGTCGTCATCTGTCGCCATGATTGGTCATCAATGGTGACTCCTTTTTGAGTGATAACTCATTCTGTCATCTTTCGCCACAGTGTGTTAGACTCACGTGGCATAGCAATTGCTATTCCTGGTGATCTTGTGCTATAACAATGTCTTGTTCCATCTAGCGACATGTGTGAACCACTTCACACAGGTTGACGAGGACTCACAACAATTTGCTGGGTATGATTATCCTATTCGCTGAAGTAGGTTTCATTAACCCATATGTGTTTTGTGTTATTGATTTGTATCATTTGAAATGGCATAGAAAAGGTTCAAGGTCAACCTAGATTTTAATTCATATAGCCCATGGACACAGAAAAACATTATAGCAAAATAAAAATAAACTCTAGCCTCCCTGTAAGGTCTCAATTGCCTCACCCATTCACTGACCCATTTATAAGCAGATAATTACTCCCTTGATTGATATGTCTATCCAGGTACCTGCAATTAAATGCTTGTACCCCAGATTTTATGTAATCGCCGAGCTCTACTGGCTTTTCAATATTATTCAACTATGATGATCTGCTTTTCAAATATGACATTCAAATGATACAGTTCTTTTTTTTTTAATAAACTATGGGATAGATTCTATGGCAATAGACGTCTTGGCGTAGGTTGGCAGGGATTTTTATGTGGAATTCTATTGATTTTTTACGTAGTTGCTGTATTTGAACTATAATTGGGCAGTCGGTTACAGGATATGGTGATGACCTTGCATCTGACTGATTAGTAGAGCATTCGTCTGATTAGATAAAATTGATGACACATGGAGCAGGTTTTAAAAGAAATGTAAAGAGGAGTGGGGACCTGTTGTACATCCGATCGTTCTAACTTACAGATGATAACACCTGATAACAGTTGTGTTGTAGTGGTAACAATCCATGTTGGAAACATTAGGGCCAAATATCTGGGCTCGGTATCTGACCACTACATGGTACTACATGGGATAAAGATATTGTCGAAGGGTCACATTTAGTGAATTTAAGTTTTTGAGTTTGAGTCTGTGTAGAATTTAGTTTATTCAGGATGGGTTTAAAAAGGAGACATTCTGATCCATGTTATTTGCCAATAATCTTCTTTATTAATTTTCTTTTATTTACCAATCTACTGGCTGTGGCCAGGTGCCACATTAGTTTAGAGACAGTAATGTTTGAATTTGCCACCTACTGGCTGGCTACTTGATGCACAGATCACCACGTGCCCTGATGACCGTCGTCACGCTAACAGCATGTTAAACAACTGCCACACCAGATGACATTTTATTAGAACCACTTTTTATGTCATGGCAGAAACGACGTTACTATAGAATAGTACTAGAAGCACCGTATTCAATGGGGGGATGGAATACAGTGGGCCCATATTCAATGGCTAATGATCATGTGACCTGCTGCTGCAAACAGAGCTAAATATTATTCTTTATTTAAAAGCTATCAAACCTGTGTAGCCATGACATAAATGCAAATGTCAACTCCCCATGGGATATTTTAGCATCGTATTCACCGAGGTGAGGCTGTCTGTATTCAACGATGCCTTATAGGACAGGCCTCGCTGGAACAGGCCTCGCTGAGGACAGGCCTCGCCGAGGCGCCGAGGCTTATGTATTTCCCGCCAAAAGCCCAAAACTAACTTCGCGCCTTGTTCTCTATTCTAGACGCAATTATTACGGCAAAGGTCAATACTTAACAAATAGGTCATGCGACAATAGCATGTGCAGTAGTCTGGTCCCTATAGACATATCTTTAAAGTGTCCAGTCAAAGGAACATTCAGTATTGGCATTTCTTCATTGGATAGGGCTTCCCTAGCCCACTTAAAAGGGTCTATATCTCCTCTTTCCTATCCCCTCAGGATGTGTGTGGTGCACATATGCGCAGGCACTGACACATTCCTCTGTTAAATTATCAACCTGTGAAGCACGGGATAGCCACTTAGTGCCGCTAAAGTGCTGTAAAACACAAATCAATCAATCAATCTTCATTGGATTTAGTTGGCTGATATGAGGAACGCATTTAAGAGAAATCCAAGATATTAAAGGTATAGACGACGTAAACAACAATAATCCCTGGTTTTACAATAATGCATTATATCCTTCTCTGCTTGAACTTGAGTGCCAATGGCTGATTTCAGCCAGTAATTTTTTAGATTAATTATAGATTTTCAGAATTCTACCTCCATACTACTACATACAGCCTCGAGCCTGTATAGGTGGCAGGTACACTACAGAATACACATCCTCCATGATGTATACTATACAAGAAGTGCTTAAGCATTAGTCAGGGTCCGTGTTCAGCATAATGTGAAAGGTTGAAGATGCTTTTAGAGTTGAATTATGGTAATTTGCGTTTGTTGGATTCAAATCTGCCGTATGATGACACCTAATCCTTTGGCATATGCCACAAAGGAAAGCCCACAAAGCCAAGATGGCCACCACCATGGCATATTTCCTGGAGGGAATCCTAGAATTTGAAGGGAAAATTACCTCAATTCATCTCTGATAACATGACCTCTTTATTAAGCATCTCTTGCACATTTGGCTCCAGACTACATCTTGAAATGCAGTGTTTCGGGATGGAATCGGTACACAGAAATTATACTATACATTGCTACGACTCTTGAGCTATTCAGAGATGAAGTCTAGGCACCAGCAATACCCCACACTGTCACTGAGTTATGGACTTGATGGTGGCGTTTGGGTGCGTCCAATAAGTGCGACATTAGGGGTTGACATTATATAGACAAATAGGGTGTGACCCTCTGCGTCCCCAGGGGCATTTTTAACAATCATTGGCATTGGAAATACGCCAACCACCCAATGTGTCTGTACCTAGTATGAGAAGCTCTAACACCACCTGTGCAATAACCAATAGGAAAAAAAAACTCCTTTATAGTGTCAACTGGGGGCTATCCTTTACACATTTTGATAAGCGAACAATTATTTGAATTGGCCATACACAACAGTATTAGGATAGAGCCCTAGGGCACCTTACATCATTAGAAAAAGTTGGAGTGGGCCTTAAAAGCGAGGATATTATGCTATATAGAACAGTACTAGAATGTTCAAAATCTAGCCTTACACCTTTCCCTCAAGTTGTATCATCGAGATAGATCTACATGTTGCAGATATACATAGTTCCATTCGGCAGTCTAATGATTTAATTTGTTATCCTATGGACATGGTCTCATAAATAGCCTGCATATGCTTGTAAGCTTTATGAAGTTACCCTACCATGGCAGGTCTTTTCTTTTAAAGTTTTCCTTTTCTGAAAATGACTCAGATGACAATAAACATGAATGTAGTACATAGAAATCAGCTGTTACTCTCAAAATAGAGCCATGCTCATTTCTCTTCTCTGTGATAAAATAAAGGTGATTTAGACTATGGCATGTTCAGCTGCAATAGACATGGACGTTACGAAGTAGAACCTGTTTAATGGGTGTACAATTGTAAAGGCTTCAACATGAGAATCCTGGACATCTATCATACAGCTTTACAGATGAATGGGGAAAACATGTAGAATGAGTAAATCTATACCCATAGGTTCCACGCATCGAGAGTATGATTCACTAGATACTTGGAAAGGACCTTAATTTGTCATTTTGCTATGTGTACTTCAAGTAAATAGTCGATTGATTTTCAACTTTCAATTTCCCCCCAATGTCTAAACTCACCATAATGGGTTAATTGTTCATTTCAGTACATTGTATATGGCAGAGTAGAGTTACCCTTTTAGAGTACAAAGAACACGAGTCATTGTACAGCAGGATGCATGTATGTTAACTATAAATCAATTTGTAGTCACTTGTGTGCAATCAGGGGAGACAGACAGGGTTGTGCTATATTCAATAGCACGTTGGTGTATTTGTTGATAGGGGTGGGAATGGGCTTAGAGGAGTAGGAGCGGGGGGTGGTAGCTTGCATGTCTATCAGATTATTGCTACATGATCCAGGTACAACCCTCATCAATATACAACCCTAAAGACCCATTTATGCCTTTAGCTGAACGTTTATTGTCCATATATGCGTGCTAGCTACCCAGATACTGTATTCAGCCCTTTATTTGATTGACACAGCGTATTGTGAGCACATTACCACCTTTAAATTTGTTACACAAAGCCACTATATAGGTTTTGTAGCATAAAGGCAAGGTGTTCCTGTAGCCTTGTTTGGCACACAAGGCCATGGTTATATATAGGTTTTGTTACATAAAGGCAAGGACATAAGACCACCTTTAAATTTGGTTTCATAAAGGCAAGTCGATTTTTTGTGGCATTAAGGATTTAGTTGCATAAAGGCTTTTGTTGTGTAAAGGCTTTTTGCTGCATAACGCCACTTTTGGGGTACAAAGGCCCCATAAGAGCCTTTCCGCAACAAAATGATACTATTTTGCTGCATAAAGGCAATTTTGCTGTGTAAAGGTCTTACAGGCTAGTTACTCCTTCTAATTCCCTGGCCTTCCTACTATGGGAAGCACTGAGGTGGAACTAATCCTGGAACCAGTTCTCCTAACATTTTGCAATGCAGTCTAATTCAGAACAAACCAATTCCATTAGAATAAAAACTTGGAATTCGTCTTTCTGGGTGGAGAATCAGGGAGAACTGGAAGATGTATTAACTACTTTGAGAATAGAATTCCCAATCTTTGCGCAACAGCCTCCTGGTCATTTTTCTATTTTAGTATGTGCATTCTAGCTTGCAATAAAATTCTTAGTGTATTGGGTTTGTATCTCACGATGTGAATACTGTTATTGCATGCTAAATGCAACAATGTCTTTTTCTATTAATAGTTGGGTGATCACCATTATGGAGCAAAGTAACCAGTTTTATATATCTCTGAATGCGTAAAAGATATTATATGCAGAGGTTGTGATCTAGCATATAAAGTAAAAATCATATAGATCATTAAAAGATATGGCTAGTGCACTCGCACGCATATGGTATATCATATCAATATTATCCTGATTTGAACGCATACATTATTATACGAATGGCATGGTTGAACTTGAAATATCCTCTTAAATGTAGCTGCTTATACACATGTACCTATATCACCGTGTCTTTAATATGGAAATGGACAGCTATATAAATGGGTACACCCATGAATAGCATATATGTACATAAACTACAGTACTACAACTACAAACATGGCCTGGTCGACTCTGGAAACTATATTTTATTCATCCTCTGTCCCTATTTGTGGCACAGGTGGGAGTGGGAATGGATGTAGGGCTTTACCTCCTGCACTGTATAGAGAGTACTGGGATATTTTAGAGCAACAACCGGGAAAAAGGGAAATAAAACCAAAATTGAACTCAATTATACAGATTTGTGCACCTTTATTGATATTGCTGGGGACTGTTTTTTACCTTGCCTGTGAGGGGAGGACACGGGAACTCTGTTAGCACTGTGATAATTGTCCTGCCGGGGAGTACTGTAAACGGTATACAGGTCAGCTGATTTTCATTAAGTGAAATCAAAATCACTGTGGCGTTATTTGTTATATTCTGAGAAATCAACAGGTGCAGTGTCTTTGGGAGAGGGGGTATGCTGTAAATCATTTTGGGGAATTAAATCAAAATGAATGCTAAGTGCTACTGCGTATATATAGAACCACTTTTGACCCGCCACTCACTGCACCAAACTAATGACTAGTTAACCATAATGATCTAATACTGTCTTCAGAAAGTGCTCATCAATAAGTTTGTCATCCATCAACTCTTAAATTCTTATACCTGAAGAAACTATTGCTACTATAAGATAAGAGATAAGATAAGTTCCCCTTACCTTCAAAGTTCTGCGGTTGTCCCGTGGTTGTTCTGAAGGAAATCAGGACAATGTCAAAATTGATCGGCAATTCGATCAGGGGCCTGCCATGTGCAGTATACCCTAGTGAACCTCTCCTTGTGAATCACATTTGTCCCTATATATTGCTCCATCCTACATAAAAGAGTCACCACTCCATTGAAAACCCTTTTTTCAATTATTCCTTGTAATTGTATTGACAGGTGGATGTTGCCCTATATGCAGCATGCTTGGGTTGGAGTCCTGCAGAGATAATTTGAGCGAAAATAGGGGAATTCCCACAAGGTATTGCCGTCCGCCCTGCTGGCATGATGGCTGGAACCGACGCCGCAGTGCCTGCCGGGTATTATCTGCCCCCAGACCCCTCTGCTGCGTACAACAGGCGGTTAGCGCATGCTCAGTGGCAACATTCCGGACACGGCGGTAACGAGGTAGCTGGAGCGGCTTCACTGGGACCATTTGCCACCTTGAGTTAAGTCTGCATTGCAAGATTGCAAGGCAAATCTGGCAAAGTATGGGTTGTGTGTCTGGCTTGATCTAGAAAAGAAGGGAAAGGGGGCTCCAGGGAGAAAACACAGCCGCTGTTGAACACAGACAGAGATGATGTACTGTATGGAGTTCTGTGCGAGTATTCTATATATTCACGGCTGTACATAGGCTGTTTCATTTGTCGACTTGATTGTCAGGTGTATTTGGCGATCGATAATTGATGTTCAGGCTGGGGTTTTATACATGGCAACACGAGAATGGTTTATATCAAAGGCGATATCCATCATCAAAATAAATCTAGTAAAAGGTTGTGAGTAAGCTGTCACATTTTTGTGTGGTTTAATGCGGACGGTGGGTGCATGTGTAAAGATATTGAATACCATTAGCATCAATGCATGAAATGAATGTTTAGCAATAATTTTATTCAATTCAAAGCCACACCTCAAATTATTAGAATATTGTTACTTAATATATGGACAAAATAGGGTCATTGTCCCCTCCATCCCTAAAGATCTTTGAACATGGAGAAATAGTACATGGTCTAATTATTTTAGGTATATCAAATTTTTGTTAGGTTGTTGTTAGGCTTATAAGCTTTCACTTCAATAAATTATCTCCATCCCCACGCTCTTCACCCAGTTCCGGTTCAATTGCCTGCATGACATTAACTTGACAGTCTGTTTAGTCTAGATGTAGACTGGACGATAAGATTGCTGCTCCCTTCGACCCAATCTTCTCTGATTTTCTAATTATCATTATCCATTACCACATTCTAATAATTGAGATGGATTTTACATGAGAGAATACCAATATGCTAATGGAAACAAAGGGAAGGGAATGATGGAGGGAAAATCGTCAGGTGAATTCATTGGCATGAGAGTGTTAAAGGGAGCATTCCATATGAGAGCAAACTATGCAGCGCAGTGGAGGGGCATTGGATTGTATGGGGTGTCTTGGAAGATTTGAAAGGTCCCTGGTGATGAATACAAAGGAGAACAAAATTGACCTGTTTTGCTGCAAATTCCCAACACATTCAGCACTTCGGCAGAGGAGGTCGAGACCTTACGGTGAAGAGGGAGCCTTACAGTTCAACAAAATGGAATTACATTTTATTGTGCGTATGATAAATGTTGAAACTTTGAGTTCGGTCAAACTAGAGAAGCCTTAAGTCAACAAACGTCCATATGGTGTGATAGATACCTTGTCGACTATATCTCTATATCTAAACCCAGTGTTAACAGATTCAATGGATATTAGCTGAATATCCATCTGATATTGGAGCAATTTGTATTAATAGCCCAAAGCAATGAGCAATATAATCTGAGTGATTTGGCTTTGATAGAGCTGACCTCCATCCCATATAATCCAACTAACAGACACATTGTGGAATTGGTAACGGGTGAATCACTCAAAATGATTCCAATCATTTTGGTCAGACTGAGTGGATTCGGGTCATCATAATAACGTGTTCTAGCTTCTTTTTTTTTACCAGCATATGGGAGGTGGATATGATTATACTGAGGTAGATGTGAAAATATTCATTCCTGGAAGGCATTTCTCAAGATGGTATGACTAGACCCCCTTCAAGTCGTAGTGGGATCCCTCACCCACATGCCATTACAGCCCTGTGCCTTGTGGTCACAACGGATTGCACTGGTATGACTGCTCTACCAAACCCTATGTAATTACTGCCTTAAGTGCTGATCATACAGAGTAGGACTTCGCAGTGTGGTACCTACGATCACCCAGTCTGATATTGAGGGTTTCAAGTTGTAGTTGTTTTGTCTAGTCTTACCGTCTTGAGAAATGCCTTCCAGTAGTTCCGTGGTGCAGAAGGGGGGATACAGATATAGAAGGGGACAATTGACATTTAGCAAAGCAGTATTGTGATCCTTTAAGCACCAGCGTTCATTTTAATATATCAGCGTGAATTAAGCTTGTCAAAACATAATTTTTGTATGATAACATGTCCTTGTACTGTTCTAAACAAGTAGCGGAAAGACTATAATATCTATCATGCTACACATCCCTGTGTTGCCCATTACGGTCAACATGCACCTATGCCAATTGAGTAGCAACTGGTCCAGTGAGGAGTACAAACCTACAATGTTACAATACACATAGATCTATTATTCCTATCTTTGATAAGTATAGGATGAAATTCAATGTACATGACCGAAGAAAACCCATTAACTCTTGCAGGGCTTTTGTAATAAACACTAATTTAATACTGTATCGGTCTGTACTTAAGCGTCCGGGTTAATGGTTTTGAGTAAGCTCTACCCCGGTGCTTATTAAAGTCCAGCGCTTATTCAAGACTTAGATTATAGTGAATTTTGAAATGTTGAACATAGGACCATATACTGGGTATCCTATCACAATTATCCTATTACAATTCTCTATTCCCTTAATAGGCTGCAGCCATCCTACCAAACCTTTATTAATTAGCTAATAAACTGGCTTTTTATCTCCCAATGGGTCAGGGAAGTTGTGGTTCACTATGGTGTTAGATTGTATTAGCCTCCCCCTTCTAAAAATATCATAATTTAAAATCTCTGTTAAATAGTTTTTCCTGTAATGACTGCAGCAGCGTTTTGTCTCTCTCATACCCAAGGGTGATGTTAAAATGTGTGACCGAATTACAAGAGCCCAAAGCAGAAACTAACTAAAAAGGGTGGCTGTTTCTATTGGGAATACTTCACTCAATCACTCCGAAGCTAATAGTGATAACACAGAAATTGAATTCACAAGTCGACTATAGCCTGTCTATAGAATGTTGTATATATACGTGCGTACCAGATGAAGTCTAAATTATATCATTATGACATGCTAATATGTTCAAATCATTATATATATATATATATATATATATATATATATATATATATATATATATATATAATAGACAAGCAACAGATGATAGATAAGAAGGGACATAGTTAATTGCCAGTCAACAAACAGGATAATTTGTAGTATAAGTGGGGACGTGTGTATATGATCAGTTTTAAAAATTGTGGTTTAATTAATGTATTGCGTCAAGCACATATATGATAACTCTATTACAATCCAATATTTCTCCCTTTGGACATGTTATAGAGATCTTCATGAATACCCCACTATCGAGGGTAACATCTTTATACCCCAGTACCATGGACCTAAATTCATTGTATGCAGATGACATTCAAGACACAAGTTAGATCGATATCTTTTGGAAACCCATTGTTCTTAATCTGTGTGTTTCACTGTGTTTTACACGTTCATATCTCTATACATTTCTGTGTGTACGATTATTCATAGATTCAGTCAACTAAGGACAAGTCTATGCTGTTTCCGGCACAAACTGTGGATTATGAAAATATCGTTTTCTTGCCTTAGTCCCACATACAGATCCCATTGTTCTATTCGGATCTGGGGTACTGACACCAGGGTCTTACACATAGATATGGTTAAGGTCATTCAAGGCCAACCGTTGAATTGTCTTGTCCCAAACCTATAGGGTAACTCGCCTCTGACTCGACCACTTGGCATGTTGGTACCTTAAATCGACCACCATTTTGTTAACTGATAATAAGTTACAAGTGCATTATTAACTAGAAAATGACGACTCTACGCATGACCCACACATGTCAGGGGCAACTTACCATATATCTTAAACTTATATTTGTGTTTAAACATTATAATTCACTTGGCCTCTGTCGTGCGATCGAGCCATACATTTTCTACATAAATTTCTGCGACAGAGGCCTAGTGGACTATGTGTTTTATGAATTGCATCCGTGCTAAAACGAACACAGCTAAAAATAATTTTCTAATCCAAGAAAATAAACTTGATATAAGAAATCTTTTCTAGTTATGAGAACATTTCTGGTTCTAAGATTCATCAGTCATCTTGTCTTTAAGAAAAATCAAGTTTAGAACAAATCTTGAGCTGCCTTCTTGATTTGAGTTTTCAAGATTATTTTTCTTAAGAACATTTCTCAAAATTGGTAGTTTTGTCCACCAGATAACATTATTTATCTTATGTCTTAAAACAAGAAAGTCTTATTTCTTAATATGAGATTTATTAAACTAGAAGTGTTTTCTTACATCCAGTAAAAGGTAGAACTAAGATCTTGTTAGAATTGACCAAGGAATATTTTCTAACATGCCAGATAAGTATTATTTTCTTAAAATGAGGAAATTATCTAGTCTGCCACTAGGTGCCAGCACTACCTGTTATGGTGAATTATTTGCAATACAAAGTACAAATTCCTAGCTTAAACTCGGTCCTAAAACATTAGATGTGGTAAGATAAAGTGAAAACTGAAGGAAACTTATTTGGAATTAATTTAGTATCAGGTCCATTGGTCTGATAGTTGATTGAGGGAAATTCAAGGCATAAAGGAAGCTAAACACCTTTTGCGTAGTTGATATGATAATGTAAGGGTGGGATGTGCCACAGCCTTTCATTAAGTCAAAGACTTTGAATAAAGGTCTTATTCACTTAAGAAAATGTGGCTTCAAAGAGCTGCATGTAATCTGATGAACCTCTGTCACTGAGCCACCTATACTGATAACCTTCTATTCGATCTAAAGCATTTCCATAATAGATAAAAATCATATCCACTTTACAAACAAGGAAATTAATGTTTTTTGAAATATTGGAAATGAGAAAATATAACTTATATTAAGAAAAGGTATGAGTAAGTTTATCTTGAAATAATCATCTTCCATGAGAATTATCTACTTCTTTTAAGAAATATTCTAGAAAATTGAATCCTGATTTGAGAGTAAATTACTTGATTCAAGAATTTATATCTTAAGATTGTATTTCTTAATTCAAGTAAGCTGGACATATTAAGATTTCAAGTAAAATTTTGTTACCTGGCGGACAAACTTGTTTTAAGTTAATTTTACTTAAAATGAGAAATAATTTCTTAAAATAAGAAAGTTATTTTTGGCTTTGAAATTTACAAGTTTACCAAGGGGCTGTTATTTGTCAACAACAAAAGTAAGATTAAAAAGCTATGCTGCATTGGATTAACGGGAGGTGGGGCTTCTACGCAGGGGGTTACGGTGTAAATTCCGATCCCCACCTTCTGACCAGAAAGGTTTCCCTCAAACAGCAACATAATTGAAAACCAGTGGCCAATCTACTTCTAAATCATCGTGGGAACCTTTTACCAGAGATCCAGACTGGTAGAGCCACCTGCTAGAGGAATTGTGAACTAGTTTGTATTTTCGCGTAGTCATGGTTCCGCATGTGTGGTTGCTGATAGTGGTGATGGTTGGGTTAGCACACATGGGTTTTAGTAAGGTACAACGATTCTTGTTAGATGCAATGCCAAAGGACGTTGGATGGGTGCCATAGGAATACAAACGGTTTTACCCCAGTCAGTATAATGCCCATCGTCGACTGCATTATCGAGCTGTTATTCAATTCCAGTTTCAATCATGGTTTATATAGATACTATCATATAGCCCCCGATACCATACAATTCCGATTACAGATGGTGCCCAATGCTGAGGCGAAGGCTGCTTCCAGCTGATTTTGTAAGCATATATTCCTTGTGAAAAAAATAAGGCACTTGGCCAAATTTGATGCAGATTACTATCTTGGAGGTGATAAGTCTTTAGATTTTGCATGGCCATGACCAATATGGGTTTGATAATTGTATATTTTGTTTTACATTTTGAAACCCTCCCAGTCCCATCATCTGTATGTTCAATTTTCTTCCCTGTGTGTAGAATAGTGATAAGTAAAGGTATGGCAGAATTTACACCATAATTATGAGGTAGATCCTTTGTAAGGTAAGTTGAGGTATTGCATGCATGCAGTCCAGCCCGTAATTGACTGTCATTGTCTACATAATTCATGAGTGTAATATTAAGAGAGTAATGTATGGGCTAACGGGCACCGAATTCCTTATTACGATTAATCAATAAATAATCAAAAATTATTCAATAGAATATCAATATGATATTAATAAAAACAAATGAAACCAAAAAGGGGGATCCAACCTTGACCCAAAACCAGGCCAGTCACGCACAGTACTGCAAGCTGTGGCACCTACCATAGCGGACACAGAGGTAGGGAGGGGGGGGGTGAGGGTCACAACCCAGACTGCAGGATATTTTCACACTTTGAATGTATACTAGTTATATGTAAGTGACCTCCCCGGGCTTTATATCATATCATTGACTTGTAGAGACCTGGTTCTAGCCATCCACTTCACATCAGTCCCTGTGGCACCATGCATAGCCATAGGTAGTTGTTCTTCCAACCAGGAGGGTATGGGTTCGACCCCTGCCCTTGGCAATAGAACTCTAGTAGGTTTTAACATGTAACATATGACATGTAAGGACATGTAAGGAGTGCTGATATCATGGATATCAGCACTCCTAGAAGTGCTGATATCCATGATATCAGCACGCCTTACAAACATGCATCATAACGTGTAATATCGACAGGTATCAGAACAGGAATATCCTGAAAAGGCACCAAAAATCACAGAAGTCATGTAATAAGAGCATTTATACCACGGTTATCACTTTTCAGAACGATTTTGGGTGCCCAAACTAGATAATCTGAGTGCTTATATCACAGGGTAGAGGCACTAAGAGTTGACACTTGAATATTGACAGTGTTCTTTTTCTATACTGTTCTTATATGTGACAGCAGCTATGACATAGTGTTGACAGTGGCTCATACTGAAAAAGCTCAGCATTGCCTGGGATTGATCATGGGACCTTCTGATATAAAGTCCTGCATCTTATCAATTAGGCCACAGGATTGAACAATAGTGTTGGGTTAGATGAGTCATATATCTGGGACCCTGTGGATACCATATAGATATATATTTGTATGTCAGTGAATGCAGAATTGATTGATTGATTGATTGATTGATTTATTACAGCAGGCTCGTCCTGAAGGGACGTTTTTCCGAAGCCAGTCACGGTTACAGGTAAGACCTGGCTGAGTAGGTTATCAATTCACATAGGTTTACCTTGACTGTTCGTGAACAGGATTTTCAGTTGACATTATATTGGTCTTATAATAGTAATATACACTGACAATGTTAATGATATTCAGGTTTCAGATTATTCACGCTGCTTGAGAAGCTGCATCCGAATACATACAATAGAATCATTACAGTATACCAGCTCTTTTAATAGCAGAATTAAATCGACGCCTGGTGGGCAGTCGTTGTACTTCTGCACTTGAGGAGTCCCAGAGTTCTACGCCTCTGTAGTATGATGACTTTTTATAGTGTGTTGTTCTAGCTCGGCGCTTGGCAAATTTCATTTTATGGTGCATTCAGATGCATTCTAATGCATCCTAAAAGTGCAGAATGTGTGATGATTATGCTTGCATGCGTGCCTTTTAGGTACCTGATAAATGGCACTAGTGCAAGCATAATCATCATATATTACATTCATCACTCACACCTTCCACCATATAGCTCCCTACTTTACCTCCTCTACATTTCAACCTCATTGATCATTCTAATCATGCATCTGCATTTAGGTGTCAATGACTTGGTAGTTAGGGATAGTGCAGAGGGGCTAGGGCCTTAATGAGGGGAATAGAATATTGAGTGTGTACCAGAAGGCCACAAGCTGTTTTACCAGGGTTTATCAATATCGTTGTATGCACTTTTCAACATAGATATGTGTAGTCTATGGGAGAGTACCCATTACTATAGGGAGTCAGTTACGTTACAAGTATTTAATGAGCAACTTCATTTCTGCCTTATTCTTCTTCAATTACACCCACCCCCCGGTATCCCTCACCCTCGGTCCCTTAAAATTGCCACATAATTACCTCGTGGATCATGGTGCGATAATGTTAGCCACACTATAGATTTATGTTCCTTTAAATGAATTCTAAATTGTACTAAAATGCCATTTTGACCATTCCTTTAACATAACAGTCCACTCGTGAACCCGGTAGTTGATACATAATACTACATTAACTGACCAATAAGCTAAAAGAACTGGAGACTTGACACTAAAAAGTCCAAACATCATTTAAAAGCATAGCCTTTTCAAAGTCACTGTGCCCTTTAGTCTTATGCTATCTTCCATCCTGAACCAGTTGATTAAATACAGACCCTCCTCTCTTACCCTCTGTGCTTAAAGGGATCTCTGTCTGTCTAGACTATTCTATACGTCTATCCACCCTGTCTACACTATAATACATATAATGGCGTGTGTGTTAGTGATATCATCGCCAGTACCAATATGCATTTATAATCATACATGCCATTGATTAAAACCTTAACATAGTATAAATTGGATAGGAGTAAAATAGGTGGAGGATAGGTATACTATATTAGGCACAACGATGTCGCCTGAGAATGGAGATCCCTTGACCTACCAGTTATTGAAATCAATTTAAGGGCTGAAACACTCCATGCCGCAAAGTTACAGTCACATCTCTGTGTATATCATGCCTATATAAAATCTGGCGACATATCTCCGGCTGATGCATAGTGGACTATGGGTATAACAACAACAATATTTCTCAGGTCATACAATGCTAGTTAACAGGCAACACTTGGAGGAAAACTGAGAATGGTGAGTCAAGACATTCTGCGTCCCTGCTGTAATGGTTCGTATTGACTTATATGTTGGGTGGCTCTTTGGCTCGCTTACCACTAGATGTACCAACACAACACGAGTAGTTCGGGTTGGGCAAAGCCCCAGAAACCCCTACCTCTCGGGTAGGACTTTATTCAATCTCTCTGATGACAAAGTATTAGCGTCTGGACTGGACCATGTCCAGTCCCCTTCTGCCGCTCGTCCGGCTCCTTAGTAGGAGCTGGACGCGAGGCATGGTGCTGCCCCCTCTTGTACCAACGAGGTATCGCAAAGCGACACCTAGCTAGCATAGAAGGAACAAGCACCACACGAACACGTCTCTCGGATGAACGGCACTAATATATATACAATGATGCCGGCCCCTACACCACCCCCACTAGACTTTACCTAGGGTTGTGTGTAATTAACAAGTAACTATTGTTGACTTTATATAGTGGTGTTATAAATAAATAGGTAAGTCTATATATACACAGTTCGTATTAAATATAGAACATTTAAGGGGCATTATAAGTTATATGTACACAATAAGGCATCATCGTATATAACCCGAAGTGTTTATAAATAATAACAAAAATAGGAAGTGGCCCCTTATGGACCATCGACCTATGGTGATAATATTACACGTGTGTTATTATTAAACATGAGACGCGACGAAGAATATTCGATGTGTAGTAAGGTGATATTGAAAAATTTTTACAATGTTTTTACCGACCCGAGGTGGGGTAAATAACCCGAAAAAATTTTGACTTTTACTTACAAGAATATAATATACGATATATAAAAAAAAATTTATACAAAATATGAAATATAGGTGTCCTACCAGGGTAGCAGGATCACCCTTACAATATACCGGACTTCCGGCGAACCTGGAACGACTGGTTTCTGCAGCTCCATCCGGCGACATATGTGTGGTGGCAAACCACGTTGCTGTTATGATGTGCCCTGATGAAGATGGGAAGATGGAGACCCGGTTAGATGTTGTAGTCCATTGGGTGTTCGGGTTAGCGTCCATCCTCGCTGCAGGTTACGATCCAGGTATCAGGAGTCCAGCGTAAGGAACAGTGCCTCTGGCATATTAAATGCATTTACCCTCGGGTACCAGGAGACACCAACAGATGGACACTCAAAGATCTTCAGGATCTGTGTCCATCTTCTCAGCCGGCTCAACTGAGGCAGATGGAGCCGAGCTGCTACAGCTGCTCGTAGAGAGCGCCGCTGAAGCCTCGCTGGGAGTCTCGCTCCCCAAGCTCAAGGCCCTCATCACTGCGGACGGGCTGTCCATTGCCTCGGATGCTGGTGCAGCAACCGTGGCAGTTGGGACAGCCCGGTTCCAAGTGGGGGGTGGGAGCAAGAGAGCTGCCGGAATCGGCGGAGCAGCCGGGACCGGTGGAGTGGCCAGGACCGGTGGAGTAGCCGGGGCTGGCGGGGCATCCGGGGGTATCTCTGGAACGAAGATGAGAGACGACGGTAAGCCGTCCCACTCCTCCAGATGTTTCCCGAATGCCAAGAAAAACTTGAGGTCCGCCTCCTTAAATCGATGGATATATCTGGAGTTTTCAGCTTCGTGAAACTCTTTAAGCTTTTCGGCTTCCTTCTGTTTTCGCCGGCAGGACTCGAGGGCCTCCTCGACCTTCTTCCTTTCCAGCTCCCTGATTTTATCTTCCTCCCGCCTCTGGATCTCGTAGACCAGATTGACGGTGGCTTCAGTCATCACACGCCAGTAGTCAACAGACTTCTGGCGGTGCAATGCCTGCCATTCTTCCATCAGCTCATTCTGGATCTGAACCGTTCGGACATCGCGGTGGTCGACGAACGTGTTCGGATCCTGAAGACCTGACAGGGTACCGGAGATTAGTTCCATTAGGGGTACCCGAGGACCTGTTGGTGGAACTATCACTGGTGGTGGCGCTGGGGCCTCCACTGAGACAGGCGGGGTGCCTGTTGGAGGAGCAGACGGGCCCTCTACCGTGATGCCTCCTCGGCCTCGGCCACCACCCGGAGAGCCTCGGGTGGACTCCAGCCCACCGCGGCCCCTACCACGAGCTTTGGCCCGGCCCAAGGGGGTAAGGACCTGCGACTCGGGTCCAGCCGGTCCCATTGAAGGGAACTTCGCCGCGTACTCACTGTACGTGGGGCGTTTGCCGGAGGATCCCTCTCCAGCCCACCAAGTAGAATACCCGGATGGGGGAGCGAGCAGTTCGCCCCCATCATCCTGGCCGCCAGAGGCTTCGCCCGGGCGTTGTTCCGCGGGTGCAGGTGTGGAGGTGGCTGGAGTCGCCGATGCGGTCGCCTGGCTACCCGACCTGCGGGCCTGGTTGCCAGGCATCTCCAGAGCCGAGACCTGTTGTCCCGACTCGCGACGATCAGCTGGATTGGCTGGTCTGGGCTGGTCCTTGCCACCCGAAGGGCTCACGGACCGGTCTGCTCGGGTCCTCTTGGAAGCAGTAGTCGTGACTGTGCCTCCGTTTGGACCTTTAGAGCGGGCTTTGGCCTTCTCTCGCTTGTCGTCTCCTCGCCACTTTTTCACCTTCAGGTGCACCTCGCTGGGCATCCCGAATTTTGTGGACGAGGAGTTCGTCTGGAAGTAAGTCAGCAAGTTGCCGCTCTTCCACGAGCAGAATCCGGTCTCGAATGCCTGCTCTTTCACTTCCTTGATGCTCAGCGCGGACCAATTTGCAAGGAGCTCGCTGAAGCACTTGATGGCTCGTTTCCTGGTCTTCTCCAGGCCGATGCCATGGGCCTTCTGCAAATGCAGAGCCATGTCTCGGCGCCGGTGAGTGCTGAACGAGCCATCACAATGTTTACTCGGGCGGTCCCCGAGCACACACATCATCACAGGCTTGTGATGCATATGAAATTCAACGATGTGTCGAGCGAAGCGGGGCTTCGTCTCGAACATCTTCTCACCCGTGAGAGACAGCTGGCAAGACTCAAACGGGCACCTTCGGCGGTTGCCGGTTGGTCCCCATTGGGTCATTGCCCACTGGACTTTCGTCCGGGCCTCGTAGCTGTAGGTCGAGCCTAATTTGGACTTGAGCTGGTCAATCCAAATCAGGTAGAACTTGCCTACTGGCGTATCTGAGGGGCCGGACTTCATCCACTCCTCGTCATCGCTGTCACCGTCCTTATTGACGGCGCTCGGACACATATAATGGACTGTGTATATATAGACTTACCTATTTATTTATAACACCACTATATAAAGTCAACAATAGTTACTTGTTAATTACACACAACCCTAGGTAAAGTCTAGTGGGGGTGGTGTAGGGGCCGGCATCATTGTATATATATTAGTGCCGTTCATCCGAGAGACGTGTTCGTGTGGTGCTTGTTCCTTCTATGCTAGCTAGGTGTCGCTTTGCGATACCTCGTTGGTACAAGAGGGGGCAGCACCATGCCTCGCGTCCAGCTCCTACTAAGGAGCCGGACGAGCGGCAGAAGGGGACTGGACATGGTCCAGTCCAGACGCTAATACTTTGTCATCAGAGAGATTGAATAAAGTCCTACCCGAGAGGTAGGGGTTTCTGTGTAATGGTTCGTATTGACTTATATGTTGGGTGGCTCTTTGGCTCGCTTACCACTAGATGTACCAACACAACACGAGTAGTTCGGGTTGGGCAAAGCCCCAGAAACCCCTACCTCTCGGGTAGGACTTTATTCAATCTCTCTGATGACAAAGTATTAGCGTCTGGACTGGACCATGTCCAGTCCCCTTCTGCCGCTCGTCCGGCTCCTTAGTAGGAGCTGGACGCGAGGCATGGTGCTGCCCCCTCTTGTACCAACGAGGTATCGCAAAGCGACACCTAGCTAGCATAGAAGGAACAAGCACCACACGAACACGTCTCTCGGATGAACGGCACTAATATATATACAATGATGCCGGCCCCTACACCACCCCCACTAGACTTTACCTAGGGTTGTGTGTAATTAACAAGTAACTATTGTTGACTTTATATAGTGGTGTTATAAATAAATAGGTAAGTCTATATATACACAGTTCGTATTAAATATAGAACATTTAAGGGGCATTATAAGTTATATGTACACAATAAGGCATCATCGTATATAACCCGAAGTGTTTATAAATAATAACAAAAATAGGAAGTGGCCCCTTATGGACCATCGACCTATGGTGATAATATTACACGTGTGTTATTATTAAACATGAGACGCGACGAAGAATATTCGATGTGTAGTAAGGTGATATTGAAAAATTTTTACAATGTTTTTACCGACCCGAGGTGGGGTAAATAACCCGAAAAAATTTTGACTTTTACTTACAAGAATATAATATACGATATATAAAAAAAAATTTATACAAAATATGAAATATAGGTGTCCTACCAGGGTAGCAGGATCACCCTTACAATATACCGGACTTCCGGCGAACCTGGAACGACTGGTTTCTGCAGCTCCATCCGGCGACATATGTGTGGTGGCAAACCACGTTGCTGTTATGATGTGCCCTGATGAAGATGGGAAGATGGAGACCCGGTTAGATGTTGTAGTCCATTGGGTGTTCGGGTTAGCGTCCATCCTCGCTGCAGGTTACGATCCAGGTATCAGGAGTCCAGCGTAAGGAACAGTGCCTCTGGCATATTAAATGCATTTACCCTCGGGTACCAGGAGACACCAACAGATGGACACTCAAAGATCTTCAGGATCTGTGTCCATCTTCTCAGCCGGCTCAACTGAGGCAGATGGAGCCGAGCTGCTACAGCTGCTCGTAGAGAGCGCCGCTGAAGCCTCGCTGGGAGTCTCGCTCCCCAAGCTCAAGGCCCTCATCACTGCGGACGGGCTGTCCATTGCCTCGGATGCTGGTGCAGCAACCGTGGCAGTTGGGACAGCCCGGTTCCAAGTGGGGGGTGGGAGCAAGAGAGCTGCCGGAATCGGCGGAGCAGCCGGGACCGGTGGAGTGGCCAGGACCGGTGGAGTAGCCGGGGCTGGCGAGGCATCCGGGGGTATCTCTGGAACGAAGATGAGAGACGACGGTAAGCCGTCCCACTCCTCCAGATGTTTCCCGAATGCCAAGAAAAACTTGAGGTCCGCCTCCTTAAATCGATGGATATATCTGGAGTTTTCAGCTTCGTGAAACTCTTTAAGCTTTTCGGCTTCCTTCTGTTTTCGCCGGCAGGACTCGAGGGCCTCCTCGACCTTCTTCCTTTCCAGCTCCCTGATTTTATCTTCCTCCCGCCTCTGGATCTCGTAGACCAGATTGACGGTGGCTTCAGTCATCACACGCCAGTAGTCAACAGACTTCTGGCGGTGCAATGCCTGCCATTCTTCCATCAGCTCATTCTGGATCTGAACCGTTCGGACATCGCGGTGGTCGACGAACGTGTTCGGATCCTGAAGACCTGACAGGGTACCGGAGATTAGTTCCATTAGGGGTACCCGAGGACCTGTTGGTGGAACTATCACTGGTGGTGGCGCTGGGGCCTCCACTGAGACAGGCGGGGTGCCTGTTGGAGGAGCAGACGGGCCCTCTACCGTGATGCCTCCTCGGCCTCGGCCACCACCCGGAGAGCCTCGGGTGGACTCCAGCCCACCGCGGCCCCTACCACGAGCTTTGGCCCGGCCCAAGGGGGTAAGGACCTGCGACTCGGGTCCAGCCGGTCCCATTGAAGGGAACTTCGCCGCGTACTCACTGTACGTGGGGCGTTTGCCGGAGGATCCCTCTCCAGCCCACCAAGTAGAATACCCGGATGGGGGAGCGAGCAGTTCGCCCCCATCATCCTGGCCGCCAGAGGCTTCGCCCGGGCGTTGTTCCGCGGGTGCAGGTGTGGAGGTGGCTGGAGTCGCCGATGCGGTCGCCTGGCTACCCGACCTGCGGGCCTGGTTGCCAGGCATCTCCAGAGCCGAGACCTGTTGTCCCGACTCGCGACGATCAGCTGGATTGGCTGGTCTGGGCTGGTCCTTGCCACCCGAAGGGCTCACGGACCGGTCTGCTCGGGTCCTCTTGGAAGCAGTAGTCGTGACTGTGCCTCCGTTTGGACCTTTAGAGCGGGCTTTGGCCTTCTCTCGCTTGTCGTCTCCTCGCCACTTTTTCACCTTCAGGTGCACCTCGCTGGGCATCCCGAATTTTGTGGACGAGGAGTTCGTCTGGAAGTAAGTCAGCAAGTTGCCGCTCTTCCACGAGCAGAATCCGGTCTCGAATGCCTGCTCTTTCACTTCCTTGATGCTCAGCGCGGACCAATTTGCAAGGAGCTCGCTGAAGCACTTGATGGCTCGTTTCCTGGTCTTCTCCAGGCCGATGCCATGGGCCTTCTGCAAATGCAGAGCCATGTCTCGGCGCCGGTGAGTGCTGAACGAGCCATCACAATGTTTACTCGGGCGGTCCCCGAGCACACACATCATCACAGGCTTGTGATGCATATGAAATTCAACGATGTGTCGAGCGAAGCGGGGCTTCGTCTCGAACATCTTCTCACCCGTGAGAGACAGCTGGCAAGACTCAAACGGGCACCTTCGGCGGTTGCCGGTTGGTCCCCATTGGGTCATTGCCCACTGGACTTTCGTCCGGGCCTCGTAGCTGTAGGTCGAGCCTAATTTGGACTTGAGCTGGTCAATCCAAATCAGGTAGAACTTGCCTACTGGCGTATCTGAGGGGCCGGACTTCATCCACTCCTCGTCATCGCTGTCACCGTCCTTATTGACGGCGCTCGGACACATATAATGGACTGTGTCGTAAGCACAGTCCGCGAAGCAGCGGGGAGTCCGTTCCTTGAACCCCTCGGCTGCATTCTTCCACATCCACTTCTGATTGTCGTCCTTGGGAACATCCGTGGTCATTTCTTCCCACGTTGTCACGGACTCCAAATCAGATTTGGCAGACTCGGGCAGCTCTGGATCGCTTTCGCTTTCCTCGCTGTCCGTGTATATGTCAGCTCCCCTACGGCCGGCTCGGCTGGAGGTGGTAGTACCAGTCGGAGCCTTGGTAGGGGACTTCGTCTTTGCACCCGACGTGCTGGCTGCAGAAGATGCAGTAACCGAGGTGGCTACCGTGGTGGTTGTAGTGGTGGGAGCGGGCGTCTTCGGTTTGCCCTTACCCCTCGGCTTGGTGGGGGGCGTGGGCTCTACCGGAGACGCTTTCGCTCCATTCTTCTTCTTCCGGCGCACAACCTTAGTCGGTTGGGCCGGAACTTCGGGACTGGAATCCGACTCGCGTCGGCTCCTGTCCCCTGTCCGAGGGCTCCTCCTTCCGCTGACTGGGGAGTCAGAGTCGGAAGAGATCTCTGTTTTTCGTTGGGCCTGCTGCTTGCGATGGGCCCGGCGAGCTGCGGTGAGCTCCTTCTGCTGCTTGGCAAGCTCGATTCGCTTTGCCTCTACAGCAGCCTGCTGGCGTGAGATGTCCTCTTCAGAGATCTCGCCAGGTGCCTCTGGGATGTCGGCGGCTGGGTCGGTCTCGGTCGTGGACCTCTCGACGGCGATGCGGACATCTTCAGCCTCCAGGTCGCTCTCAGTGAGAGGACCCTTGGGTGCAGGTTTACGGGTCAATCGCTTGACCCGGTCGGTTTCCACCGACGACAAGGTTACCGTGGAGTCTGTATCCATGTCGGATTCGGACTCCCTTAACTCCGTGGCCTTCTGGATGATGCCCGCAGAGATCAAGACGGCTCGAGCTAAATTCTCGTTAGTCGCCATATTCTCCGCCAACTTTAGGTAGTTGCGGAGCCAAGAAACTGGCATGTTGTCAGCCAGCTCGTCACTACACGAGTCCATTACCATAGTTTTGAGTTCATCTGGTATGGGCTCGGGCACGCCCTGCTCCACCGCCATGGGCCCGCATCCGAACATGGAGGCGTGCATAGGGATGTACGTACCCCAGGAGGTATACACGATACCTTCCTGGCGATCGACGTGTGCTAGACGTCTGATCTGCGTCCTGAATCCCGGAGGATACATTGGAATGTCCAGGACATCCACTTTGCTACCCGAAGCGTCTGTTGTTGACGGGCGCTCCGGGCGTGGCGGGGGTGGAGGTGGCATCCTCTCCCGGTCGGTTGCCTCGGCCATAGCCGTGAGCGTCCGGGCGGCCTCCTCTGTCGAAGAATCCATAGATTCCTCGACCCGAGACGGGACCTTCGGGTCCTCGTCTTGTTCCAACGGAATGTTGGCTGTTTGACGCGCAGCGTCAATCGTTCCCTGTGCCATGGCACCGGGTTCGACTTCCAAAATTAATTGGCAAGTTTTGTTGGACTCCTCCCGAAGGATTCGTCCAACAGAAAGGCTTTTGGGGGGTTAGCTAGGCTAACACGACAGCTACAGGCTGTATAACCGCCGACAAATAACTAGAGCAAAAACGGGTGGCGTCTAACCACCACGAGTCCGCTCTAGTTATGACCAGTATGACGTCAGACCTCTCGTCTCGCGAGATCCCGCCATGGCTATCCGGTGACCTAGTTCCGCGCTTTCCCGCCACACCAGCAGCGCCACCTAGGGAACTAGATCCGAACCAACATTCGACTCGACATGTGAGACGCGGCCTACTACCCGAGTGCTATCGTCTGGAGCTTAGCGGTGTATACAACGCTTCAAAGCGAATGTACCGGTTAATCCGACCGCCACTCACGGGATACAGCCACCCGGGGAGGGCGCGTTCGACATCTCAGGCCGTGGAACGTATGTTGCCTGCCTATGGCGGACAACACGCAGCAGCTCGTTGTGTACTGAGTTAGGTTACAGCAGACCTCAACCGGGGGCTGCGTCTAACGCCTTCGGTTAGCATTTTATTTTTCCCGGCTTTACGTACGGCCTTTTCTGGATCTCGCTTAGTCAGAGCGGGACCCTTCCCATACGTAATGCCTTCACTCAGCGAGACTTTCTTCCATTTCTTACGATTAGGTCGTTTCCTGGCCTTCGTCTTCTTTTTTACTATAACCTCGTCTCCCGGCGTCTTTCTCGGCCGGCCTCTAGGGCGTTTCGTCGGTACTACCACGCTCGGTCCGCTAGGGACAGATTCAGGTGGTTTGTAACCGAACTCCCTCTCCGCCTCTTCGCGCCCCTTCCAGGGCCGAAGTTTTCCGACATTTGTCTTCCATTTCCTACCCGTCAGGCAGTCCTCTATCATCACCGTGGACTCGGAGATGACGCGAACGATTTTAAATGGACCTTCCCAAGGCGTTACGAGCTTCAGCTTATCCAGCGGCTCGTAGTACCTTAGTACTTTGTCCCCAACATTAAAACGAATTCGTTTAGCATTGGTGTCATAGCCCACCTTCTGCCACTTCGCACTCTTCAGCAGTTCTTTCCGAACGGCCTCGTATGCCTGTTTGAACCGGTCCCTTAATGACTCTACAAACAGCACCGTGCAGGGCGCCTCCGGGTCTATTCCAACCACTCCATACACTAAGTCGGCGGGCATTATGATGTCCTCGCCGAACACTAGCATGTTTGGGGTGCAGTTAGTTGATGAATGGACAGTGTTGTTGTAGGCATGTACTACAAACTCGCACTGTTCATCCCAGTCATCCTGGTGGGTATTAACCAGGGGCTTTAGTACTTGTATGAGGGTTCTATTGAAGCGTTCTACCTGCCCATCCGACTGTGGTCGGTACGGGTTTGTTCGGGTCTTACAAATGGCTAGGTAATGGCACATTTCCTGCCAAAGTTCTGACTCGAACTCCCTTCCCTGGTCACTGTGCATCATAAGGGGAACACCCAAATGCAGCACCCAGCCTTTCACAAATGCCTCCGCGCATGTGGCGGCTTTGTGGTTGGGAAGGGGGAACACCCGAGTGTACTTAGTATAATAGTCAGTTACGACCATCATACAAGTATTGTCTCGCGGCGTCGTTTTAATCCCACTGATGATGTCTATCGCTATTCGAGCAAATCTGACACCAAACAATTCCTGTGATAAGGGTTGCTTACCCAGGCCGGGTCCCGGTTTGTTTTTACAACAATCCGGGCAAGTGGCGATCCACCGGAGCAGGTCGCCTCTCATACCGGGCCAGTAGTAACGCCTTTGTAGACGCTCTATCGACCTTCTCTTACCGAAATGGCCACTCGTTTGGTGGCCATGGCAATAATACATGATATCCCTCCTCATCGGGGCGGGTATCACTATTTGCAACAGCCTACCGTTGGTGGGAGTTGTCTTCCACCTACATAGTATGCCGTCTCGGATCTCTAGCTCGGCCCATTGAGCCAGCAACCGCCTCGCTTCCCTATCCTCCAGGGAAACTAGAGGCCTTGCCGGTTTAATGCCTGACCGTAGGTATTCCATTATGCGCGCAGTGGTGGGGTCTGACTGTTGAAACTTCTTGATGGTCTCCGGGGACCAATCGAGATAGCTGCATACAGCCTCCTCCCAGGGGATACGGGGGGTGGTATAATTAAATACCAACCCGGCTACCACAGCATTGTGGGCCCCGCAGTCTTCACATGTGGCATTTTGGCACCTTCGGATAGGCCGTCTTGACAAGGCATCCGCATTGATGTGTTTAGCACCGGGTCGGTGCTCTATTTGTTTATGCTCTAATCCGAATTCGGATAGGTGAGCTAACCAACGTCCAATCATCCCCTCGGCGTCCTTGAAGTTAAGGAGCCACCTAAGAGACGAATGGTCCGTTCTTAAAGTAAAGTCACTTCCCCAAAGGAAATGCTTAAACTTCTTCGTATACACCACCACAGCGAGGAGTTCTCGCTTGGTGGTACAATAATTTCGCTGTGTCTTGCTTAACGTGTTGCTAGCAAATGCTATTGGCACTTCGACTCCCTCTTGGACCTGAGAGAGAGCTGCCCCAATCGCATCATTGCTCGCATCGGTGTCTAAGATGAAATGTCCCTCGGGAGTGGGATATTTCAACACGGGTGTATTCCTAAATAAATCTTTTATTTTATTAAAAGACTCTTCTTGCTCGCTGGTCCATGGGAATGGGTCCCGTGCCCTACCCGGGGTCCAGTGAGCTAAGCACTGCATGGGGAAGCTGACACGAGAGTAATTCGGTATGAAATCACGATAATAGGAACAAAATCCTAAAAATGATCTCACCTCCTTAGCACTCGTGGGTCTTTCCCAATTTTCTACAGCTTCTAATTTTTCCGGATCCGCTCTTACCCCGTTAGGAGTAATGATCCTTCCCAAGTATGTAATGGTTTTCTTAAACAAATTACATTTCTTGGGTTTAAGTTTAAGACCGTTTGATAGTATCCGGTCGAGGACTAGTTGCAGATTTGCCAGGCATTCCTTGAATGACTTGCCGAACACGACCACATCATCCAAGTAAACCAGGCATTTCTTCCACAAAAGGTCACTCAGTAAGGATTCCATCATGGCCTCGAATGTAGCGGGGGCGTTACACAATCCGAAGGGTAGGACATTATACTCAAACAGCCCCATATGACTGGAGAATGCTGTCTTCTCCTTGTCTTTGGGGTGCATTGGTATTTGCCAATATCCGGACTGTAAATCCAAGGTACAGAACCATTGGTTTCCGCCCAAGCTATCTAAAGTCTCGTCTATCCTTGGTAAAGGATACGAGTTCTTCTTTGTTATACCGTTCAATTTCCGGTAGTCGACACAAAAGCGGATTGTACCGTCTTTCTTAGTAGTCATACAAACAGGGCTGGACCAGGGACTCGAGCTAGGCACGATTACCCCTAGGTCCAACTGTTTCTGTATTTGCTCTTCACAGATTAACTTCTTTTTAAGGGGAAGTCTACGATACGGGATTTTAAAAGGTTTCTCGCTGCCCACATCTATGGTGTGCAACACCTTATCGGATCTACCCACCGGGCCTCCTTCCCTACCAAAAGCACCTTCGTACTTTTGTAGAAGTCTCGCTAGGCAATCCTTATCGTCCGTATTCTTTAAATCTGACTGATCAATCAGCTTTTGGAATTCTTCATCCATAGGATGCTGACTAACTGGGTTTAGTGGTTTGTTAAATTTAGCCTCGGCGACATGTTCTACCGAACTCATCCTTCCAACACTGTCGCCTCGCCTCAAATAAACCACTGAACCACTTCGGTTAGTTATGGGTAATACGGACCAAGCTGCATTAGCCACTAATGTATCCACTGAGTCTAACCCGATGCTTGACAAATACACCGTGTCGGGTTCGTAGACTCCAGCTTCATTCCTCTGAGCCATGGATCCGCCACAAAGGACATCGCAAGTGGTACCCGGTGGGATCTTCACCGTATGTACCACTGCTGCGACCGAAGACACCTGTCTCAATACGCATTGGACATGCAAGCCATACGGGTTCCGTATACTCATCATACCGTCCCTCGGGTCCAAGACGGCCCCGTATAAGCTTGCAAAATCCAATCCGAGGATTCCGTCATCACTAACCTCTGCTATAGTTGGCGAAAGAACAAACTCTTTGCCTCCTATATGGATAGGCATAAACGTCCTACCAAATGTACGCATACTGCTTCCGTCGGCCGTGCAAGCATTTACCCCCGTTTTGAGGTTCTCATGGCTGCCGGCCACCGAATCGAAGAATCTTTTGGACACACATGAATGACTAGCTCCAGTATCCACCAAGAATTCCCCTACCCGGCCTTCCACAGATATGGGTACATACCACCGTCTCCCCCCTAAAGGCGAGGGGTTACTGGTAAACTGGTGAAAGTCTCCCGAATCACCAAGATTCAATCCGAGTCCTCTCAGGAATTCCAGACACGGATGACTTGGGGGAAGGTGTGTCCCACACACTCGAATCAACTCTTTGATCCATCCTTCCTCTCCCCTAGTGCGGCCACTCGCCTCCATATGATCACTCCTGCACATATCAACACTAGGGTCCCTGGCCCCGGCCGAGGTGCAGGGGTGCGCACCCTCAGCCACCCGGCCTCCAGGTGTAATTGACTCGAAATCTTCCACCGGGATACCCCCGGTAGCATTTTGGCATTCGTTCCCACTCGGGGCCATGTCAGATGCCGTTGACACAACCCCCACTAGTTTTCCACATCTGTGGAATCCCTAGCATTCTCCCTTTCTACGCCGTCGTCTTCGGCTTCATAGAAGGCAGCCATTACCGGCTTAGTAGCGGTACATTCAGATGAGTAGTGTCCCATGCGCTGGCACCTGAAACACTTAACCGTTCGGCGATCCACCCGGGGTCTTTGCCGATTGGCTTGGATGGCATTTGTAATTTTCTTACACATGTCTTCCAGAAGTTTGGTCATGTCCGGGGACTGAATCTTCACTTTGTCAGTGCTTACAATGGACTTGACCGCCTTATCGACAGCCTTCGGGTCACTCTTGACCTCGGATGGAGGTCTAGAGTCCCTTTGTTTATTGAAAGATTTCCTGGGAATATACTTCCTACCTGAAGTATTCTTCCTTAATTGCATCGAACAGAAGGTGCCGTCTTCCTGTTCGATATCAATCAATTCGAAGTCGTCTGATGGAGTATTGACCTCCGAATGCTGGGTTACCGATGCTAGGGGTACCAAGCCGCTGGCATTAGGTATGTCCCCAGCTAACATAGCTCGGTCTCGAAGCGGAAGCTCTTCCTCTGAGCTACTTCCCCAGACCTGACGTTCTCTACCTTCCACCTACATCTGGATCGGTATAATACACAAGGGGGGCAGCTTATACCAGCTGACCAGCCCCTGAGGGCTGGTGCAACCGGAACGGGGCAGATGGCCTACCGCCATGGACTTACAGCCAGAGCTGGCCCCTACACTCCTCCCAACCAGCTTCAACCATGGCCAACCAGCACCAAGCATTCCTCCCAACCAGATCGATTGGGCTTTATCAAGCAGTGTGAGGCACTCCTGACTTCCCAGTTGACCTACCAGTACACAGTACTGCCAGGGTCGAAGCGTATCTGTATTATACCGCTCCAGGCACCTACACCTGGACTAGTATGACACACACGTAGGGGGAGCTACCACCAGGTGCCAGGTGACTAGGCTGGTACACCCGGAACGGGGGCCAGATAGCATACCGCCATGGACTCACAGCCAGAGCTGGCCCCTACACTCCTCCCCACCAGCTTCAGCCAACCCTACTCCTCCAACCCAACCTCCAGCAGGTGACTAGTTTACCCCTAGCAGGTTGAAGCGTTAACTGTGTCATACCAGTCCAGGTACCGAGTTCTCGTAGTCCCCCCTCACACGGGTCAGGACCAACTCGGTTTCTCCACCAGTGTAGAGGTCGGCGGAAAACGTCTTTGGAGAAACCGGGACTCGAACCCGGGACCCTCCAACTTCGAAGCGGAAGCTCTTCCTCTGAGCTACTTCCCCAGACCTGACGTTCTCTACCTTCCACCTACATCTGGATCGGTATAATACACAAGGGGGGCAGCTTATACCAGCTGACCAGCCCCTGAGGGCTGGTGCAACCGGAACGGGGCAGATGGCCTACCGCCATGGACTTACAGCCAGAGCTGGCCCCTACACTGCTACCCTATAAATATCATTCTCTTTTAAAAAAAGATAACTTTTGTAAAAGGCAATGTGAAATCAAAGCAAAAGAGGCAACAAATAAGTTTATTTCTCTATCTGCCATTGTCAAGATAAGATTTCATTTAGTTTTATCTACTTCAAAACCATAGCAACGAACCCGACTATGCTTAGTGAGTGAGATCTCGTGTGAGTCGAGATAATCACGTGACTGGGTCAACATGGCTCCAAAGGGCCGATGAATCGCCGTTACTGATTGGTCAATGGGCAGCAAGCTGGCCACTGGAATTAATGATTTTGCGTGTTGACTCCTGATTGGCAGTAGAGGATGGGTGTGGGAGGTGGTAAGGGGGTTGTGTTTAGGGTTGGGAGGGAGGTCGATAGGCGTCTAGTAGTGAGAGCAAAGGCTGGTAGGCAGCCCTTTTTTTATTAAAAAGTGCCCATCATCATTGCTCACCGCACGAAATGGCGTGTTCCTCCCCACCCTACAGTTCTTGCAGCTAGCACTGCAACCAATAATGGCGTAGCAGGTTGATAATGTTACCAAGCTACATATGGTAGGTTTAATCCTAGGAACAAGTGATGTATCACACCAATTAAGTTAAAAATGAAGTTAGATTGGATTAGCAGCTTAAATCACACTAGGAGTTCTAATATAGAGTTCTAATTCAGCCGATGCCAGATGGCTGATATTATCAAAGTATTTCCAGAACTTAATGTGCCTAAATGTACTTGCTATTAGTGTATAATTTTCTCAATTTATCTTCCTTTCAAATATGCCTGCCTCTGAATGAATGGAATACCCCAGAAAACTCGCCAGCTATTATGAATTGCCCTCACGATCATTTTCAATATGACCGTGCTTTAGGTTAAGCAATCGTACTCAGCCCTAGTTCTTGGACAGTGTTGATGTTTAGCACAATACAATGGAATTCGACTTGAAGAAATGCTCGACTTGTTGTCTTGTTGTAATTAATAACATACCTATAGGTGATGTCATACACATGTCAAAAGAATAGCAAGTTGGACGATTTATTTTACTGTCAGCCCGACTGTCAATAAAAGACAATCTGAAATTATTTCCATAATACCAACATCCTCTTCTTATTTGTGGTTTTATGGTAAAACTATAAAAACACAACTATCCCCATCTTATGGAGTAGGCACCTATGGAGATTGCGAAGCCTCCTGTATCAGCATGTCAGTGGTATGATATTCTACTCACACAAAGAATTCCATGTGTGATGGACCAGAGCCAGGAATCCAATGTCAACCCGAATACCTGTATACTTACAAAGGAGTGTGTCTATTTTCCATACTGAACCCCCTACCACTGCCAATGAACACCCATCGGTATAAGCATTGCCCATTGTTCCCCATTATTGGGTGCCATTTGGTATTCTAGGGAGAACTCTTTTCCTCCTTTGGGAGAACATGATATGTTTATTCGATGATTGTTTCCAATGGATCCTTTGGCTTTAGGTCAATTTCATGTAGGTTCATCATAATAATATAGGGTTTTCATCATTATATCTTATGACAAGGGGACGCTATCTTCTGGGGAAAAAGTAATGACAGCATGATTAGTATCAGAGTATATAGAATGGTTGTAAGAGATATGGCCCCCTGCGGAAATTTCCTACCCAAGAATGTAACCCCCTCCCCCTCAAGAAAATTTCTCTCCCTGGACATTTCCCCCCGGAAATCCCTCACGCCACCTGTATACATAAAAGGTCCTGTCAGAATATGAGTGAATGTAAGTTGTATTGTGGAATACGTGTTCTGATCCCAACCCTGTCCCTGACACTAGCCGTATACTTAACTCTAACTTTAACCCTAAACCTACACATAACCCTCGCCTTAGCAGTAGGCCCCTAGCCCTAACCCTAACCCTTCCCTACAGTCATAACCCTATCCTTTTTCTAAACCTATCATTTAACCTTTCCTTATCCCTTATACTAGCTTGGAGGAGGGGGATCCCGCTGGCTGAGGGGGGCTCAGGGGTAATTTCCGGGGGGGGGGGATTTCGGGAGGGGATCTACTTGGGAGAGGATGAAATGAACTGGCTTTTGGGTTGGGCCGTCTATATGATATGCAACTTAATTACCCTTTGATAATTTGCTTTAGACCTGACACTCGTTCCGCCAATAGCACAGCATGAAGGGACATCTCATGTTGGGGTTGATCACAAATTGGTATCCTTTACAACATTAGTAGCACTACATTGTGTCCAAATACCTGCTACTCAATGGTAACTACTCCTACTGGTATGTGATTGTTCATACTGTATCATGACTAATCACCAGGCTTTATCTCCAACAGGTACCCTTCATAATTATATTACTGAGGCATTCCTGTGTTGCTGTCCATGTCAGGTAGAGGCTCTTAGTAGAGGTAAAGCAACAGAACATTGTTCTCCATTTCAGCACTAGGTGACTCTGTAGGTTACTGTTTGGGGCGCCCCCTTCAGGTAGGAACCAGAACCTTGACTTGTACGAAGCTTCTGAATGTATCCTGAACGTCAGTCCTCCAGTGATGGTGGCATAGCGAACTGCTGAATTCTGTGTATCTGAGTCTTTCTCCCTCCCTATGAGAAATACACACGACAAAGTAGGGGTGGCGTTGGTAGCACAGTAGAGTAAAATACTTTCTCTATTCTGGTCCCAGTTTTATAATTAGAAAGGCAAATTTTCTGGCCACTATCTAAACGCAAACCACACAGAAATACGTGGTGGACTAAAGCAACTCCAGATATCCCCTCCCCCTAAAACGCCAAACCATGAAGGTGATCAAAATTAATCTGGGGTGTGTAAGTCCTAAAATAGATTTTTCAACATCTAACCTCTGGAACATTTATGAATTGATTACGATAATTATAATAATTGTAAAATGGGGTTCCAATTTGAGAATGTCTATTGATTTTTTTCCCCATTGGGGTTCGATGCAGTCTCGTCCAGTCAGGATTCAGGGAACTCCCTCTCTCGTGTTCAGGGATTGTGGGTCCCCATATTCTGGGGAATATTACTATGCATGGTACCTGCCCATATACCAACACTACAGCAACCAGCGGCCAGAACTACTTTTACCCATAAATGCTGGTCACCAGAGACGACTCACGCTAGTGGTCGAGCTGGGGCCAGATTGGGTTTGATGAGTATTATCGGTGAGATGATTATTGAATATTTCATTCCATCTATCAATGTGAAAAAGGCAGGTCATCTGGTAGTCAGTTTCTGTTTCCATATTCCTATTCAGTCTGGGGCTGCCTTTTCAAAGATGTCAGTGATAGATCCTTTATGTAGGGGTCAGTCAGGGCGGACATCAAATTAATCTAAATGGTCTTTGGTCTGTTGGGACCATAGACAATGGTTGTACTGAGGTGTGTCTGGACAAGTTGCCAAGGCATAAAGCTGAAAATGGCTAGCGCTGGAGGAGGAGTTGGCCAGACCTTCCCATTAATGTGCATTCAAAGGGCAGATTACAAAAGGCATGTGCTGTAAAGGATGTTGTAATGGTTATCTTACTATGAGAGCCATTTAAATGGTGAGATTTAGTTTTGGTCTACATCCCGGACTCTGCACTCAACATTAATTGCATCTCAGTTAGACTTCACCTGCATATTTAGTTAAAAGAAATTTATATCGACTTATCTACGGATTTGTAGACATACCACAATCTGGCCCCAGCTCGACCACTAGCACCTGTCATCTCTGGCGACCAGCGTTTATGGGTAAAAGTAGTTCTGGGCGCTGGTTGCTGTAGTGGTATGCAGGTACCATGCATAGTAAAATTCCCCAGAAAATGGGGACCCACAATCCCCAAACACGAGAGAGGGAGTTCCCTGAATCCTGACCGGACGAGACTGGGTATACCAAAACACCCCTCAATCTAGAATCCACCATTTTATGTCTACTTTATAAAACATAGGGATGCTGCAGGTATGGTGGGGGGGGGGGACGGGGTGAATTGACAAGATTACAGAAATTAGTCCTAACCCAGTTATTTTTTAACAGCATAAGAGTTGACTAAGGAAATTTCCTCCCACCACACAGAGATCTCATGAAGAACGTGATTAGTGCTTATTCGAGGTACAAGGACTACTTGAGCGATATAGACCTCACAGCCCCTCTGTTCGCTAAGTTTGTTTTTTTTTTTTCTGCAGGAAATAGCCTTTTTTTTTGGAAACCCATGAAATAAAAGAACCTTATTTTTTTTTTGTTTTGAATACAGATGGCATGTATACTATACGTGTAAGGTGTGCAGCGAATGGGGTCTAGATACACCCTCAAACACATTTCTTACGAACCGTAATAATCTGATAACATCATATTGGTGATCATGATCTAGTAAATGCAAAATTCTGTATACTTAGTTTCCGTCACCTTGATTTCGAAGACATCATTTGTTTCAAAGGAAAAGACAGCTCAACCATTTCCCTAGCCCTAAGAGTTCTATACCAATGACTCCCTGTAGAACATTGATTTAAACTTGCAGAGTACCTTAAATGATCGAATTTATCCTTTATCGGTTACCTTTTGAATGAGGACCCCTCTATTGAACACCTATTTTAACATACAACTCAGCATTCGCCATTCAATATCAAGTAGTAGAGCAAAGATCAGAATTGGAAATTTAGTGCGTAAAATATCATTGATGGCTATAATGGCCTTGGTCTTTTGTGCTCTCAGGTCAATATAGGCTTTCAGGGAAGGCGCGTGTCAACGGCAACCATCTGGTAAATGGCACTGCATTGCACGGCTACATTCTTTGATGTCTGTTTGGCTGCTCACTAAGCGGTCTGGCAGCATTTACTCATTTACTTTATGGCCCACGAGTAGCTCTACACACGATGAGCAATTCACAGAATGGGGAGCTACTCACAAGGTCATTGCATGCAAGTTGACTCATGAGTTTCACTTTAAAATGCTCTCGTGAAATTCAGACATATAGTTGGATTATTGTCGAGGGAATAGTTCCTTGTTATGCCTGCATAAGCTTGTCTTTTGTGCACCGACAGCTAGCTCTGAGCTGCTTTGTTTACTCAGCTGCGGGACATCATTATGCTGTTGTTGCTGGATGCACCTTGGAGATATTCTAGATATGCCTGCACCACTCTTTGGGTTCTACTTATGAATATCCTTTGCGAGGTGATACTGTTAAAACTGCTCACAGTTGGCCAATAGGAGCTGCTCGCGATGGACCTATGGCATGCGCAGTGATGAGCAGCCACTCCGCCTGATATCTGGTAAGTCACAGCCATGGATTCCATAAGATAAAAAGATCAAATTGTAAAATCTCTCTGTAAACTGCTCAGGCTACATTATAGTACGGATGATTGTTTGATGTGTAAAGTCTAAATAGAATACTATAATTGGGGAGCCAGCTCCCAGATAGGGACAAGTGCTGGTGTTGAGAGCAGCACATGATATAAGAGTTGAATCTGGGTAATTTGATGGTGCTGATAACGAATCAGGGGTGCGTATCTTCCTATCTAGGTCGGAACAAGGTCAAAATGAAGGACAAAAGTTATGATCTGATATTTAATATAGAACAGAGAGAGAGCTTTGTTCCACTAATTAACACTAGAGGTCCTTAGTGTACGGGAGATTTCCCATTCATATGTATCCTAAGTTAATCAGGATCCATTGCAATAGTATGGTGATTTTTGACCTTTATTTTGACCTTGTTCCGACCAAGATAGGAAGATACGCACCCTGATTGGTTATCAGCACTATCAAGATACCCAGATGCAACTCTGATATCTTGTGCTGCTTTCAACACCAGGTCTTTTGTAAATATTGACATTTGGCCCAGCTGGCTCCCCAACTACTATATATTTCCAATATTGACTATGTCATGGATAAGGGAGTGGTCATTATTTATCAACAGGGGGGGGCGTAAAATTTTCAGACCCCTCCCGAGGGGGGTCTAAAAAAAATTTGACCCCTCTTGAGGGGGGGGGGCTAAAAAAATTCACCCTCTTTTTAGCAAAAAAGCCTGCGCGCTACTATAGATCAAAGAGGGGCGCGAAAACTCTCTGCGCCTCTGGCGAGGGGGGGGCGCAAAAGATTTTGACTGCCGTTAAGGGGGGGACGTAAAAAGATTTATCGCGTACGCGCGCAAACCAACAACCCCCCTGTTGAAAAATAATGACCACTCCCTAACCCCATTCGTTTGAACTAAACTGCTTCATGCTAATTTAGAAATGACTTATATCTACTGCCAAAGCAGATTATGCCCTTCTATTAAAACAAGATAAACATGGCAATGTCTATTGCAGATAGATGTTTACAATTATTAACAGCATAGCAACAAGTCCCCTACCCATCTCTTACAGCTCCTACAAATACACACACCAGCTACAGTTATTGGCAAATAGGTACACAAGAGTGGCAGACCTGCACAAAAAGCCCATTGGGCCAATTGCAGCCTGACTGAACCAATGACATCAGTGTTACTGTTAGCAGACCAATACAATTACAATTGCCCATACTGAAACACCCCCTCCCCACATATGCCCTCCCTCCCCTCCCAGGCCTCCTGACCCCTCCTCCTCTTGTTTAACCTCACACCACGGTACAATTCCTGCCTCTTTCATCCCCTTTCCATACAATATTCCCATTTGACTGTCCTTTCTTGACCTCTCCCCCTCTTATGTCTCCCTGCCGCCCTCCCAACCACCCCTCTAAAAGCACCCCCCCCCATTTCCCACCCTCCTTCTATAGGACTCAGTGTGGTGGCCTAGTGGAGCCGCCATTTTGAATTCCACTGGTTGAGGTGAAACCCACTGATAACACATACCATGATGGGTCCCTTGTCCCTGGTTAACACCACTTCCAGGGACATGCTGGTCCCATCCTATCAGTTCTTATCAGTGTGTGTTGCTGGAACCAGCTCCAGACCAGCTAGTGGCCAATATCACACTGTGTCCTTCCTTGGAATCCCACCCCCCCGTCCCCTCCCTCCCCCTTTACCTAAGCACCCCCTCCCCTGTGCCACCCCTACAACGCATTAGTCGGGTACCTGTCGCCCCCTGGCGCTGTGTCATGTTGCCATAGTCACCAGGTATTATAGGGGTGGTAGTGTTCCCCAGCATGCATCACACCTACATCCGGGGGTTGTACGGGAGGGTGTCAGCAGTATAGGAAAAGTGGATATTCATTACCATCATCATAATTCTGTTGTTGCCTATACAGGACTGAATGTGAACACACTGAGAAGCATCTATTATGAAGACCTTGGTGAAGTTGTCTACCTGCCCTTTGGTAAATTTTCAGGATGCCATGTGACCTTGAGGTTGGTAGATTAATCAAGGGCAAAGCATGAAAAGTATAATCATAACCATATCAACTAATACTCATTGACACCTTATTTCAAATTGAAAGACATTTAACTTATAAGTGGGAAGTGATACTCCATGAGTTACTTGGTATCACACTATTTGGTATCTCAATTAATATCAGAATGCTTACTTTTGATTAAGTCGGATCCTGAGTTTCTGGATGGTTTGTGAACAGATGGCATTAGATTCAACATGAATCAGAATTATGTAGGTGGGTAGTATGTGTATTTTCATCTTCATCCTCAGTATGGAATAGAGGAACTATAGTCACAGAGTCCTGTGACTGTTGAACCAGTCAGTGTACACAGCACAGGCACCACTAGACATGGACTACTCCAGCACAGAACACCACTCACCCACACCCCCACACACCACACACACCCTGGAGGAGGACACAGGAGGAACAACCTCAGGACAAGTCACAGCCATGATGAAGGGCATTTTACCACCGGAACTACCCAACATGGCGGCAGCGGAAGTGACCTCTGACCCTGAGGAGGATGCTGATGCGCCCTCTGGTAGACTGCCCCTGAACATAGGATTAATGGTCAGGAATATCTTCTTGCCCGATTTAGATGGTGAGTTTAAGGGTTTGGGCTATGTGCCAAATGGGATATGATCATGACTCTTTGGCAATATTGTCAGTAGTTAGGACAATGCTGGCTTTTGGAAAAAAAATATCTAGGATGAATTAAATGTCTCATAAATAATGGGAAGTCAAAAGACAGAAAATGAATGATAAAATTGAAATTTGAATCCCATGATTTATAGCACCACAATAGTGTATTCGTAGCAGAACACAATAATTCTTTCCCTTACTAACTCGGTCTGATTGCAAGTCTTTATCTCTGCTTTTTCTTTCTCAACATAAAATTATAATGTGTACCTACACTCCTTTGCATTTGAACCATCACTGCGCACCTGTACTGCATGTGGGTAGCATAGTCTGACCAGCTGCCAATATCAATGTCAATGCAAACCTGTACCCAAATGAGACATTAGACCATTAATATTTAATTTCTGTTAGGTGTGTTTAAGCTCCGGATAGAGACTTTTGCTGAAAATGATCAGTGATCTATAAAGATTTGAATGTGCTTTAAGACTTTGCCTCTAAAATAGAAATTTGTTAAATAATTTAGAGATCCAGAGTTTTTAGAGTTTACCTCTGTATTGTATTCCAGATGTAACAACTGGGTATTGTAGTATCTCCCGTAGTCTAGCCACTATTATACAAAATAACCTAAAATGCCGTCAGACTGACATGTACACATGATCACTCATATCTAAGTAGAACAATAACAGTCGTAAGTCCATTTTAGTATTTCATCATTCATGTATTATTTTTCATTCTGATAAGGGATTCCTAGATAATTGTATTCAATGACACCTCCCTTTCAGTCCATCGTTTTCCTATAATCTATGACGAAAGTGTTTTACTCGTAGTAGAAGAACACTGCTCAGGAAGGAATATACCATAAACATTTCCTCATCTTTTCTATAAATAGCAGACGTTTTTATCATGACTCTATTGCCATTTTGGCGACTTGTGGTCAACCATTTCTATCTGATGGAAACCACTTCATAACAGCCCAATTGGGGTTCAAACCCTTAGTAACGTATTTGCATTTGTCTTGAATTGGTGGCACTGCATACCTTAATTCCTTAAGAAGCATCAATGCAAGTGTGATATGAAGGCCAGACACATGTTGTAGATTACCTGATGAATATTCCTAGTACTTAGCAGCATGACTAATGCGATCCAAGTAGTAAGGGACCTATTACATCACTGAATATGCAAATAAGTTAGATGGCTCTTAAGTTGCGACGCTGATAATAGTGATATTGCATGTCTCACGATGAGTTATGAGGGATAATATCGGTATGCAATGAAGATGGGCTGACTGTCTTGGTATCAGAAGCTATGGCTGTTATCTTTTTTTTTTTTTGAACAAATTTAAACTTTATTTGGTCTAGTAGTACATACATCATGTAAACATAGGCATGCTGTGTATTTGTTGTTATGTATTAGAATTATAGCGTCTATATAAATTTGCCTAAGTACATACGTTGATATATTACATGATTACCCATTTTATAAGGTAATTCATTTTAATAATGACACGACCAAACAGTTAATGACCAGATCGTCATTTCAGAAATGTTGTTATGATCTGACCATTTAAATCATTACCGGTATTCATACAATTATAAGATATAATAACAATAATTTTGAACAATTTGGGGCACTTTCAGTCTACTTTAAATACAGAATAATAATAATTACCCCTCCCTAGTCTCATAAATGATTTTTACAGCATGCACATATACAGTCCAATAATAGATAACGTTATGCAAGCTTTGACAAAGTCGACGTAGACCATCATAAGTAGTCTTAAATAGACCGTTACTATTGCACTTTAAGGATTAGGTTTAACTCAGACATTTCTTGGTACAGTATGTATAATTATTTTACAATATATTTTATATATTGATAGATTCTATCATACATTTTTTTGATAAAGCTTTAAATTTATCTTTGTCCCTAATATTTCTGATATCAGTCTCTAGATTATTCCACGTTTGGGCACATAGACATTCAGGAGATTTTGTGTAAGCTGTACAATTAATTTTCATATAATTTAATACCGGAGCACTTGAAAATCTTGTCATTCTAACAGTAGGTTTAATATACTCTTCCTTTGTGGATCTCTTATAAGCTAGCATTTTTATATGAGGCCACTCCAAATTAAAAAATTGGTCTATGGAATTTCTGTTTTAGAAAAAGAGGCGGGAGGGCGAAATTTTTATTTTATTTTTCTAGGAAAATTTATTTGTCAACGGATTTTGCATGGCCAAAATATGGAGAGGGCTAATTTTTTTTTTCTTTTTTGTGTGGGGGGCTAATTTTTTTTTCCTTTTTTGTTACGGGGGGGGGGCGTCCCTTGCTGAAAATGTTAATTTTTTCCACATGCAGAATAGGCCTAAATAATGAAACCGGTGACATCTTTACCTATCCAATGAGTGGTCTGCCATTTCTGTACTTTTATTGATTGATCCTGTAAGTTCCTTGGTAAAAAAAAAAAAAAAAAAAAATGCAATTTACCAGAAAATGATGCGAGCGGAATCCATAGACCAATAAATTTTCTTAAAAAGTTAAAATTTGTATTTTGGAAACTAAGGTGCGGGAAATCCATAGACCAATATTTTGATTTGGTGTGGCCTGATGTAGTCTTCTAGCTTCAAGTTTCGGGCTCTTTGTATCCCTATGTACAAGATCTGTTGGGGTTAGTACATGTACATCTAGAATCAGTATCAGTGTGCTTATCATGCTTGTGTCCTTGGAACCTTCTTGCATTATTAGATTCGTAAGCATTTTCATGCATATTAAGATGTATCATATTGGTTTCTGTGGGCCAAAAAAAAAGCCTCAAAAAATCCTAGATCCCATGCCACTAATCACCAAAAGGTCCATCATATCTCAAGGTTTTGAAAAACAGGGACCACGCTAAACTACTCCTATCTTACAAGTACCGGTATTTATGATACAATGGTGAACTGTGAAATAGAAGCACAGCAAAGTCTGTCTTACAAAGGCTCCTATGTCTTAAAATGTTCCCAACCTATCTACATAGCGAAATCATGTTTAATTCAAATTATATTAAAGCAGAACTACAAAGATTATTCAGCTATCCAGGTCACATGGAGACCTATCTCATGCAAGAAGTATGTCAAATTCTCCCAGTGTGAAGAGTTGTAATGTAGTTTCTTTTGCCTCTTTTGTACCTACTTTCAGAGTATAAAAAGATCGAAATGTGTCTCATATCGTCTATTGTTTTTCTTTCAGAGGAAATTGAAGATAGCAGTTCAGAGGATTACGATCCGCTCGAAATATTCAACTCGAAATGTCAGGAGATCTTCCTAGGTGGGTAAAATATAAATCATATCACATCACCACTACCAGATTTCTGTTTTTAGTTTTACATTGTTATAGTGATTTATGTCATGTCTGATACACCCGATCTTATGAAGGAAATGTCAGTTTGTACAAAATTTAATTGTGGTGGTCCTGTACTATAATTATGTATTATTCGCCCTGAATGTATCAATCTAACTGCTGACCATGGAGTAGTTGTATATTTACTTTTTATCGGGGAATATTCAAATGGAACAGCGGGCTGCTGATTTGAAATAGCCTTTGAGTTAGAAAATGACCTAGCAGAGTTCCACTGTCCTTAAAGTGGGGGTACGCGTATTATCGCCTGTAGCAGTGGATGTGCAGCATGCAAATGAACTCACTTTTGAAGTAGCTGAAGTAAAAAGAGGTTCTGATCATGACAGTTGTAAACTAAAAGACCCATGTAAAAGAAGCGGATAGTGTAGATAAGGGTACGCTCCATGTAACCCTGTCAAAGTTTCCAACCGAATCTATGTTCAATGGGAACAAATGCTCCTAAAATACATTGGGCACGACTTTAATCATAGGTTGAATCGGTATGTTGATTGTACTGCTCACATAAACTCGCTGGGGTGAGCAGCTCAGGGTGAGGGGCTGAGACATCAGAATTAATACTTTCTACAAACACTGGACTTGTGGCTAGCCCAGACTAGGATATGGCACACAAATGCCTACTTCCCGGACCGGAAATGGGTCCCATGCCGGCAAAATGACCGATAAAAGGGGAGGTGGACAGTCCCCGTTGTCCCTCAAAGCACTGTGATAGGGTTTTTATTGGTTGATATGAGCTAGCTAGTCCTCTGATGCTGTAGGAATGGGACTGAGGGCGCGGGTCCACTCATTACTAGGTATAATCTACAGATAGAATTGAGGGCTTATCTAATTTACAGCCATTTGAATACTCTGGCTGTAATATTATCTAGGACAGTGGACTTACTCCAGGAGAAGCAACACATACAATCACTGGAAGTGGTGGGCATCACGCATTTGTGAGGTGTTGCACGTTATGAGTGCACCACATGCAAATTGTAAATGCTTTCAATTGGCTAAAGCCAAAAAAGGTAGAGTGATTGTAACAGATTGGACCTTGTTTGAAGTCAATGGAAGCCAACCCAGCATTCAAAGGCCTTGGAAAGTGTCCATACTCTAGAATGTTTGTTGATTGGAAATCGAAATGTGTCATTTGGTGGTAGATGGTTTCGGTGGAAATATGTGTTAATAACATGGAGAGCTCAGTTAATTTGATTAATCTTACGGTACAGCGATGGTCATTAAATGGTACTGAATATATTTTCAAACACATGCATTGATCTCCCATGAATTGAAGAGGAATTTAGCATAGTATTCACGTCCATTCTGTAATCGCTTTATGAATATCAAATGATTAATAAAAGGCAGGTAAAATTGTATCGGGTGATGTTGAATTATGTTCTATCGAATCCATATAATGTAATAATATTTCGGTACTCCTCTAGAATAATAGAAAATGCCACAACATTTTTTTCTTCTTTTGTATTCTTTTTATTATCATACACAAAGCAACATGCCTGATGTTTTACATTTTGTAGGAGTATCTTATGCATGCCCCTTTCTTACCTGAACTCCACAAGTGCCTGGGTTGGTCCTAGGCCTGTGTGAAATAGACAACATGATTACCTGCTGTACTTCAAACAGATGCAAGATGGATTTTAATGATAGGAGTGCACTTTTATCATAGATAAAACAAGTGTGGATAAGCTGCTCATATAGCTCTATGTGGATTGAATAGCTCAGGGTAAGTGACTGAGCTTATCTGACATTACCATACACAGATACTTCCCTCTCCCCTGGGGGTGAATGCACGGTCAGCCTAGACAAAGGGACGACACAAACCATTGACGTGATGGGGACTGGACATTGGTTCCACTTATGCAGAGTGATCCGTACAAGTGGGAAATGGGCAGTTAGTAATGTTCCCCAAGCACTGTGACTTTATTGGGGATGTGAGCTGGTTGTCTAATGCTATGCACCTGGTGGTGATGGCTCGGGGACATCTCAGTACCAACAACAATGTATCACAGAACCTTAATATATACAACTCAATTAAACCTTTAAAAGTATAAACATTATTCAGGTTTATTCCAAGCAATTAACACTTAGGATAAACTTTTATGACATTTGTGTATTGATGTTTTAAAAAGTAAGAGGTGTTTAGGCTATAGCTTTGTGTCTCAGCCATGCAATTAAACTAGTTTCTTTTTTATCTTTATTTTACATACATAGAAATTGATATCTGCATACATACAGTCATATGCGTTATTTGTCTACCAGATTTAGAAGTCAATACCTGACATTACCTGATTACAGTAGTAGGTTGCTAATCATTCTAGATGATAATATCATATGTCTTCAGGGACAAGGTATATGGTATTATTAAGCCGTGATCTAGGCCTATATTTCAAAATTTGTCGGTGCATTGGAGTAATATAATTGGCGTTCATTTTATATAAAGTAATTAGAATACACTTTTGAAAAAGGTGGGCCTTCGGTGTTCATCTAGCCATAAGTCAAATTGGATTGTTATTCAGTATTTAAATCATATTCTACATAGATATTTATGAGTACACTTGCCAACGTCCATCATATCTGTTTTGAACGCTTTCATTTGTCTGAGGTTTCCCACATGATATGAATTATGAATCGATTCTCATGGCACTCGTGCATATGACTGTAGGCAACACTATTCTCCATGCATGTATTTTAACATCAGGATGAATGTCTACATGTGACCTGGGGACACCCCTAGACCGGGCAGAAAAGGTTCACATGTACATTGTTATTTCCAATAGATGGTGATGTAAAACTGAGCCTTTTATGCAGGGCTAGATACCAATGATGTATGTTAAGGCTTTAAAGCATGGAAACACTTAACTATTTCAAATAATTAGATGCTTCCAATGATACTCTAAAGTATAAACTTAGGGTAATAGTGTCTTAACAATACAAAAGCTGATTCACTGGTGTAGCTCGGTCTACACTTAATTTTTTTTACATTTAAACATATTCAAGATTGTTATATTGGAGCTTGAAGGTATTAATTGTCTATTCCCCTACCACGAGCGTTCAAATAGGAAAGTCGCAAATTTTCACAGCATATTCAATGGCGATTGGGAATATTCCTGAATTCAGCTGCATGCAATGTCATGAGTGCAAACCGAGTTCAGGTTTTGATTTATCGCTAAATTCATCAATGTAGCCAATTAGGTTTTTCCATCCAGACAAAAGCTTTGGCGTCAATATCCAAAAACACTCCCAACCTCGAAACTGCCTATTCAAACTGCAAACAGTTCCCAAAAGCATTTGGAGCTATGTATGCACCAGTTTCGATACTCATTTTTCAACATTTTATTGTCATTTTGATGGATCTTTCTTTCTGGTACCACAGTGTCAGGTCCATAGAGCTGTACCACCACTATAAATGTATAGTATGATAACATTATGTCAGTATAAGATGCAAACTATTGAAGAAATAGTATCATTCTGCCAATGGTGCCACAATCTTCAAACCTGAGATAATCTAGCTGTTGGTTCCCTGAATTTGTGCTAAAAAAACCTATCCTATCCCTAGCATTTTTCAGGACCAACACACCCCCTTGTCACTGCATGTTTTTGTATGGAACATGATTATAGATTTGTCACAGTACCTAAAGACCCTCCACGCCCAAGTGACGTAATTGTTGAACGTCCCCTTACATTTACTCAAACTCCAACCCTCGCTTTCTCTTTCATTAATATATTTTTCTTTGGTGGGGATGTGGTTGCGAGGTGATTTTCTAGGTTCTACATCCAGCTCTGAACATTCATGTATAACCCTCCACCCCCTGCAAACCCTATCATCTCCAGCTGCTAACAGTTGCCTGGTTTCCCTACACCACCCTTTAATCCTTGCACCCCTCGCATTGCAGCGAGGCAAATATTAAGATACTGACCGTGCAACCTAATGCAGGATATAAACTTAGATCTGACTTGAATATCTAGGTGTTGCAAGTTGTCATTATGCTAGCCTTGCCCCTACAGGACTGATGTGGGCTGGGGTTATTAATCTGGTTAAATGGACCTGTGACCCCTTGGTTTACCAATACACTTTCATTTGGTATGTAACACTTGCACATTTTAAGCAGGTTGCTCTATGGGGATATTCTGACTGCAAATACAGCCAAAGCTTTATCAAACTGAGATAATTGACATTGTTTATCACGGATTCTATAACTGGCTTTTAGGATGTGAATTCACTTTATTAACCTGGGATTCTAAAAGACATCCTCTGATATGATAGAAAAATGCCAACAGGTTAATTTTGGAAAATCTGCAGTTGTGAAGGCCATTATTTCCTAGAGTTCTAAATGTGTGACTTTATAACAAATTTTTAACTATGGGTCACATAATTTGGGTAAAGGGTTTGTTTTAGATCAAAACCCAAGCACAGTTACCTCAGCCCTTATCTATTTTTCTCACCATGGATGTATGAACACACGCGAGAAAAACAGGTGAACATGTGCATTAATGATGGGGCCTGCCTTCTCTATTGGTCTACATCTGGCAATCTATATTACTACATGACACTCGCTGAATCATATATACCATTTGGCATATCAATGGGCCGTTTCACTGAAAAAAAAAGTTTTCGCTGCAGTTTTGCACAACCATTAGATGTCCCTACACTGCGTACAAACAAGATAGGTATTATTCACCTCCATGAGATTCATTTTACCCTTTCGTGCCCAGAATTATTTTGATAACTGATTTATTCAACACATGTGTTATAGTAGAGGCTATCACCTAAGTCATGTCCAGATTAAAGCACTGATTCAAATGATAACAAAGAGGATGGAACAATAGCTTTTAGAAAATATAATATGAAGCATAGGCTAGAGTATTATACTAGTCCGAAATGAGTAGGGAATGATGCTAGTGCAAGAAGTGAAGTGAAATTGGCTGGTTTGGCTGATTTGGAAATTTAGAAATCAGTTTTGAAATTTAGACGTCTCACTGGATTTATGTAGCAGACCTATACCATGGAGCTACACAAAAGTATGTGAGAGGTTGCCTGAACAACCCTAACATTACATACTGAAGAAAGAGTGAATTACCATAAAAATAACAGAGAATCCCCAGCATCAGCCACTACCAGTGAATCACAATATTTTTATGGGAAATTTTCTCACTGTGTAGGGTGATAGCCCATGCATGAATATATACCATTGTAACCAAATTATTAGTTGTTGCAGGATTGATGTACTAAAAGAATGAAAAGCTTAGATATAACGGTACATAGTGCAAGATTCCGAGGCTAAGCTGGACAATCCAGATGTCTAGCAAAGTGACTTGGAGTCTTTAGACATGTACCAAAGCAAAAAGCATTGTCAGATTTATTCCCCACTATTGGTACCGTTTAGCCATTTTCGATGCCCTAGCTCATGCTCTATATCTGAACTGAAAGTCTAAGTCAGGGGCATTCAGGAAATATAATATGAGGCCCATGCCAAAACAGAAGATAAGGCTGGTGTATGTTACATATCAACAGAGGAATACCTGTTAAATCAATGTAATTGAACATCATAAAGTAGTTCCGGTTACAAAGGGGTTAAGATAATACATTAAGTAGATCTAATCTAGCCCTAAACCTAATATATTATATGTTAAACTTTTCATAAGCGTACGGCTCCAAGATGAATCGAATCTTGATGGCTAATTTAACATGGCAAAGAGATTATAATCATCGAAATCTTCATCAAACTACAAGGTTACTGGTTCCAGAGAAACGGATTGACTGTCATGGAGTTATCCACAGTGGCGGATCCAGGATTAGAAAAAGGAGGGGGCGTAGCCGAAAAGGAGGGGGCGCACCCCCTATTTTTGAGCAAATTTTGGGGTCTAAAATGTGTAACTAAACTCTTAAGTACTAGGAAAAAGGGGTTGCGCACGCTCTCTAAATCCGCCACTCTTCCAGTGACAAATGACAGACTGCATATACTACTCACCTGCCTCTGACCAATGCGGAGAGTGGTCTGCCAATGATATACCCATATACCTGATGACACTTCAGTATCATATATACAGTCATCCAGCCTAGACCCCGCAAAAAACTGGGATTTGTAGTACCATTAAATACTGCAATAGGAAGATAACACTAATGCTCATATCCGACTCCAAACTACACCTGTTCTACACCCACACATCCATGTGAAATTACCTCAACATAATACCTTCCAATCCCACCCCCAACCTGAGTCACTTCTCCAAACTCCCACCTGGGTGCGCGGCCATCGGCCCAGTGGAGGTGAAAACAACAGACAGAGTAGTCTGGTTCGACAGCCTCCTGATGCCACGGTAACCGGGTCTGGTACTGCTGCTCCAGTGGGTGCAGTCAGGGATATGGAACACTGGAGGAGCCAGGAGGGCCTATCATATTACACCCATCCCACCCTCAACCCTAACCCACCTGGGGATACTATTGAATGGGACCTGGAGGAGGGTGGGAGGGAGTGACGCTGATTTGACCCTGGAGTGACCTAAGGAGTGACCTCCAGGATGAGGACGGACGTTGGGACCTGGCTGACTCCAGCCCTGGAGGAATTCCTTGGCAGAAGTAAGTTGACCTTACAGTGATTTAGCTTCTTGGGTCATGTCCGAGGGTACAATAGATAACACTGGCATTACCAGTGATTACACGTTGTCATAGGTCAATCGCCTATCAAAGGGCGATGAAGGAAATTCCCTCAGGTATCTTAACATATAAACCTGAGTTCACCGATTAGTATTAATGCTGGATTGGCTAGCACGGCACTTCGAGTGCAATTCAACAGAATCGGTTATATCCACATGTATCCCCTTTAAGGTTTATTCAGCCAAATGACCCTGCACATAAATGTCACATATTTGGTGTATTTTCCTCAAGTCCTTAGAGTCCAAATCATGCAACATGCTGGGTTGATACACTCTCAAAAGGCTGGTATCTTACTGTATGCTGTCACTAGGCCAAATAAAAAAAAAAAGGTTTGTTTTCAGTTACCCGGCCGACCCTAGCCAAACAGGGCCAAAAAAATCTTCTTTTTTTTTTTATTTTGAAGAATGTTGTCTCATTTTTTCATATTTTAAAGAAATTTTTCATTAAATTGTTTTTTCATACATTTCCTGTATCCTTTTCGTGTTCTTCTCCTCTCTCACAGTTGTCATTTTCCCATCATTATTTTAGAATGAAATCAAAGAATTTGATACATCTTTTGATATGTACCCTAACATTTCCTATATAAATGTAAAACCGACGCTCCCTTTTCGAGTCATGTAACTGGAAACACACCTTTACTTTTTTTGCCCTAGCCGGCACTGCATTAAGGATACTATATGAATGCACCATGACTATCAATGAACTTGAATTTGGAGGCATTATGCTGCCCTTAAGTATCTGTTATCAAAATCATTAAACTTTTATTTACTAATCAAATCAGGGATACATATTCTATAATTAGTATAACATGATTAGTATCACCTGGAAACAATAACTCAACAGCTATGGCAATGACAGTACTAATTGTTTCACCAGAATGATAATAATGCAATTGCAAGTTGTTGCAAACATTTTGTACATAACACTTACGTTTATTGCACTTAGTCCACTATATTACAGCAACTAAATGTGCTAAGCATGACCCATAGGGTCCTTCAATGCCAAGATCAGAGGTATCAGCAGGTGTATACCAGCTTTTAACTCCAATCAGTGTAGCTTTTTAGTCATATACCGACACCCTAGTGTGCGTGCTTCTAGGGGTCATGCATTTTTTATGTGGTCTGACAGCTAATTTACAAGAATTCCATGTTGGTTTTCAAACCATACCCTATGTTCAATATGTGGGTTTAATCAATATTGCAAAGAGAAGTGGAGATCAGGTTTTGAATTTTTGAGGAACTCTGGTTTTCAGAGAATTCTCACTTTAATCATTAAACCAAGTCTTTGTCATGATTGGGATGGAAGTATTGGATGTCCGATACATGTGCCATGTAAACTATACTACCAAGCGGATCGAAAGGGTTAAGAACATTGATTTAATTCGAGTTCATGTGCCGTACTGTGTTGTATATTTACAACTGACAGAGGCCTGTACAACATAGGCATCATCCTCAAGGAATAGGCAACAGGAGGACCTAGACAGAATCATTATGTAGTACAGGACGTTCGAGTTAACAGTAAATGCTGAGAAAACCAAGGTACTTTGTGTGTATTCAGATCATAACATCCCTGATCTAACTGGTTGTAATGTTGTAATGGGTGCATGCGAGCTTGAAAGGGTTTAACAAGTTCAACTACCTGAGTGTAGTGGTTGACAGATACCTCACATCCTCTAGCCACTGTGGCAAGGTGAGATTACCTGCTTATAGTCTTCGTAATTATATGGACAAAGCACTGTCCCTGAGGCTCTATAAACAGATGGTACTCCCTGTACTAGACTATGGGGAACTAGTTGTCGATGGTGCCCGAGTAGATGATATATTGAGCCTGCAAACCATCCAGAACCACTGCCTCAGGACTTGTATGAACATACAAGACCCTCAAGACATAAGCAGGCAAGTACTGCATGAGAGGTGTAAATGCAGGAAGCTGATGTACAGGCACAGAGATCATCTGCTCTGTGCAATGTATCGGCTGTCTTGTAAACCAGAGAATGTAACTCAACCCCCAAAGTTATTGCGTCCTCGCTGCGCCCTATATAGGGATAGTCCATTAAATCGTGGACAATGTGAATGAGACTCCCTGACTGTATTGCAACAATGGTCAAAAGACCTAAAGAGTTTCAGAAAGGACATAAAGCAGGAATAGATTCCTGTGGTCTATCTAATGTAATTTGTGAGACGATCTGCAAAAATGGTGCAAGGGGGTCCTAAGACCCCTTTTCCCAGTTCATGTCACATTTATTATTATACTGATTAGTTGTAGCTAAACCAAGTATTAGAAATGAATGGAATGTATTTTCCTATGTGGGGCTGGTGATTGCATCACCCTACAAATGTAATGTAATTTATGCATTAACATACTCTGTTGTGTGAATGTATTTAATGAAATGTAAGCTAAACGTGATTGACACTTGATAATAGACAAAATGTGATAGTAAGAAAAATGCCTAATGAGTGTTCAAATATGGATGACAAGTGTATATGATGCCAACTAACTGTGATGAGTACTTCTTGCTGTGAAAAAAATGTATGTTTAATTGCATATAATTATATTGATCACATTGAAAATAGCACTATTGTCTGTGTGTACATATGATCAATAAAATTCTTACCAACAACAACAACAACATTATGTCATAGTACACGGGGGTAGAGGGATGTGGGGAGGTCTGGTAGGGGTGGGGCATAGATTTACTATGGCTATGTATTTATAGGTTTTCCAATGTATTCGCTTACAATAAGCTATGATAATTGTGCTGCAGTTTTGTTTTTGTTTTTTGTTATTTATTATATTTTCATTTTGTTTTTCATATTTTAATGCTAGCTGTCTGTGTCCATTAATGCCTTCCTGTGTGCAGCAGCACCGTTCGCCTATTCTCCCTCACTCTTTGCTCACTTTGTTCAGCTCAAATATTGTGCCCTACATTACCCCGGTAGTACTTTCTGAGCTTCGACTGCTCTACCAAATCCTATGTGATTTATAAAGTAGGGATATCCATGCCTCCCCAGTAAGGTAGCCAAATTGTGAGTGAATTTTAAGATCACCAGCAACAAGTATTTTGAAATAAGCACCTGTCATCTTCATCTTGTTCTGGAATGTAATCTCACAAGCCGTCCACGGTACGAGCCCGCAAACTATGGACACTTCACTATAATTTAGCATAAGCAGTTTCATATTGTATTATATATTTAGAAGAAATGCTCAAAAGCAGTCTATACCTTTGCTATTCATTAAAATTTTGCTTCTTTAAAGCGATGGAGCATTCAAAATTGATTATGATTATGGGGAACATTTTTTTTCGTTACGTAGCGATTCTGAAATGGGGGTATGGCCATTATAAAAAATTATGTCAATATCCCCCGAAAGGACCCAACATCACAAGAATTGTTATTAGTCATTTGGGTATGGACAAGGACTGTCTTTTAAGAACAAAATAATGAAGGTCAGTACGTCAGTTCTTCCATTCTATTCAGTACTCTAAGTCTCGTAAAACAGAACAATATCTTACAAAATATCTATGAGATAGCTGGATGCCTTTCTGAGACTGTAAGGGTCGTTCCCTTCGAAATTCTTCCAATCTCTCATCCTCCCGTTTCCTGCTACAGGATCTGTCATCCCTGTAGTCCCCAAACACAGCCTACCCACCCCTTCCAATCGTTGAGTCCGGTAGTATAACGTGATTGGCTTTTAAACTAAGCGCTCCCAGCGGACCCACCAAAGGGAAACATTAATTATTTACGAAAATCACAGATGTAAAAAAGGGGGTAGGGGGCGGGGCAATGGCCCACTGGGGCTGTTGTATGTTTGCGTCGGCCTGACGTGGGTAGGGATGGGTGGCAAATGAGCTTTTGACCTCGTTGCTCCCCTACCATGCAGACTTAACTGATGTTATTAACTGAGTATGTCTCCTTTTTTCAGTATCTACTATGTATAACAAACCCCTTATAATCATAATATTTGGTCATTTTGCTGATATTGAGGAATCCACAAACTCCAGGTTTGTCAGGAATGAAGCACAGATAAGTTTGGGTGAATATTATTTCAGTTTTTGGTTCTTTTGTGGTTGTTATAATCCAAGCTGAAAATCGTATCAATAGTACCCCCTCCTCCTTGCTTACAACCATTCACAGAAAGTACGAGTCGCTCCGTTTGAATACGGAAATTCAAATTTTATACACTTTCACACTTTTTAATAGTATAAACATTTCCAAGATAATACGCATTTGTTTGCGTGATGCCCATCACTCTCAACAAAGGCTAGAGCAGGTGATGATCCTGCTTATTGGTAGATTTATTGAAGATATCGGGTTGAAAATTATAATCATTGCCTCAGTCAGGAGAACTTTTTATTTGTGAAACTTGGGTAAACTGTGAACTTGGTATACTGGTTAGATTCCACACATACAAATACTGAAACTCTTTCACCCCTCATCCCCGAAAAAAAAAACCTTTTTATAAGTCAATACCCACAGGTCAGCCAAAAGACTGCTTCGTTTTGTCAATTTAACCATGACAATTGTGATTGAAGTCTAGGCAATCACATAATATCTGTGAAATAGCTTAGGGGGAACGTTGTAGGCATTGAATAAATGATGTCATATGCTCTATATGAATTATTTCATATTCCTGATATACTGTATGTCGAATTCCGACCCATCAAAATACACCTATAAACTAATCCCATATTGAAGGAGGGCTTAGAAGTGATATTATGCACTGGCCCTTAGTGAACACTTTTATTCTAACTACAAAAACATTTATGCTAAACATGTTTAGATGTTTAGAGTTGAAACAGTTGAATAATAGATGTTTAGATTTAAACATCAATATGTTTAGATACTTGGATGTTGCATCCACACCAGGTAGCAGCACTACCTTTGAATGGACTATCTGCACACAGTTATAATCAATTGTTGTGACAAATGTCCCCAAATCTCATGTTTATCATGGTTTCATTTCATAGAATGTCATGTGAAAAGAAAGGGCAGTAGAAAATTGACTAGATTCACCTTACACCACCAACATTAGCATAAAATAATCAATAAGCTCCATGACTGACACCTATTTGGTGTTATTCTGGAATAGATAAGGCAATGTCCTTCCTGCCAAGCTGTTGTAATTTCTCAAGTCTCTCATTCTGATGCAGTGTGTAATACATCTTTGGAGACTTTGACAAGTAAATACCTGCTGATATCCTTCCAGTAAATGAGAAAACAACAAAATATATTTTTTTTAATGCATACATGTCTGCAAACCTTAACTCCCTATCAAATCATTTATACATCTAAACACAAAAATTCATAAACACCTAAACACAAAAAAATTATAAATATCTAAACACAAAGTTTTAACCTAAACACCTACATTTCTAAACACTTGAGCTAAGCACATTGTTTGGCTAAACATGTTTAGGAAATTAATGTGATTACAAAAACGTTGCAAGAATATGTTTAGAATTGTGTTTAGGATCTAAACACCATTTTTGCAGTGTAGATACTGAACCCAATGCTATCCTGAATAAGCCTGAATAAAACGCAATATCCCCGATTTTCTACGGAAGCCGACGTGGGCCACCATGTAGACATGCCTCTTTCCCTTAGTGATTCTGCACACATACCTACATAGTAGTATAGATATTACTAAGGTGTATGTGGGGTTTGCTGTCAAGTGTAAAAATCTGCTGTCAGTCTGTCAAGTACTGTATTCTAGTTTGCTGTCAAGGGAAAGAATCTGCTGTCTGTCTGTCAATTTCCTTATTGATGCTTGTGACAGGTATCCTTTAAGCCTGGAAGCAATGAATGCAGGGATACTGGGTGGGAGGGAGAGAGGGAATGAGGGGGTAGGAGGAAGGAAGGGAGGGAATGAGTGGAGGGAATGAGAGAAGGGAATGAAGAGGGAGTGGATGGAATGAGTGGAGGGAATGAGAGGAGGGAATGAGTGGATAAATGAGTGGGGGGAGGGACAGAATGTGTGAATGGCTGAATTAATAAGTGATTGATTGAGTGAGTGAGTGAGTAAAGAGAGGGAATGAAAGAAGGGAGGAAGGGAGTGAGGGAGGAAGGGAATGGTTGAGGGGAAGAAGGGAATGCAGAAAGGAGTGAGGGACTGACAGTGAGTGAGGAAGAGGAAGGGAGGTAGGGAGTGAGTCAGGGATGACAAGATGGTAGGAGAGAAGGAGTGAGTGAATGAGGTGGAGTGAGTGGGCTAAATAGAGTCAGATGGACCCAAGTTGGGTAAATTGGGTCAATATGAGTCAATATTGATCTTTGGACCAAGATTGGGCCAAATTATGTCAGATCGAACTTAAGATGAGTTAATTAGGTCAAAACAGGTCCATCTGGGTCAAACTGGGTAAAAGTGGCCCAAATTAGGTTAACTGGGTCAAATCAGGTCAATAGGGGTCAAAATTGACCTATGAGAAGCAAAGTGGGTTAAATCAAGGTCATATGGATCAAAAAAGGTGAAATAGGCCAAATATGGGTTAATTGTATAAACTGAAGTCATAATAGGTCAAAATGGGTCAGATTTGGTCTGGTTGGCTAAAAATAGGTCCATTCCATCAAATTAGTTCAAATTAGGTCAAAGTGGCCCAATCACATCAGGTGAAGTCAAAATGGGTCAAAATAGGTCATATTGAGTCAAATTGGATCAAATCAGGTTAAAAATGGGTCAAGTGCATCAAATCAAGTCAAATCAGGTTAAACTAGTTAAATTAGGTCATATTGCACAAAAATGGGTCAATTGCATTTAATTAGGTCAAATAAGGTCTAAATAGTTAAATGTAGGTCATATTGGGTCAAATTTGATTGAGTCAGCAACAATAGGTCAATCACATTAGATGAGGCCAAACTAGGTCAAATTAGATCAAATCAGCTGAAAATTAAATCACCTATTACAGCCTATTTTGATCTATTTTGACCTAGTAAGTCCGTTTTGGCCAATTTTACCCTCTCATGGTAGAATTTGACCAATTTGACCTAATTTGACCTAATTTACAACCATTGACCTAATTTGACCTAGATTGTCACAGTTTGACCTAATTTGACCTAATGTACAACAATTGACTTTTTTCAGCTAACGTGACCTAGTTTGTCATAGTTTGACCTATTCTTTCCTACTTTGACCTCATTTGGTGTATTTGACCTTTTTTCAGCTAATTTGTCACAATTTGACCTACTTTGACCTCATTTAATGTAATTGACCTATTTTCACCTGATGTGACCCATAGTAGGTCCATCTGACCTAATTTGACCCAATTAACTAATTTGACCTATTTTGATGCATATTAACCTGATTTGACTCACTTCACTCCATCAAACTCAAAACTTACTCCACTCCATTCTTCTCCCTTGATTCCACTCAATTCAATTGGAATTCAGTGAGTGGGATCAACTAACCTCCACTAACCTTCAGTCATTCCTCTCCACTCAACTCAACCACTCCACTTCATTCCAATCCACCACACCCAATTCCTTCATTTCAATTTAACTCCATTCACTCCATCCGAGTCACCTCCACCACTTTACTCCATCCCTTCCCTTTCTTCGTCCCTCCCCTGACTCATTTGTTCCCTCCCTCCATTCCTGACTCACTCCCTTTCTCCCTTCATCTCTCCCTTACTCACTCAATCTTTGCCTCCCTCTCTCTGCTCATTCCCTCCCTCCCTCTACTCATCCCCTCCCTGTCTGCATTTTCCATGCCTGCCTGTCTGCCTGCCTGCATCCCTGTCACCCTATTTCCTTGCCTATCTGCCTCCTTCCCTCCTTCCCTCACCCCCTCCCTCCTACCCTCACTCCCTGCCTCACTCCCTGCCTCACTCACTCACTCACTCATAGCTTTGACCCTTGATCCTGGTATGCCTCATTCAGCGCTTCCAAGCTTGAAGAATACCTGTCACAAGCACCAATAAGGAAGTTGACAGACAGACAGCTAATATTTTCCCTTGACAGCAACCTACAATACAGTACTTGACAGACTGACAGCAGATTTTTACACTTGACAGCCAAACACACTCACACATTTATAGTCTCTATACTACTATGTATGACTTGAGTAAAGATCACTAAGAGGCATAGGCATGTCTACATGGTGGCCCACGTCGGCTTCCGTAATTTTCACCACTGTTAACAGAGGTGGCGATTATATACTGATAAATGCTATTACATTTGGTTATGGGAAGTATGCATGTATAAATTCTGGGATCCTAACAAAATAGATATGTGTAGAATTATAAACATGCCGTGCTTATATCTAACTTTGTCCCAGGTAACAATTATTAAACCATTATTAAGAATGTTGTAGTTGAGTTGACGTGGCTTTGTGTACTTACGGCAATAAAGGCATTAACTGAAAAAAAAAAATTGCACTAGCCAACGCTGGTGTGGAGAATTTTTCAGAAAAAATATCAAGAATGTTAACCAATTCACATTTCATTTGTCATGTTTTCACTCGTGTTAGTCCAGAATTTATCGGTTTATTCAGGTTGCCTGCTATTCAGCGGTCGATGCACTCACGACATCCACTGAACCTTATCAGTCTAGTTTACTTTACATACATAAAGTGTTCAGTTTCTTTTCTAGGTCTCTGAACCATTAAACCAGTGTTTGGGTTATGTAGCACGTGTTTAGGTCTACATGTATCTTCACAGGGTCGCATTTCCATCTACTACATGGCCATTCTCTTGTTTTATCGTGCACGTTTTTGGCCACTGTCCCACTTTATCGGGTCCAAGCACCCAGAGCAGGACAATGGGGCCATTCTGTCTCACACTGGAAGCAGCATGGTGCACTCTCCTAGAAGTGCATAAAATATACATTGTTGGAACATTTCATATTCACTGTTTGTAGATTTGTGTATGTACAACGGGCCTTTATTTCTGACCTTCTTTCAATCAGAATGAGACACCATTTGGATATGCTTGGGTTACTTCACGGCACATAAATTGGGTGACTTTATGTACCGTAGCTTAAACCTTTAAAACCTTTTACTGTGGGTATAGGATGCATCTTTCTCTGCTAAAATCCTTTAACCCCATATCAGGAATGCAGACGAGAAGAATGAAAATAAATGGTGAGACAAAAGGCTTGGTAATCATACCCTGTTAGGAAACAAACCATGCATTTATTGACTTCAAAGCAATACTTAAACTGGCATAGCTATCAAAGTGCCCCTTGGAGAGGGCCTACATCTACCTGTATAGATCTGTCTCCTTTTGTAAATGGGTCAACACAGGGTCACAACAACACTATACTCCAGAATTCAGACATATCCCAAAAGCCTGCCCATTCCCCCTCTCATCCCACTCTCCCCATCTAACCCACCACTGTTATATTATGACCTGGTTGATACTATACAATAGGGCCTACAGCATCCTCCAGTAGGTATACAGTCCAAACAGGACAGGTCTACAGGGCTGGTCACTTTACATTTATGGCACGGAGTATATCTGGACAACAGGAGGAGCTTACCATGGCAGTATCAGTCTGTCCGGTTTCTATGATATTTGAAAGATATAACAACCTTTACAATGGAAAGAAATAATTCCATCTGTATTGACAGACAAAATGCCATTGTGATGGATACCTCCAATCTCTCAAAGCATCTTCCAGCCTCTTTGAGTTGGGATGAAATAAGTAAGTATTTCCTTACTACTTACATTTGTGTATAGCCAAGCAAAAAGGGTACCCCAGGGGAAAAGTCAATTTTTAAATTCAGGCCATGAACTTTCCAATGATATATCACATGAAAAAATGTGTCTGCTAGTTTTAGAGTTATGGCTCTATTAACTTAGATGGTTACTGACCTATTTAAATCCGAAATAAGGTCTACCTTGTATATTTTGCGAGATATATTAGATGATATGTATAATTCTTCCCTTCTCTCTCTCTTTGTATACACTGTATAAATCTACAATCTTCCCAATCGACACTTTATTTTTCCTAAGGTTCCCCTGATCAATAGGTATTTCTAAAAGGTGCAAAATTGATTAGCCTTAGATGCTGGTGATCATTACATAATCATAGGGGTATTAATCCTTTTAGAAAATACTCCTTTTTACTGAATGCCTTGCATGTCAAGATGGTGCTTCAATTTTGAATTTCTTCCCTTTAAGTAGATACATTATCTTAATGTTGAATCCCTTAAAAACAAAATGAATAGCTGACGAAACATGACACTCTTTCTAGGGGCATGATGCAGAGGGTTAGGTTGGTTCTACTCCTGGCGAGTTAGAATGGCGTCCAGGCTAGGTTGGTTAGGGAAGCTAGGATGTGTGTCTGTGGGGACTATATCCTGTAGGTGTGTGGGATTAGATGTCAGGTGTCAAAGGTCACCACCATGACACCTGTAACAGGAACTGGTGGCACCCTGCCAGAAGGTGTCCCTACCAGTAGCCATACAAGCAGGTATGGTGTGTACATGCACGTGTATCTTAGGTCTGACGGTTACATTTGCATTACTGTGAGCATAGAACAATAGTATGTCACCTCTTCCAGGAGGTTGATTCAAAACATCCTGGGATCACAACCTCAGCGATCTTAGGAATTATTCTATCTTATCCTATTAAGCGATCTTAAGATTAGACTGCATTCACATTTCCTAGCCAGCACTAAGATCGCATCGATCTTAGCCTCCGCCCTCTTACACTATTCCAAGAAGTACTGACTGGGCACAGGGGTAAGAGTCCCAAAATTAAGGAATAGCTGTAGAGTCACTCTTCTTCACAACAGTGTTTATACCATCGTTCCCCGTCCCCATATGGGCTAACAAAAGAGCACAGGGTGCAGTTGACCCCCGTACAGTATTCAAGAGTTGTTCCCATGAATGTATTATTTATGCTTGCCTATTAGAAGCATTGTGCCCTCCCCCCAGGACAAAGAGAGAGAAGGGAGGAATTACTTTACAGTGCACTTAACACATGAGTAGCCCTATATACACTGCAAAAAAGGTGTGTGTTTATACATACCACACTATCTACATGGTGTGTCATTCCTAGACATCTATGATATTCAAACACTTACAGCTAAACACCATCAGATTCTAGACACTTATCCTAAAAACTACACACCTATTTCTAACACACCTAAACACTTACACACCATAGTGTTTAGGTGTTTGAGTTTAAACACATCCAGTCTCTATGTGTTTAGTCTTAAACATGTATTTGAAAGATAAACATCAGGTGTTTAGCCATCTAATAAGAACCATAAGCAGATAAGATAAGTATAATATGTATGAAATGAGTAAAAGGACAGTATCCTCGTTTTTATAGTTGTATATCACCCAGTTTCCCAATGTATTTTGTGGGTTTTTTCCTGTTTGTTGTTTTTTTACCTAAGGTTCATGATGCATGGGAGGAGGGGGTATAGGGAGGTATGGGTGGCCTACCCCTCCTCCCGTGTCCAAGCCTCCAGGGACCACCTCCCTACCCACTCTTCCTACCTCTCCTTACGTGTACAAGCCTCCAGGGACCGTCCCTACCTCCCTACCCACTCCTGCTACCTCTTTTCTCGTGTACAAGCCTCCAGGGACCCTCCCTACCTCCCTACCCACTCCTCCTACCTCTTCTCACATGTACAAACCTCCAGGGACCACCCCTACCTTACTACCAACTCCTCCTGCCTCTTTTACACTTTTACTCCTATATGTATTGTGTGTATCATTTCTATTTTGCAGTTTTACCATGGAAAATGAATATGGTGGTATCCAGCTACAGTAATAAAGATTAAAATGATGAAAAGATGATGAAAAAAAATGATGGAAATAATAAAAATGAAATGATTCAGCCATAGCCCCCCTCCCACCGTGGTGAACAACCCTATGGCCCAAAGCAAGTGCCTCCCTAAGCTAAAACCATGTATCTAAACACCTCCTGAAGCTAAACACTATGTATTTAAACACCTCCTAAAGCTACACACTATGTATCTAAACACCTCCTAAAGCTAAACACTACCAATCTAAACATTTACTCATGCTGCACACCTTAAAGCTAAACACCTATCAAAACTAAACACTTGTTAAATCAAACACCTGATAGCTAAACATGTTTAAAGTTAAACACATTTAGCCAAAAAATGTGTTTAGAAAAGTGGGACAAGAATGTGTTAAGCTATGTGTTTAGATCCTAAACACTGGTGTTTGGTTGCTAAACACCAAATTAACAGTAAGAGCGCTCAAGGACACTCAGCAAACGTCCTCCCTCCCCTCTATATGTATGCAGCAGGCTATTCACTCTTTCATTCAGGAGTGTTCCCTGTAAGTGCTCTTGTGAAACCACTATGCAATTATTTCACTAAGATCGCAGTGATCTTAGTGCTGGAAAAGGAATAGTGAAGTGATCCCAGGACATGCTATTCTTGACAGGCCTGCAACCACTGCATTAGATACGGTAGACCGGCCAGGTCTTATGATATGTGCCTACACTAAGATCGCTGGGGTTGCAATCCCAGGATGTTTTGAAATAAGCTCCTGAGGAATACAGTGGCTTTAGAACCAATGGCATATCTCACATTGGAATGACTTAAGTTTATAGCGTTCTTAAACGACCAAGCGAAAGTTGGGGTATAAACTTGTATCACCTTACCCATATGCATAATGCTACCTTCAGAGTTTAACATTCTAATGACTCACTTTGAAAAGGAGCAATGGTATGCATGCCTTTTTATTGACAGGAGGAATACAAACTAATAACATACGGTGGTATCCCAATTAGCGTTTTAAGCTTCCAACATCTCTGCAATTTTGTCTGTTGCATTCTTCAGCCCTTGTCGAGGGTATAAAACAAAAGGATTGCTTAAGTTATTCAAAATCCCACAGAACGCAATATTGTTTACGATAATCCTTGCATTGTATGGCCTCAGTGAGGGCTATATAATGCAACAAATTGCAGAGATGTTGTATGGAGCCCTACAACGCCAAGTGGGATTCGACCTTTTGAAAATCAAAGTAAGTAGTTCCTAGTACATGACTGCATGGCTACGAGTTGGACATGCCTGTCCTGGCAGCAGACCAAATGTACAGGGAGGTGTACAAAAGGAAGCGGTTATGTCAAAGGTTGTTTTTTGAGACCCAGTCATCCGCCACATCAGAGAAAATGCTGGAAGCTGTAGGCCCCTACATGCGATCTTTCAAAAGGGGATGGGTAATGATGTCTGCTCCTGACACCTAAAGTGCATAATATTTATATGGCGGGAGTCCAGTTATCAAAGGATTCTCATATGTAGTGTATACATACTATAGAGTATGTAAATGACTCAGGACAGTTAGCCTATATGCTGATGTCTTCACACCAGTGTGTAGCCTATAAACCTGGCACCAGGATATCATTTTTCTTTTTTCTTAATCCTAGGGAGTGATATTTCTTTATGGGGTGGAGGTGGCAAAACAATTTAAAAAAAAAGAAAGAAGGGAAAATGGAAAGGAAAAAACCCTTTACTGTCAAAATGGACAAAAACACACCATACCATGCCTTTTGTTAAATATCACTCCCTAAATCACATCTAGGCTGGAGGCAAGTGGGGAAAAACAGTAACAAAACAAAGATACATATGCACAAGATTTTATTTCCAAAGTACACTTAAGAATCGAATCATAGTTTGACATCAGGGCCTAATCAGCGACGAGAAACACTGAGACAAAAATACCTAAAAACCATGATCACATGACTTATACTGACTCTCCGTCTTGTAACACTTCAACCTGTAGCAAGTGTCCAGCGGATCCAAACAGTTCTTATATAAATGATTTTCAAACGTATCAATTTGTCCAACAAGTGACTTTCCAGTTTCCTGAAAATATATGTGGGATACCCATAGAGTGGGCCATGTCTCTTCTCTTTTATTATTGCTATAGTCGACTGCAGTTGGTAGCACCAGTCTCTCTACCCCCAGTTCACTTTCAACTATTTGACTCGGCAAACTTTTATGTCCCAACACTTTAAAAAAGGCATGCTATAATGTGAATACATTGCCATGGATCCCTCTAATCCTTTCTACAGTAGGCCTGGGTACATTCAGTGTCAGCACAGGTGGGCCGCTTGCTCTAGTCTAGATATCTGGAGAAGAATTCAATTATCATGAGGGATTCAAAATGCTGAATGTCCATATGTGTTTTGTCATATGACTTACCTCTGTCATTGACAAAAATCCTTTTCACCAAATATTTTTCTCATTTGAAAGATGAACATGATATTTCTCTCTGATATGATAATCACTACGCATCTGTAGAACATATTTATTGACATCACGGCCTCAGTTTCTAACTTTCTTTCTGTTTGCATCATTCGTTATTCCATTTCTGTCTACATCCTTTGATGTGTCGACATTACCAGTGATCAGCCGATCATCTTTTATTCTATACTCATTCCTTATCACAAATTTTACAAAATTTACATCTCATTGCCATCTACGAATCGCAAAATCGATATTTTGTATAACTTGTGGTTGCAACAGGGAACCACCCTTCGGAATCTCTATCCCTTTCTGTCTCTCTGCCTCTCTCTCTCACTGTATCTCTCATTCTTCCTCTTCCTCCCCTTAACTCGCCCTTTTAACAGTGTAATCCGTCTTAAGCCCCCCTACAAAGACCAGTATGTAGAGGTGTTTGCCCACTTCTACTACTTGAGCCTGCAGCCTCATCACCCGTCCCATCCTTCCTCTCGCTGGTCCCTTGTGAAAAATGTTCAGGTAACTTCTCATATTGTCTAAATGATAGGCTGTAATATAGAGGTAAGAATTTTTGCCCTTTTTTTTATTTCTTACTGTACTTTTTTTCAAAACTCAACAGGATGTGGACGTCTGGTCTTCGAGAAATCCTATATAAATATGTGTATTGCTCTCTCATTTTCTTTCTTGCACATCAGTCATCATGAGAAGCTTATCACTGTATATGATTGTTATAACCAAAAAAAAACTTTTCAAACTCAGCTCAATAGAATCTCTAGAGTCAGCGCTATCTTGCTGTGTAAAGTCAGGTAAACTAAAATACATAGTGAAAAAGGGTCCATTGCCGAATGCAAGCAAAAAGGGGGCGTACATGAGCAAGATGACCTAGCATTATGCCACATAATATTTTGAAGATTCATTTGCTGGCAATGTTTCCTCTCTTAAATGGGGTCAGATTATATTTGCACGTATAAATATTATGTTTTATGTTAATTCGTCATTCAAGGTTTCAATAACACAAAGGGACCAGGGGAAGGTTATCACTCACTTTAGAGGAGGTGTTGTGATAGAGGAGTTTTGGGTTTGTACCAGACCCCCACTCTATAGAGAGACCGGTTTATAGAAGGGTACATACCTTACATACGTGACATGTAGGCCCAAAGAAAATGATTAGGGCAATTTGGTTACACATGAACAGATCTTTAGAAATTGGTGGATCATAAAAGCTCCCAGTATGCGCCTTGGTAGTAGCTGTTCAATATCGTGGCCAACAACTTATATGGAGACCAGTGTACGAAATTGGTGAGATAAGGGCGTGGTGATTATTTATCAATATGGTGGGGGGGGGGTACATGTATGGGTGTGGGGGGGCGCAAAAACTTTTGACCCTCTTTTTAGGAGAGAAAAAAAACCTGTGCACTACTATAGATCAATGAGCAAGTTGTGAAAATCATCCTTGCCTCTAGGATGGGGGGGGGGGAGTCACAAAAAAATGTTGACTGCCGTCAAATGGGGGACGTAAAAGATTTCTGCGCATCTGCCCCAAAAACCCACCCCACTGTTGATAAATGATGAACACTCCTTTAAATGGAGGGACAGGTGAGGGACGGTGCTTTCTGATATAAAGCATTGGCCTTGGGTGGCGACATCCTAGTAGGAACTCTGAATCCAGCTGATGGGGACCAAGAACCCCCACTTGACAATGTCAAACATAGACACCTTTTCGTCCACGGGGGAGGCAAGCATGGCAAGAGAGGAGGAATACCCCCAGAAAGGTAGACAATTTCAGGGTATAATGATTACTCTATAGTTGAGCCCTTGTAAACCTTATTTTGATTAAGGTTTCATCAAGGTGGCTTGTGTCTCTTATCTTGGGAATCTTTCAGGGTGGAAGGGTTCATAGCATTCTATCGGAATCCGGATTTACTTTTTTTATTCTTTCATTTGTGTGTTTCTGTCCCCATCAATATTAACCAAAGTGAATATATAAGATTCACAAAATGTTATATAGGAATGCCCTTTTATTGTAGGTATCTAAGTGTCCAGGCACTGATCACAGTGGCAGGGCTCCCTGCTGCCGACAGCAATATACATATCCAATATTGTATAAGCAATCCAAATGATTATGCTTCCATGAATGCAATTAAACCTAGCCAGTACACGATTTTAAATTCCTGGCCCATGTATACGGTCTGCTGTAATTGTACTAGGTAATGTATACTATATAATGGAAAGCATTAACTTTGGGGTAAATTATCCATAAATGTTGTAGGTATATTTTGGAAGGGATACCACAGGACAGTAAAAGGAGAGAATAAGGAAAAGTCTCTCACCTTTTCCCTTTCATTATATTTCAGAATAGAAAATGAATTCCACACACAATGATCAATAGCCACCAAAGGCCTATCATTCTCTAATAATTGTTAATTACTTTATTGCATCAAAATACACTGACTACCTGAAAGAACGGATGTTTCTTACACTGAGAAAAAATTCTTACTCACTTGAGTCTAGATCCAGCCTCAGGCAATATCGCCAAAATGAGTATGGTTTGAGACTTGGATGATAATCAGGCAAGCTAGAATATCTCCCCAGGATCAGCCTTAGGATCTGCCTGAGTATCATCTAAGGTTCAGGCTGAGTCTCAAACCATATTTATATTGGCAACATTGCCTGAGGCTAGATCTAGACTCAAATGAGTAAGAATTTGTTCTCAGTGTAGCAACTACCTATGTTTTAAGATGCAATAAACTAAAAAGGCGTGAATTCAAATTTTCACCTTTTGCTAAACATTCTTTTTCGCTCTTTGTGGACTTACAAGAAAGTGTTTTCCTGTGATGGGCGGGATATTGGAGGAGAAATGTCCCTGAGGGCAGGTATATAATCTATTATACCACGATTTCGGGACTTCCAGTGGTTTTATATGCAGTTTAGCCATGCATTATTCCGCATATACCACCCATGTGCATTTTTGAAATTTTTGGTATATACTTTTTCGGGGTCAAGTTGGACTTAGAATATTTTGGGAGACAGTGGCAGACATAGAAAAATAGAAGTCTCGCCATTGTTTCAATGTGAAAAATCGTCCCAACTCGTATGAGGATTGAACCCCGGCCGCAGTGGTGGTAGGCGAAGGCCTTAGCCATAGCGCCACACTGAACGGTGATGAAATCCAATGCGAAGGTAAATAAGTTCTAACCTGCTATGTTTCCAGTCAGTTTTAGTATGGAATCCAACCATGACATGTTATAATATTGAAATCCCAAGAAGTTTTCGATCCATAGACGAGGAATGCATGCTAATTTTCTCCATTTTCTTCGATATAAATAAGAATCCATTGATTTTTCCATCGTAAGCGAGTCACAGTCTGGCCATTCCCACCCGCCTCCTTGTTCGGCGAAAGTGTGTCAGAGGCCCGGATGTGGATATAGGTCATCCGCTCGCCGTACGAGGAAGACGGCGAAAATTTCGGACCGGTTTGGAAAATCAATCTGCGGCTTGGGTATATACAGCATGTACGGCCCTAGGGCTGCAATATCCATGATCTATTAGCTTAATATGGCATGGTATCATATGGTTTATTTATCAGGGTTCTCGTATCTTTTTGGTATAATTGATATTGGAAGGAAGACATTTCCAGGGATTAAGTGTCCCATGGGGGAAATGTCCTATTAGGGATATGTCGTAAAGGAAACAGATGTGAGGCTCCTACCTCACAAATATCACTTTGTTAGATGTGGACATGGTGAAGCCTCTAGATGGGTTGGAAGTCACAATCTTGTAAAGTCACAAATGACGAAGTGGCGCCTCTAAATCGCGAATAGGGTTAGGATTGGCACTATGGGAAAGATTATTATTCAAGATAGGTGTAGGGATAAGGCTAGGGTGAGGGATAGGCTGAGGAATATGGTTGGGGTTAAGGATAGGAAAATGTTAGAGAATGGCATTTGTTTAGGGATAGTTACAAGAATAAGGCTAGTGCACAGCCAAAAATAACTTTCTTATTTTAAGAAATTATTTCTCATTTTAAGTAAAATTAACTTAAAACAAGTTTGTCCGCCAGGTAACAAAATTTTACTTGAAATCTTGATATGTCCAGCTTACTTGAATTGAGAAATACAATCTTAAGATATAAATTCTTGAATCAAGTAATTTATTCTCAAATCAGGATTCAATTTTCTAGAATATTTCTTAAAAGAAGTAGATAATTCTCATGGAAGAGGATTATTTCAAGATAAACTTACTCATACTTTTTCTTAATACAAGCTATTTTTTCTCATTTCCAGTATTTCAAAAAACATTAATTTCCTTGTTTGTAAAGTGGATATGATTTTTATCTATTATGGAAATGCTTTAGATCGAATAGAAGGTTATCAGTATAGGTGACTCAGTGACAGAGGTTCATCAGATAACATGCAGCTCTTTGAAGCCACATTTTCTTAAGTGAATAAAACCTTTATTCACAGTCTTTGACTTAATGAAAGGCTGTGGCACATCCCACACTTACATTATCATATCATCTACGCAAAAGGTGTTTACCTTCCTTTATGCCTTGAATTTCCCTCAATCAACTATCAGACCAATGGAACTGATACCAAATTAATTCCAAATAAGTTTCCTTCAGTTTTCACTTTATGTTACCACATCTAATATTTTAGGACCAAGTTTAAGCTAGGAATTTGTACTTTGTACTGCAAATAATTCAGCATAACAGGTAGTGCTGGCACCTAGTGGCAGACTACATAATTTCCTCATTTTAAGAAAATAATACTTATCTGGCATGTTAGAAAATATTCCTTGCTCAATTTCTAACAAGATCTTAGTTCTACCTTTTACTAGATGTAAGAAAACACCTCTAGTTTAATAAATCTCATATTAAGAAATTAGACTTTCTTGTTTTAAGATATAAGATAAATAATGTTACCTGGTGGACAAAACTACCAATTTTGAGAAATTTTCTTAAGAAAAATAATCTTGAAAACTCAAATCAAGAAGGCAGCTCAAGATTTGTTCTAAACTTGATTTTTCTTAAAGACAAGATGACTGATGAATCTTATAACCAGAATTTTTCACATAACTAGAAAAGATTTCTTATATCAAGTTTATTTTCTTGGATAAGAAAATTATTTTTAGCTGTGTGTTAGGGATAGGGATAAGGATTATGGATAGGTATAAGGATAAGGTCAGTGTTAGGGATGGAAATTAACACTAAGGATAGGATTAGGGGTTTAAAGGAGAACGATAAGGTTAGGGATAGGAAAAGAGTAATGCCCAACAGGTGAGAATGCGCCTCCGGGGGGATTTTTAGTAGTGGTTTCGGCCACCAGGGGGCAGTATATGGGGAAAACACTGACAAATATGCTTAAAAAAGTTTGAGACCAATTTTAGATTATTCCATCCCCACTGACAATGTTCCTTTTTTGGAACATTGGTTGCCATGTGAACATAGAAAATTGGTAGATAAAGCAATTTCTGGTTGCTATGGAAACCATTCCTCTATTCCAATTGGGAATTTTTGCAGTTCCTTCAGGAACCCAGATCTGAAAACAGAACTCAAAAATTGCTTCTAGAACCAATTTTATGACAAAGACATCACATTTCTTTGGTTAATTAAAAAGAACTGTATTTTTATGATAGGATATATTGCATTTAGAGGGTATTTCCCATTTTCAGTTGTACACAAGCAATTACAGCAAAAACTACCGGGGATATTTTAGCTCAAGATAACTCATTTTAATGACCATGACTTAAACCTTAAAAGCCATTTCCCCCCAGGAGTCATGTTTTCCCTCACCTGGCCACAGTTAGTGATATGCCTCGATATAGATGGGGTTTAGGAGAAGGGACGATGGAGTAATGGGGAGACTCCTGAAAATTCCTTTGGTAATGTCATGATTTTTGGGAGTATTACTACAAAAATTAGGCATACTCTCTATCTTTGTATCATTTCGAAATTTCTAAAGGGTGTTTTACAACCTTTTGTCATATTCTTTGTCACACGGCTATGTCTCACAAATGGTCCCCATTTGACATAGTTTTTAAGATCCAAGATAAGGTTTCTGTGCACATGTGCTGGGAATGCGAGATAGGGGACTTGAAAACCGTCACAACGTCACTAATGGTCCCAGTCTCGAGAATGTTTCGGAGCATCTTGAGAGCTACGGGGTCGGACAGGAGATGTCAAGAGGCCTAATTTCCTTCCCTGATATCAAGGGGAATCACTTTCATCATACAAAGGCATAACAGCTCCTTACCCCCACCAACAATAAAGTGCCTTGGCCCTGTGAGAATATCTGCTTACTAGTTGTGGTCCATGTTCCTGTCAGCATTTATTAGGAATTATTTGTATTGGATGAGAGAGACACACCTTGATCCATTTAGTGTACAATACCAAGGGACCATTTGTACCCTCAGGGCCTATATCAAACACATGTGTGTACATGCTACACTGGGCTGTCCCACATAGGGTGCTTCTCTATGTACCTTATTTCTTTAAAAAAGATGGTTAGGTGGAATGGGGCATGGGCGGCTGTTGGTGTAAATGGAAGGGAGGGTTTTATATCCCGTCCAGTCTCTCCATAAAGCAAAATTACCATTGAGTGTCATTTTACAATGATGTTATGCTAGGCCACAGTTTCTAGCTATTTAGCACTGGAAGCTAAGTTACTTCTTGGTCTTTCTCTGAGTAGATGACAGCATATCAACACTTGGAATCGAAGTAATTGAATTTAATAAATATCGTTTTTGACCCATCTTTTTAGACAAAACAATGCACCCATGTCTCTAAGGGATACTGCCGACTATGTAATTAACTTGTAATTAAACTTTACTTTCACAGCTAGCTAGCACTGTATGACTTATAATGACCCCTCCCCATATCACTCCAAGCCTTCGCTAGAATTAACAATATCAGTGGGTCACACTCCCTCACCCACTGAAATTATTATGACCGCAAAATACCTTTACTTTTCACACAGCCCCTTGGTATGATAGCCAACATTGTAGACACCAATGTTTCTACTTGAAAAGAAGCAAAAATCCTCCCAACCACCACCTGGTTAGGGACGCAGAGACTGTCCTTGTGTTCCTAACTGGAAGCAGTAGACTGTAACAGGTCAGACAGTGAATGCCTTACGGCTGGGAGAGGTAGGTGGAAATGAAGCTCTGTTTGTGTGGTGAGGTGGTAGGGAAGATGACACACCTACTAGTTATACATATAGAAGCTGGACAGCAGTGTGTGAAGAAGGGTGAGTACCTTACAGGTACTATAGTGAACCATCATTGGGGTATTAATACATATAGGATCCTGCATAGGATATAGTGCTGGATTATACGCAGTGGATGTACTTATTGACGTGAATAACTAGATGGATTATTAGGTGAGAATGTAACGATTGTTTCAGTGTAGACGCTTGGTCATTCCTTGTAGTGATTTGCGCATATTGTTACAGACTTGTATCTGTTTTGTCTGGAAATTGATAATGAAAAAAAACACTGGATTGTAATTACTATCGCAGGGTAACAGTGGATCTTTAGGAAGTGGTAGGGCCACTGATGATAGGAAATAATCATGGGAAAAGCTGGATAGTAATTTGAAAAAGTCGATTCTAATGATATTTGCTTTCACAAGGAGCACAGAACCTTGAATAAAATGCATGTGAGTAGTTGAGGATAAAGCTATACCCTCCATGGAGGTGTGTGAGTGTGAGTGGAACCAAGCTTAATTTAGGATTAAAATTCGAAAGGAGATACTACGGTATGTGCATTTAATGCTTTTTGGACTGGTGGACATCACCGGTTACTGGTGGTGGGGGGGGGGGTGAGCTTTAGCTACCCCAAGATGATTTGTAGCCAATGGCAACAGCTGTTACACTTTTTCCTCCATTGATAGATTTAACTAACATGGACCGAGACTCAGACTTTCCCTACCTATTATCTCCATACGTGTTTAGCTTGGGGATGGCATAACTCCCGGCATAACCCCACCATTTCCACAGCTATTTTTGGGGGGATCTTTCCTCCTGAACACTGTTTAGTATTACCACACACTATAGCCACTGTATCCAACTCTGGTGCTCTGTTCGTGGGGAGCCTACAAACTAGATGCTCACTACAGCATGGCTAGTGTTTCCCTGTTGTTCCAGGTATAAAGGGCCCCTTTATTGGGAGGATCACTTGGGTAATACAGGAAAGCTTCAATTTGATTTAAGCACTTAAATTAACTGATTAACATGGTGTTTGGTGTTTTGGAAGACGTTTGGTATTGACTGCGGGAGGTGTAGATAATTTATGGAAGGGGTTTGAAAGGGTTTCTATACTTGTAGATCATGCAAAATCTGGAGGTAATATATAATGCATAGACTTGCACGAGTTGGCTTCAGGGGGTGATAGAAGCATGAGCTGTAGGCGAATGCTTCTATCAAACCTCTGAAGCCAACGAGTGCAAGTCTATTCATTATATATTGCCCTTATAACACAGTTTCCACCATTAATTCTAAGTATTTACCTTCAAAAATGATCTAATCCATTCATTTCTTATGCGAGTCGACAAGACGGCCCTCCACCATCTTGGTTTCATGTTGACATATGGTTAAGCTGGTGACCTCCTGCAACTCCCATTCTCGTAGGTCTACTACTGCGAACACGTTGAGACAGGGCTGCGCCAGTCTAAAATCTAATCCATTCTGTACACACCAGGCGGCGGCACCTGTAGTATTGACAGAACGGGGAAGACGCACGGCAAGTCGCTCGATTCGAAAGTTTAATAATTTTTTATGTTAAATTCAGCCTTAATATCAAGGAATCTAGTCGACAGATAGGTAGAATATGGTTTCAACTATGTTATGTCCAAAGGATTTCGCTATATTTGGTCTATAAGCTGCAAAAATGTCCGCTGTCCGCTCGCCGTGAATTTTGGGTGCTCTATCGCCAGATATAGGAATCGATATTATCCATTTTCGGCACTGAAATCTCTCTAACCGTGTTATAAAAAGTGATATGTGACCCATCCTTACAAAACGGTTCGGAAGTCGCACATGCAAAATGTTTAGTTATTGGCATATTCATTTGCAGCTCATCAAGAGCTTTCATTTGGTATATAACACTTGCATATTTGAACTAGGTGACCCTCTCCAGAACTTCTTTAGGAAAATTTAGTCGGATCGATTAAAAAATGATTAAATTGAGATAATTGACATATTAAACATTTAATAATCTATGAATCCTATATTATTCCTATGTAATTCTATATAACAATTAAAATTAGATCTATGTCTTTTAGGCATTTGGGACCTAAATTCAGTTTAGTAAGCAAGGATTCTGAAAGATATCTACCCATATGTAAGAAAAATGATAAAATATCAATTTTGAAAAATCTGATATTTTTGACACTATACCACTTGAAAGGGCCATATCTAGGCTTCTAAATGTGCGACTTCAGTACCACTTTGTTAGGATGGGTCACATATACTATATGCCCGGGAGGGGTATATGAATTTCTTTTGACACGGGCGTGCGGCTAGACCTGTGACAGCCCTCACCCTTGCTAGGGCATTCTTTCATGGAAGTTTCTAAAAAAACAACAACTCTGCCTTAACTGGGGCACTTATGACATAACAGTCATCGATTTGGCACGACATTTTGGCACGACATATCTTACGTTTACCTTCTTTGGTGTAAATATGACTTTGAGCAAATTTCTCCTCGTAAATCATTCTATTGCAGAGTACAATGCCCATGGGCGCTTTAACGTATTATTTCATGACAAAAGGCTTAACTTTTTAATGACTAGCCCAAAACTATGCATGTTTGTGCACCTTTTAAGGACACCCTGTACTTAGCTATTGCCGTCTTGGTTTCATTAGATATAGGTGCTGGTATGGGATGACTTGACTTGGTTCCTAGACACTACAGAAATAAACAGAATCCAGTATGTCTACAATTGACTGTCGCAGAATTGCGCAGTAACACCAGGGAGCTAAAGACGAGGGAGATGGAATGGCATGTGCCATTAATTCAATTTTATCTTTCACACAGAATACATTTCCCATCATTTTGCAAGGAGTTGTTCCGACTCAATGGGCATTAAATGAAACCCCCTTTTAATAAGGAATATTAAAAAACAGAGGATATATCATGAGAGCAGGGTGCTACCTTACAATGGCTATTAGTGAAATAGCTATTTAACATAGAATACACGAAGAACCCACTGAGTAGCCTAGATATTCAATTTAAGAGTTCTTTTGTCCCTTTAAATGTGTGGCTCAGTGAAACATGTCTAGCAGCTGCCTAACCCAATGGTAATCTATCTGTTGCCCCACCATGATCTATCTAACTATAATTTGATCCCTGAGATTTCAAGTCTGTCATATCAAATAGATTCATTACTCTATTCATTTTAACGTCTACATCCCCAATCCACCACCCAAATCACTACAGATCCTCATGACAAGATAGACACTCTTTCTTTTGAGAGAGAGTATGTATGAAGTGGATACATTGTTTGAAGTTTGTGTTAGCCATTTTATGCTTATATATATCCAGACTAGAAGATTCACAAAGAGTCGTATTTGTCCAATGTGGGATATCAGATGGAAATGTTCTAGGATAACTGCCATCTGATTGTGGTCCTGGAATGTGAGAAATAAACCAATATATACCTCAGGAACACCTCTCAAGATAATTCCTCGGAGTGAGGCCATAAGGACTCAATATGGAGGCCTAGTGGGAGCCGCCATTTTGAATTTCGCTGGTTGAGGTAAAACCCACTGATAACACATATCATGATGGGTAACTTGTCCCTGGTTAACAACCACCTCCAGGGACATGCTGGTCCCATCCTATCAGTGTGCGTCGCCGGTACCAGCCCCAGACCAGCTAGTTGCCGATACATTTGACTATAACTTTACCATTAGGGGGTACCTTACCCATAAGCACAGGTCTAGTCAAATATAAGGGCAGGATAGTGGTCTGTTTTTTTTTCGGACTCACCCCTTAAAGTATATCCTGATAAAGGTGGTGCAGGACATATCTCTTCTATGCTTGGAAATACATCAGAAGCCACCTTTCATACACAAATGTGTTCTCAGGGATAGCATGGTTCTTCTATTACAGCTGACTTTTGCTATGAGGTTAATTCAAAACAGTGCTAAGGGAGCATTCATTATTTATGGTGGGGTTGGGGGTGAGCATTTGGCGAAAGAGAATAGGTCAAAAATAAAAGGCCCCCCCTAAAGAATACATCCAAAATTTTTGGCCCCCCCTCAAGAATAGGTTAAAAATAAGGGGCCCCCCAATGACAATCATCCATGAATATTCTTTTATCTAACATAAATGCCAAAGCCATGCCTATACATTGTGTGATACATATAATTATACCTCTCCTTTAGCTATAATTCATGGGAGTATTACTTTAACCTTTTAATGATTAGCATTGACTATAGTCGACACCATGTAGGCCTAATATCCATTTTAGCCCTCCTTATATAGGAATTGTGTGGGGACTGCGAATACATATTCATTCTAATAACCGCACGGGTGCTGAAAATTAATGATTAGATGGTCGAAACCTTAATACAAAAATCATTTCCAAAAGGCACACCCCTAAAGTCTAAAAACCATTGTTTTTGCTCTAAAAAAACTGTACTTTTACATTAGCATGATTTTACACCAGGGATGTGTGCTTACAGACCAAAAGGAGAGGGGTGCGCTTATTAGTGCAGGTGCATTAATTAGAAGGTAGGCCCTTACTCCTAGGAAATTTAACTGCCCCATGGCCAGATAACTCATGTGTCTTCTGCCCTTAATGGGTTAATACACCCAAGGGATAGGTGATAGAATTGGTCACAACTCAGATACACCTTATAGACAAGGTATTTTTGTGTAGAATAGTAGACCTATTACTGTAAAAACTCATGCATAAGGTGAAGATTATACATGAGGATAGCTCTCTCAGTCAGGCCCATAAAGAATCCTCCTAAAGTCAGGGTGTGCTAGGATTTTATATTGTAGAACAGTACTTAATTTTCCAACTTTCACCCAATCTGTGCCTCACCCACAGGATATTTTGTACATACTGTAATCTCCCGCGTATAAGGTGCGCCTTATACGCGAATCAGATTGTTCGTGGGTCTCTATATTCCCTTAAACTGCTGAATGAAGCATACTATTCTGCTCACCATAAAAATGTGTTTGGAAATATATGTGCACCCCATTCACTGAGAGCTTTATTAATTAATTATATTATTGACCTTTTAATCAAGAGAATCCATGCAGCATTATAATCAATCCTCCTGGCTGCCATAGCACTGCTGCCACCTGGTTTGTAATTCTAGAAATCAGAACATTCCACCAGGTGTCTTCCCTGAGTTGGGGGTGCGCCCTCTACGTGGGCTGCACCTTCTACACAGGAGATTACGGTACTTTTAAATCCCAACATTTGCCAATTGGGTTTTACCTTGACCTGGGGCTTACATGTATACCCACATGAGATGTGCCATATAACATGGCATTACACATTCAGGTGGTCATGTATCTTACATTACCTTCACACAAGTTGGATGTTCCAAAAGTTATTTGAAAAACTTTCAGTACTTGCTCCCAAGCCTAAAGTCAAATTTATTTCTATACTTCATACACTCTGGACTACAGTAAATCCTCATGTGGAGGATGCACCTTTTATAGAGGAAACACCTTGGGTTGATGGAAATGATTCAAGACCCATCTGAGATTAAGTTTCGCTCATTTTAGCACTGTTTTATGGTATGAAATCCTTACCTATAAGCTGCACCCTGATTACTAAACCAGTACTAAACCTTCAAAAATCACATACACCCCTCCCGATGTGCCTTATAAGATTTCCCTCAACTCAGGGTGCGTCTTATATGCGAGGTGTGCCTTATACCCAGGAGATAACAGTATCATGTTTTCTCTCCATGAACCTTTACAGCATGATTTGGGGGAGATTTAAGCGGGATGAATTTATGCAGTTATTCTTCTGGGAAACATGTAAGATCACCAGCATGACATGTCTTGTTGTTCATAAGAGAGACTCAGATTCTTTGAAATATGGTGCATACTATGTATCATCTCTATAAGAATATGCGACATCTAGATGAAATAGGTTAAAAATCAGCTGTAGCTGCATGTACTGGTAGTCATTGACAAGAAATGCACATTTGTATTGATCAATTGAAAAAGATCTCTGAATATAGTTCCATCCAATTAGATTTCACTGAACTGGATCAATTTGATTACCTTTAGTCTTTCAAAAGGAGTCCCTGATACATTAAAAGACATTTTATGGTGACAAAATTCGCGGCATTTTGGATAAATATCCTAAAGATAAATGACCCCCCTCTAAGAATACCCTGAAAATATTTGGCCCCCCCTAAGAATACCCTGAAAATAAATGGTCCCCCCTCAATTTGCTCACCCCCACCCCTGCCATAAATAATGAATGCTCCCTAATTTACCACTATTTTGAAGGGTTACCCTTGAAGAGATTTTGGGTGCAGGTTCAATAGAGTTATAGTGCAACTGAAGAAGAGTTGGAAGATCTGAAAAAGGAAATATATAAAAGAAAAAATTGGGCTAATCTTCTTATTACCTTTTTTTCCAAATCTGTGTGTGTGTGACAAAGATCTCTGTGCTTTCAACAAGTGTATACTCCCTTCTACATTTTTTTTTTTCAATGAAGTCAGGCGACTTCTTTTATTCAATGTAATCTCACGTGGAAGGTGGTCGTAAGGTAATTCTTACATTGAATCGAATCGAAATTGGTGGATTGCAATCCATTGACTTTAGTCATATGGTATTAACTACTTTTCATCAATGATAACATGTGTATCACTTGCCGTGTCTATTGGTTTGGCACATTGTGTGTGCATGAGAGTCACTTATTGATATGTATTCCATATAAATGTGAGATTCAGCTTAAAACTAGGAAAGTAGCTCATTAGCCATGTGGCAACAATCATTACAATCAATAGAGCTATAACATATAGTAATACATATGTACCATTACCAGTATCATTTTATTTTGTGTAGTTGTTGAACCCCTCCCCGGCTTGCCTCGGTTTTACCCATCAAGGGAATGTTTATGGCTGCAAAACATTGGGACATATAGGTGTGGGCATAGTAAAGAAGAGTTTTTTTTGTTTTTTTTCCCCCTTCTTTTTTTTTTTGTGGCTGGTTTGACTTAGATTTGACTTTGATTCCATCCACCAGCAACAATTCCCTCCACCCGCACATATTTACATATAATAATGAGCAGTGTAATGAAGGATGAATATAAATAGTATTCACTTGATAACATCTATACCAAGATATAACTGCAGAAAAAAAAAACTCAGAGGAATATGTAGTAAAGGGCATCAAGCATTAAAGTGACAAAAGGTATAACAGTTGTATGACTACATACCGGTGAATAGCACACCCATTTACTATTTATTCCTGCCCCCCTCTCCTTCAGAGTCAAAGTCAGAGTCCATCTCTGGCTCCAATTGTGTTTTCCTGAGGTGCCTCTGGAATATGTTTTTGGACTCAGCAAGTTGTACCCATGCTGGGATCCTGTCCCATAGCTTTTTACCTGGATACAGCGGGCCTCTCTTGTATTTTTCCAACCTGGGCCGTCGCAGCCTGATCTGTATCTTATGATCAGCCCTAGTTCTAGGGTTTTCCGCTGGTCTTAACCCTAATTTGTGACATATTTATACATTACTAATAATAATTGCTCATCCCTCCTATCCTGGAGCAGTGGCACCTTTGCATCCTTATGTAAAGTAATGGTTTCAATCTTGGAATAATCCCCTTTACAGATTTTAAGCCCCCTATTTTGCAGTCTCTGCAGCTTTTGTATAGAGGCAAGGTTTGCACTATTTGTGAGAAAACTACAATAATCAAAGAATGGCAACACGGTTTGTTTATAAATCTGCAGTGCTGTATGCTTGTCAACTAGGTATCTTATTCTACCTAAGGTATACAACTTGTGACTGACCGTTTTAATGGTGTTCTTAACATGTGGTTCCATGCTTAACTTGCTATCGACTATCACTCCTAGGTATTTGTAATTGTCGGGGTTACCCAATGCTGTATTATTGACTATAATTTCATGCTCCTGGCATTTCTGTATCTGGGACTTGTTGCCATGCCACACTACTTTTATTTTACTAGCATTAATGGTTAACCCGTTTACCTTACACCAGTTAGCAATTTTAGACACATCGGATTGCAGCTTTAAAGCTGTTCTCCTGAGGTCTTCATCTTTTGCAACCAGTGCAATATCATCTACGTACAGTTGAATAGAGCATTCATCTATACATTCCTTAATGTCATTTATAAACATTATAAAAAGTAGGGGCCCCAGGATTGATCCTTGGGGCACCCCAAATTTGACTGTTTTGGCTTTTGACTTATGATTGTTGAGCAGTGTGACCTGGCATCGGCCCTGGAGATTACCACCTAGCCATCTGGCAAAGCCAGTGCCAAAACCGTATGAGTGAATTTTACGTACCAATAACGTCTGGTGGATGGAATCAAACGCCTTGCTGAAATCGACATAGCACACACCTGCTACTTTCCCTTCGTCACGTGTAGTGTATAATTCTTCAGTGAGATTAACAACCGCCTCTGTGGTGCCCCTCCCTTTTCTGAAACCATATTGCCTGTCAGATAGCAAGCCTCTATTATCAAGGCTGTTTGTAACGAGGCTATGGACCAGTTTTTCTAACAGCTTGCCCGGTATAGGCAGCAGGCTGACTGGGCACCAATTAGAGACCTCCGAGAGGGAGCCAGATTTGGGTATCGGGATGACCATGGCTTTTGACCATTCGTCCGGGAAAATTCCCGTACTTATACTACAATTGAATAGATTTCTCAGTTGAGGGGTGATAACAGTGAAAGCATCTTTACAGACCCTGGCTGATACATCAAGAAACAGTTTATTCATCAATAATTTTAAGTGGCATTATTAAGAACGTCCTCGAGTTCTATAACTATACCTGAAACAATATCCTGTCTGTACCACTTTACCCTGGAACTGGGTATCTTCTTACAATGTGACTGAGTATTCCTTGGTGTTGATATTCAGTCATTAGCTTTTCTTTGTAACCAGAACAATCGTCACCGCCCTATCTGCAAGGAAATTCCAAGACCTATAGCCCCAGTCTCAAGAAACCGATGACCCATCGTTTAACGGTGCGTTTAATGCCACATGTCCCCTACCCACCATATCCAGCCAATCCTCCAAAGAAAGACATCTGCCGGCCTATCTAGTACACTATTTACATGCTCCCAGGTGACATGGGAGGGCATACACTCAATCCACCCTGCCAGGGACATACATAGGGATATATTCGTGTCCGTAGGTAGAGGAGGATCCATAAGCCCTATCTGTGCCAGACCTAGAATATATAGGTTCCAAGGGGGTGGATCTGATACTGAATCAACATGTGACAAGGAGGATTATCTAGAGGATTATTAGAGACACTTCTATTGGATTTAGGGACTATTTTCCTGTGCCTGGCGCTGGGAGGAATTAGAAGAGCAAGGGTGGAAGAGAGAGTGGAAGAGCAAGGGTAATAATACGAGGCTTTCCTCTTTTCACCAGTCCAAGTCATAGAACTTTTCTATTGATTTGGACGGTATCATGATAAGCTTGGTTATTTTGAATATGGAAACATTGATATCCTCTAGAGATGGTACCTAGTGTAGATCAGTGGGGAGGGGCTTTTTGGTGGAGCGCATTAGCATTCATATGGAATACGTGCCAGGAATCAAGTCTTGAGAAAAACATTACTTCATCTTTAGAAAGGAAACTACCTGCTCATGAATGACACGATATTTAGTGTAGAGTTTTACTAGCTTTGCTCTATTTATTAAAGACATCAGATTTGGTACTACTATTTCTTATACAACCTCTAATATCAAATATCATTATATGTTTTAGTGTCATTTTCTAAGATAGTTGTCTAATAGCCGACAGCCAGCCAGACATAAGTAAACAAAGCCACTAGTACAAACGGTGAAATGGAATGCTAGATGTGAGGAGTCACCTCTATACGATTTTATTAGGGACAGGTGGAGTACGATGACATTTTATATACCGTTGCAATTGTGATATATTCTAGTTCATGGATACCCATTATTCACTGATAGATACCTAGAACATAAGCAAAATCTGTGATTTTCATTTTACCAACTAACCCACCTCAATCAAACAGGATGTTTAATAATTGCCCCTTCAACTCTGTACCTAGGGCATGCTCATAACATCGTACATGCTTCTTACAATATCGTTATGTAAAACACAAATAGTAGGTTCTTTGAATAGAGGACTGTTTTAACTTCCATGGCTGCACATGGGCTTTTCCCTCTCTGTTTTATGTTGAGGAACTGCACACTGCAGCCACAAAAGTGAAATTGATTACCATAAGTGGGGGAATAGTATCTCAGCAGGGGAATTAAAGAATAGTGAGGGGCCCGGGGTTATTACGCTGCCCAACTATCTGATAAGCAACACCATTATCAGTGGTTATGCCTAATGCTATACAGTTACAAAATCCTTCAATAAGTGCCCAAACTGGATAATCTGAATCATTTCATCCTGGGATAGAGGCACTGAGTTGACACTTGAACATTGACAGTGCTCTATTCTACACTATCCTTATGTGTGACAGCACCTTCCATCTCTACTTAGTGCTGTTCTTATTTGTAACAGCATCTCAGGTGTATCATTTTTATAAGCTCGCTGTGAGTGGGAATAGAGCCTGTGTCTGCAGGGAGGGTCCGATCTGGAGTGCTACCATCTGGAGTGGACCATTCCTTATCAAATAACCTTCTTAAATATTGTCCAGGATCCTGGACCTCACTGATTGGTGCATTCCCACCTGCTAATGAATATTTATAACTGGAGCTTGTTCCCCTGTGACTATACGTGGTGCAACTTCATCACTTGCTATAGAACCAGCAGGCTTGATGCAACTACAAAATGTCAGCTGGGGCTGGGATTGAACCCAGGACCCTCCACTCTCCTGACTGAGCTAACCAGGCAATCAATTTACCAACAGACAAGGGAATAACTTATCTCTTGACTTATCTCATTTGATATTCATCATGGGGTTTAATGTACCCCATGATGAATATCAAATGATGGCCTTTTAACAGATCAATCTTCATCAGAAGTGAGTTCCCAGTGGGCACAACACCACCGATTAGTAGTTGAATTTGTGCTTCAAGACAGCACTGGGTATTCAATCCAGACAGCACTGGGTATTCAACTATATCCAGATGCAAATGCAGCCCTTGTGACAGTTGAAGCCCTAGATTGCAGATGCAGGGCTGTGACAGTAGGGCATATACAGAGCTTATAAGTAATAGTCTTTTGAATGGATAAATATCCCTGCAAATTACGTTCTCATTAGTCAGTGCACTGCTATCGGTTTATAAGGGCTTCTTTTGGGGTGTATCTTGTAAGGTCTTCTTAGGAGGTGTGAATGAAGGGCTGCAGACATAGAGCTTATTGGTAGCTGATTAATGAGTGTATCTTAAATGTCCAATTAGGCCTGCAAATGGAGTGCCTATTTCTCAGTTTGGTGAGTGAAGTTAACAAGGGGTGCATCTGCAGTGGCTTATACTTGCTGCATATGAATCCCATTGCTATTACCATCAACTTCTGGGTATTTTGACTCTGGCGGAAATTGATCCAGGGATATTTCGATTTGAGTTTCTGAGCTCTGGCAGGTGAGCTAGCCATGTCAAAGTGAAGCAATCTTATTCTCACAGTCTGATCATGGATAAGTATTCATAGTGGGTTTGTGCAGGCCCTACTTAGCCCCCCTGCCAACCATTCCTGTACATACTGAATATCCTTTGTATTATCAGATAGTCCCTGATGATTGTAGTGATGATTCTACTAGTGTGATGTGCCCGGTGAGCTTATACCCTACCAGGTGGATGGGAATATTTTTCCTCTTCTCCCACATGTATGTGAACGCCACCTTAAACCTGAAACCAGGGCTTCCCTAGCCCACTTAAAGGGTCTATATCTCCTCTCTCCTATCCCTCGGGATGCGTGTGGTGCACATAATTATGCGCGGGCACTGACACATTCCTCTGTGAAATTGTGTAATGTAGTTCTCACCATGAATATGACCTCAGCTGTCGAAATGGCGTTAAACATCTATTACTCACTCACTCACTGAACCTGAAACCCACTTCTGCTCGCAGTATAGAAATGAGATTCTTCTGGGTCATATTCCTACCCTTCCTCATTCCACCTTCATGCATGGTCTTTCTCAGTAAGCACACCTTGGACGCCCACACGGACATTTCGTCTGAAACAAGTATAGTCCTATAATATAAAAGGCTGTTGTACCTGGTATATATGTACAGAAATGGAGATTAAACATAAAAATCGTTTTTGTGTGCATTTACTTTCATGGCTTTATTTAGATGATTTACAAATAGGCAAGATATTCGGCTAGAGAGGAAGCAACCATGAAGCAGCACTACGTGTGTTGTCCTGGGGGATCTGATGGTTGGGGGAGTGGGGCTTGGTGGATGATTTTCTTGTGAGGGCGACAATTTTTCTGACCCCATGAGAATAGGTTTGTGAAAACTTGCTCCCCCCACCAAGATTAGAACTGGCAAAATCCATGTGCCCCATACAAAGGAAAGAAATAGATGAATGTAAAAACTGATAAGACTTAATGTATATATACATGCATCATGGAATAATGCCTTGCCCTGGACACCTGGATTTGTTACGTTGAATTATAAAGTTTTCTATCAAGACCAATTTCATGTATGTTAAATCATCGTGTGTAGAAAATGATTACGACAATAGAACTTCCACCAGGGGTGTGTTTTAATATAGCTGACGACAACAAAACCCTCAAGTTGTCATGCAATCCACTCAGACTTTACATACAAGCTATAACAATTCTTAAATAAAACAATAGTGTTGTACATTTTAATACAATAGTAGAGAATAGTCCTGTGAGACATGGCGCGGCGACTTGTAATCTTGTGTCTAGTTTCAGTTGGTGAGACTGATAGATAGGGCATACTATATATCATATGGGCTTTTGGTAGTATATAGCACAAAATTCAACCAGAACTACCCACTGCAGCTAAGTACTTATAGCATGTAGACTGTCCATTCTGCATGCACCTCACTCAGCTGTCAGAGGGACCTGTCTCATTCAATGTCCAATGTCATAGTCAACAAGTGTGTCATTATGAGTGTACCCTGCTCTGCCTTCCCCCCCCCCCCCCCACATACACACACACCCAACTGCCAATCACTGCGTAATAGTCTGTACCTCGTCACGGGCCAGTGGTCAGCAAACAGGCCAGATCACCCCACCTCTCTGTAGAGGAGAAGCACAGTGTGAGGACACCTGAATACATACATGTTTTCACAGTGTTCCACAAAATCTTTTATAAAGTGAAATATAATGAAACGGGTAATTAAAGTAATGTTTCATCACCAACAGGATATAGATATTATTAGAAAGCACAAGGTGTCCTTATGCTTAGACCTCCTCTGATATTCAAAAATGCAGATATGGTAACACACACTTTAGCACTGATTTCTCCATAGAGATCTTTACCAGTGAATACCTTGTTCAAATACAGAAAATATGATAAAATTGTACCATAAGCCTCTGAGATAAAACCTGTACTACATATATATAGTAGTTTCAGAAGAAACAATTCTAAAACAAAGGCTACAGAGATGCATTTCTGAATCTTAAAATGCTCCAATGCTAATCTGCCATAGGGCTCCAAATGATGAAATGTCTAATCTGTGAATAAAATCAAAAGTATGAGATATATTCTGGAAATTCCTTCACTCATAGTTAAAACACACACAGTGTTGTTATTATATTAGAACATTGTGTAGGAAATAGTCCATATCAGAGGAGCCACAGACAAAAATAGATTGCAGGCTCCCCCTATGCTTAACACCGTGGTGAATCTGAACCATTCACTAGTAAACAAGTGTTACGAGTAGTACCTAGAGTCGCCACACTAACAAAACTACTACTTGCAGTGCGTAAGCTAAAAGTTGAAAAATATAGGCATTGCCCTTTATATAGAGGTATGGTATATTGGTATAATTTGTCCCTTAATCTGTATCATGCTCAAGATGTTACCTCATTCAGGAAACGTTTGTATGTCATTGAAGACCTCATCTGACTAAATAATTATGCAAGAGTGATATGAAACGGAAATAATTATATGAATTCTGACAGAATTATCTAACTGTTATCAACTATTTTCCACTCCTGGAAACGATCGCTACACACACACGATGCAGTCTTATATTGTATCCATCAAAGTTAGTAATGTTGTCTATGTTACTTCTCTTGGCTATAACTTAGGTGAACAACATCAGTATTTAATGATTAATTGCCAATAAAGATTATCAAACTCAATCTCAGGTGGCGCCTGTCTATTGCCCTCGATACCTGCAGGGTAACAGCGAATCTGACTACTGATGTATCAAAATAACATGAGTAATATCTGACGACAACATGCCCTCCCAATTAGATCTTATGATCTGCTAATACACACACAAAAATATTCTGAATATCTTAGGCCTTTCGCCTAACATTTGTTGGACTTGCTAACCCAAGTTGGGAGTTTGCACGTCCCCAAACCACCGAAGTTTTCTTGGGAGTTTACGCCTAACCCTTAGGAAAAATGTCCGACTTGCCTGATTTCTCCTAACTTGCCTTAGACTTTTCCACTAACTACATAGACTTTCATGCAACATAGCAATTCTCTTCATTTTGAAATGGTAAGTGTAAATTCCAAATAGGTTAAGACATCCAGAACAGAGCCTCTCCATTTGAGAAGCAAGTTCAATACCTCACATCATTTTCTTTGCAACCCGTGAACTTAGTTGCTCTGGGTTTATCATAATGTCAAAGATGTGGATATATGAGTAAATCAAATTTCCACAGAAAAGGTGTTTCCATTATTTTTCATTGCTCCTTCAATAACAAATATATATTTATTAAGTGTATTCTGTTAAATCACATGCCAGGTTGAATTGTAGAGGCGTTATTATGTCGATAGTCATTGAAAGCACCATTACTCTGACATTCATAGGCTTTTCCATGATATGCACTTACCATAAAAATCCTCATGCAAACCACACTGCCACCTGGTGTGAAAAAAATCTACTAATCCTTAGACAAAACTGTTGCCCCTTAGACAAAACTACTACCCCTTAGACATGGCTAAGTCAAGTCAGCTTGCCTTAATAGGTTAGTTAATACTACTAACACATTAGTAAGATGTAACTAACATGTTGGGTATTTTGCCTAATGGGTGATTTTGTCTAAGTTAGATTAGTATTTACTAACTTGGATTATTTTCTGTGTATACTCATTCAATATAATAACGGATACATGTGTCTTGTTTCACATAATAGTTGACCCTAATAGTTTTTGTGCCAATAGCCATTACCATGTAATACTTCTATACCACCTACATGTACGGGCCTGTAGATATCAGGCATGGGCGTGATGAATGAAACTTGATATAAAAGACCAAATGTCACTCTTGTTAGTGTCTGGGACATGAATTGTGATAGTTCTTATATTGCCTTTGTTAGATGGTGACAAAAAGTAAACATTGTTCTTGACTCGGCAAGAGTTTAAGGAATTGGGGGTGGGTCAAGCCACTTTAAGAGATATGCTTGGGCCAAAAATGACCATCTTTTAACTTTTAAAAATCCATTAAAATTCTTTTAAGGTTAATTTTGGTTTCGAATCAATGTGTATATTATAGATTACCTTTCGTAGCACCTGCATGACTATAGATTATAGGGGCGAATCAAGTTAATTAAGAGATATTAAAATCATAGAAATAAATAATATATTATGACCAAAAAATTTCTAGAAGATGCTTTGGGGCTGCCAATGTTAAACCTATGGAGGTGTCAGTCAGGTGTCGCCTCAGGGTGTCAACAAACTCCTGCCAAGTAATCCTGCGCATGCACAGCTCACCCCGAAAAATTATGGCGAAGAAGACCAAATTTACACCTTTTAGCTTGAAATTAATGGTTTATTGTATGTTTTAACATGCTTTTCATGCAATATAAGGCCTATTTGAATTGACAATACCTCCCAATTTTGCGTAAATCGAAAGATTCTGCCCAAAATACCGCGACGACTTCTGGTTCAATCCAAAACGGCAGACGGCGAGGCGAAGAACAAAGATGCAGCCTCATGTTTGTATGGAAACTGTTTGATTATACCAAAATGGAGGAGGTGTGGAGTCAAATCGTGCGTTAATCGAAAAATCCAAAATGGCGGACAGCAAGACAAAGAAGAATGATGCTTATTTACAGCATATGGACTAAAATTTTGCGTACATTAAAAAATCCAAAATGGCGTACAGTGAGACGAAGAAGGAGGATGCTTGTTTACAGCAAAATGGAGGATTAGTATTGCCTTTGCAAGTTATAAGTGCCCCTAGCACTGTGCCCTATGATTTAGTTTCTTGGTTATAACAATGACGAGGTTTTAGAACAATTATGCCAGACATCAACTTTCTAGTCATATCGACATCATAACGGATATAAAAGCCTGTTCTAAATGGGCATTAGAAAAGGAGCTCACTTGTGCATAGCTTATGATCATAAAGATTTTTTGACTTAAATGTAAATTATTTTGGATAGAGGCCCCATTAATACTAGTTGTGATATACATCTATCCTACTTCGGAAACTAAGTGTCTGACGGTAAGGCCATTTGTATCACACAAGGCCGAATTGTGTTATGATTATGATTATTACAATGTGATTTTTTTCATATTACATTCTATAATGTTGTAGTTGTGTTTACTATATACTTAATCTTTAGGGGATTATAATATATAAAAACACATTCTATAATTATGTTTATCATTTGCCACAGAGTCTGCCAATGCCAAACGCAGTTAAAAGATATCTAAATTGCTATGTATATACTCAAGGGACCAAAGGAAATTGCTGTACTCATGATAAAAAAAGAGTCAGACCATACACAATTGGCAAACATATTCTGAAACTTCTAACAAAAAGCTCCCAGTATCATAATGACATAATATCATAATAACCAATGTATGTCGTCTTACGGTGGAGGTCTTCCACTTTATGGCATTTCATTGAACGAGGTTTTGTGGTGTTTTGATGCATGTTTTGTGATGTTTTGATGCATCTTATTAAGTAATATTTTGTGAATTCCAGATGAGATGCGCCGGGAGGAGGAGGAGATGAGTGACTTTCTGTGCATAGGGGATTACATCAGCCTCTACTGTGAGGACATAGAAGGCTATATCTACAGCTGGCAGTCAAGGTAAAAAAGATACTTTAGGCGGTTTTAGTGGACAAATAAGGAGACAAGGTGTCACAGTAGTATTCCGCCCCACTAAACCTAGGACAGCTAAATAGTCCCAACTACAAACAGTGTTTTGCTTGGTATAGTCAGTGCCAGGGGACCTATTTTTATCACAGATTAATAATTTTGGTAGCAGAAGAAAGGTAACGATTTGGGGGGAAGAAGTTGAAAAAAAATTTTTGGTCACCATGGAAATCTATTGTGTCAGAGAGGGGTCCAAGGTCACATTTGTGACTTGTCAGGGGTGCCTGTATCATTTATTCAACATGTTGGTTCCCATGGCAACTGGTGCAAAAACCGATCTGACTCCATTATGGTTGACCATGCTAAAAATATCAAGAATGACTTCAGCTTTAATTTAAGCCTTTATTTATGAACGCCATCAAATTAGAACCCGATTGACACCAGTTTTATGGTGGAAGATGTGGGGGAAATCAGAACGTCCATGGCCCTATTAGTACCATGACACCTTAACATTAGAATTATCATCAATTTGGTGGGAAAATATGGCAGAGAAGGTAGGCTAGGTGTGGGGGGATAAAACTGGCTATACTTATGCTTATAAAGAGAGGCAGCGGGTGGAGAGGAGTTGAGAGATTTTAGATCAAACAGACACGATTAAAGAAAAACACTACTCTATTTTCATGATAGCGTAATTTTATAGCCTTTCTGTCAAATAAACATATTTTGGCATAACTATTTAGATATGTCTCATTAAAGAGTAGAGCAGTGCTCAGGTTCATCTGATGCATTTGATGACGTCAAAATGCATCACAGCTGTGCATGAACAGTACTGTAAGGGTGCAACCAGATGTTGTTTGTAGCTTTTTTCTAACATCATTTGATATTTCCGTCGAGAAATGTCAATTAATAACACACCAGAAGGTGCCTATGTAGTATCATAATCCTGTACTGTTTACTTTTCTAAATACAACAAATTTTGCAATACCTTCCACGTCTTAACAATGCAGCATCTGATGCATTTTGCCAATCGTGAAGTCATCAGATGCATTAGATAAACCTGCTCCTCTCCTCTATTGTGGCACATATTTCAATAACCATGCCAGAATCATTTTAATTAACAGAAAGGCCATCAAATTACGCTATCATGAAAATAGAGTAGTGTTTTTTAAGGTAGAACCAAAAGCAGGGATGAACGTAGGAGAAGCTTGTAGGGAAAATGATATATGGAGACAAGAAAGGAAGTCAGTCTAGCCTTTATAAAAAATATTATGATTAAAGGTACCTCACACATACCCTTGACCTCAACTAAACCCAAACACAGTCATTCCCATAGCGTGTAACTGTGACATGCATGGCCTCGAGTTCAATATTAGATCGTCCTATGTGCGGACCATTTATGCCAGGAAAATCGAAGATAAATTGCCCTAATTTTAGAAAATAGCAGGCCACCATACACAATTATATTTCAAAGGCCTGTCACTCATCCATTGATTCCCTGCCACCATTATGCTGCTGCTTCCGGTTCAGATATATGTATGATATGTGGGTCATAGTACTGTTCTGCTATTTTGTTGATATTGCGTATAGGTTAAATTGCATTCTGTTAGAAATCAAGGTATTCTGCGACTTTATGGGGTTAGCATACAGCATGATTAAATCTTTAACTTGTGATATCCTATTACTAGTAGGCCGAAATACCTGCCTGCTCACAGGCAGGATCCAAGATGTATACAAGTCTATAGTGGCACAAACACATGGCTAGTCTGAACTAAGTACTCACTTTCAGTTCCTGGAAATTGTCCCTCCTATTCACAAACATGTAGTTTTCATGTACATCAGCTTATATTGACTAAAACATGAGATATATCCAATAAATCTGACATGTTTATCTTGAGCTTAGATATCACTACCTCAATGGCCTCCATTGTCAACATGCTGTGGTGCTACCTGGTGTTAGACTGCTCTTGAAACATAGGGCTAACCAACCAAGAATAGTGTAGTCTTTTTGGCACTAGGTGGCTACACCTGGCTTCAAGATGGCCGACAATGATTTGGAGTTAGGGAGGGAGATTTGAAAATCACCTGGATTATTAATTATTACAAGTATTTCAAGTGCTTTGTGTATTGTGAATTTTTGGATATACATTGAGGGAAGTGTTGGTGGAAGCATTGGACCTGAACAGTAAGTACTTCTCTGAGAAATGGCCACTCTACCAGATTGGCTGACCAAACAGACTACAACAGACACACTTGGTCTCTGAGGTTCCCTCAGAGCGTCTACGGAGTAATTACTAGCAGGCACAACGAACGGTTAATGCCACAGTTCCGTGCAATACACTACTGGAAAGCAGATAAAATCTGAAAGAAATATATGTGACTTTCAAACTTATACATGAAATATCCAAATTTTGGCAAAATTTCTCCTAAAAGATACTTTTTCCAGAAGTTCCCAAAATCAGTGAGGAAATCTGTACTGGTGACCACTAACTTTGGCTCATAATAAACGCAAACCCCTACATACTTCAACTGAACAACAGGGTCAAATACCCAATCATGTTGAAGAGGCAGCTCTGGGTAAGCCCTGGTGGGTACAGGGGTATTGGTATGCAAATCAAACTGTTGGTCAGGTTGGGAGATTTTACTTGTGGTCTACTTACAAATATGTCCATAGTATCTTGGGTCCAGCTTCATATATATATATATATATTCATCCAAAATACATGGATATGATGGTATTTGACAATACCTATTAGCTATTCTTAGCACAATAGAGTATAAAACATGAATCATGGTTCAAGCCTTGTGGTTTAAACCCATTTTCCAATTTGAGTGCTTTCTTAATAGATCTAAATAAAATGTATTGTATTATTTTGGGATCTATACTCTAGGTTTGGAATGTTCTTTTTCATCCTGGGGGGGGGGGGCTCATGTATAAGAAACATGAATATTTCCCCTTGTAATAGGTTCCCCCAGTTTTGACCTCACTATCAGTCAATTTTGGTATCTGGATCACAGCATACTAGGAAAACCCCTTCAAGAGCTGTGCTCGCTACTAATACTCTCAGTTTGGAAATGTGAATAATTCAAAGGCCTTTATACATAGACAGGGTCATGCGGACAAATGTCAGGGTCTATCACTAAAGGGCTGTCAGGTAGAAGACCGTCACAACCTAGGTCATGTAGACCCTGCATCAGGGCTGACAAGTAAAGTTTGACTGGTTTTATGCTGCTTACTAAGAAGATCCCAGCGACCCTACATTTCCCGACTGTATATAAGCAGGTTGAATGGCTGTGAGGGGTTCATGCACTATACAATTTGCAATTCATGAAAGCCACGGTAGGTGAGGCCATTATTCCTGCTTTTACCCTTCTCTCATCCATGTCATATCACCAGTGATGTAAGTAAGGCAGCACTCAGTCACCAGCAGCTGAGACATCACTGATCAAACAATGTTAGCAAACATTGTATTTTTCATATATATACACACACAGGCACATATATAAGCAAACCTCCCCATACCGCTATCTGGTATTCATGGTCTATTTGCTCACCCCTTACATGCACACACTCTGTGGGGCCTTTACGCAACAAAATTGCCTTTACGCAGCAAAATAGTATCATTTTGCTGCATAACGGCTCATGCGGGGCCTTTACGCAACAAAAATGGCATTATACAGCAAAAAGCCTTTACACAACAAAGGCCTTTATGCAACAAAATCCTTTATGCCACAAAATCAACTTGCCTTTATGCAACAAAACCTATAGGGTGGACTTATGTCCTTGCCTTTATGCAACGACACCCATTTATAATGGCTGCGAGTAACACATAAGGCTAGAGGAATACCTTGCCTTTACACAACAAAACCTTTACAGTGGTCTTATTGCTACAGGAACATCTTGTCTTTATGCAACAAAACCTATATAGTGGCCCTAAGTACTAAACAAGTCTACAGAAATACCTTGCCTTTATGCAACAAAACCTATATAGTGGTCTTATTTATACAGGAACATCTTGCCTTTATGCAACAAAACCTATATAGTGGCCCTGAGTACTAAACAAGGCTATGGGAATACCTTGCCTTTATGCAACAAAACCTATATATTGGTCTTATTGGTACAGAGATAACTTGCCTTTATGCAACAAAACCTAAAGGGTGGACTTATGTCCTTGCCTTTATGCAACAACACCTATATAGTGCCCCTGAGTACTAAACAAGGCTACAGGAATACGGTGCCTTTATGCAACAAAACCTAGCCAGCTAGCACAGAGACATTGGCATAACGTTTGGCCGACGTTGGCCCAACCATCAGCTTTACATAGGCTGCCCATCCTGTCTACATAGGCCCGACGGTGCCAACCAAATGCCAACATAGGCCCAACATTGGCTTTTGGTTGGCAAAACTACCTGGGCAAATTTTTGTATGCTACCTGGGTATATATATAGTTGTCTTATTGATACAGGAACATTTTGCCTTTACACAACAGTGGAGAGAGCTGGCTGAACTCCTTAGAAGGCATTTGGGGGCTAAGACCACTATATAGGTTTTGTTGCGTAAAGGCAAGATGTTCCTGTACCAATAAAACCACTATTATAGGTTTTGTTGTGTAAAGGCAAGGCATTCAGGACTGTATCCTTGTTTAGTACTAAGGGCCACTATATAGGTTTTGTTGCATAAAGGCAAGATGTTCCTGTAACAATAAGACCACTATATAGGATTTGTTGCATAAAGGCAAGGACATAAGTCCGCCCTATAGGTTTTGTTGCGTAAAGGCAAGTTTCTTTTGTGGCATAAAGGCTTTTGTTGCGTAAAGGCTTTTTGCTGCATAATGCCATTTTTGTTCCGTAAAGGCCCCGCATGAGCCTTTATGCAGCAAAATGATACTATTTTGCTCCGTAGAGGCATTTTTGTTCCGTAAAGGCCCCACACACTCTTAGGTAGTCAATCCACCAAGAAGCAGTGTCATGTTGCCTTGGCATAGCGCATATTTTGCCCTTTTCCTTTTAACTCTTCTTTTACCAAGGTGTTTTTGGCTTAAAATCGATCTCTAGGTGCTCTCATTATCTTTCAAATGCTGTTTAAATCATGTTGATATTCCTACTAGAAGCCGAGTAATGAGTGTCCAAGATGAGCATATAGACAAAATTCGAGGGAATCCTGATTGTCCGTATCTATTCTGATAAGGCAGATATGATGGTGACAACACAGCATGCATATCCTACAAAATGATGATTTCATCAAATTTCAAATGTGACATATACTGGGAAAAGGGGTCTTAGAACCCCCTGCACTAAGCCCCATTTTCGCAGATCGTGTCACAAATTATGATATTTTAGGACTCTCTCTATCAATTTACATGAAATAAAGAACACATGATAGATTTTTTTTTGATTACTTCTAGAATTTTCCAGTTACATGGTCACATGGTATATGTTTCATTTGGTTACCATGGCAACCAAATTTATGTAAAATTGCTACTTTCAGTGTATCTGTTGCTATGGTAACCAATATTTCTGTCCAGAATCCACCAAAATATACTAAAAACGTTGGTACCATCTTTTTCTTCATGAAAAACTGCCCAAAGTAGGTTTTCATAAAAAAAAATGAAATTATTTTACATTTTTTAGGATTTTTTGCCATAAATACTCATTAGAATTGGCCCAAACCTTTCTTAATTCTCTACCATGTTTAGCAGCTCACCATATCTCAGGAAAATATAGTAGAGACTAATGGTTTTGGATGTCTAGAGACCACATACCTTACAGCAAGATCTTAGAAAATCGGACAATTGTATTGGAAATTGAGGGAGAGAGAGTTACCAAAATATCGGCCAAAAATTGGCGATTTACTCGAGCGGTAGATCAATTGAAGTCCAATATCCACAATAATGCATCTATAGGGAATCTCAATCCAAAAGGGGACCATTGGACACCATTTGGAAATCTCCCCCCAAAAATTAAATGAGCCTTACTTCCTTTAGGACTGGGCAAAAATCAATCCTGACACATTTAAGATATAAAGTGTAAAGGAAACCAACTACAGAGACAAAAAGGAACCAATTTTCTTAGTCAGAAGTTAGTCTAACTTGCTAAGTCGTGCAGCCAATAGTATACAGGCTCATGTAAGTGTAATTTTTTTAGGGAGTTGATTCTTATTGACCCACCTAAATCTGACCTAAAAAGTGTGATGATTAAGAATTTCGATGTTGCCATTTTTTTAATTCGCCTCCCCCCGGGCGTAATCATACGAAATCCAAAATGGCCGGCAAAATGCTTGAAACCCGTCTCTTAAATTTTGATTGTAATTTAGATTTAACTTCACCTATCCCCACTAAATTAGACCTGGGGAATTTGTTGATCACCTTGGTGTATTGCTAGGACCAGTGGTTGCCTAGCAACGGCCATTTTGCATATCAATGTGCCCTCACCAGCATAATATGTACACCTGAAAGCACCTACCTCCACTAAAGTGGAGTCTACACTTGATAGATCTAACTTTCCCATGTGTTTAAAAAGTTATATCTGGCTTAGATGAAGAGAAAACTGCTTATGGAAAATTATCATGGCTTGTGGAGAAAAGTTATGGTTCATGGAACTTTCTTGTGAACCCCCATAAGTCTGCACAAGAAACGCACTCCTGGAAGTGCAATGCTTTTTTATGCCAACCATACAACAGTTTGCAACCCAGGTGTAACTGATTACCAACTCAAATATAACCATACTTCTATCAGCCAATCATAATGACTGCATTCATTATTTTAGCATGTTGGCAGGTCATCCAGCTACTTTTCAACAACTTCTTCTTTGCTTCTCTTTGTATAGTCACTCACACAGGCTACAAACAACATATTATGAGTTTAGCATATAGAATGAAATAAACAAGCCTATTTATCCAGTAGTTTAATGGAGTAACTTTGAGGATGTAAAGAAATGGAGGTAAAATTATAATGGTAGCAGGCAAATCTGGCCAACTTAGGTGAAGCATGCCCTAAATTTCATCTATTTTCAGCAAAACAGTGAATTAGAATGTTTTCATCAGCCCCAATCACAATCACTTTTGTTTCATCAGGAGGGAATGTCATAAGTTTGTGACTATTAAGACTGGAGAATGTTATATATAACTGCACTCTCAGACTGTGCGACTCTATTTACAGTGCAGTGCAGTGTATTTTTGGAAAACGATATGACAGGTCTGCTGATAGTACAAATCCATAGACCCTACATTACATTGTCATGTACCCAGTACAGTGGTATTTACTTCCAATTTACAATTCCGGCTGACAGTGTGATAGGTATTGCCCTGTCCTCATGGCAATTAATGTTGCCCATACTATTAGGCATCGGGCAACCTACCTGGACAATAAAGCAACAGGAAAACAGTCTATTAGCGGTATGTTATTAAAACTAAAATTTGCACTTGATTGGAGACCCCTCTTTGGCTGAATGTGTACCATGATACGCAAATTGTAAGAGTGACAATACTTGGCAAGGGTAAGTGTGTACCATACATCATGCTACTGCATGGGTTTTGAGAGGGTCTCATCCTTTCAGGAGAAGTCAATATACCTACATGATTTGCCATCTAAACCAGCCCTCTAAAGATTTCTCAGATAGTGCACACTACCCACAAACTTTTGAAAACATGTAGGGGATCTTTCCTAAAGATCTCAAAGACATGAATATGATTATAAAATTGATCAAATCATATGTAGCCATAGTACATTACAAGTTAAAAGAGTGTCAACCTGAGTTAGACCCACATTTGCAGCACTATACTTTACTTTGATAGGATTCCCCGCATTTACTATACATATACATATTCCCTCTGTAAAAGGTCTATGGATATGACATTATTATAAGACCTTCAAACTCTTCAGAAAGAATGAGAGGGTGATAAGGGGAAAGATGTTTATGAACAGCCATTATCCTTGTTTTAGATAGACCCTGAGGTACTCAGATGGTGAATATTTCCATGATAATTGTGCATCATATGCATTGTTCTGCAATATATTAAAGCATAAGATCAAAACGGTATTACCAACCAAGCCAAGTTCCTCATATCTGATGTAGTAGGGGTAGGTGACATCAGAGTCATCTTTAAGGACATAACAAGCTTGTAGCATGTCATTCCCTGTGTTGCTAGGCAGCTAAACACCTAGAATTGGTGTTGCTAAGCAACCATTGCCATATCAATGGATTAGTAACACTTACAATATCTATGGAGAGTCAATTTGGCAGGGGTAAGTGTCATTAGTATTACCACAGAGTGTATTATATGCTTGTAGGTGTACAGATATGGTTGTCAGGGTACATTACCATGCATCATGGCTGTTGCTAGGCAAACAATAGTCCTAGCGAGAAACCAATGTGACTACCAAATTCCCCATATCTGATTTAGCGGGGGTTATTCTAGAGGACATTATGAGCTTGTAGTATAGCATTCCCTATGTTGCTAGGTAGCCTGACACCTAGAACGTTAGTCAATGTTACTAACATAGTTAGACAATGTTAGTCATAATGATAGTTGTTTAGGCATTTTGCCTAACTTAAAGTCAGGTTCTTTTTATGTGTAAACAGTAACTTATACATACATATTTGATAGTTTTCGATGGATTCCCACGACAACCAATGACAGAATAATACATGAATGTACAGTGAACTGTAATAGGTAGGCCTACGTACTGTCGTCAAAGTACGATGTTAGAGTGCTCACCATGACTTACTCTGTATGTATAGGGCCCTCCAAAAATGACGTCATACTGGAAGGGGGAGGAGGGGTTAGGCCCAGCATGAAAAATGGCCAAATTTGGCATGAAGTCATTTATGGATGGCCCCCATACACCCTTAGGAAATCACTGTTAAATGAAACCCAGGGCATGCTAGCTTTTCCAGGTGCATATCATACATCTCTTCCAGTCAGCAGGAACAGGAAAGCTCTCTTAGTAGAGTATGCATTATTGTTTTGTGCTTTGATCTAGTCATGCGAGTGCCTTAATATGACACTCGCACCCACTAGATACTCTGCAATACATCTGGCTAATTCTTTCTCTTTTCAGCCTCACTCAAATACTATGGGATCCTTGAATGATTCTTTAAAACTGAAGTCATTCTCTCTCTCCAGATGGCCCATATGCCTAACCCTAGCTTGGCAGATATTGAATTATCAATAGAACTGATTCATATCCAGAAAGAAACACATATCAGGTGTTAAACTTTCACTTACTGGCACCACTCTGTGGTAGTGGAGGCAGTCAGCTGCATGAGCACCACTGACCCCCTGGGCAGCACACTGAAAGCCTACAAGATCTAAAACTCATCAATACTGACGAATTTAGGTGCTCAGGTTGACAATACCTAAATCTACAGCATTAGGTCGCCAGGGGGTCATCATAGGTGACGAATTTGGGCCTTCACTGACGACCTAAAGTTGTCACTTTTGGTGTCTTTTACAGCCATATCTTCCTGTGCAGAAATTATTTACCATTAACCAATAATATTTTTGCTTTTTTTTTTATTTTGTAACACAATCTATTTCCGCGCCCATCAATCGGTATTTATTCTTCTAAACCCATTATCCTGATTCAATTGAACAGTATGTAGTGCAGTGTGAGTACACCCATCTACTATGTCTTAGACCTAAAATAGATATGGACTTATAATCCAGCCCTATCCATAAAAGAGGTGTCATTAGCAGAAGGATCTATTTCCATTTTTACATTTTCATTTAAACATTTTTACCTTTTTACATGTAGATCTTTATCATTTTTCATAGTAAAAGTACCATTAGAAAAATGTATATTCATAAGCCTATATACACCCCAGTATACATCATTTGTATCATAGAAGTGCATAGTGGGGACCTCTTATGGCACACACCCAAACTAGTGGGAAAAGCAAGGGTGCTCAGTATGACGACTTGAAGGCCTGACGACCCTCTGACGACCCTCATATATGACGATGTGTTTTCAGTGCACAAGGGGAGGGAGCACAGGAGAAAGAAGGAGACTAGAAGTAGGCGAGAGGTTTTGTTTGGAATGCTGGGACGTGATATGTCCAAATATTTGTGTGGTCCATTTTCACACTTAGCTGGTTGGCTGCTTCATTATGGTAAGTGTGATGGGGGTTCGTTGGACGTGTGAACCAAAGTGGCTCACTGACTGGGGATGGGGGAAACAGGGGGTCTGGGGGAGTAGGGTTGGGAGGGGATAGAGGTTGGGAAGTGGATGGGATTGGAGGTTGTAAAGAGCTGGTATAGTCAGTGATTTATGATATGATTTATGATTAAGTGTGACAAGCCATGGCTTTTCAATCTAGGTTCACGTCTTCAGCTATAATTTAGTGCCTTGCCTGTTGAAATGTTTCAAATACTGTACAAAGATGACATCTCAAACATGCAGTGACATGGAGAAATTCAGAAAAGACAACAGCTTCTCCAGTTATTAATGTGTCTCGTGTCGTTCAACAAAATAACCATCATTGAAAATAGATACATGATATTTTATCTAAAAGAAATGAATGAAATTAGCGTTTCCATGGCAACTCTACATGTCAACAAACAATGTTATGCTAAATTGTGCTAAAACCGTTTTACATTATCGGGGCCATATGGGACAGAGGCTCTAGTACAATCAGATTCTTCAGAGAAAAAAGTTAATCGAGGCTTGTTTTCTTTTAATCTACCTTTTTCCTGCAACACCTCCTTAGACGTTGCATTTCGGGAATAACCTTTATTTTTATTTCCCCTAGTATCGTTACCTTCCACTTTTCTAAATTTGTATAAGCGGGCGGCTGGAATTCACACATTTGACTATATGATTTCTACATTGTCCCCACTTTCGCAGATTGATGGGACATCCCAAAACTAAAAGTCGTGCTATACGAGGACGGCTAGTTTTCATTAGCTTAAAATCAATGCCGTAGGATGATAAGATTTTGATAAATTGGCTAATTCCTGAGATGATCTATTCATGCACCATCTTAAGTGCTTTGCTAGAGAACAGAAAGATCTATACATTATCAGTCCTGGATTATCTTTTAACCGTTTGTGATAGCTGATGTGTCCCACAGAATTGTTGTAATAGTGAAAATTAAAATGAAATTTCCCAATCCAAGTGTGCTCATTTCTCTTCTCACCTAGGGTGACAGAGAATGCATTTTTTGTGGAAATGGGAGCATTGGTGGGAGGGTTAGATACCTGGAAAGGCGAGGGGGAGAGAGGGGCAGTCAAGGATGCCAGTGTACATAATATGTGCTTTATGAAGGCTGGTGGTGTGTATGGACCACATCTCAGACCCATATCAAACAACCCAGTGCATGTCAGAGGCAAGCATTTCATGGTGTCATTTCTTGAACCTTTTGCTATTTCATGGCGAAACAAGATATCATTTGGGGGAGGGGCATTTATACTGTTGTGCTTTTTATTGTCAATTAATGTGAAAGACGCCTGTTCTGTTATTTCTAATTTAGTGAGGGGGTTTAAGTGAACAACCGTTTATTTTAGATTACCACAAACCAGAATAAAATTCAAGACATTGAAATGAAAACGGAAAAGGCCATCGCCTACTCGCCATATATATTCATTGCAAGTGTGTGATTCAATATTTGTTTCTTCTTCAGTTCTGTCTTCAATGGAGTGTATATCTTCCACCGTCAGGAACGCAACCGTCCAGATGGAATCCCCAATCCACACGGTACGTGTATTTGTACATATTCTATACACCTATAAAGCATCATCCCATCCTGCTTCTGGACTTTGAAGTTATGAATGAGTCATTTTTAGCCTGTTAGACGGATATAAAAAAAAATTCTATCCAATGCCTGTCATTTGGATGTGTAAATCCAAAATGAATTCATTTTCTAATGCATAAGGAATACAGATACAGTCATCAATTTGACTCATTATATTGATAATTCAGCGGTTACAATGATCCAGTTACCTGTAGCATGTCAGTATCGAAATCTAAAATTGAAAAAAAAACGACATAAGTACAAAGAAAAAAAGAATAGGTATTGGGATCTTTTTAATCCATCGTTTTTTTCCCTCATTTTAACCTAGAATGTGCCTAATACCCTTTATCATACGATCCAGTTGCATATAAAAAGCCATTGAAATCATTACACAAAGTGCACCCCGAGGACCCCGTTTGTACCATGCCCTAAATGACATTGATGGATAAAGGTTTTTCCTACTGCAATTTATGATTGGGGCCCGTGCCCCTCTCTCTCTCTCTCTCTCTCTCTCTCTCTCTCTCTCTCTCTCTCTCTCTCTCTCTCCCTTTCTCTTTTCTTTTTGTAGTTGTTAAAATCTAAAAATTTATTGAATTTAAAAAAAAGGGACGCTCACTCACATTTTTATCAAAAGAGAGAACGCCCTGCTGGGGCCACCTGTAGGGTAGTCCCTAAACCAGTACTTCACCCTTTGTAAACTACATTTATAAATAATCAGCCATTTAGGGTTAAAGCGTACACCCTTTACATCCTAATGATTAATACTATAGATGCACATATTCCATAAAATCATAGCGTTTTCTTAGTAACCACTAGCCAATGTTATGTCCTACCTTACCACACACATGTATGGGTCAATTTGTTAAAATCATCCTGATCGCCAGTGTATAGAGGGAGTTATATGGTTAATACGCTTCACAGAATCAGAAACTAATGTATGAAATACTTGTAAGTCATTTTACAGGTATCTTTGTGAACAGCGTTCCTGTTCAACCTACCACCTTTGAGGTGTCTTGGTGTGACTAAAGACTCTCTGACCTGTTTCTTGAATTCCTCATACGTAATTCTATCACGTTTCTTTTCATTAATTTCAAAGAGCATTGAGTCGAAAATCCCATTAAAGGGGGAGGGCATGTTCATGGACACACCTAAACTGCTTATCCAAATTGATATAACTGATTGCATTAAGCGCTGGTTCCACAGGCATAAATCGGTCGGATTAGCACTAATCCGACCGATTTTTTTCTATACTTTTGATATATTATAAATCGTCGGATTAGAGCTATTCCGACCGATTGTATGGCTGTGGAACCAACGCTTTATACATGTTAGGAGTGGGAGTTGCTTCAGGTGTTATGGTTGGTCTTGATATGAATCAGAGCAGAGCAACCCATCCTACAGAGAGCAATCACCTAGCTGTGAATACAGTTAATGGTCCCCATCTTTCACATCCCATCACCTCAACTTTTAGGTCACACATCGCAGAAACCTAAGACGTATATCGAGCAACAGTTTATGGTCCCCATCTTCCACAGACCATCATCTCAACTTTCAGGCCAAAGAACGCAAAAAGAGGCCTTCAACCATTCACAAAAGTTCAGAAGTCGTATACCTTCATAATCATGACCCGGTAAGGTACGGTAATCGGTACCAGAAACGCCCGTATATTAGGTGTAAGGCCAAGAAAAATAAGGGCACATATCAATGGATGTTTCAAATTCTTTGATTTCATTGTAAAATAATGATGGGAAAATGACAACTGTGAGAGAGGGAAAGTACATGAAAAGGATACAGGAAAAATCCTCAAAATGTAATGAAAAAATTCTTTAAAATGTGAAAAAAAATTAGACATTCTTCAAAATCACAAAAAAAAAGTTTTTTTTGCCCCCGTTTTGCTAGGGTCGGTCGGGTTACTGGAAACAAACCTTTTTTTTTATTTGGCCTAAGCGGGAGTGGAGCTGGTTCTGGCAACTTGCACTGATAAGCTGATAAGATGGGGACCAGCATGCCCCTAGAAGTAGATTTTATCCATCATAACAATGCCTTGTCAGTGTGTGTTGCCACCTTTGGCATAACCAGCTAAATTCAAAATGGTGGACCCACTGGGTATGGGTCCAGGCTCCTATATAGGCCACACTAACATATAAGCTACATTTTAAGTTGGTGGTATCGCGATAAGCTGCACTTTGGGTCTAAAATGATTGCCCTTCCCTCTTTAGTCTATATTAGTAGAACCCCTAACAGGAAGACGATAGGTCATAGTAGGTCGCTAAAAAAGAAAAATGCCACGGCTCATGCACAGGGTTTAACTGTATAGATACAGATTGATAGTATGATAAGCCGGAAGAAGGATGAAAAATATATAGAAAGAGGCTCACGAGAATCTATCCAAACTGAAAGTTCCTTTATGGGTTTGCCTTGGTCGGTCAGTATTTCAGGAGGGAGAACCGAGTGAAGCGCAGTTCAAATGCTAACCAGTCAATAAACTTTCAGCTTGGACAGGGTTCAATGGATCTCTGCATTTATTTCAGTGCTTCATTGATCGTTCTTATATAGCAATCAAATTTGGATAATGGGGTTGAGGCTATTCTGATGACGTCATGGGGACAATGAGAGGGACATCCAGGTTCTTCTTTTTTTTATATCTATTAAAGAAAAGATGAGCCATACTCTAAAGATGAAAATCCATAGTGACATAGAGCAGCAAGTTGGAGATGGTGCTGGTTTCTATGGCCGTCCTACAGTGAGGTTGTCCAAGTGTTTGAAAGTGCCTTTTGCCTAAGAACTTTGTACTCGGTTGTGTTTTGGGAAGGCATCACCCAAAATAAATAAAGGTGGATGACTTGCAAGAGTGAGGTACTCTTGTATGTTTATCTACGGATAAGTGCATCTCAAAGTGAGATGGATTTTCAAAAGTACATTATTGGGGTTTATTCCATATTGAACAAACTACTGACGATTTCAGACATACTGTTGTATGTAAATAAGGCTATAGCCTATAGTATAAGATGCACATTAACTTTGACGGAATTCTGTAAGGCGCAGCAACCCCTGCGACGACACTGTCTGTCTTCCAATGTTCTAAGACTAGCAGTGCCTATTCGTGGTATTTTTCAAATATAAATTCTCTTCACTCTGTATCCCTAACCACATGGTACATTTGATCAGAAAACTTTTAATGGTTAATCAATATTTATTATTCTAGTATATGGGCTCTATTGTTTCGCATCTACATATAGATTAAAACATGACATATTCGTCCGCTTTCTACAGCTGTGGTCTTCCAAGTGTGCATACAAAACAGGTACAAGCTCAACAAAAAGTACCGGAAGTGCACAGACATTCTCCAAGCTGATTCTCTTAACGTGGAGGCCAAGACAGTGGCTGCACAGGCCAAGGTAAATAAAACACTTCTCTTCTTGTGAATCTAAAAGAATGTAATTTAACCCCTAGGTGCCCAAGCGCACTTTAAAGCGTGGTTTTGGGCTTAAATACATGTATATTGAAGAAAACTACCATCCTGATACTTCTACTGGTCCAATCTGCAAAGTAAGACCCTCTATAGAACGGCCATGACCTCACCATCACAATACAACCACCCATTTCACTCTGTCTCCATTATAACAAACACAGGGAGTCAAAACTTGAAAATGAGTTCTCATATTATGTGATTCATTACAGGGCCACCCTCCAGGGGGCTAAGACCAGACATGACACCAATATTATGCTAGTTCATATACATCCAATATCCCATACTCCCATTAGATTCTATCCATAGAGATAATCGATGCATTGCTACTAGCACATTATGTTTCCTGAGTGGTAGTACACATAATATGCAGAATCAGCTTTGAATGAGGCCTCAGAATTGCAGTGATTATGGATGGGGGGAGGCTATATATAACACAAGAGAGACCAAATACTACCAAATGACAATGGAATGTTTTGGTAACTATGGTTACCAAATCTGACCAATAAATTCCATGTCCTTAACTGAATGTCTTTACTGAGTTATGAGTATTCAGGAAATGTAATACAGAGCCAATATCAAAAGAGAAGATCAAAATAAGACATGGCCTTATCAACTAAGTGATATAATTGTGAAATAATGTAAAATCTTCAAATAATTCTGGGCACCAAAAGGTTAAAAACCTCGGTGCAGAAAACATCACTGTTCTACAACCAAGAATGGGACGGATGCCAAGTACAACGCACAATGGTACAGACATAGTTAAATTATTTTCTTCCGTGAAGTGATGACTGAACAGCTGAAGCCTAGTTCGTCGGTATTGTTTTAAATGTACGGTTATGTTGAATATAACGAAATCGGGAAATACCTTTTCTATCAAAACATCACCCCACTTTCAATAAAAGGATCATGTCTCTCATCCTGATTATGAGAGTAAAATGATGTTTTCAAAGTAGAAGATTTGTGCAAGGTGTGTCCATACCAACAGTAACCGGGAGATATTGAACCAGATTCTTATTAAATGAAGGCCATTTCATGTCATGATTAACAGTGCTTAACAGTAACACCATCTGCAATTATTATTATTCAGTCAGCAGCCATGGCAGAGAACGAAGACAATGTGGCCGAACAAAAGAGGCAGCAGGGGAAGAGAGTTCGGTATGGGGAGGTTATTCAGGTAAATTATATTCTCCTATTAAAAATTCAATTGGGAGATGAAAAAAAAAAAACATTAACTTGAGTGTAAGCATAGCGTAATTAGATTGCAGATATTGGAGACTCTTTTTCGCTACAGTACTATAAAAGAGTATAGAAGCAGTGAAATAACTCCAGTCTAATCAATTGATCCAAACTAGTATCTTTCTAAAGATGGGTTGGGCATTGTCAATCCTTTGTTTGAACTCTAATCCTTAGGAGAGAGAAGATCACATTGAGATCCCCCCCCAAGCAGTGTAAACATATATTAAGAAAGGTGTACTTTCAATTCAGCAGCGCGACACTGAAAGTATTGATTGTTTTCAGATGATTACTGCTACAGTGCTCCTATAGTGACTCCTTTTGTGCTTCATACCTATAGTACCTTTTTTCCAGCTTCGCCATGCGATGACAGGAAAGTTTATCCACAACAGTACGACACAGACTAGTAGACGAGACAAGAATAATATGATGGTGAGCACTAATCTATGCGAAGATACATGTATAAAAAAACAGATATAGATCTATACTATAGAGTTTACTTTTAATCTGTAAGTTTGGAATATACAGAAGACTCTCTACGTCCTCTTCTCGGGGAGAGGTTTGCAATTTATGCAATTAATAAGTCAGTGCTCCACTCAATTGCAGATCCACCTTCAGGACTACAATGCCAAACACGCCCAGTTCCGAATACTCCCACGGTACAAGGTCAAATCAGAAGGAGAAGCGGTGAGTTGTAGAAATGTAATGCTTCTAAAGATGGTTAGTCAGACTGCAATATATACCAGACCTACTTAATACTGCTATTCTAGTCCTCGGGTATGTAGTATGAGATGTTAAATCAGAATGAGTATTATTAGTAATATCTTTTATTGAAGTGACAACAGAGGGGGTCAGTTCTGACCTATGTGTCATACAGAAAGCAAATTATTATTATACTATTACATTAGGGAATTTGATATGCCCATAGATCAAAATATCCAATGTTAGCCAGTACTCTCTAAATTCAACTTCCGACAGCTATATAATCCTCTCCCTCTTCCTATTTTAAACTATATCTGCCCCTGGATTACATTCAATACCCATATATATATATATATATATATATATATATATATATATATATATATATATATACACACACACACACACACACACACACACACACACACACACACACACACACACACACACACACACACACACACACACACACAAATCCTCCCCATTACAGTAAACAACGTAAAGGATTCACTTCTAGCATTCAGGTTTTCTATGATGATAATTATTGTATCCATTTGTCTTTCTTCCCTAAACTCCAATGAGGTCTTTGCTTTTATGGCTGCTCAGGTACAAATCTATGACCAGATCGTCTTTGAGAGTGTGAAGTCCCCGGGGCAATACTTTCATGCCAGTGTTCCGTTCACTATAGACTACTTCCATACGGGGTAGGTGAGACAAACTATGTGGAAATGTGTTATCAGAGGCTATTGCATGAGTCCTATATAAATATCACAAACTGGTTCACTTTCTTTCGATTTAGGGAGCAGATGCAATCATTTAGCAGCTCTAGATATTCTCTTGTATTGATTCTAAGATCATAGTTCAGAGAGTCAGCAGTTATTGTCCAAAGTCTTTCAAAACAATAGATGTTGCTAGTCTTTAACAGCAATATTTCCTCTCTGGTATAAACGCACGTTTCTCCACAGAATAAAGTGAACAAGTTTGGTTGTATGTAGGGTAAGTTAACCTAAAGACGTCCACATACCTTGAGACGTCCACCCCCAGAAAATAGCCATAACTTTGAGCCTGCTTTTGAATCAACATTATTGACTGTAAGATTCAATGGCCATCTAATATTTCGAAATGTTGATGCAGAAGTGAATTTATTTTTCATCGCAAATTTCTGGGGTGGACGTCTCAAGGTATGTGGCCGTCTTTAGGTTAATCTACCCTAAGGCCTAATGTGACATGTTTTTCCCCTCTCTTTTTAATGATATATCTCATTGAGCGGCAATTGTATGAATATGATATATCTGAAGTGCATCAATTTCATTCCTTATGACCACCCTTCTGGGGCTCAACCTTCTAAGGCTCAAAGCTAGTGCACCGATGGGTCAATCAAAGCAAGATGTATTGATTTATTCAAATTCAAAATCAAGTAAGAAAAAACAATTTGCTCATCATAGATAACTGCTTATCATAGTAACAAGCCTATTTAACTATAATTTCCACTTAGGTTTCCTTATATGGTACCTGTGAACAATTATTTCTTTACATGTATGGGTTGAATAGACCATAAATATCTAGGCCTATTTTGTACTCCACCGGTCATAATGAATCAAATAGTTATGTGTTCTGCATGGGATGTTGTAGACCCATACCTGCATGACGGGATTTTAGAATTCTCATAATACAACTTAATCACGACGCTTCACCAAACATGACAGACTGGAACTGACTTTTTAGATAGGAAAATAATTATGTTCAAAAACATGAATAACCTCTGTGTGTCGATTACGTAATTCCCGTTGGATATGGATATAATACATCTGACATGTATTGAATTTAATTAATCAGTGGAAAACGACCAATACTATACTGACCTACAAATAGATGCTGAAATACAAAGGAAATCCAACCGTTGCCAATTTTATTTTGAATATCAAGAACTGTGTAACCCTTTAGGATTCTATTTTCTTTTTCTATGCACCACCTCCACGAGTTACATAAATACTTATAATGCTCTTTGGTGGAGCTTGGCAAAACCTAAAAAGAAAGACTGAATTTTGAATACAAAAATTGTAATTTGTGTTTTTCCTACTGGTTTGTTACCGACCCAGAATCAATCTTGAATAATCCCATACACCTTTGACATTTTAACTTAGTGCTGGGGATAGGTGGCCGCGGGAACTTCGTTGTAGCGAAATCAGGTTAAGAGAAACTATTTATCATCTTTATGGATAACAAAATGCAATACAATAATTAGTCTAAATAATCAAGCCTATAGGTAAGCTTATCAATGTTCGCATTCTGAATGTATTTTGTAAATTTAGTGGATAAGGAATTGGGTTGTAGCACAGTAAGTGACACTGCTTTGCCTAAATGGGATCCTTTACAGATTTTTCTTTTATATTTTGGAGACAGACAAGTTACAACTGCTTTGGTATGCTTTTCAGATAATTAAGAAAGTTCACTAATATGGGACAGGAGGCTGCAATAGGAATTTCACTGTCAAGGGCTGTCTTCACCAAGAGATATTTTGACAAAAATCCACCATCCGTCCATCTGTAGAGAGAGAGGGCTCCATCTTTCGACTGATTTTTAAAAGAAACATTATCAAAATCTCATGATGAATTGAATGGTCTTCGGAAAAAGCCAGATAGGCTGTGCAACATCACTCATTTATCAACTGTTTGCCATCAGTCTACAGAGATTCCTTATGTCAAATTTAGGCAAATGGCCCAAAATATCGTTCTGGTGGAATCGGCTCTTTAGTGTAAAGCAATTCCACTGACTTTTTAGTGCAACATATTACATATTCTTTCCACAGTCTTAAATCTGGATTACTACCAATCTGTAATCGATGCTTCTGTTAGTTTGATGTTTTCTGTGCTTTGTCCTAATCTAGATCATGACATAAGAGCTGCACCGTGGGTTTGATTTGTTTATGATTTAGTCACTCAAGTTTACAAACATAGAAATCAATAAACATTTAGGTGTCACTCTAATAACGTGTATATTGCTTCTAATTCATCACCCATGTTCCTGAAGATCCTATTTAGATGATATCCTCTTCTATGTTTTTACAAAATGATAAAAAAAAAAAAAAGATGAAATCCATTGACAATAAGATCCCCTATTCCAATAATGTAGAGTCAGTGTACCTCGGAAAAATGCCCCCTGAAGATTCTACAAAACTACACTAGTCTTTCAAAACTCTGTTATAGGTCCGAGCTCAACCTGGGTGTGGATTTAACTGGATTTACTCTCGGCAAGTATTTTAAACCGGAAGAAGAAAAGGAAAACTTCCTCAGGGTGAGCTGAACTTGAATAAATGGTATAAGTGGTTTGGATAAAAAAAAAAGTTCTTTTATGAACTGCTTATAGGGAAGGGATGGGTGCTTTCTCTTAAGATTCAAGAAGTTGAATGTAACCAGTACAGAACGGTAACGGAAATAAAGCCACACGAGATGAATATATTATACGAATTATGTTTCTCTTACCGTTTATAATTGTCAGTGTTAAGTCCACTTGTCCGAACACACATTATGTCATCTGGTAGTCAGGAATCACTGCCATGTTTGAAAGGGAATTCACCGTCGACGAACAGGGCACTTTTATGTGAATCCTTCTGTGGAAGCTAAAAGTCCCCTTTCCCAAGTGAAAGCAACAGTGACCCACATAATAGGGAATCGCTAATACACTGAGATCCTATGGAATAGCCCTTGTATAATATCCACGGCATTTTGTGAAATAGACCAATAAGGTATGGCCAAATTGCTTGAAGATACATGTATGTCATCCTCAGCTGAGGGTTTCAATGTATTCCCCCAGGCTGTATCACAACTTGCAGGTTCTTTACCGAGTTGTTCTCAGTTTGAATTTACTAATCAGGTTATATGTATGTATGACCCACATGCCAATTGCCCAATCAATGCTATCGTCACAGATGATTTACTTTGTAATAGGTAAGGAATTAGCACCCGAAAGGTTCTCAAACACCATCCTTCTATACCAATAGTCCACTCACCACTGGGCCTCTTTGGGCAACATTTGTGTAGGAAATGTATTGCCAAAGTCGGCCGAAGTTGCCCAGTTGACTAGTGTTCTTAAGCACTGCTTCCACCGAAGCCGATTGAGAAAAATTGTCCATAGTCGGCCCGATTTGAATCGGATTTGACAGAAATAACGGATCAAAATTCACGATTTTTCATGGTACATTCCCCATGTATTTCCCCACAATCCGACAAAATTTATTTTTTTAATTTCACCGGAAGTGGGCGGAAAGATGGCCGATTCATTCCCGATTCCAAATCGGGAATGAATCGGCTTTGGTGGAACACCTGCTTTACAGGATAATACACTTAAACTTCTGCTTTCAGCTTATCCTGTGTGATATTTATTATTACATGTAGTAAAGAGGTGGGAGATTTTCTTCAGCATATTGGAATTGGCAGGGATATCTCATAGGACCCATAGTCCACTGGGCCTCTTTGGCCAACTTTGGCCATGCATTTTCTGGGTATAACAATATAATTTTAAGAATTATGTGTACCTAAATGTAATACCTATACTAGTCCGCTAGGCCTCTTCGGTCAATTTTGGCCATACATTTCCTCCACAAACCCCCTGACAAAAGTCGGCCGCAGAGGCCCAGTGGACTATAGGTATTATCAAGCAAAGGTCTATCTGAAATATAGACTCTAAAATATTTTACCCATGTTTACTCCATTTTCTCAGGGAGGATCGGTGGTACGTTTATTTCACAAAGAGTTGGAGGCATACCTGGTTGCTGAGGGATTGTTTGAGGAGAAACTCTCTGAAGAAGGTACACATTGTGCAGCATAACCTCCTGGGTACCGCCTGAATATCAGATGTTTTAAAATATGATAAATAGTTTAGATACCTTTCTAAAGCATGTGCTTGCTTTCAGTTCCAAGCATGTCGATACATCAATTACCAACAGGTCATGGTTCCCATTCTTTATATATTATCCATTTATAATTATATTCATTTAAGATTATGCTGGATAGATATTAGGGCCATTCGAATATGACATAAATGAGAATATCACCATGCTTCATAATAAATCTATACATATTAATAATTATACGGTACCCGAATAATATTATGTCCATGTTTGAGATATTTGACCGAATTGGAGTGGAAAACTTAAAACAGAAATAACCTTTCATTTGCCTGTCAATTGGAATGCAATTTATAGGTTCGATCAAATATAGTAACTGATGTATCGAATGTTTGGCGATCCAATTCATGCTCTTTCCTTTTAGGCTTAGTTCACTTTTCAGTTATGATTAGGTGCATGCTATATATATATATATATATATATATATATATATATATATATATATATATATATATATATTACCTATTCATTCTTATGGTGATTCTGTGAGTGAGTAAGTGAGTGAGTGAGTAATGGTTGCCCTATGCCATTTCGACGGTGAATGTCATATTCATGGTGTGGAAGCTACATCAGGTACCAGGTTGATAGATGATTGTGCCCACTTCCAAGCATTTTCCATATAAGGCACACAGAGTGAGAGAAAAGAGGAGATAAAACCATTTTAAGTGCAATTGAGGCCCTACCAGAGTAGGTTTGCTTTAGAAGTATATTTACTGCATAACGACTGTCATGTGCTTATGGCAATCTCTGAACGTAAAGGAACCGTAAAAAATCAGGACAATTTTGTTGAATAAGGCACAATCCTTACCAAAAAGTGCTGAATCCATCTCATTGCACATACTTGAAATGTTCATTATATAGCCTCCTTGGTGGTATTCATTTTAGATATAGACTATACAAAGAGGGCAATGGTAAATGTATAATCCTTTCTAAGATTGATGATAGTAGATAGAGACTAATACAATGAAATGATTGAGTCATTCAGTTCAACAATTGACAAGTTCTGTAGCTAATGCCATGTCTTACACCTAATTATTAACCTAAATGTACACTACATGAACATATATATTCACATATATATATATATATATATATATATATATATATATATATATATATATATATATATATATATATATAGTCATTACTTACATCTACGGTTTGGGTCCAGAAAATCAATTCTAGTTATTACACATAAGCGATGCTATTACTAATTACACAATCGAACAATGGAATGGACAGCTGATGGAGGTAAAATTATCCTCTTTTCCAATGAGGAAACCTATTCTGAATCATGGTTTAGGCCTTTGAATTAAAAAATAATAAGTGAATGATATTTTGATATATGATAGCTGTATTATGTGATTCAATTACATTAACAACATAATATATAGATACCACTTTTATTGCCTACAGTTCACCTACGTATCAGGAACGTAGACCAGATGGTACCAAAGAGTCTGTACCCATCCTCATCAGGAACCACATACTGGCAGGTGGAGGCAGAGAATAGTGTGTTACAAGGTGAGATAACTATATATGGATGACCTTATCCTGAGGCTGAGGAGGACTTTTTGCATTTAATCATATTCAAAGAATAAAGTGCTCAACTTTTCCCATCCGACTTTCAATGCTCAAAGATAGACAAGTAACTGACCTTTCCCTAAAGAATTGCCAGGGAACAAAAAATGAGAACGGATCAATAAAAACTCCTTTCTTTAATAACTGGCATTTTGTTTCCATAAATTGCCAGTTTCCCTACGTAATGAGTATTGTATAGAAGGGAAGACCATCAGAGTATCTGTACTCATTCGAACTATTCACTTAAACATTAAACACCCCTTCCCGCAGGTGACGTTATCCGGTGGGAACAGCAGGTCCGGTTTCGACACCTGACAACTCGTCTGTACCTGTGTATGAACTCTGAGCTGCAGGTGGCCCTGACAGCGGACCCTAAAGACCCCAACACTGTCTTCAGACTACATCCCATCATAAAGGTGAGGGATGGGTGCATTAATCCTTGGGGAATGCACTTGGGGAATGCAACAGCTGATGATGACTAAATGTGATTATAGCGAAAGCTTGCCCAATATTTTCGCAGTGAGTAAAGAATATAATGTGCATATCATTATAGGCCTCAGCACCGTTATTTTGAAACCATGGTATTAAATAAGATATGATGTTGCAATGCAAAACCTGATTATTTCTCAGGAGACAGATGAGATTCAGATGGAAAGTTACGCCAGGATTGAGCATGTGCTGAGCGGGTTCTGGTTACATGCCCTCAAAGGTGAGAGCTACTCTTGAGAACACTGAATCACTGTCAAATGATCACTACGGTTGCTTTTATTGTTGACCTTGAGGTATTAGAAGGATTCCTTTTGTATTGACTATTACATAATAATTTTCTTTTCTTGAATTCCATTTACTTCAACCATCTACTCTTACGGAGATGTAACGATTTTGATTAAAAGGGATTCTCTCAAATACTAGACGAATTGTACTGATATGACTTTGGTCCCTTTCAAGACGAGGAGTACGTGAGAAAGCAACTTGAACTCGGGGATGGGGAAAACTCCATGAAAGGACTGAAGTGGGACGGGGCAGACCTGAGAAAGGTGAGTTTCTTTTCTGGTACAGCACAATCATAGCTATCTATGCATATCACTGAACTCGTCACGTCCTCCTGATATCTCTTCCATATCTTTGAGGGACAAAGGGACGACTACATCTATGCCACCTAAGCTTATTCAGTACCTAGAGCCCCCCCCCCCAAAAAAAAAAAAAAGAAGAAAGAAATTGATAAATACAAGAAAAATAATTATTGCATTCAAACCAAAATAGTTAGAAAGTATTCTCTGATTAAACCCTATGTAGCATTGTGTTCTGAAATATCGAGATGTTTGAGTATTGACTTCAAAAATGGCTTCCAGATTTCAGCGAGTGGGGAGAGGATCTACCATGATGCTTACACTATACAGAGGGTAGAAGACACATACTTAGCAGACTTTAACCTGGTGGCTGGTATGGTGCCTATGCTGCTGAACCTCATACAGGATGTAAGTGACTCATGTGATTTCCCATTACATTGAACATTATATCATTGTGCAGCTATAGTGCCACGTGGGTGAAATAATAATTATGTAGGTTCACTTTGGTCAATAGATTCCAAGGCCTGTAGCTCTTATAAGAGATCAACAAAGAAATTCTGTTGGACTGTGAGGCCAAATTAAAAAAAGGTTTGTTTCCAGTAACCCGACCGACCCTAGCAAAACAGGGGGGGGGAAACGCACTTTTTTATGATTTTGAAGAATTTTGTCTCATTTTTTCACATTTTAAAGAATTTTTTCTTTACTTTTTGAGGATTTTTCCTGTACCCTTTTCGTGTTATTCCCCTCTCTCACAGTTATCAGTTTCCCATCATTATTTTACAATGAAATCAAAGAATTTGATACATCCATCGATATGTGCCCTAATATTTCCTATGTAAATGTAAAAAGAAAATCCGACCTACCGACCCTACCATTTCAAGTCATGTTACTGGAAACACAATTATTTTTTCTTGGCCTGAGGATGAAACTAAACCAATATTTCAAAATCTGATATCATGTCTACTAGCAGAGCCCTTATCCTGGCCTTCGTTGGAGCACCCAGTGGGCCTATGTTAAATATAACGCTAAAATGTGTTTTCCTCCTGTCAGTTTGAGGGCCGTCTGCGGCGGAATGCTCGAAAATCACAAGAACTCACCTCCCCTTCACCCTCCATTATGGACAGGGCAGCGGTAAGCCAATGCTGCTCATAACTATCATATACTTACACGTGGTACTCGCCAACTACAAGACATTTGATAGTTCTACATGATGTAGATATTAAAGCTCTTGTTAGCTAAGTCCCAATCATCTTCTCACAGGAAAAGCCATGTACTGACATAATTGTAACACAGCACTTACCTTCTCGTCATGCCTCCATTAAGTAAATGTATCTATCACATCTTTTCATGCTGCTGCATCCTTCCTATTCATCAGAATTTTATCTTAAGCTGCTTGAAGTACATGAAGTTGTAATACTGTGGCAGACAAAAAAAAAATGAGAAAGATTTTGCAATATCCTTGAAATTCAATCATCCATTCCATAAATCCATTCTGCAACAAAATTCCCAATTAAGGTGCTAATTCTTACTCCATTGGCTTTGAATTGCTGACTTGCTGCGTAGTGACTCTCTGCCCATGTCCCTGCTCATGCGCAGACGACTGGGTGCAAGGGAAAGGCTGCGCACGCAGGTCTGCAATTGGGAGCGCCCTCACCGACTGATAGGAACATTATGTGTGTGGTTTGTTTTGTTTGCAGAGGGCCGATAGCCGGTGTCTGAACGGGAAGAAGACCCACCGTATTTGTAAGGTAATTAGGCTAGGGTTACGGCTGGTACTCAGGGTGGGTGTAAAATGGAGGATGGATCTATGTGGGGAGGGAAAGGGGTATGAAGGGCAGTACAACAGACAAGGTGAGTTTTAGGTGGAAAGTGGGTAATATATCTCTCTCTGTCTCTCTGTCTCTCTGTCTCTGTCTCTCTGTCTCTGTCTGTCTCTGTCTCTGTCTGTCTGTCTCTCTGTCTGTCTCTCTGTCTCTCTCTCTCTCTCTCTCTCTGGGTTGAGTATAGTTATTTCGAAGCACAAACTTAAGGATCAATGTCAAATGTCACCCTTCCTTAACCCATTGACCAAGTTTGGGAGTTGGAGGTCTGGGAGTTGGATGGCTTTTAATGTTGCATGGATGTTATTCCCAATTTGTACGGTAAATATTTGATATGAATAGAGGAGAGACCAGTGATAAGTGACATCCAAGTCAACAGTAATCATCGATGTCTCTAAACCGTGACGAACCAATCATTTGAGTTCTCATGCCATAGAGGTTATATTAATGGGACTCTCTCCTCATAATAATATTACCGTTCTGGACAGACTTATCTCCTTTGGATTCAGGCAAAACTTTGGGGATAAAAAGAAGAAAAGGCAGTGAATGTGAAAGGATAGAATGTGTAGCAATGATCTATTTCATCATTACTACACTTATTTCTCAATTCAATGAGGAAACCAATCACCTAGGAAGCCTACTGGCGCAAAAAAGAAATGCGGCATGGTCATCTTTAGGCGTACTATAATTGCTTTTATTCTAAAACCAGAAAACTCCTCCCTGACGTGAACCACTATACTCATTAGATGCCATCATTCCTCCTAATCCTTTATACCCCATATGTGTTATCTATATGGGATAAGCCCGGGTCTTCATGGATCAGCAAACAAAATGATCTCCTTAATATTGACATTTAGCATTACATACAGGGCTAGTGGGATATGCACACTGGTCCTATCCAACCAACGTTCACAAACATAAAAAGGTCCTTGAAGTAGCTACCAGGGCTCACGGGAACTGGTCTAGAAAATAATTTAATGGTCAGGTACAATACAAAGAAGCTGCTTGCTTCAAATCCCATAATCACCAAGACACCCCGGAATCAAACCAAAAATGGTACTAATTCATACAAGATTAATTGGTGGATTTGCAGGGAAACTTTCCCGAGGTTCCACCTACAAAAATATTGGGCAGCATCACAGTAATTTGGTGTTTTACATTATATAATAATAGCACCTTATGACTGAATATTATGTTCTATTCAATTCCTGGGTATGAGTTTATTTTCTTTAACATTCTCTATAGTATGTCGATATAGATAATTCTAGCTCTCCCTTATTCTTTAAACTGTTCAATATTTAGCACGTTCTCCGTCGGTCTGATGTGTGAAAAAGTGGCCCCGAGTCCATATACCACCACTCTTGCCAACTGTGACGTCACAGGGGATTTCCCATGATCTCTTGTGGCATTTTAAGGGTTGATATGACAATATTTCCTCATTGTGTTTGTTCTCCTTGTCCCAGTTTGGATTTAGACTTGAAATCGACCGGTTTGTATAATCAATCGTGTGGATAGCTATAAATAGAACTGGGTGTGATGAGTTTTATTTTGATGATAGGGAGAAGAGGGAGGGCATTGGTATTGCTACACCGACGAGGCATATCAGTCGCTCCCTGTGTGGCTAATAATGTTTTCATATTTATAAATGTTAGTAGCTCCGTGTAATGCCAAGACATGTGTGACAGGATCTGCGAAAAGGATCCTTAGTGCAGGGTACATTAAGGTCCCTATTCCCAGTGTATGCCACATGTTATAAACTCTTCTTTTTTTCAAATGTAATCTTCACATTCCTCCTCGTTCTTGAATAATCTTCAGATCAGATCTTCCATTTCAGGCCCTTCTAGAACTGAAGGACTTTATGATCGTGTATGGAGTACCCACAAAGCAGCGACAAAAGCTAATGAGGAATCTCATGGTAAGGTTATACCATTATCTATCATGTGGTGATCTAGATATAGGCAGTGCAATATGGGCTTAAATCTAATAATCAATAAGTATGAATGAGAGTATGTTTCCTTTATGATGGCTTCTTTATACAAAGGCATTAACATATTAAGAAGGGTTTCCGATTTGACCTCACTTTAGATCATTGACCTGCTGGTGAGAGTACTGAAGTACCCAATAGATGACGCCCCAGACAAGGTGTACATGGCAGAGATCTTCAAGTGCTGCTATGAGGTACTTCAGACCTACATGATTGGGAACTCCAGGAAAAACGCCCTATACTTCGCCAAATACATCGACTTCTTCCAGACTCAGTTCCTGGTGCAGGTAGTATAGTAAACTCAGTAGCATCATTTTGTGTAATATAAAGATCCTGGATGTTCATCTCTCTGATTGTTTTCTAATTCTTCCTTTTGTTATATTCAAGGGTGAGATCGGACTGAACGTGGCTCAGATGATAGTGGAGCTCATTCGTGACAATCGAAAGATTGTAGACCGGATTACCACAGGCCAGATAGACCAGTTCATAGAACTACTCCGGACAAACAAGGTAGGACGCTTTTTGTTCTGTTCACATTACCCTTTATGACCCCTATGAACATATATCACGTGCCTCTAGCATGCAACGGTGATCTCAGAATCCCATAGCGTTACGGTCCCATTGAGATCAGTCCATGTTAGCGGCACTTGATTTTGGCACTTGGAGTCAGCTGCTGTTGTGCAGTGATAGTGAAATTAAAACAATTAGGGATTAATAGTGAACCAAATAATCATGCTCCAAGCTCTAATAGAACTAGAAACAGTTAAAGGGCTAAGGATACTGTCCCTACGCCATCCGTCAGTGACTGATGGCCGTCACTTGGCCATGAATCGGCAGTTGTGTTGACATCCCTGAAATCATATACCTCTAGCATCATGGACTGACCTCAATGGGACCGTAATGCTATGGGATTCTGATATCACTGTTGCATGCTAGAGGCACGCGATATGTGTTCATATAGGTGCCTTTATGACACTTTTGGCAAGTCGCACAAGGTGGTCATTTCTCAGGTTTCTGTGATTGCCTACAACTGCTGAACCCAGTATTAAGCTTATGGGTATGAAGGGATGCACTTGCAGTCGTAGTGTCTTGAGAAATGACCTCCTGGATGATGGTAATGCTCTTAGGGATATTGGGGCATATCTCCTCTGTAACTGACTATAAAATTTGCAAACTGATTCTAGATCTATCACCGCTCAAAATGTTGGATTGTCCTAACCAGAGCATTCATTACAGAGCAGAAATAGGGTGGGGTTATGAATTGTATTAATTCTAAAGATGTAGAGAGTTCATAGTTGTAAAGGAATGGCTGCATGCTAAAATTTGTAGCTGAAAGATAGGTTATCTGTGTGACATATCTTTTACAGAACTATCGGTACCTGGACCTTCTTAACGTCCTATGTGTGTGTGATGGAGTCGCCATCCCAGATAACCAGACCTATATCACACGACACTGGTTACGCACCGACAAGGTAAAATGGCAGCTAGGTGGCATCGAGGAACTTGTCAACCCTAACAGAACTAGAACGCCAGTAGGTCTACTAACACACTAATATCTTCTTCTCTTCTTCATCTAATATAGTATCCATGCTTCATTGTGTGTCTCACTACTTTGTGCAGTTTTAACATTTCTTTTCTGCTTTCTTGGTGCATCTATTCCAGTCTTTTCCATTTCCCCCAATTATCGAGATATAAAGGGATATGCACATCTCTGAATAGGTGGAATCTAAAGGAGGGAGAGGGGCACTTGGGAGCGGACCCCGGCATAGTGTAAAACATTTTCCCATCGAGTAGAAGTGAAAAATTAGATAAAGACATGAAGGGTATCGGCATCTTCAGTAGAAAGGTTGGCCTATCGGTGTTATAACCAGTGACACTAAACCTTTGCCACATCTATGCACCACTTAATCAGGGGAACAGATTTCCTCAATGTGAATCACCAGGCTTATACACCACTTTGTATATACTACTCACACTATAGATGCGCCAGTATGGAATGCTATGGCAAATTCTGTTACAGGAGTTATGCATCGTATTTATGGAACCTAAGCGCCTGAGATTTACATATTTATTTAATTCTTGCGCTGTAAACACATTTCAAGTGGGCTCCATTCAGGATTTCTGAGGGGCATAATGTCCAGCTTTAGCCATCAATGTTATAAACCTGCATAGGATATTCCTGGTCTTGTAGGACATGCTGCTTTTGTTCAGATTCACTATAGGTACACCAAACCTATATCTATTCAAGCAATACCAGTTTGCCATAGGCTTCAAGCAGCTTTTGAATAGTAGTTTATAATATTCAGACAGTTTCTTTTATCTAAAACCATGTTACCTCCATCCTATTTGAATCGATTCAAGGAACAATGAGATTTTGAATATCTAACTTCATACAGGTATTATTACAGCTAAGTGCCGCGATTATCTTTGGGGCATTAATCTTTAAGGATGGACGTTTTATAACTTGGGTGACTCTTCTCTTGTATACCTGCCTATTGCATTAGTGTTTTGTAACGTCTTTTGTAACATCCGACCATATTCTGCTACAATTCTGGATAGTTGATGTTGTGTTGATCAAAAGTATGGAAACCTGGAAAGGCTTATCTAGCTATTTAAGTGTTCCTTTAAAACATTGTCACCCATTCACCGTTGCATTTCCTTTTAATTTTGACTTACCTGAAATGAATAGCCAGATCCATAGACATCGAATGAAAAATAAATGATGGTTAGCTATTATTACAAAGGCAATTGAACGATGGCCTAACATTGTTTGATACAATGTTTCAGAGCGGGGTGTTTCTGACAGAAAGAGGCCAGGTGCTGAAAAGGAAAACCAACGTTATTTACATATCCACCGACACAGGCGACACCTGGGTGCCACTACAGGAGTTTCTCACTGTAAGTAGGCAACTGAGGAATCAGTAGATATGATCAAAGCTAGAAGCATTCCTAGAAAGAACCAAAATAGGAGGGATTCTATTTTAACTTCTCCTTTTACTCTTCCGAGCGCATTGTTAAATGGTATCCCTCGTGGAAGTCACTTTAGGGTCTGTTTTGACTGGCGATGATTAAAAGCACAATAACATCAACTGGTTCTAGAATATATTTGATGTGAACAGGGGATCCATGGGTTTAGACGTAGACCACCATCAACGCTCAAGGTTATGGCGTTTGCGCTAAATCGCGTGAAGTGTTCGCTGAAGGTCCCTGATATTTGGAAGTAGATTTAGACTGTATGTCTGTATCTATGTATCTATATCTCTCTTTCAGCCATCCAGTGCCATATACAATTCAGAGAACTGCACCTTCCTAGAACACCAACTGGATCTGTTCAGGAAGCTCTGTTATGTAAGTATGAAATTGTTAACCCTTTAGTTAGCCGCACTACTTTGTTACTTATGGTTAGAACGATGCATGAATGCAAACTGAGTCTACTCTATATTAAAGTCTACATCAACTCCTGATGAGTATACTTTATAGCAAAGTCTACATCAACGCCTGTTTCAGGGACGTAACGAGTTGGCTATACACGTCATCACGCAGGAGTACAACTACCTGACGTGGGAGGAAGCCTTCCTATGTGTCAGCTCCGACCAACTACCAGACGCACTTAGAGCCCGCTACTGTGATCTCATCATCGGTGAGTAGTCAACAATGGTTAATGGAACTCAGCTGATTGAGAGAATGGAATCATTAATTTCCTAAAATATTTTGGCCAGCAGTCCCGGTCTGTTAAAAGATATAATTGGGGAGCCAGCTCCCAGATAGGGACAAGTGCTGGTGTTGAGAGCAGCACATGATATAAGAGTTGAATCTGGGTAATTTGATGGTGCTGATAACGAATCAGGGGTGCGTATCTTCCTATCTAGGTCGGAACAAGGTCAAAATGAAGGTCAAAAGTTATGATCTGATATTTAATATAGAACAGAGAGAGAGCTTTGTTCCACTAATTAACACTAGAGGTCCTTAGTGTACGGGAGATTTCCCATTCATATGTATCCTAAGTTAATCAGGATCCATTGCAATAGTATGGTGATCTTTGACCTTTATTTTGACCTTGTTCCGACCAAGATAGGAAGATACGCACCCCTGATTGGTTATCAGCACTATCAAGATACCCAGATGCAACTCTGATATCTTGTGCTGCTTTCAACACCAGGTCTTTTGTAAATATTGACATTTGGCCCAGCTGGCTCCCCAACTAATATCCCAGGAAGTTTTCAACAATCGACCTTCACTCTTCAACACTTGTGTGTGTGCTGTTGTGCATGTAAACTACAGGGAAGCAGAACTTCACATTAGTTTGCTGTTCTAAGATTTATGCTATTGTACAATCGACTGGAGTATGACTAATTACAGCTCAGTGAGCTACAAGACTTCAGTATAAATAAAGAAATTTACATACATACATACTCTTCAGAGATGTCATTCGCCAAGTGTTAAAAGGAGCTTTGATAGTTTGAAATTTACAGTACAAGACCCTGCAATCTGTGTGACTACTGTGTTGTTATTTATATTTTGCTGTGTTGATGTTTATATATTGAACTCCCACCCGATCACAGAGTCTATGTAGGTGCAGGTTAGTTGGTAAATATGGCACACAAGGAGAGAGATCACCCATTAAAAAATACCCCCTGAAATCTCATGTTTACAATTTTGAATCTCATGTTTACAATATAGGAATGTCACCACCCTATACCTTAGGCACTATAGGGATAAAATTAGATGAGAATGTACCAAGAAATCGTGTGGAGCCTCATCTATTAGCATTCAAAGTTCAGACGCCCTTTCGATTCCTATTAGGATCATGACACCTTTTCACTGACTACTACAGTGGTCCACTTCATGTATGACCTCTTTGCAGGTCTGTTTGTGGACGTTGGCAACAACTACTCAGTGCTAGACCATTACAACGTATCCTTCATCTATGAGGAGATAGATGACAAGTCAACGTCTGGAGGTGTTGCACCTGAACTTGTAGGTTGGATTTATAACCCTAGGGCCTTTTAATTTGGATATGGAGAAGATTAACGTGTTATTTACATAGATGTTTACTGTCAATTTAGTTGGTTTAGTTTGATCCTCATCGATCCTATGGTCGCTTCTTGCTGGCAATTTTACAGCATTTTGTTACTTTTTTACACCTTCATTTTGTATTGCAATATTTTGATATAGCTTTGCCATAATGACACTTATTTCATCTTTGTTTGTATCATCTTATTTCTCCCCATATCTTGGCTTCCTCACTTCGTGCTGTCCTTTGCCTTCACGCCCTACACTGTAGGAAGCATTAGAGTGGGAACATGTGAGTAATTGTACAAAGAAATTGACATCTCCTCCAATATCATAATGTCCCCCTTTATTTCATCCCTACTTTCATTATTCCCCAATCATTATGTTAATTATACACCCAGTGCTTTTTTCTTATTACACAAACCAACTTCCCTGCAGGCATTTTGATATCATTTTGTAACATTCACTTATCCGCCCCTATGTCCTGGCTTCATATCCTCATGCAAGACCTTTCAGTAAATCAATGATTCTATGTCATTTGTAGAATAGCCTTCCTTCAATTGTTGTGACATCTTTCTTATTTTAGTTTACGAGGGACCTTGTGACAATTTTCCCTGTGCTGAGAGATTGGATCACAGAGTTTCTCAGCAATACCAAGGGCATGGTGGCCTCAGACCCAGGCCACAACATGCTCATAGAACAGGTACGTCATAGTCCAGCATCTACCTCTATAGGGGAAAAACTCAAAATTGAAGCAAACCAACAATCATCTTTTCAGCAATACATATTCACCAATAATAAAGCAAATCTACCTTACCCAAGAAGGATTATAGGCAAGACATTTTCTCCTAATATGATTTGGGCGATAAGCATAAAAGTGACACTTGACATATCAAATGTTCCCATACTCGAAAAAAAGTCATATATAGTCGGTGTCCATTTCCCAGGTGCTTAAGCTACTGCACTTCCTGGTGAAGTTTGGTTACTATGGTGACACCAGTGACATCCAGAAGCTGCAGGAGCCTCTACTCAGCCTGTTGGACGGTCTAAATGACCTGCCCTTCGTACTGGACACGGAACAAACAAAGAAAAAAGGTATGGTCATATCTTCATCTGAATGAAGAAAACAGATTGCAATTCAGTAATGATTTGGTATAGCCTAACTTGAGGCAACAAACATAGGACATAATCATGTCTTTAAAAAAGCGTTCACGTCAACTTGGAAACTTAATCCTTTTAGATGATTGATATTTATGATGTATGGTGAGTTTAGCTTGTCGGCAGCACTCTAATACTACTGAGATGAAGTTTTCACTTTAATGAGCCCTATTGTTTCTTCCTGTAAATTAATGTATTTCTGGAGATATTCCTTTTCCAAGATAGAGATGGTAACGGTTTCATTTTGGCACACAGGTTTCTCAAAGGATGCACAGAGGTTGACCGAAATGTATAAGAAGTCAGAGAGGTATGAGCCTGGAGCGGAGACAACTGCCATAGTCAACGCCAAATACCAGTAAGGACATTCTGGTGTTTTTTTCTTTATGTGTGTTTCAGGTCATACTGGTCCAAAAAGTAAGAACATTACTTTTTTACATATAAAAAAAGACAGACAATTGTTGCTCTTCTGTTAACAATAACTGCTATTTTTGTCTTTATTGTCATTTACTTTTATATGGAGCAAACTATATTGAGTTCACTTGGGAAAAAATGGCAGAACCCAAGTTAATATCAGCCCTTTTGAAAAATCCCAGGTTGTTAAAACGATTGAATGAAGTAATGCGGCTCTCTGATTCCGGTAGTATCTGTCATGATATATTGTACGGCACTAAGGTTTTGAAGCATGATATCATAAAAGCTATCATGTCTGTTTATAGGGCTCTCTGTGTGCTTGACCTCATCTTTACCTACCAGTTCAATGCAAGACTCAGGGTAAGCAATACGCTCATATAATTAGCGTGGCGACTCTAAGTCCTACTAGTGAGACTTGTAGACTAGTGTATATGGTTCAGTGTCGTCACAGTGTAAGGGATAGGGGACCACTGGTTTCTATTTTCATTCACTGTACTTCTCCTATGAACTATTTCACCACAATATTGAGGCATTGTTATCAATATATATATATATATATATATATATATATATATATATATATATATATATATATATATATATATATATACTACTGGTAGATGACTTGCTTTTGTGATATATGTTTTAGTTTGGGTTTTGTCATTAGATTAGGCATTTCAGCTCTTAGAGTTCTGCAGTACATTGGTCAGCAAGTCTAAAATGTATTTTTACACCCCACACAGCTTTTGGCTCTAGTATCGTCATTTAGGCATCTATCCATAATAAGGGTAAAGGTAATAACGGCAGTCACATCCTATCACTAACCAACCTACAGTTACACTAGACAAAACTAGACCCAAGGTTACAAGTCGCCGTGCCATGTCTCACAGGACTATTCTCTACTATTCTATTAAAATCTACAACACTACAGTTTTATTTGTATAACCATCTTCTACAACTGGAAAGATCTTTAATAGTTTAAACACTAATCCTCACTAATGCACGAGCATGGTCGATATTTTTCTACCATGGATTAAAGGAATTTTCTTCATTGTATGAGCTGCTCTTGAAGGAGGATTATCAGACTGAATTTTCATGTTAAGCTTGTTTCTTTTTCAGAGTTTTGTTGGACTTTTCAAAGCAGCAGAAAAGCACTGTGGATCAAGGCGACACAACAGTCCTCTAGAACCACTCCTGTGGGCGTCATTTGATGCACTAGACCAGAGCAAGTAAGTGCTGATAAGTGCTGATTTTAAAAAAGATTTGATATCATTGAATTTTATATTTTCCTTTATTGTACAACGCGTTTATAGAATATAGAAAAGGGGTTATGCTAGAACGATATATAGTCTCACAAAATGACAAAATCAAACACAAAAAGCGTCCTGATCATCCATTCGCTCTACCATTCTGTGGGTTTTTTTCAATGCACAGATCACCATAATATCATGTTCTGTGAATCCTGTTGCAGGAGGTCTATGAGGGATCAGCGTCGGATGATTAAGGTACTTAGGGAGATGTTTGACAGCACATCCTACTTCGACTTTGAGTTACTCGTAGGTGTGCTACTGGTGAGTAGATTCTCAGTCCTTCTATCAATACATGGAATAAGCCTATCATTTTTTTATGCAAGCAGGGTCCTTACTTTTGCACCTATCGGTTTCTGCATTCCACTATAAAGATTCGCACTTGATATGAATAATATGCACGGGTACCTCCACCCTCTAGTGAAATGACTTATCAATATAATCAAATGAGAATACGTCAATCAGCCAACCATCAATATACAATGATCAACTCATAATGAATCATTTATAAAATGCAGGACTTGACAAACTACAAGTATGACCGGCTCATCACCAAGTCTCTGTCACTGCTCAACAAGTTCTTCTCCTCCAAAATGGGAATGATCAACTGTGCTGTACAGGCAAAGGTAACTTAGATAGAATGACAACAAAAACTGAGTAACTGAGATTGGTGACTTTTGGAGAAATAATCAAGAGCACACATCAAGTCAATACCAGTCCTTTTGCCTTTTCTTTTTATAAGGAAAAAGTCAGAACTACATGGATTTCAATCATACCATTAGACTGAAATGTCATGAAGTTAAAATGAAAAAGCCTGTTGGGTAACATGAATATAATGAACTTAAAACCCGCTATGTGAGCTTGCAAGCTGTCTCTGATCTTATGGTGCTTGAGAGTATTGTCTCTGGCCTTACAGGTGTTGATCACACCAGAGTCTATGAGTGTACACCAAGAGGTACAGAGGCACACCCTGGCATTACGCCGTATGCAGAAGGCGAAGATGGGGCCTGAACAGGTGGAACTAGCCGGACAGATGTTTGACAAACTCACAAGGTAAAAAGAAGCAGTCGCTGCCTGTAATATTATATGGAGTGTATCTCTGTTTTATATTCTTCCACTTTCTCTAAACAATTTTGAATGATACATAATGGCGATACGCGACGTTGCTAACAGGGTAACTTGAGTTTTGAAAAAGAATGCTGAGTTTGTCATGCAGCATTATTATAGAGTATGCTAGAAGACAGTGCAAGATTGGTAGGATCTGATGATTACGTTTCCGTCTCTTGTGTCAATAAACAGTTTCTGCCATCTACCTGATGATCCAGAAGAACGCCACCCGATGAATCAAAACATTCTCATCAACCACGGTAAGAAGGATCAACAAGTGATTCATACTTCAATGTTAACACTTTTGATAGATTGTCAGCTTGACGACTACTTATTAATGATACCTCTCCACTAACTTCTTGTTCTCCATCAAAATGTTTAAAAGGGGATTTGTTTGATAAGGCAGCATTTGGTAAAAAAAAGGTTTAGGTTTTATTTGAATTTATCCAATCGAAAAACGTACTTATGTGTTATCAACTTGTTGTGAAATAAACCTTTTTCAAAGTCCAACTCAGTACATGAGACATTGGTTACCCTTTTATCTACCACTAGTTAATCAGTTCTCATTTATTATATACAGAGGTGTTATCACTGGTCTTTGACTACCTATCACAGGAGATAGATGTAAAACTCATGGTAGGTAGCACAGTTGTTTTATATCTAACGCTAGGAGGTATACTGAAATTTTGATAGTAAAAATTAACTAGGGAGTTGTTTGCGAACAAGGATTACACCTATGATTGCAAATCAGCTGTGAATTTATTAAAGCTCATTGACTCCTTGAATTGTAGATGGTATCTTACACCTAGAACCTATCTGATTATACACACGGCTGTGGTGACATAATCATGTACATGTATATCAATATAATGAATTATGAAGAATAGATTTCTTTCAAAATTCACTATAGGATCAGTATGCGGGTACCCGTGTCATCATGTCCAAGTGTATTGAACTGATGAGAGCGCTCTCAAGAGGGAACCATGCGGTACAGAAGAGGGTGTATGTTCGACTTGACTCACTTCTCAAGGTACCCTTAGTGGTGGGACAGATGGCCCTAGCACTCAGGGAGGTAAGTTGGACGGGCTTCTCAATCCTCATCAGGGATATTCAATATTGCCCATTTCTTATTAATATTATTGCCTCTAAACTTACAAAATATTTTCCTAACACCAGAAGGCCTCACCTAAATGGATATTAGGATTATCACCAATACAAGATTACTACCATAACCCATTTCTATAGGCATTCGTGGGTAACCAGGCCACATGTGTGAAGGTTACTGCCAAGCAGATAGAACGACTGGTGGCAATGGTGGGTGAGCACCAGGAGTCGGTCCCTGAGCTGCTCGACCTGCTCGGAGCCATAGTCAAGGTAAGATGCCGCTAAACGAATAGTTTTAATGTACCAACAAATTTGTACCGATACACTCTGGAGTTTGGGTCCAACTTCCTTGGGGGAAGTGTCCCGATTTGCCATTGGTTAACTAGTCGTCTTTTTTATGTATTCTTCCGAAAGTATTTTCATCTGATAATGAGGTTTGCTCCAGTACAGCAGCAGATATTTTTATTTACTTTTTGTCTCTATGGTAGAGTGCATGGATGGTGTAAAAGTAACTATCATTTGGTTACTTCTTCATTCGTTATTTTACAGGTACATGGTCTGGAGCTGGCATTGAAGAGGAACCAGGCCTATGTCATGAAGTTCATTATGCAGTCGTACAACAAGACAGCCCATATGTTTGACCTCAGTAGAGAGGAAAGGTAAATCAATTGCAACTATAATAGAATATTGAATTGAAAATAGTCAGATATTTCATATTATAGGACATTCGAAGTATTTCTTTCTGTTGGTTCAAAACCATTGAAATGCACGGTGTAGTCATATTGACGTGATCGTAAATACTTTTCTCTCTTTCTCTACAGGGTGATCATTCTACAGGGTGGAGAGGGGGAGGAGGGACAACGGTTTCTGGCTGGCATGGTGGACCTACTAGCAACCTGTGCTGAGGTGAGTAGGCCTATACCTTCATAAACATCCACTTATGAACATCTCTGCTGCTGTGTGTCCCATAGGCAGGTGTGGGGCATCCTAATATGAAAGAGAAAATGAATTAATTTAAAAGTGATTAGAGCTTTTTGAACAAGGTCTTTTCTACATTTCAATTATTTTCTTCAATCTTTTATCTTCACATCTTACATCAAACAGGGCGAGAACCAGTTCATAGAATCTCTGTGTCAGACCATTCTTCCCATGGATGAGATATTGTGGGTCTTGAACCATGAGGACATTGCTAGTGGCCTCAAGAGTCCATACGTCAAGTACATACACTGGGTCTACATGAGAGCATCTGCCAGTCTGGTAGACTCAGGTGCAAGCGAGCTCACTCACGACAGGTATAGTGAAGTACCTTTTTTGTACCTCGTTTATAGTAAAGTACCAATACTCCTTATGAAATTGTATTGGCCATCCTTTCCATATTTCCGTGTGGAATTGACAAGACAATTAACTGGTATGCACAAAATGGTTTCTTTGATAGATACAAATAGTACTAAATAACATTTAATTAAAGCAACAGACAGTTCCTTTACCCAATGATAATATACATAATGATTTCAGTGCTGTGTGGACCTTCCTCCAGCAGCTGACAGATGACACCATCCTAGTGGCTGACTTCCTCACCGTCCATCCAGACTTTGTTGGACCTCTTTTAAATAAGGCACCACATCACAGGTACGGTCCCATTTCAGAAATAGCCTATTGGGTGTCCACATTGACAATAGAGAGTTTAAGATTTAGGAATGTGTACCTGTACGTGAACGGCAAGGGCTAGAAGTACAGGTTCCAGTACAGGTACAGGTAATGTGGTTAGGAAATTCCTCTCTGTGTGGGGCTTGTCTGTGCTGAGGTACTAGGATTGCACTCAGTGCATGTTTGGGTGGATTGATTGAGTAATTAAAGTGGGATCCCAGTAGCAATTAACACCTCCCAGTGCTACATATATACCTGACAAGCATGTGATTTTATTCCCTTCTCTTAGGGATACATATAAGTAATATATGATTAGAGTTTCCCTACAAGTATGTCTAGATAGGCCCCTAGAAGTCCAAAACTTCAAACCTAGAATTTGTATACTTGTAGATGGGAATACCCCCACGTGACCTATGACATTACACGTTGCGGTAGCCGTACACATACATATCTTAAACTCCCTAATATTGGACGGTTAGGGATGGTTAGTGAAGACAAAGTGGACATTTTGTAACACATTCTCTGGACATTCTGTGACAGGAAATTCATGACAGATTATTATGTCTTTGTGTACATGGAAATGTTCGTGCAGCTGCCTCGTCTCATATACAACTGTGGGATACAAAGATAAGGCAATACTTGTCGTGAATTGATATAGCTGTCACATCTTATTTGGATAACAGAGAACTCTTTCCCAATAGCCTATGATCTGCACCCTTATCAAATAAAAGAGAAGTTACCAATTCAGAGAGAGTCTTCTACTGGTTTTATTCCATTATCATTATCAGTAATTGATAAATTGCGGGTAATGAGACTAACAGGAAAATTCATACTCCGCCTAGTGGTGGTATTTAGTACTCCTCACACTCACAAGGACTCAGCCCGGTGGCTCCACCTTCTGATACTCACTGAGCAACTCTCAACTTCGAGTTGCGAATGGGTGACAGACTTTACCTTTTCTCACCCGACGTTCATAGCAATAAACCTTTAAACTTTACATATTTAATCCGTCACTATCACCATTTAAAGTGACCATCCGACCTCCAGGATGAAGCTTACTAATACTATACCAGCTACTGCTGCCCCACCTAAAACGAAAGCAGGCAATAAGGCTAAAAAGTACAGCCACAAGTTAGTCAGATCCTGGTTGTGGACATCACCTCAACAGAGACAGTACCTATAGTACAGACTCCGTCCCGGAACACTCGTGCTACTGCAGCTGTTGCTGCCACCCCGGCTGCAGTGACGTTACAGCCTGCTGGGGGACCGGTCATCAACGAGTTTGCTATGGCCATACAGGCTGCTACCTTTGCAGATGAGACATCCTATCCGCTACCACTAAGGTACCAAGACAAAGTTCCTGCTTCTGTCATGGAGAAGGTAGCAAATATCCTCACATCTACATCACATCAGCTGTCATCCATCAAGGGTAAGCCTACTCATGCCCACGACTTCATTTTCCATGGCCCTACACGTATTACAACAGGTCTTAATGTCCTAGATCCTCTAGAATACCTGTTTGGTCTGTCACAGCTTATGAAAGATCGCCATACCCTATCATGGACATAATAATGGCGGGTAAAGATTATCAGTGGGAGCAGATATGTGATTGGTCAGAAGAAGTCCTGTCATCTATTGCTGATAAATTAATTACTTGGCAGGACAGTGGTTGAAAATCATAGGTTTGCATATGACGAATTTGGAGGTATTCCAGCCCCTACCATTCGAATTTTAGTTTCCCCCTCTATTTCTTTGGCTCAAAGTGTCAGGCTGGATGAGATCTTCATGTTACATATTGGTTTTGGTGGTCCCATATGCATATTTTGGGCTCCAGGGGGGTAAAATGTGCCTAAAATGACCAAAATTGTCTGGGCGAAATTGTGTCTGGGAGAATGACATTTGAGTTACAAGCCATGTTGAGGGCTTAATTTCCTACAGAAACAATCTTCATACCTCCAGGAAAATCTTAGGTCCAGAATATTTTGACCTGTTGATTAAGGAAATCACATTATCATTTATGTCAGATGTGTCCTTGCTATTGTAAAAGAAGCATACTTATAAAAATTCTTTTTCTGGGCACATGTCTGGGCAAATGACATGTAAGGCCCCATATGCACACTTTCTATGATTTGTGACCAGTGCATCTATCAGTTCATTGAGGTCAGAGGTCACCAAGGTCAAAGCGAGTAAATTCTACCCCACCGCCGACATGAAGCTCTCTCAAGAAGAATAAAACTAAGCCTAAAACAGAGTCTAAAAATCAGGCTGCTTCCCAGAATCAGACTAAGCCTGATAAACAGCCTACACAGACCGCTGCTACTTCACAACCAGCCTACAAAGTCTCTCGCAGCTCAGCTGGTTGCACTGATGTCCCCTATTAGGCCTACAACACTAAGGCTGGCTGCACTAAGCCTGATGGCCATACAGAAGGTAGTATACAGTACGGCCACCACTACACTTGGTGCAGGCACAATATTTAGAAGCTTCACTTCCATGGCTTCACAGCCTGCCGCTGTAAACAACCAGGATATAAAGAGCCCTCCTTTCAGGCCTGAGCCGGATTACCCCAGCTCTCCCTATGATACTGCTGACATGAGCTTGGACACAGACTTATCCACCTCTATCCCTGCTGATAATTGTGATAAAACTACCTTAACCAAGCTTAGACCTAATGCTCCCATACTTAGGCCTATGTCAGATATCAACATTAAACTTCAGACTCCAGACAACGCCTGTAGAGTAGACCACTCTCCATGTACTACTCATATAATAGAGCAATTGGATCAGGTCTTTAGTACCATTAGTCCAGCTCACACTACTATACATACTACTTCATCTGACTCTAGTGATAGCCAGGCATACACCGTGGGTTCACTTACTGACTCAGATGAAACTCATTACCCTTCTGAGGGGGACTTGTTTTACAGCTCACTACCCGCAGGTCTGTCCCCAGAGCTATTCGCTCCTATCAAAGCCTCGTTTTGGCCGGTAAGGATTACTGACCTTTGGGATAGTTTCCCTCACTATAGTAAGTTATATGATAATATGAGAGAGACCTGCTTGCCCAACAGATTAGGTCCTAGACCCAAATTACCATCAGGCCTAAATCTGGACGTCTGGGAAAGCAAATTACAAGGTTACCATGACTACAAACTATGTGAATACCTACGCTATGGTTGGCTGGTGGGCTACACCGCAGACACACCCCCTGTCTCCACTGAAACAAACCATAGCTCAGCTCTTAGATACCCTACTCACATAGACGAATTCATCAAAAATGAACTAGAACTAGGTGGACTACTTGGAACTTTCACATCTGCTCCATTTACACCCTGGGGTAATGTAGCACTTCTACTCACTCGACCAAAGAAAGAGACCTCATCTAGAAGGGTAGTACTAGATCTCTCTTTCCCTGATGGTAAGGGCATAAACAGTGGTGTTACTAAAAGCTGTATCGACGGACAGCATCGACCTTACACCTTGCCATCCATCACCGATGGATTTGTTCCCTTGGACAAGGCTCCTATATGTACAATGCAGACATTGCTCATGCTTATAGGCAGTTGAAAATCGAGGTCAATGACTTACCACTACTTACCATGAAACACACAGGCCTCTACTATAATGACACTTGCTCCTTCTTTGGGGCCAGGCTTTCCAGCTTAGCCTGTCAATGCACTACCTCAGCTATAGTTTACCTCTTTGCTAAACAAGGGAATTGGTCCTTGAACTATCTAGAAGACTTCTGTCGAGTGGTCCTCTAAAAAGTGTGAACCTCCGACCCAGATCATGGACTGGCTGGGATTCAGACTCAATACGGTGGAAATGACTCTCACTATACCTGACTCTAAACTGCGGGAGGTTATTGATGAATGCAAACACTGGTAGAGGGCTAAATTTACCACTAAGAAACAACTTCGGTCACTAGTAGACAAATTATCTCACATTTCAAAATGCATTCCTAGCTCGAGGAAGTTCATGTGTACAGTACTGGAGACCCTAAGGAATGCTCCAAATAGTGGCATGGTCTTCCTGAACAACCCATGCAAATCTGACATATCATGGTTTGTTAAGTATGCCACTCTAGCTAACGGCATACATTTACTACCACCCACTGAAACCTACTTGTTAGAATGTGACTCTACACTGGTGGGCGGGGGTGGCAACTCAGACCAACACTACTACACACTACAATATGACGAAACACACATTGAAGCCTACAAGCCGATCCATAGACTCGAAGCTGTAAATCTGCTTATAGCTTATCATAAACTGGTACCCAAAGATAAGCACGGCTTTAGGATCATAATATATACGGACAACGTAGGATCCCAACAGGCCCTAGTCTCAGGTAGAACTCAAGACAAAGTGCTCTCTGCCTGTGCAAGACAGCTGTGGCTTGAGGCTACTATAAATGAACACACACTAGATATTACACACAAGAAAGGTGAACTCATACTTCTGGCAGATGCACTGTCCCGCCAACATGACCCAGCTAAAAGAACCTATGCTCTAGCTGAAATCGCGCCAAGGAATCTCACTAAAAACTCAAACCCGTCCTACCACACCCTATGTTTGATATAATTTGATTCTATATATTCAGGCCTTACTCTGGGAGATCAGGCTATAGCCTTATTCCAGGCCTTGGTTTCAGAGGCCACGGCAATAAACAGACTTAGACAAGCTACCTATTACCTAACCTTCGCTGTGTCTTACAACACAGACATATTACATCCATCACAATATCTGGCCAACTCACTGTCAGTGCCTTCCTCACGTAGGAACTATATATCTGGGGCCAAACTTTGGATACTAACACATGGAGGCGACCCCTCTTAATTGTCATCATATGAATCTGTGGGGGTAGATAAGGGAGCAGTCAGACTCTCACCACATGAGATGGTACCAGCTCCACCATTTTTATTACCCCAGCATTTAGTCGCAGTCTGCACACTACTGGATACTATACCAAATACATTACACTACAAAGCAGCCCTTACAATGGATTTCTTTGCCTTCCTTAGAGTCTCAAATCTCCTCATGCCCACTCCTTCACTGTGGTCTGGCCCTTATACCTTACTCAGGAGAGATGCCTTACTGACTGATACCAGTATTAATATAGTGATACGCTCATTGAAAACTATTGGACCAAGAGATGCTCTGGTAGTCATATCCCTACTGTCCATCCCGTCATCTCCAGCCTGCCCTACTAAAGCCTGGGTAGAATATGCAAGCTATGTACTATCGTCTCAGTTTGCCCCAGCTTTCACTCATCCCTAATCTGTACCTCTTATCCCTCTCCAACTCACCAACATTACCAGGTGGTCTTCAATCGGCTCTAGTGGATGTGATAAACAGGCTGCCTCACACCATGGCACCTGGTCATCCACTTCTGGCATGAGACCTTATTTACCAAGCCAACATACCCTATCAGTCTCACAGTGCCTCAGAGACTTATTTGCACCTTGATATGTTGACTTACCATATATATTATACTCAAACATTATACTATGGACTCTGAACATTTATCCATTGTTGGTGACATACAGTGCAAGTTAGTGCCTTATATGGTCATGCAGCATTAAATAAGTAGATCTATACTGTTCAAATGCTGCCATCTAATTTACATAATTGGGACAACTGATTCAATACTGCCTGCATGCTGACAATACTACTGTTCTACTACTGTACCACTGCTGCAAGTTTTGTGGTGCTGAGCAGTAGAATGTCAGTAGATGCTAATACAATACTGTTTCTGATGCTGCTTTCACACTGAATCACTACTGTCACACCACACTGTTTCCCAGCTGCTTTAGTGCTGTTTGTCTGCTGCATTCTGGTCCGGGCTCTTAAATACAAACCGGAATCTCATTAGTTTAGTTACAATGTTTATCATATACCGTATTTACTCGTGTTAGTGTAATAAAACTCCACTTTATGAATTTCCTGTTCAGTGTTCTCATTAAACTTTCCACACAGAGAATAACATTTCATTATTACAACTATCATTACAGTGCCAACTCCAAACTAGCTGATGAAAAGGAAAGAATGCATGCAAAACTCCACTTCTTCCTGGATTCAGCCTTGCCATTTCTAAGGGTTTGTCTATGTTCCTCATCCATTTGCTATTGCCAAATTTGACCTATTCGATAAAGTGCACTGTTTATTATGGTGAAATCTTTACACAACACTGTAGATTCAATTCAATTCATTGTCATTTTTCTCGATCATTATAATTATTGTGAAATAGAAATCAAGTGAGTAGAAGGCTTCACCTCTTTCTTTCAGACCTTCTTTTCCAAGTTCTATTCTGTGGACAGGTATGCCTACCCTGAAGAACCAGAGCGAGTTAACAAGCTGGCCAATGCGCTATTGGTAAGTTATTCTGTATCTAAGAAGTATGTATACGTGTGTGCACATGTTAGTGCTTTGTCATCCACTTCTTTGTTGTTCATTCTCTAGTAAGTCAGTGCACTATCTCGCTTCTGAGTATTACTACGTTCATTGGGGGTTTTGAAGGTGATAACCTTAACCTACGTCTCTCTGGTGTGTATATAATAGTCTTATCCCTATATTCCTTCTCGTCTGTATTGACCATCACTTTTCTAGCAGTGAATACACCTGCTTGTTAATTTCAGAACCTCTGTGAGGTCATGAAGAACCACATGACCAGTGCCTCCCACTTGAAGACGGTTATCGCCTCCATGACAACCATCCTACACTCGAGCACTGTTTCACTGGACGTGAGTTCATATGTTTTATACCTAATTCACTTTCATACGGTAAAACTGGGGACATAGGGTGGCAGATTGGAGCAGCCTGTGATTTGTTACATCCAGACACATCGAATAGCCCTGGTGGCATTTTAGTTATAGAAATACGCCTTATGTCCTTATGATCTCCTGGACTAGAATCATTAGGCAAAGCAAAAAGAAAAAGAAAACAATTTCTCTTATTTTTGTATAGGTAGTGGAAGACTTCATTCGTGAATATGGATCAATAAATTGGTTCACAGAACGTCACAACGACACACGAGCGGTGAGTTTCAGCAATAATTTTATCTAATACCTTATGCTTTCAAATTCATTGTGGTGCACATTATGTAGTGGAATGAGCTTTCATGGCATGTGTGTTGCTGACGATTTAACCTTAGTGGCATTATGCCTAATCAAAATCTCAGATCAAATAGACTCCAATGTTAACTATAAAACGGAAAGAGAGAAAAGAAGAAAAGATGCCCTATCAGTGAGCCGTAGACCCAGGAGTTCTAGAGTGGCAGTAAAATAATTCAAAACTTACTGTAACACAGCTAGGCCTCTTCAATATACGTCCCCTCCTATAACAGTAAAAATTTAAATTGCTGGCAGTTAGGATGCCACTCAAGTGCCTACTTGTCCTCGTGACTTTAACATGACTTTTTACGCTTCCTGTCATTGACAGCGACACCTAGACTACTACTCGGAGGAGTTGGAGCTCAACTCACGGTTCCAGACGTTTGCCGTAAACTGTTCTTTGTTGTACGGTGGTTACAACACTGTGTCTGCACAACTTAGACACGCCTCCAACTACACAGCCAATGAACGTTAGTAGGTCCTTTTATGTTTGATAAATTTATAAGTGGATTTGGTCAGATGAATCCTTACTACAATTGACTTTTATTATTTCTATCTAATGACCTCCCTCCATGATTCCCCCACTCGCTACTTTAGCTCATCGATTGCTCTGTCGACTCACCAATGGCCTTAAAAGTAAAGTATGATTATGTCAAAAAGAAAATGACTTTTTTTTCTTCAAAGTTGGATAGTGTTGATAAGAACTTGTATTATCATGATGGGGGAAGATTTGTGATCTAAACACAACTTCAGTTGATTTGATAAATGTTACGTCTGGATGCCCAATACAGCCTACACAGAGATAGGAGGGGACGAGGCACTACCTCTAGGAGAGGAGTTCCAGGACCACGTGAGATGTTTCCTCAAACCAAGTGAGAAGAAGGTCAGCAAGTACTTCGCCATGTGTGAGAAGCTTGTCGTCCAACTGGGGTAGGTGAAATCCTTTACTTCTCAAACTCCACCAATGACATCCACTTTAAAAAATATACTCAGGGGTTTCAAGCTGAATAATTTGAAAAAATGTTGTGTGCTGCCGCAGTATTCCATAATCTTCATTTAAAATATTGAAATACCTATTGTGTAGATCTAAGGCTGACTTGACAACATTATATAGATCAATGTATAATGTGCACTGGAAATCGTACTGGTACCCCAGCAAATTGTCGTCATCTGTCGCCATGATTGGCCATCAATGGTGACTCCTTTGTGAGGGATAACTCATTCCGTCATCTTTAGCCACTGTGTGTTAGACTCATGTGGCATAACAATTGCTATTCCTGGTGAACTTGTGCTATAACGACGTTGTGTTCCATCTAGCGACATGTGTGAGCTACTTCACACAGGTTGACGAGGACTCACGACAATTTGCTGGGCACGTGTGTCTGATAAAATAACAACAGTCCTTGCAGTCGGCATTGTTTATCTAACCAATTATCATACTGCGGCCATATGAAGAATGATCAAGTAACGTATAAAAACCCTGCACACCAAGGCATGATCTTGAACGAGCACTGATACAGCTATTTTAGTTTAACTAGAACGCAAGATATTTCTAATTTAGAATGTATAAAGGAACCTGCCCAGAGTAAACTTGCACCCTGAAACACTTCTACTGAAACATGCATGAGGCAAATGAGATGTTTATTTCTAATGGTTTAATGTTCAATGAACACGGTAATGAATTAACCATATTTCACACCTTATAATGCTATTGTTTTAATTCAATACATTACACACTATCCTTGCATTTAAACTATAGGAGTTGCTCAGCATGCTCATCACTGATCTTATAATAATTTGGTGTTGAACTGTGTCACGCATCATCCCTCCCTGCAAACATCTTTGTTTCATTTAAATTCAGTGTAGTTTTGGGAATGTCCTGGCTACTGGAAAATCAAATTGCTCCATCAAATGCAAAAATGCTCTAACCATATTTCTAATTCAGACATCTACTCATTCACTCATAGATCTCACTGTGTCATGAATTATAATCACTTCAGGCTTACAGTCAAGCATAGATTCTTTTCGAAAGAAATGCATCTGCGGGGGATACTGCCGCTGAACTTTGTAACTTAAGTTACTCCTCTAGCTGTAAGATCTTCTAGCCGACAACCTTTGACATCTGCCTCTGCAGAGAACTTATTCATATTAGATGTCCTCACCTGCGTAAGGGACCTGGTTATTTATCTACCTCCTCCCCATCCGCTGGCACTTCATACGTGGATGGGGCGCTTTGAAATTCCATTAGTTAATAATCTGAGGTATTAGAAAGGCAGTCATTGGTAAAGGAATGCTAATACCATTTTGACAATTATGTAGAATTTCAGCCAATCAAGAAGCGTCTGATGAGACAGCCCGGATGGAACAGGAAGAGCTAGATATAAAGTGCCTCCAGGTACTTCGAGCTGTTGTACACAATGAGATCGTCAAACTCAACCCAGACTGGGAGGACAACCCTGGCAAAAGCAAAACGTGAGTACAATGTGACTAAAAATGACCAAAATTGCTGGAGAAATGCTTTATTTGATCTAACCTTTCAGAGATATCCAATACTGAATGAGGGCTTAAGGAATATCTAAGTGAGGGTTGGGGCACCCTAAATTCACAAAAGGCATTCCTATCGATAATGTGATGATGAATAATACAAGACAACTTCTCATTAAACGTCTTGTTATGTTGAATGTTCTTTATGCTATCATATGATATGTACTTATAACTAAAACAATTGTCTGTCAATTTGGTCTTCAGAGCAACAAGGTATGAGTCATATTTGGTGTCCCTTTCTATGCACAAAGAGAGCTTAGTTATCCTGTCAGCCATCCAACCCTTCCCATCCAACCCCAATCCCATCCGGTCCCCAATACCAAGGCCGAAAGCTATGAAGAACTAGACCCCCATCTCGATAAGTTGACTTTAAAGGAAAGAGACTTTAATATGGTAAACATTATGTGACATGTACTGGGAAAAGGGACCTTAGTGCACCCTGCACTAAGGGCCCTTTTCGCAGGTCCTGTCACATATATTGGGAGAACGACATTATTTTTGCATCAACGGCTTTGATTTACTAACACCAGTTTCCATTTAGACATATGTATGCACGAATTAGTTATTTAGGCATGTCCGTTTATATAATCTTTTGTTTCTTATTTGAGGTTCTTTCTTGTTGTAATTTCCCTATAATAGATAGAAATAAATAAGCCTGCTTACTCCGGCTAGAGACAAAGACAGATGTAGCCCTGAGGAAAGCATGTGACAGGGTGTAGAGCCAAGAGGCATGCACATTTCATGAGAAAATAAAATGGTTAAAGTTATGTTTAAAGTTCAGATCTGAGAATAGCACAAAGTATTACATGTTATATTGATATTGAGTACGCCCCCCTTTAACCCTTTACAGACAGCTGACCCGTATCTCAGACCTGCAGTGCCTCCTGGTAGACATGGGGGCAGTGGTTAAGGTCCTCCCCCTCCTGTCTAGGTCCAATGATGACATAGCACGAGAGACGTTAGCCTTCATCTCAGCCATGCTCTTCAATGCGAATGAAACAGTACAGGTAAGTTTAGCTCAAATGGTGTTAATATGGGTTGCTCCCAAAATGTTGGCATGCTGCTTTAAATAAATCGATTTTATGAGGGTTCGGTAAAACTAATAAGCTACAAAATATCAATCTATGTTTATTAGCATTCTATAATAACACTATCACTGTATCTGAATTTAGTCCCAGGCCTCTCAGCTAAGTGGTCTGGTAAAATTTGCTTGTTTACTGGAAAAGCTCGGTATCATTATCATTTTCTATTTACCTTTCTTACAGAAAGCCCTCATCGACTACTTTAAGGCCACAAGAGAAGAAGTTTTCTTCTTAGCTGTCAGAAACAGAATGCAACTCTCAACGGTCACTATCAAAGAAAGGTGAGCCTTCATGTTTACCACCTCCCAGTATGCACAGAACGTTGAATCAACGTTGAAATAACCAGTGATAACGCTGATCAACCTTTTTCAACGCCCTGAGCTCATTGGGCTTTAATACATTAGAGAATCAGCTAACATTCAAATGTGGAAATGTTGGAAGTCAAGTGGTTGCGCCTAACATCAGGGGCACCCGGTAGGATTCTTTGGAGGCTAATGTGAGAAGGTTCATCAGTTCATCATTAGTGAAAAAATAGCTTCTTGTAGCAGCTTGTCAACTAGCTATCTATAAAGTCCCCTTTCACTAATTACTTGTGCCTCAAACATCCAATAGACGTGCGTTGACAGCACAGAAGGATGCTAGAGAGAAGGAAGTAATGGTTCACCAAAAAAGTCTACAAAATACCATGACAGCCGGCAAACGTGCACTGCAGGTCAGTGGTTCAAGTTGATGAGATAACCATCTAAAAATGATTAATACACTGATTATATATACCATCCAGAACTAGTAGAGAGAGATGGAGATTGCAGTATACAAAATTAATAAAGCTCTTTTTCAATCATAATGTGTCTGAGAGTTAGTCTAATATCTTTACTGAAAAGTCGACTTAAATAATTATCTAATCATTTAACGCATAAGGACCTTGAATGTGTGAGTATTCTTGATAACAAATACAGGAGCTGATTATTATTGTTGTTGGAATGAACCTCTTTGTGATGTGACATAATCTCTCAATACTTTGCCTCCTCTTACCCTAACTTCGGGTGGAACTATTAAGCCTACTCTTCACCTGAGGATGAATGAAAGACAACATATCTTCATAGTTATTATCCTTAGACATGCCTGCCTTTCTCACAAGTTGCTACTATACTGTACATCTATATACCTTGTACATACCTTGCATATTCTGTGATAAGCTGAAGTCTGCTTAAAAGTCCTTAAACAAAGCAGATCCGAAAGAAATAAAAGAACGTTAAGACAGAAATATGTATATGTGCAGGTGTATTGAAATACCAATTTAAGGTTGTATCTTAGTTGTCTGTTCTATATAGTTGATCAACTGATTTTCTTGAGTTTAAATTTGTGTTTTGGTTGTGCGTGCGCATTAAGATTTAAATGACATTACAATCTTTACAATAAGATTATAGATGTATTAACCCCCAGTATCAAACTGAATCATAACATTGGCAAACTGTTGCTTATCTAACAACTAAATCAGTACCATGCTACATGGATACAATTATAGCGGATCAGTTTACACGTCAAATGGCTTGTTAGTTGCCAATACCATGTGCACTTCGATCAAAACTGTCGAAAATGTTAGTAGTGGGAATGAATATTAACTTACACTCTCAGACCGAATTGTAAATAGGCAGTAAAGGCCACTGCACTGGGTACACAGCAAGCTACTGTAGGGTCGTTGGATTTGTACTAACAGCAGCCCTTACCGTTTTCCAAAAATAAAAGCAATGTACTGTAAATAGCCTGGCGCAGTCTGGCAGTGTAGTACAAATGAAACGCCTGCAACTACAGGTCAACCATGAATAGGCTACTGAAACTGTCAGAAAAGGAGATAATGCTATATATGACTTTCATTGACTAGTATTATGTATTAATTTCAGGACATAGAGAATTATGAGACGGGTATAAAACGTAGTAAGCTCCGATCAAGTGTAAGTGTATAATTTGGATTTATTTATTCCTTCATCATCCACTTCACAAATCAGCTTCACAAAGGCATGTTACAAATGTGCAGGGAGTAGATAAGAGGGAGTGATTCCTAGCCATAATTTAGTCTGCATTTACGTCGTTTTATGTAAACTATTATGTGAATCAACAAAATAGAAGGGACAGTTGTAAGGGTCTTGGTGGTGGCCCTTTATTTCATCTAAACTACATAGGGTAAGCTCTTCTTAATTTTGATTGTCCATGTCTTTAGGTATGAGATGTGTTTTTTTCCAACTTAATCAATCAAATACTGTATCCACAGAAAAGAGCCAGTCTGGCAGACCTTCAGTTCAAGGCGTCCAAATTCAGTTCTCTCACCAAGGAACAACAGCAGGCGGAGCGGGAACGAGAGGTAAGCATTTATCAACACATTATAATGTACTAGGCATATTTGAGGTATATAAGCCCCCTACCTACAGGACCCCTACTAGACTTCTTTTTGTGCATAGAATCTGCATGTGTCTTTCCCAATATCCTTTGGGGATATCCCTAAAATCTAACTTCATGGAGTAACGAAATCGATTAGTGGGTCCGACATGCTATACATTTTTTTCTTATATTTTTAAGGTGCGGTGTTCAAAACGTCGTCGCTCTAAGTCCCGCCGGAAGTCCTCAGCAGACGAAAAACATGTCCACTTCCGGAGAAATGGGACTTCTCCTTCAGTTACGGTCGCTGATGGCATGACCCTGATAGATCACGTGGAGATGAACCACGTGGCTGATGTACATACGGGTTACACAAACATATTGGTAGGATTCTGTGGTGATAGGAATATAAATTATGACACCCATTATCTGGGCTCTCGGTCCATGAAATACATTTTATTGCCACAATTATTGCTACAATAAAATGGGAAATGGTTTCAATTTTAATCGATTTCAAGAAAATGTTTCTTACAGAATAGATTAAATAAAACCCTCTTAACAGTTCCAAGTTTGAGAAGTAGATCAGTAGGATACGCATACGGAAAAATACATGCCCTAAAACACCTGTGGCATTCCTGCAACAGAACTTTTGTGGTAAACCCGTATTTTTTTGTATGTTACTTTTGAAAGTATTGTTAAGCCCAAACACAGTATGCTGCACCATATCAAATGATTGTGGTTAGTCATCACCCAAGTTAGACAATCAGTAAAATGGACTTTACTGCTCGAAGTCCACAATGATGTCTCAAAGGAGAGAGGATACTCCAAACAAAATGTCCTAAATGTGCTTTACTTCATAATCTTCTATTTACATCTATTGTGTGAAGAAGACTCCTGTAGCATTTTAAGATTGGATCATCCCTTTCTCTTTCCCATAGCATGACCGAGAAGACAACGACATGTCCAGGTTGAGCACCATTGGAGATACCAAAGAGGAAGACATGGAATACAAGGACGAAGGATACATAGAACTGGTTTTGAAGGTCCTAGCGCGTATGTGCGACGGCCAGTTCACTGGGCTACAGGTATTTATTCCCATCCTAGTAATAAATCAGGTGTGTCTAATTTCCTATAGAGGGAGCCTGTGTGATGTGGATGAATAGCCTCTCCTAATTCTCAAGGTGTCAAGAGCCATCCATCGTTCACTTTATCGATGTGTAAGGATTGGTGTTGTATCATATATATATATATATATATATATATATATATATATATATATATATATATATATATATAAGGAAGATGGGTTCTACAAGGCTGACTTTATTATCTGGATTTGCATTTCGAATTACAGGATTACCTCAGAGAACAACCAGACAACATCAAGACCTTCAACATAGTAGCAGAAACTACGTCCTTCCTCAACATGGTCTACTCTAGCATCTCCCCACAGTCTATAGACCTGGTGGTACAACTCTTCTCCACTCTCAATGAGTTTGTGTCAGGCAACCAAGCCAACAGGGCCTGCATACTCAATGGCAAAGTAGTGGACTACATCAACTTTATACTCAGAGCAGGGGAGTTCCAGGAGTGCCCTCCAGAAAAGGTAACGTTTTAGGAATGATTATTTTATTATGAGGACCGGCCATCCTGAGGTCCACTGCCACCGCTGGCTAGAACATAGCTTAGACCTTTTGCCGTTTCTGTCACTCCAAAGTTCATGTATGGCATTGACTTGCAAATGGGACCTAGACATCACCTTCCCTAACATGTTCACACGTGATATGTCCCTGCAATTGCAGTTACTGACAGAAGCTTTTGGAATTAAGGAGTTAACTGGTCATAGTATGACAGAGACCCAATTTACACAGTGTGAGGTCCTGTGCAATGCCAAAGTGAAGCTATATTAAATGTGGCATGTCAGTACTGCCACTCGACTGCCTGGTATAATGTATTGTAAACTAAGTTGAAAACACTCTGTGATAACCACCTTTCTGATCATATCACTTAGGTGCTTGAGTTACGGCATGTCATAGGGAACCTGCTATTCTCGTTGATAGAAGAAAATGGACCTGAGCCAAGTATCGTTGCCAAGGTAACACATGGAACATATTTGACATTGAGTGAAGCAGAGCAATACTTTTTCGATAGAGGGTGAAAATAACACCACCGATCTGTTTTTTTTTTCTGCATTAAGATTTTGCAATTGAATAGGACTCCAAAAGGACTACATGTTATGGTAGAGACACCAATGTAAACGTCTTTAGGGATTTAAGCTTTTTATATGACCTAGGTCCGTTCTGAACCCTAGATGGAGGATGTTTACCTACTGATGAATTATTCTAAGATTTAATAAGTTTTAATTTGCAGGGTTGCATGAACCAATGTTGTGAGGGTTCAATATCGAACCAGACTTTTTTAAACAAAGGATCTGTTAATAATAGAATTAAACTTTTGTAAATCCAACAGGAAGTCAAAGACACAATAGACAAGGAAGCCATCTACAGAATTATGGGACAGTGCTACGAGATGCACCAAGTATGTATGCTACTACTTGTATCTCAGCTTCATTCCATTGAGTTCAGAAGGGAAAGATCGCAGGACCAGCTCCTGATTTGATTCATATGTAGGCCTAATCAATTCATTTTTAAAGTAAATTAATAGGGGACCTAGTTAACAACCTTACCATACTAGTAAATGGAAATAGAGAACAGTGAAAGAGATGTAAAACAGTCCAATTCAGATACCCCAATTGATTATAGGTATAACAGAAAAGGACATAAACAGTTCTGATAACTACATTAATTTTCGCCTGCAACTTGACTTCTCGTTTCTTCAGATAGAAAAGCCAAAGTGGAGTGACTTCTTACAACGGAAGAACTTCACTAACATACAGGGGGCGCTACGGTCTGCCAAGTCACTAGCCAAAGAGGGCAGCAAGTATATGAAGGAGAAGCTGGCAAGTATCATTAATACTCTACTTTCTGGGGTCATTCTCAAACCACATACATGATATAGCTATACTGAAGACTAACACTGATGTTGTTATCCAACCAATCTGAATGACCAATGGGTCCAGGCAATGGGGTGTAATTTTCTTTTATCTACTTTTCATGGCATAGCTATGTGGCCTAATTGAACGTCCAGGGTATGATAGTGATTACTATAAATGGTGCACTAGTATATCAGGCCATAGAATAGCAGGATCATTTCTTAACCAGTACCCTACTTTTCATTCAGGATGCTAATAAGCCTGGTGTACGTGAAAAGTTGATAGCTGTCGGATTCGTATACTACTTCATCCTGGCCAGGTTTTACGACATTGACAAGAAACTGAATGCTGCTGGTGGGTATCTTCTCTGGCCTCACATCTTTTTGCTTTTGAAAATCTCAATGACAGATTATCTGTATCAAATTAGGATGTCTCCGCTTAGTATGAAATATTGTTTAGGATAGGTTGGCAAATTTTGTAGTTCTGTGCATGGAATGTGATAAAGTACCTTTTTATGATTAAAAAAGTCTGGAAGAATACCAAAGCCTCCATTGCAGGAAACACAGTGGAATACAGTTACATCTAGGCTTATTCACCAACGGTGGCAACTGAAATTACTATTATACACAGCTGTTTCTAATAGGACCCATTCTCTTCTGCCGCAGACATGAACATAACACAAGAACAGGAGAAGGCATTCAAGTATTACAAGAAGAATTCAGCCTCCATAGAAATATTGAAGGATGACTTTCTCCAAAAGGTTCACTTCAGAGTTAAAAACAAGGTAATGCTTTATGATACTATGTTCCCTCTTCTAACTAGCCACTCTCGTAGCCCTCACAGGGAGGTCTGTCTCCATTGTTGTACTAGCCTATGGCTATACACTGTAAAAAAAAATAACTGTTGAATCTACCAGGGATTCTCGTAAAATTGAACAGCGAACCACTGTAAGTGTATAGCAGTGAACCAGTGCACTTTTTACAAGAAGCCCCAGGTGACAGTACAGTGGTATAAGGTATCTCTGAAAATAACAAAGGATCTCTGGCAACTTTGGGACAAGCATTTCGTTGTCATTTGGACTTTTTTTTACAGTAGTGGAAATAAGTATCATACTATATCTCTCTGAGATCTTCCCCAATATCGATAACATCTATTTGTCTTTATTTCTACCTTAAAGAATGTACTTCGAGAAGAAGTCAAAGAGAAGCTCAAGTGGAACGTTGACCGGTCGTCTCCTAGCAACAAGATCCGGGACCTGATGATGTGGTCCAAGGACATCCTCAAGGACATCCACTACCAGAGGAGGATACTCTCTAACTTCATGGCCGCCCTCCTCACCAAACACTGGTAATGGAATGAGTCTATATTCAAAATAGGAATTCCAGTAGATTTATAGCCTAAAGCAGTCATTTTGGATGTTCATAGAGAAACCATTTTAGCTAGGTTTAACCTGCGCTACTCTCATATCATATTTTAAGACGATCCTGGTGAAGGCAAAAGAAATTTGGATAGATTGTAGAAATGAAGCTATAAGGAACGATCGACTTCACAAAAATGAATTATATCTGTCCAACGTCTTTCGTTAGCACTGAATGACCAAACAACCTCATTGTGGGGCATTTTAATTCTATAACACCATATATATATATATATATATATATATATATATATATATATATATAGTGGCGTAGACCGAGGGCTTGGCGGGGGAGCTGAAACCACCCTGGCGTGGGGGCGGCGAGACCGTTAAACTCGGAGTCATGTCAGAAGCCGACGTTGTTTACATGTTGGCGGAGTAGATCCCCCGACGCTGACTTGATGGTTCTTCGAGCCAGCGTTGGAGGATATGAAGGTGTATATATATATAGGAAAGCGATCCTCCGTCGGACAGTTTGGCGTTACGAGCTGGACGGGGACGTTCTCCAGGGTTGGCCTTCCGGTATTCACCATAAGACAGCATAAGGACTTAGATGGTGTGGCGAAGACTGCCAGGCAATAAAGTATAACAGTTGAACACAAGTTGGCGGAGTTGGATCATCCTTTATTCATAGGCGGGGTTGGCAAACGCTACATTGGTGACAGCGGTGTTTGAAGTATCCACAGAAGAAGGATGGCAGAGGCTGCTAACTATTCAACAGAGGACGAGAATGTCAATATTGAGACGGGAGAAGATAGAGAGGGTAAGGGAACCCTCTTGGAGGTAGTCGATGAGGAGGTGACGTTAAGGAGAGGAGGCATAGCCCGTCAGGAGGAGGACCTGCTGGAGAGACAGATGGAGCCAGTTGACAGAGAACCCCCGGCGTTTCCCGAGGAATCACAGGGCAAGGGAGATCGGTTAAAGGAGGAGGAGACTTACTGGTGGCCATGGGAGACGGAGGACAAGGAGAGGGCGAGACGGCCGAAATGGAAGGTGCCGGGCAAGGATGCATGGCCGGGATATACCCTGGGACGGGACACGGGGCCCCATAGAGGGTGGTGGACGGAGGTAAACAAGCCACGGGTCGGGGACCGGAGAAATGAAGTGAAGGGAGCTGAGGGGGAGGAGGGGAACCTTTCGGCGAAGAAGACTGTCAAAGAAGAAGGCGGGCTACCACTGAAGGCGGAGAGTTCTGATGGGAGTGGGAAAGACAGCAAAGACGACACACCCCGAGGAGGAGCAGACGGAGAAGGGAACAGTAAGAGTAAACCAGTGGTGAAGCCCACTAAATATGATGGTACTACAGACCTGGCCGATTACCTCAACCATTTCGACTTGTGTGTTAAGGTGAATGGTTGGAGTTTAGCGGAGGCGGGTATGTTCCTGGGGCTTAGCTTGTCGGGGGCGGCAAGGCGACTTCTGGCGGGGCGGAGGCCGGCTACGCCGGAGGGGTATGCGGAGTTGCGGAAAGCCCTGGTAGAACGCTTCGAGCCTACCAACCAGGAGGAGACTTACAAGGCATTCCTGCGGACGAGGGTACAGAGAAAAGGAGACGGGCTACAGGAGCTACAGGAAGATTTGATGAAATACACCCGATTAGCTTACCCTGAAGCGGATGCGCGCATGACTGACACGCTGGTGGTGGACAGGTTCCTCTTGTGCTTGGACAATCCATTGAGACAGTGGGTATACCAAACACAACCAAAGAACTTGCAAGAGGCGGTCATGACAGCCGTGGGGGCGGAGGCCTATTTAAAGAATGAACAGGAATCCCTACAGAGGGTGAGGGCTGCCGACGCCTCCGTCAGTGAGCACCTGCAATCCAATGACGAGAAGATGGATAAGATGGCGGAGCTGATAGATAGGCTGGTAAGAAGGTTGGATGAGCCAACAGCGGGGGGAAAGAAGAGGAGGCAGAGCAGCACGGCGTGTTTCGGTTGCGGACAAGAGGGCCACTTCAAGAGGGAGTGCCCCAATGGCAAACCTAAGGAAGGGGGCCAGAAGTTGGAGGAGCAGACGCCCCCGGCGGCGGGAAACTAGAACCGACCTTTACCGAGGGCCGGGTACAGGTCGGAGTAAACAGGCCAGCCAACACAATACAGGGTCACAGAGAGAGAGGTGGCGGAGGATTGATAGTGGAGGGCCACCTTGCGGGGTCGCCAATACAATTATTAGTAGATACAGGAGCCTCCTTGAATCTGGTATCTGAGGGATGGTGGAGGAGACACGGCGGAGGACGGGTACTGAGGGAAGCTACAGAGAAGGTCTACTCCGTCGATGGGAGACCTATGAATATACAGGGAAAGGTACGAGCCAACCTACAGTTGGGACATAAAACGGTCGAGGCAGACTTTGTAGTCAGTGATACAGGCACGGAGGGAATCCTAGGAGCAGCCTTCCTCAGTATCCATAACCTGATGGTGGATGTCGCCCGGGGGCGGCTAGTATGGACAGAATGGGAGGAGGTTTGTCGGATAGTGAGCACTCGTCCAGCCGTCTTGGAGTCAGGACAGGAGTCCTTGTTGGAAGGCACCATAAGAGGGCCATGGCAGACGGGGGATGACGGAGTGGTGGAGGGCATGGCGGGGCACAAGGGTGAACCAAAGTTCTTGGTCGGCCGGGGGTTGGTGAGGCCGGAGGGGAGAGATACCTGGGTGAGGGTACTCAACCCGGGGCCTGAACCTATAGTTATTTACCGAGATATGACGCTGGGCGCTATTCAGAAAGTCGACAGAGAGGCGGAGCAGTCAGAAAGCAAGGGTAGCTGGTGCCGGGTGGCGGAGGCGTCCGGAGGGGGGAACCTCAAAGCCCTGGTAGATGAACTGGTACAGGGGACGGAGAGCCACAGGCGGAGGCAGTTGGCGGAGTTGCTATGGCACCACATTGGGGCATTCCAATGCCATAAGGGAGATAAGGGCCATACCTCCCTGGCCAAACATAAGATTGAGACAGGGAACCATCCGCCAATAAAGCAGCCGCCCAGGAGGCTAGCGCCCCACCGGAGGGAAGCTGTTGAAGCCGAGGTGGAAAAGATGTTGGAGGCCGGAGTAATTGAGGCCTCTACCAGCCCGTGGGCCTCTCCGGTGGTCCTGGTTAAAAAGAAAGACGGAACGACACGATTCTGTGTGGATTACCGGAGGCTGAACGCCGCCACGGTCAAAGACGCCTATCCTCTTCTGCGGGTGGAGGATTGTTTAGATACCATGGCCGGAGCCTCTTGGTTTTCTTCCCTGGACCTCGCCAGTGGCTATTGGCAGTTGGACATAGAGGAGGAGGACAGGAAGAAAACAGCGTTTACCATGCACAGGGGTTTATACCAGTTTAGGCGGATGCCCTTCGGTCTGTGCAATGCCCCAGGTACATTTGAAAGAGTCATGGAGGTGGCAATGAGGGGATTGCAGTGGAAGACCTGCCTGGTTTATTTGGACGACATTGTCGTCTTCTCTGCCTCCTTCGAGGAACACCTACTCCGTCTAGGGGAGGTGTTGCGGAGGTTGGAGCAGGCGGGGCTGAAGATAAAGCCGTCCAAGTGCCAGCTAGCAAGGAGGAGGGTCCTTTTCCTGGGGCATCAAGTCAGTGAGGAAGGGGTAGCGACAGACCCGGAGAAAATAGAGGCTGTACAGTCCTGGCCCACACCTAGGGCAGTGACGGAGGTACGAAGCTTCTTAGGACTAGCTGGCTACTACAGGACGTTTGTCCCGGAATTCTCTACCCGCGCAAAGCCCCTGAGCGCCCTGCAGAGAAGGGTCGCATATTCCGTTGGACGGAGGAGTGTGCGGAGGCGTTCCAAGACCTGAAGGACCGGCTGACGGAGGCACCTATCCTTGCATTCCCTCGGGCCGACGGGCAGCTGGTAATGGACACCGACGCCAGTGATACGGGGCTTGGGGTGGTGCTGGCTCAGGAGCAAGACGAGGCGGAGAGGGTCCTGGCTTATGGGAGCCGTACACTGAGTAAGCCCGAAAAGAACTACTGTGTCACACGGAGGGAACTCTTGGCCATAGTGTTTGGACTGCGGAAGTTCAAGCATTACCTCATAGGACGTCCTGTTATAGTGAGGACCGATCATGCCTCCCTCCGATGGTTGCTAGACTTCAAAGAACCGGAGGGGCAGTTAGCCAGATGGTTACAGGTGATAAGCACTTACGACATAGTGATTCAACACCGCCCGGGGAAGTTGCATGGCAATGCCGACGGACTGTCACGCCGGCCCTGCAAGCAGTGTGGAAGGGAGGACGAGGCGGAGTTGTTGCATTGCCGGGTCTTCACGAGGGCGCAGAGGAAGGAAATGGACGGGGGCCCTCCGCCTGTGGCGGTGGGGCCTACTCCGCCGGAGGGAATTCCGTGGCAAGTGCTGCAGGAGGGAGACCCTACACTGGCGGCAGTACACAGCTGGGTAAGGGGCGGAGAAGCACCCCCGGAGGCAGAGCAAAGGACCTGGGGTTATGAAATGAAGGCATGGAGAGCACAGTTGATCAGGTTGTGTGAGGAAAAAGGGGTACTGGGACGATGGTGGGAGGATCTAGCAGGGACGAAACACTTCCAGATCGCGGTGCCCGAGGCTAGTCGGAGAGAGGTACTCCGGGAGGTGCACAGGGAGCCCCTCGCCGGCCACTTGGGGAGGAATAGGACCATCCGCCGACTGCAAGGAGGATATTACTGGCCCGACTTTAGGAGGGACGTGGCGGCATTGTGTGCCACCTGTGAACCCTGCTTGAGGAGGAAAACCGCCCCACCTCCCCATAGGGCTCCAATGGGGCATGTGGGGGTGGGTCTGCCACTACAAAGGGTGGCCCTGGATGTTATGGGGCCGCTGCCTCTCTCCTCAGCCGGCAATCAGTACATACTGGTAGCAGCAGACTACTTTACCAAGTGGACAGAGGCCTATGCGATGCCCAACCAGGAGGCACTTACAGTAGCTAGAGTGGTGGTAGAGGAGTTTATTTGCCGGATTGGCGCGCCGGCGGAGTTGCACACGGACCAAGGAAAAAACTTCCAGTCGGGACTTTTCCGGGAGATGGTAGCACTTCTGGAGGTGAGGCAAACTAGAACATGTGCTTTCCGACCACAGAGTGATGGATTGCTGGAAAGAGCCAATCGCACCATCGAAATGCTTCTAGCCACGGTGGTGGCGGAGGACCAGCGTGATTGGGATAGGTGATTACCGTTTGTTATGGCGGCGTACCGCTCCTCCGCCCACTCCTCCACGGGGCTATCTCCCAACATGCTGATGTTAGGGCGAGAGACGGTTGTTCCACTGCAACTGATATATCCTTTGGCGCCCGATAAAGTTGGAGGAAGGGGGTACTTGGCAGAACTTCAATCCAATATGGCCGTTGCCTACGCCACGGCAAGGGGAGCTCTGGGTAAATCTACCTGTCGACAGAGACGAAATTATGATGCAAGAGCAGCATTGGCGGAGTTCCTGGAAGGGAGCTATGTCTACTACTACTACCCCCGGCGGAGGAGGGGGCTGACACCGAAGTTGTTATTGGACTGGACCATGGGAGGTGGTGAAGAGACTGGGAGAAGCAGTATACAAGATCAAGAAAGGAAGGACAAGTAGAGTAGTCCACTATGATGCACTCAAGGCGGTTCCAGATCCACCATTAGCGCAAGAAGGAAGAGAAGAGGGGACGGAGGACGGAGAGTTGAGCCTGTCAGAGACGGGGGAGGACGACTCCGAGGACGAGGCGGGGAACCGGGGAACCAGCGCCATACGAGCACTCCTATTGGCGCCAAACCGGGGTACACGGCGTAGATCCAGGAACTTCAAGTGTGGAGTGAGAATGTCGAAGGAAAGCCACGACTGGTGTGCTGGATGGATGGAACAGGAGGAAAGGTTACGAAAGGAGGCAGAAATGTCTCATTGGAGGGGAGTGGAGCCAGAGGAGGAGCCACCCTACGAAGAATGGTCCTTGGACGGGACGGGGCCGTCGGGCGAGGAGGATGTGGAAGACGAGGAGGAGCTGGCCAGGCGGAGGCGAAATCATCTCCAAAACATAGAGATACACGCAGAAAGGGCTAGGAGGGCCAGGGACCCCAAAAGAAAGGAAATTCTGGCCAAACACCAGGAAAGGTGGAGAATATTCGAAATGATCGAAGAAGCTGGGTATGATAACCGAGTCAACGAGGAGAGGGAAGCGAGGCGCGGGGCAGGAGCTCGGCGGGCGGTGGCGCCGCCTGGCGGTGACAGGGTCAACCACGCCGAAGAAGGGCTGCTAGCGCCCTCTAGCACCGAAGTTACAGGCGGGCGGCGGGAGTCACCAAGCAACGCAATAAACAACTGTGATGTAATAAAAGGAGAGTCGTTAGAGATAACGCGCCACTTCCAGAGTACATTGGCGGATGATACCAGACGAGTGGTGTTGAGGGGCATGGGAGCGAACAAAAGTGAAGTAGTTCTGCCTGATTATGAGGAGGAGGTAGGTTCCGGCAAAGTTACCTCCACAGTCTCTCACGGTTCTAAAACTAGCTCCGAACACAGGGAAAGCCGCAGACGGAGGAGAGAAAGAGGGTATTCCCCGCCGCATTCTTCGTCCAGCCGGTCCACCAGTGGCCATCAGAGGGAGGGGAGGCACCCGGAGATAGGAAGCAGCAGGCGGAGTCGGGAGGAATCAAGCAGTACTAGCCGCGGATGGAGTAAGAGAGGCCACCGCCACGAGACTACGTCAGAGCGCAAGAGGAAGCGTTCCCACGGGTCCAGCAGCGGTCGGCGGTTGGAGGATAACAACACCGAAGGCCGAGACGGAGAGCGTGGGAAAGCGAAACTTTCCCACGGCAGGGGAGACAGAGACGGCCACCACGGCGGAGGGCCTGCCCGCGTCGTGATTGGTCGGCTGGTGGAGGGGGGCGGGGACCCGGCAGCCCCTGAGTTGGATATAAGCCGCCGACATCCTCCGTCTCAGTCAATTCCGGTCAGCTTTTGGACCACGCCAGAGATAGTCATGCCTGTTTTCCGAAACAAAGAGCACAAACCAGTGCCAACGGAGATGCTGGAGGGGGAGGAGGTACCCCGGTACCGCTGCGAGATCTGCCGACGGGGGAAGGCGGGGAAACAGTGGTTCTTTATGAGGTCAGACGGCCTCAACAGGCATCTACGTACGCATGCTGATATGCAGGAGGGATACCGGTGCCCAGGGCCAAAGTGTGACCACATGGTGGCCAAGGCTAGAATAGACGACTTACAGCGGCATATCAGCCGCATACACCCTGAAATAGACAATTGGATTCCCCCGGAGGAGTGCCTCATGCTACCATTGGGGAAGGCTGCGGAGTCAGCGGAGGGGGCAGCCGGCACTTCTACTGACACGCCCCTGGAGAAGGCGCCGGAGGAGCAACAGGAGACCCCAGTTAAATTACCAAAGAAGAGGAGAGGGGGTAGCGGGGGACGGAAAACGAGTATACAAGTCACCGGGCAAGGCAGCTCCACAGTGGAACAGCCCAAACCCAGCACTTCAACAGTCGACCAGGGTAGCCCACAGGGGTCTACCTTCTCCACGGCCACATCCCCGGGAGTCTCATTACTGGAGGAGTCAGAAGCCGCCGTCGCCTCCAAATACTCGGAACAGCTGATGGGGTTTTTAGATGGGGACGCTACTCCGAAGAGCGGCGTGTCCACTAGGTCCACACGGAGTTCTGGGGGTCAAGGCGTGAAGAGACTGTATGAGCAGGGGACGGAGGGAGCACTAGGGTCAGCGGGGAAGAGGGTTAAGAGGGCAGGGGGTGAGGCGGCCGGAACAGCGGACGGAGGAGCCGGGCCAAGCACACCCCCGGCCCAAAGTCTTCTGGCTCTAGCACCCGCCTTAGACTCAGGGGAATTGCAAATCGACGATGAAGTAGCGGCTAAATTAAAATTTGTGATAGGGCTCCTGGTGGAAAAATATGGACGGAAAGGGGAGACACCTACTAAGTCCCTCCTCCGCATGCAAAGGGATCTCCCACCCGGGACAGTTAGTATAGAGGCATTAGAGAAGGAGTACGAAGAGACCAGGAAAGACCAGCCTACTACCAGAACTTCCCTTAAAGTATCTACCTATGAAGACATCTCTGCTACTAGTGGGGAAGACGGGGAGAGTCTAGGTTTAGGGGGAAATGGGCTGGACTCCTCTCTGGAGAAGGTGGGTCCCTACGAGCTAGTAAACAAGCCCAAGCCCGAGCTTCTAAAAACTGTGACTATAGTGGAACCAACGTCGCCTGAGAAGGCGGAGGACAGGGGCCCTGAGAAGCCTGACCCAGCGGAGGAAGGGGGTTCAGAGGAGGCGGAGAAGGAGGAGAACAATGAGACCAGTGAGGAGTCGGAGGAGCTGCCCATTGTTATCCCGCCTTACGTGGAAAGATGCCCTAAGCTCAGAGCCCAGTTTATGGCAGTGATAGAAGATGCGAAAAAAAAGAGCCAAACAGAGGAGCAGGAGAAGAGAGATAGGAAGAAGCGGCAGAAGGAGGAGGAGGAGCGCAGGCTGGCGGAGGAGCAAAGGCAAGAGAAAGAACGTAAGGAGGCGGAGGAAAGAAGGCTAGAGGAGGAGCGCAGGAAGGCGGAGGAGGAAAGACTGAAAGAGGAGGAGATCAAGAAGGCTGAGATAGAGAAGCAGAGGAGGGAGGTCACCCCAGAAAAGCCAAAGACACCTAAAGGAAAAGGGGGGGAAGACCACAAAGAAGAGAAGCCTAGAGGCTCTTTTAATAGAAGCCGATGCAGAAAGCCAAAATAAAAGTCAGGGACAGCAAGGGGCAAGTAGCGTTGTTCTGCCTAAACTGGACCGCTATCCAAAGACTGTTGGGGTGGGCCTAGATGGATTAGTACTCTGCACCCTGGCGTGCGGGCGGCGAGACCGTTAAACTCAGAGTCATGTCAGAAGCCGACGTTGTTTACATGTTGGCGGAGTAGATCCCCCGACGCTGACTTGATGGTTCTTCGAGCCAGCGTTGGAGGATATGAAGGTGTATATATATGTGTATCAACACAGTAAAAGGTACGCCCACTAGGGGGTGCACGGGCGTACCTTTTACCGTATTGATCCACATATAGGAAAGCGATCCTCCGTCGGACAGTTTGGCATTACGAGCTGGACGGGGACGTTCTCCAGGGTTGGCCTTCCGGTATTCACCATAAGACAGCATAAGGACTTAGATGGTGTGGCGAAGACTGCCAGGCAATAAAGTATAACAGTTGAACACAAGTTGGCGGAGTTGGATCATCCTTTATTCATAGGCGGGGTTGGCAAACGCTACAATATATATATATACATATAATATATATATATATATATATATATATATATATAAATAATATATATATATATATATAAATTATATATATATATATATATATATGATTAAACTAATTATGATCTTCGTTAATGATTAAACTAATTATGATCTTCGCTAATTAATTAGATCAGGAATAATCAGCTATATATCTTAATGATATGCAGCAATTATTTCCATTATAACCCACTTTACATGAATGCGTTATGGCTGTCCTTAGGTTGCTCTGGAACTACATTGTCATGGCATTAAGCCTGGCGATCAACATCCTCATGCTGCTGACGTGGGAATCCCGGATGTCACTGGGACGAGTACCGAGCAACGCTACACAACTTCCTGCTGAGCTATTTGAGTCAGTATTATGCAAATCATTATTTGGAAATACAAATACCAGTTAAAGTCTCCGCCATTGGGCAGCCAAATCATTTAACTATCCTCCTAACACGAAGTCAAACATATTGGAACCTCAAGCTATGCATGTAAGCCGATATCATTGAATAATATTAATAATAATGTCCTATTCCCCTTCAAGTGATATGTTGAACCATTCAGAAATGAAATTGGAAATATCTGACTGAAATATTTGAATTTTGGCTGCCTGACTGATACTAGCAGTGGAATCAGGGTTGTCTAACCTTTACAGTGAACTGATGTTCATGATATTGATGACCTGGTGTTGCTTTATCATGCTGCTATACCTTATATCATTACAGCCCAGTACCAGTGGTTGCTAACCCTGGTCTCTACTACTCGTTAATCTACATTCTGGGTGGAGTGCACAACTTCTTCTCCTTACTAGTCCTCATCAGTTACTTTCTCTCTAACCATCCCGAAATGCCAAAAATCGGCGCCTGGTTCCGACGCCGGTTCAGGTAAGCAAGGCACCCTAAACTGTCCAATGTTGGTCAAACCTAAATGGGCTTCCTGTTCCAAACCTATGTCAGCATTGATACCAAAATAGACATTGTTCTAGTCTTGAAACAGTGCGAGTTCGACCTAAGCTTATCTTCCTGTGATGTATGACTACACACAAGCTGGCCTTGATCTAGGATATATAGGCTGTTTCCTTAGCACACAAAACTGGCATTGCTTTAAAATCGAAACATTGCAAGTTGAACAAACGTATATCTTAGCATTGATGTAGGTCTAAGCTAACCTTGATTGTGGATACATATTTATTATAATTAATATCTACCTTTCAATTATATTTCATGGTTTCCTTGGCAGGAAAACGACCGAAGAGGATGAAGAGGAGGAGGAGAAGCTTCACAAAATCGCCTCTAAATCTAAACTGGATGTCCAGTTTATCAGTGTCAAAACCTTCTACTACCTCGTAAGTCTCTCCTCTTTCATTGTATTTCGGAACAATTCGTTATCAATGACATTGACAGTGATTCAGGTAGTGTTGGGAACCTCTTGGTCATACTTTACTCCCAAGGTAGGTATTTCTCAAAAGCTACGAGTGGAGACTCCCCACTACGTGTTGTTCATCCAACATGTGGCAGTACATTCAGAGGGGGGGGGGTGGAGTCAGTGACCATGCATTACCTACAACTGCCTGTATAGTACATATGCATGCTTGTTCCCTCTATATCTTCACCACTCGTAGTGATTGAACCTGTCAACCCAAGAATCCCCTTCTAGGTCAGGTTGGTATGAATTGGGAGTGCACTAAACTTAGCATCTGAGAAATGACTTCCAGAACGATGAAGACCTTGGAGTGAGATATTTCTAATGTGGGAGGTCGGCAGGGGACTATGTGTGAGAAGCACATTGATTATGTGTCAAAAGTCTGAAATCTGCCGCCTTTCTAAGTTCTGAAGCTTGAATACAAAAAAGGGGAACAATCTATAAGTATAATTTCATGACTGATGCATGATACCTTGTTACATTTATTTCAGTTGTTTATGGGAATGTCAGTGGCCGGCACATTATTTCATGGATACTGTTTTGCCTTTCATCTCATCAACATTGTCAACAACAACCAGCTCCTGGCTGGTGTCATCCAAGCCGTCACACAGAACGGTAGAACAATTTTACTTAATTTATCAATGAAATCTGCAAGTTAGCCATGGAAGAATTTGAATTCTGTGCACTGTATGATGGCAGGGGCAGATCCCCTATGTTCACACAACTATGTCACTGTATAACAACCAGGGACAGATATCACTTTTCGTAGACTACTATGTCACTATACAGTAATTGTCACTATAAAACAAACAAGGATAGATAGGGACAAAGCCCCCTTTTTGTATACTATGTCACTGTACATCAAACAACCAGGGACAAAACCCCTTTTTGTATACTACTATGTCACTGTATACCTCAGGGCACACCCCCGTTTTTGTACACTAGTATGGTATTCTATATTGTAATTAGAGGGAGAACAAACATTTTGAATACTACTGTGGCACTTTACACATGTTTGCAGATAGACAGTAAGTCCTTTCACGGGTCTTTTGCCTGGCAATGTATAACGACTGGGGGCCAGACCCCCTTTTAAACACTACTCTTTAACTGTATTCCCCTATTCGTTTTCCACCGTCACTTTTAACAACCAGGGGCAGATTTCCCAGTAAATATAACTCAGCATTATTTGATCTTGCAGGTAAATCGCTCCTGTGGGTAGGAGTGCTGGGTATGGTTATCTTCTACCTGTATGCCATAGTGGCATTTGCCCTGTTCAGGGATGTCTTTGACCCCCAGAACCACCTGTACTGTGATACCCTATTACAGTGTACAGTCACCACCATCAGATATGGCCTCATAGGGGACTATGATGAGGTAGGATATGAAGATGAAACTCTGATATTAAACAAATTTACTTATGAAGTAACATTTCACCAGGACCTGATATATATTGGAATTCAAATATCTAACCCATGAGGTCGGGCAATGGCAGGAAATGCCTTGCAGGTCCAAGATGTCAGCAACTGACATAGTTTGTGAACCGTCCGTGTGTCTAGATATTGTAGAGAACACTGATGTATTATAAATCAAGAGCAGTGCATTGTGTTCCATTTCATATAGATAGATGAATTGTATAACTGACTTGCCTAATGATCCAAAAGTGTAGTCTAGTAGCCTCTTGGTGTTTACTAATTCCACTGCAAGGTTTACTTATCTTTTCCTGACAATTCTTGATAATATCTGCATGGAACCATGAATGAAAGGTCCCACTGACATATTTTCTCTATCACTCACTTTCTCTAATGCCTCAGCTTAAACGGAGGGTTTCAGAGGTACGTGCTTCAATTAACCACCCCACTACCTACATATTCAATTCCTTTTAATACAATGTATAAGGTTACACTTCATATTATCCTCTTCATATTCCGTTGTATATCTATCCTCCTTTGCAAATGTGATAGAGCAATGTTGTGAGATTTTATCACCCATCTTTGTAATTCGTAGCTTCACAATAAAATCTTTTCAACCTTGTAAAAACAAAACGTATTATCTAGAAAAGTAAAGTCCCAATTTGAATGATAATTACTAGCATATGCAATCATTTTCTCAGTAACTGCGAAATGTATCAGAGTAAAATAGAAAAGAAATGAGTGAATATGTCCTAGTTTGCAGGATGATCGAAAATGGTCCAAATTGGTATCAGCTTATTAGAAAAACGAATTGCTTAATCCATACTGTGAACCAAGGGTCCTATGCAAAATAATTCATATACCTAAAACGCATCTGAGGGAATATATGGCTAGTTCTAATGCTGCAACCTTTCTTTCCTAATGCTTTACAAATCTGGTGATGGTAAGTCTCTATGTATACCCCTTAATCAATAGTGGAATGAGGAAAATTGAGGCATTGCACGACTTGACGTTTGGTTACTTACAAGAATACATCGCGGTTTCCTGACACTATATCATCCGCTGAACTGAGTGTAAAATTGCACAGATAACATCTTATCTCATCAAACTATGTATCCCATTTCATGGGGATATCAACACATATAAAACTACTGCAGAGATTTATAATTTGTTTCTTCCATTTATCCATAAAACAGAAATGACTTGTCTTTTCTTTTATAATTTGCTTCTTCCATCTAACCTTACAACAGAAATACATGCGTCACGACGAGCAGAACACATTCAAGAACTTTCTATTCTTCTCCATCTACCAAGTATCGTTCTTCGTCTTCATCACTACCATCGGTCTCAACATCATCTTCGGTATCATCGTAGACACCTTTTCAGAGCTCAGGGACCTCAAGGTATGGAACTACCAGAATGATTGGCCTGCTTATCAAATTAGCCTTAATCATATCATACTCAGGAGACTATAACATGAGCTGATAACCTTCTGGGTATCTATGGTAGACACTAAATGAAAATACATTGTTAGTAGTCATTTAGGAGCTTGATTACATGCCTTACAGAGTAGACATTATTGTGGTCATATTTTACAGTGGACTGCTGAATCCGACATGAGAGACACCTGCTTTATCTGCAGCAGAAAGAGCTATGACTTTGAACACCACGGATTGGTAAATATCCTAATTCATTTGTTTATGCCAAACGTATGTCAATAAGACATTGAGTCAGAAATATAAAACATAAAGTGTGTTGTGGGAGCCATAGCAATTAAAGATGGTTAGGAAGGTTCCTTGATAGATCTGTTATTGCTGGGGCTCTAATATAAATAAATCAATTCAATTTCAATAATCATAACTTTTCAGAACCACCTTACTTAATCTTCACTGTGTAAAGTAGACCTCTATAAAAAAAATTCTAATATTGTTAGTTTTGAGGAAAGTGACTTATTGGAATTCCTCACTACATGGGAAGTATAACTGTGATCCTTCACTCATGTTATAATTTCTAATGTGGCTTCCAAACTGATTAGTCTTCTTTTTTATTTGCATATATTACAGGGCTTTTCCAACCACGTCCGGACAGAACACAACATGTGGGCGTACATCTTCTTTTTCATACATCTTGACGACACCAAACCTAATGACTACACAGCTCTGGAACTTTACGTCTATGACTTGGTAGGTGGGGCTGCGAAGGAACCCAAAACTATTTAACACTTACATTGTTACATGAGAGGTTGTGAGGCATACTTTTGATTGGGGGTCGGCACAGAAACTATATCGGTCAATGCACATAAGATTTCATTGGGCTTCAAAATCATGAACTGATTATGATACATGTATTTGTCTGCAACAGAAAGATATTGAATTGCAGTGAAATGTATTTCACTGCAATTCATTTAAATTTCATGTTTTGTGATATTAACTAAGATACACAAACAAATTCCCGATGCTGACAGGTTCAAAGGATAAAAGCAGTGAGTAAATGAATATAAACTGTCTAATTGCTAATTAAGATAATCTTATATTAAATGTATAACAAATGTATAGGCCTATATATGGGTAAACATTAATAATAATACAAACTACCATCTATCCTAAAATTACCATCCCCACTACAACAGTACCACCCTCCTTCACACCACTACCACCCTCCATCACATCACTACCACCCTCCATCTCACCACTACCACCCTCCATCACACAACTACCACCCTCCATCACACCACCACTACCCTCCTTCACACCACTACCACCCTCCATCACACCACTACCACCCTCCTTCACACCACTACCACCCTCCATCACACCACTATCACCCTCCATCACACCACTACCACTCTCCATCACACCACTACCACCCTCTATCACACCACTACCACCCTCCTTCACACCACTAACACCCTCCTTCACACCACTACCACCCTCCATCACACCACTACCACCCTCCATCACACCACTACCACCCTCCATCACACCACTACCACCCTCTATCACACCACTACCACCCTCCATCACACCACTACCACCCTCCTTCACACCACTAACACCCTCCTTCACACCACTACCATCCTCCTTCACACAGCTACCACCCTCCTTCACACCACTACCGGTCTTCCCTAGCCCACTTAAATGGGTCTATTTCTCCTCTTTCCTATCCCCTCAGGATGTGTGTGGTGCACATATGCGCGGGCACTGACACATTCCCTGTGAAATTTTGTAATGTAGTTCTCGCCATGAATATGACCTTAGCTGTCGAAATGGCGTTAAACATCTATTACTCACTCACTCACACCACTACCACCCTCTATCACACCATTACCAGCATCAACCACACCACTACCACCCTCCATCACACCACTACCACCCTCCATCACACCATTTCCAGCATCGATCCCTCCATCACACCGCTACCACCCTCCATCACACCACTACCACCCTCCTTCACACCACTAACACCCTCCTTCACATCACTACCATCCTCCATCACACCACTACTACCCTCCTTCACACCACTACCACCCTCCTTCACATCACTACCATCCTCCTTCACACCACTACCACCCTCCTTCACACCACTACCACCCTCCTTTACACCACTACCACCCTCCTTCACACCACTACCACCCTCCTTCACACCACCACTACCACCCTCCTTCACACCACTACCACCCTCCATCACACCACTACCACCCTCCTTTACACCACTACCACCCTCCTTTACACCACTCCCACCCTCCATCACACCACTATCACCCTCTTTCACACCACTACCACCCTCTATCACACCATTACCAGCATCAACCACACCACTACCACCCTCCATCACACCATTTCCAGCAATGCTCACACCACTACCACCCTCCATCACACCGCTACCACCCTCCATCACACCACTGCCACCCTCCATCACACCACTATCACCCTCCTTCACACCATTACCACACTCAATCACACCACTACCACCCTAGATCACAGCACTACCACCAGCCTTCACACTGCTACTACCCTCATTCACATCACTACCACCCTCCTTCACACCACTACCACCTTCCATCACACCACTACCACCCTCCTTCACATCTCTACCGCCCTCCATCACACCACTATCACCCTCCTTTACACCACTACCACCCTCCATCTAACAACTGCCACCCTCCATCACACTAGTCACCCTCCATCACACCACTACCACTCTCCATCACACCACTACCACACTCCTTCACATCTCTACTGCCCTCCATCACACCACTGCCACCCTCCATCCCACCACTGCCACCCTACATCACACTACTGTCACCCTCCATCACACCACTACCACCCTCCATCACACCACTATCACCCTCCTTCACACCACTACCACCCTCCTTCACACCATTACCACACTCCATCACACAACTACCATCCTAAATCACAGCACTAACACCCTCCTTCACACCACTACCACCCTCCTTCACACCACTACCACCCTCCTTCACACCACTACCACCCCCCCTTCACACCACTACCACCCTCCTTCACATCACTACCACCCTCCTTCACACTGCTACCACCCTCCTTCACACCACTACCACCTTTCTTAACATCAATACCACCCTTCTGTTCTTGGACCCCTGCTCTTTAATATTTACATAAATCAACTGCCTCAGATTCTGTCTAATTGCAAATACTCAATGTATGCCGACGATCTGGCCATTTTTCTAAGTGGTACAGACATTATAAACATGCAAGGCCTAATGCAAAAAGATCTGGATAGTGTTTTTGATTGGTGCAGGCACAAATTGACTGTAAATATAGAGAGAATGAAAGCCCTATGGGTCTACTCTGGCAGAGTCTGTCAAGATTTGAATGTTACTGCCCTGGTTATATGCAACAAGAAATTAGAGGTAGTATCGGTCTTCAATTACCTAGGTGTACTAATTGACTGTAATTTGAGTTTTAAACAATTCTGTACTAGAACAAAGGACTCTGTACTTCTACGAACTTACCAACTTCGCCAGATACGTAAAAAATTATTGATGGGGAGCTTGCCACTAAGCTTTTCAAACAAATGATTGTTCCCATATTTGACTACGGGGATATAATCATTGGTGGTGGCCCTGATACATCTGTAGGGGCACTACAAAGTACACAGAATTATTGCTTAACATGTCACGCACTGACCTGCACATTAACACATGTTGTAAATGGTTAATTGCTAGAAGAAGCAAAAGCCTTCTCAGTCTGATGTATACATTGTCACAGGATCCAAATAATGTACAAGAACATAGAAGGGTACTTAGAAGTAATGGTAAAGTGATAATGAACAAGTGTTTCTCCAATAAAGCCCTCTCTGGAGAGGTATAGAGTTATGGGATCTCCTAACAACCGAACAACAACACATCAAGGACAAATCTGACTTTTTATTAGCTGTGACGTGATTTCATGTCTGGTTAAGTACATAACTAAATGACTTTATGAACTATGATCACATCCTATATCAACTGTGTACTGTAGTGACCTTTTTGCCAAGACTTAGCCAAAATTTGATGTATCCATTCTCCTTGACTTACTTGTAAATCATCCTGTATGAATGTTTGTCAAATAAATAATTCAATTCAATTCTTCATCTCACCAAGGACATTGATAAATCCTTTTTTTCTATTCCGGATAGTTATTTCAAAGCTGCTTGTCCAAACAGCTAGACAGGTACAACTACAGCAAAACCCTTCATAATATCATTGCCATTCTCCATCACTCCACAAGTATCCTCTATAATCATCTCCGTCTTTCATCATATTACCAGTACTACCAACCTTCAGCATACCACAGCCATTCTCCACCATTTCCATCCTACCACAGTTAGCCACCATCAATGCAGATGTAAATCTAACCTCATTTCATTTGGTCCACTGACATCAATGATTGTGCTAAGTAAAGAGGTATGATTCCATAGCTACCATTGCTTTCAATTGTTAGGTTATTGGTATGGTGTTTTACCCCTAATTCATAATCCACTGGGCTTCCCTAGCCCACTTAAAAGGGGTCTACTTCTCATCTTTCCTATCCCCTCAGGATGTGTGTGGTGCACATATGCGCGGGCACTGACACATTCCTCTGTGAAATTGTGTAATGTCGTTCTCGCCATGAATATGACCTTAGCTGTCGAAATGGCGTTAAACATCTATTACTCACTCACTCATAATCCACTAGACGTAGCAATCAGTACACCATGCACATTATTCAGGTTAACCATTGACCAAGGACTAAGAACTATGTAAAGGTAATGGGCCAGTATGGTAGTGGGGAAGTATGGTCAAAATCAGCCACAGGCAAATTGCATATAGATAAAGGGAAAATATATGATGTTATAGCTGACCATTCTATGTGTGTAGGGGCTGGTAGATATCATTGGTCATGGTAGAAGGCACCTAGATAATACAGCCGTATCAACATAGTCATACAAATCTTGGCCTCTGATACTTCAAGTCCTGGAAATGCTTTAACATGACATTTCCTTTTCTTTTTACGTCAGCTGCAAGGCGACCGTTACGATTTCTTTCCCATGAACCGGGCACTGTCGCTGGTCACAATGGGAGAGGACAGCACTGAGTCTAAGATAGATGAGCTGCTCCATTATGTGCTCGCACTTGTACAGAAACAGAAGGAGGAGGTAAGAACTGCTCAAATTCTATCAGATAAACTTAAAGGGGTGGAGGGGGATTCTTGAGTTTCTTGTTCTAACAGAGACAAATAGCTTGGTCGTTTGTAAGTGAAGTGAATGACTACGGATAGTTTTCTGCATCTAATAACCGTGTTTTTAACAATACAGTAGGGAAGAAACCTGTGTTGGGTGTAACAGATAAAGCCCCAGTCCAAGAGGGCAAGAGCTACATATCCAATACTACAGACAGTTCTTACAAATGTGTCCTCGTTCAGATCATCTAGAATAACCTAAATAGCTTAATTGTAAATTAAAAGTATTTCTTACAACTTCCAGGAGTCAGAGAAGAAGCGACAAGAGGAACGTTTACAACAAAAGCGGTGGCAGGAGCAGCACCGCCATGCACTCCGAGTAGGAGACCCGGAGGGTGGCAATGACCCTGAAGCCACCTTAAGGCGCTTTTTGGATCTACGAGGGAATGATTCAAACTATGATGTAGATCAGGAAACAACATACTTGTGATATCCTGAATGATAGATAGACAAATAATCCATAAGTAAAAAAATTATCCTTGTGATGAATTATTAATTTATAATAACAAGGTTTGTGAATAACTCCCTAAGTAAACAGAATGTGACTCTTGCTGGAACTCCAAATGAAGGGGGAAAAAGTTATTAAGTTGACGTTATAGAAGAAGTCCTGAAAATAGTGGACTCTTATATAACTCTTATATAAAAGTCAAGAATCGGCCTCCTAAGTGGCGAATGTATATGAAATTGTGGATATAACATGCATCCCCTAGAAGAAAATATGTGATGCATAATATTTTTCTGTTCACTAGTGCTACTTTCCATTTGAACAACTGCAATGTACGAATGGATGTGCTATATTTAAATTTCAAACATAATAATCTATGGTTTATTTCGTATGTATTTTAATGGATCAACGGTGGAAATGAGTCTGTAGCTTTTTACATGGGCTGAAGTTTTTATGCAACAGTAGTCAATGTTGCTCGTTGCCGGGTTTGCACTATTGAAATTGACTGTTTTATCATTATTGGGCATTTGTAAGGAAATACAAGAGAGTATTGTTTAGTACACTGGACTATACATATATTCGTTTATATATTGAGATGTATAACCAAGAGCCCTTGTGTTGGTCATGATGTTACATAACAAATTAGCATACGGCCAAATATTCCAAAGAAGAATCATGTTGCTATTTATTTTCTTTATAAAAGTACAAGTTGGTTCTGTATTTAGGGACAGGTGGACTATAGCGGTATTTCAAATTGAATGTCCAGGATTGCATTTATCAGATATTTCAATCTATAAATGGAAGATGTATTTTGAAAGGCTATTTCACAAAAGCACAGCCAGGGCTATGAATAAGAATTCAAAAAGAATATTTATAGATTACCACTTCCATGATGATTTTATCTCATAAAGCTAGAAAGCATACCCATAAAGCTAGAAAATCACCCCACTTTCATAAAGGAAAGTCAATGGAAAAAAACACACGAAAGAGTGAAAAGAAAAGTACTTGAAGCCTGCAAGTAGTAGATATACAATGGAATTATCAGGTAATATAAAATATACCCACGGCGTTATACCATGGTTAAGTTTGTCACACCAAGTGTATATGAGGAGTTTTTCTATTGCCGTAATCTCCCGCGTAGAAGACACGCTGCGCGTATAAGACGCACCCCAAACTTAGCAAATGCATTTTCACATATAAGACACATATTTTAAGGCTCAATTTTGTAAATCCAGTACTGTTCTATAGTAAAATTACCCCTCGTATAAGACGCACCCCCAACTTGAAGGGATCCTATAAGACGCACAAGGCATTTGTTTGGCGTAGAGGATGCGTCTTATACGCAAGGTTTTACGGTACGTGATATATTCAGGGTGAGTTTCTTTTGTTCCAAGGTGTGACCATGGTTTAAATGCTCAATGGAGATGGACCCGGAACACGTTTTCTTTGCCTTTCAATTGATTATTACATTTCTGCCAAATAGATCATACAATATAATACCCTATACATGTACTGTCTCCATCTGTGATGTCATTTGCATATCTTACTTATAATACGATACTCAGGGATGTAAGTTAGAGTGTATGAAAAATTCTGAAGATACAGATAGAAAATATGAATTTTTTTAATATATTACATAACGTGTACTCAAGTAAGGACATTTGGGTATAATTATCTATAGGTATGTCGGAGTGAGGAAATTCTGAAATCAGATAAAATTCTGAAAACTTACATCCCTGGATACTATTTGTAAGGTTTGAAGTATTTCGGCCAATATCCACTACTAGTGAGATAGGTATGCATCAACAAACTGCCATGTACATATTATGCAAAAAGCTAAATGTTTATACAATGGTTTGTAATAAATTTTGTTTGTAAGATTTAGGTAATCTAGATACATGGACATCAGATTGGGTTTACCACTTTGGTGTAACATACAATTTCTGATCTTTTTTTTTTCAGACAAAATTTGGCTAATAAAGAAAGATTGAACGTATTTTGATGCTAGTATTCGTAGATTCTCTAAATGAATGTATGGTTGTTAACAATCTCAAAGCACTAAATGCATCATATGCTATATTGCGTCTACAAGAAACATTACTTTAATAAGAAAAGGGTTGAGAAAGATAAGTAACAGGGGTTTCTTTTTACAATCTTTAATTTCATCAGGCACACATCTCTAGTACAAATATATCTCGTGGAATTTATCATTTGATTCCGCCCAGCCATGGGATTTCAGTAAAAAAAGGAAAGGAAATCATCCTTTGAAATAGATGTTGGTGATTTGATTGGGGCCCAACTATGGCATTTTACTAGAAAAGAAAAGGAAATTACTTTTGATGCCTTTTCAAGATCAATATTTTAGGTAATTATTTTGTTCTCCTCCTTACAGAATTAGCCTGACGACGAACTGTAATAACTATAAATTTGCAGCAGGGTTTTCACCATAGAAAGGCAACGTCAGACTAGGCTTATTTCCATTTGCATTTCATGAAAACCCTAAGGGTTGTTTAATATAAGGCCACACCAAATAAAATAATTGGTCTATGGATTTTCATTTTTGAAAAGTGGAGCGGGAGGGCAAAATTTCTATTTTATTTTTCAAAAAAAAAAAAATGTATTTGTCTATGGATTTTCAATATCATAGATGTGAAGAGGGCCTCTTTTTCTCAAATTTATGTATTTTGCCTTCTAAATGCAGCATAGCCACTGAAATGTGTAAATCTGGAGACCTTTACCTATTTAATAAGTGGTCTGCTGTTGCTATACCTTTATTGGTTGACACTGTAAGGACTTTACAAAAAAAAATCAATAAAAAAAAAAATCAATTTTCCAGAAAATGATGCAGACGGAATCCATTGACAAAATATTTTTAAATCAAAAATAAAATTTCCATTTAGGAAAATCAGGAGCGAGAAATCCATAGACCAATGTTTTAATTTGGTGTGGCCTAACCTAAATACATTTATATTTGTACAAAAGCTCATCCTCGTCCACTCATCTTCAAGGGACTCATAAAACTGCTGTCCATGGCATGCATTATCTTCTAACAGCTACTTTTATCAATGATGTACTACCGGGTGCTAATCATAGCTTGAACAGATAACCTTAACAATCCTAAACTTAGTATCATTGGAAGTACATCACTGTGGGCCATCCAGGACGGTCACACACTCTGTCTCAATGGGGATCTCTATTGTCTCTGCCACAGCCACACAGCTGTCCCCCTGTCCCCGACCTATCTCTGACATGGCTACCATAGTGTCCGCTGATCCCATAACATCACTCGATATGGTGACAAAGGTCTCAGTTGTCATATCAGAATCCGCTGTGTTTACAGTTATATAGTCCTCACCATTGGCACTCATGAACATTCCCTCAGACTGCACCTCAGCTTCGGTCGCGGCAAGTAACGACTCAAAGTTAGAATGCGGCATGGCCACGAGCATCTCCTGGTTGGAGGCGGGGTCAGTGATAGCTACATAGGCTTCATGGGCAGGCTGCTGCTCATAGAGGGCGTTCAGCTTTTGTCTTGCCGTCTCTATCTGTACAGTCTCACTAACACTATGCGTCTCAACAGGGCCTCCCATGTCCCCACCACCAGACATGGGCATCATCTCTGGGGTCGAGTCGACCGGGTGGATCAACGACACTAACTTCCGCTTACGGGTACCCGGGTCACAAATTGCTACCAATGTCTCAACAGTTTCCTGACCATCAAAGCTCTTAGGTACTGCTTGCGAGTGAGAATCAGCCACTATACTGGTCTCAGCCTCAGTCATAATCTCAACAGTGTTGTCCACAGATGACTCCTCCAGGGTTTCCTCTACTGTCCCCATCCTAAGAAGACTCTGTGCTGCCATTCCATCTACATTGGCTCCAGGTGCGACACCTTCAGCAGTCGCGCCAAGCCAGCCCTGCTTCATATGTTCAGCGAGAATGTGCACAGCAAGGCTGTCTTGTGACATAAACACTGAGTTACACTCCTCACACATGAAGACTGTCACAGGCTTCTCCATGGTCACTTCTTCTTCTACTTCAGGTATAGCCCGAGTGACAGCATCCTTATCAGAAACCGAGACAAGGTTTACCTGGTGTTTGCGCTTCATGTGTGTTTCCAACTGGTAGCGTGTGAAGAACTCTCGCCCACAGATCGAACAGGCCCCTTCTACTTTACCTGAATCACAGAAATTATATTACATGATTCTTATATAACTGTTGTGTAACAGTGAAACGATACAAGTATATTATAGTGTCTACTGAGAACTCCATCAATTTCCCTCTCCTATGCAGTACGACTATGATGACATCATGGTTTGCATCAAGTCCAAGATGAGCCCATGAAAGAATTTCAAGATACATGTGAAAACGTTCTACATTGTTTTCTTCTATTTTTTTCCACACATATTAAACAAATTTCATTTCCCTGCTTCTTTTAACATCATACCCACAATTTATTTGAGAAATCAAATAACTAAGGAGGATATATTTCTAGAACTAATTGCTCACTTACCGGTGTGGTGTCGCAAATGAATCTCCAAGGCATGTTTCTGTGTATACTCCTTGTCACAGACACCGCACTGGTAAGGTTTTACTTCAGAGTGACGCCGCATATGTACCCGCAGACTCTCTGGACGCTTGCATGTAAACTCACATGTATCACAGGCAAACTTCCGTCCAGTATCGTGAACTATGTGGTGGTTCTGTACATGAATATAAAAGTTGCTGGTTTTTATACATGCAAAGTGTTTCTGTTGCATTCCAAAGAGATCCTTATTATTTTCAATGATGGGTTATCATACACTTGAACTTTGAAAGAAATCAACTTTTCACTAGAGGTCCCTAATTGATCAGAGTTCATTTAAGAAATCCATAAAATAATTGGTAGTCACATTCTTCTAAGCATCGTGTTACCCACATCGAAGTCCTTGGTCAATTAAAAGACACCAGCATACACCTTTATTTCATTTTTTTCATTTTTTTTTTTTTGTAAAGGGACTCCAGTAACGAGTGGTTTATATGTGTAAAGGAACATAAATACATACCTTAAGGTCCTTCTTTGTCTTGAACGTCTTTCCACATTCCTCACAAGCATGTGGCCTCTCATTGCTGTGGGATATTGCCAAGTGTCGAGTCAGACTGAAAAAAGAAAATGATAATTTAACTCCATTATCAACCCACATGCCTTACTCTACAATGCATACACACTCAAAAATATTTTCACTTTACCTTCTTTTGCTTTGGGTCTATCATGATATAGCAGCTACACACACAATCAATATGACAAAACATACTTAGTTCTTTGACTCACCTTCCTTTGGTATGTAGCACCTTTTTACACAGTCCGCACTCATAGCCTTCATAACTCTCGTCGTGCATCACTTTGTGTGCCCTGAAATTAAAATTATATCCCTCAGGTTATTATTTTCACCTCAGCTATCCTATAGAGTGAGTTTCCTCACAGCTCACAACAGGCAAATATTGATGATTGAACTGGCCCCTTTTAACCGGGAATCTGCCGGGTATAATGGACTTTGCAAGAGTTCCTAGGGAAATGAAACCCTCTCTCCTGACCCAATCAAATTTTTAAGCTAAGACGAGTAACTTACATGAAGCCGGAGTAGCTGCCAAAGTTCTTGTCGCAGATTTCGCAGTGGAACATGCAAGTGTGGCACTTCATGTGCTGCGCCAGTGACACTTTACTGCGGTACAACTTGTTACAGTGCTGTAAAGCAGAAAAGTTAACGTAAATTAAACCTGGGGGACTTTTACTATGTTACAACTCAATACAGAGGGGATAAACTTCAGCAACACATAGAATTGCTTTGCTGCAATGCAAACTGCTACACTGGTTCAACATGGAAAGTTAAGCACCGCTATATCTGGAGGCAACATGCCCAACACGACCCTACAGACCCACATACAGAATCACATATCACTGTGCTATAACTGTAGCACTGGCAATGACAACATACCCATTAGGGGTGCCTGTATCATGTATAAAAGGCTTGATACATACCTCACATAAGTAGCGCGTGTTACTGTGTCCGTCCATATGTCGGCGTAGTTGCACCTGGTCCTTGAATCCTTTGCCGCACACTGTACATAAACAGTCCCGCTCTGAAAACGAACACATGTATTTTGAACGTTTGTAAATGCCTTTACAATTGATTATCATGGTTGACAGAAATAACAATGATCAACGATCCTTATGCCCCAGTTTCTGGTTTCTAACATAAAGACAATATCGAGATCTATTTTTGCACTAAAGTCCCTCGATGGTAGAGAATGAGAGCCTGATTACAAACAATAAAATTGGAGGTTTCCGTTGATTAGGATAAATAAAGAAATATCAGATCAAAACTATGGAAGTAGATATTTGAGTTTACTTATGCTATGACCTAAGTCTCATGTAAGAGGGCTTTTTCACACAATGGGACATACCTGATTGATGGACCTTCTTAACGTGTTTTGTCAGGTCGTTTTTCTCATTGAAAGCTTTATCGCACATTGGACAGCTGTATTCTCTCAGGTTTAGATGATGCTTCATATGGTTCTTCAACTGTGTGAGGAATTAAAGGTTGAAATTACATTATCAACCAAGGACAATTGTTCATTACACGCTAGCCCCTGTTTCATTTTGCAAAACACTTCGTTTATATTGAATACAAGTTATCTTATCGGCAGATAATTTGGTAGTAAATCACCATTACAATATCAAAGACCCCTATTAATGTTATAAAAGTCTCTCCTTCGATTATGGAAAATCACAAGGGCCATCTTTTTGTCCCAAAAGTATAGGAAATTCTATACAATTTTTGAAAAAATAGATCCCTGATTATACGCGACCTTTACTTTAGTCAAACCACAATGTGAATGAATAAGGCGATTGACTTAAAGTTGCCCATGATTACCTTTTGTTTAAATGCAAATGCTTTACCGCATACTTCACATGGAAAGTCCTTGATGCCTGTATGTGTCTTCATGTGAACGGTGAGACTCGACCGCATCCGACCTACATAATGGAAATATTGATCCTATGAATGGCTTGTTCTCAGACTCCTAAGTCTAAGGTGGACAGAACTGTAATTTCATCTTACTGTGAAGATGGAAACTGATATAGTGCTGTCCATTTGGGTTGTTATCTGCCTGAAATGCCACGATACCCTTCTACATGCATAAAATTATTGAGATAATCTTGATAACTCAGGTAATGACGAAGGGGATCTCACATCCTTAAATTATCTTGGGTATCATTAAGATGAGTGGATCTAAGCCAACATAGTACTTCAGTGTGATTAAAAATCTATATACGCTGGTCCATGTATCTCCCTAATAAAGCAACATGTGTCTGCTCTAATTCGGTCTTCATCATTCAAAACACCTTTTGTCCATTGGCTCAGGCATAAAAAATCAGCTGGCTCTTTTTAGAAATTATACTCAAAAATATTTTCATGACTGAAGTATACTCACATGTGTAATTACACTCGGGACAGTGCCAAGCCCGGATCTTCGGATGTCGTTGTTCCAGGTGATGAATAAATCCTGTCTTACTCGAGAACGGCTCGATGTTGCACAGCTCGCAGAAAAACCGTGATGATGGGCCAACTACCAGTACAAGTGTAAAAATACCCTTGTAGTAGTGATTTAGATGTTCATATTCTGACAGTATGAATTCGATAGACCTCATTATGATAGCTTTGATCTGAAACACTACCTTTTAATAAGGAAATATACTGTAAAATCGATCTCTACAGTTAAATAATGTAGTAGCCCACATGAGAGCAATGTCTTACACCCAACCCGGACATCTAGTGCGGCATTACATGCTGTCCCTGAACTCAGTGTCTTTTTTTTCTGTACATGGGGTATTTATATATTACTTTACCGGTAGTACCGTAATCTCCTGCGTATAAGGCACAGCCCGCGTATATGGCATACCTAGAATTTTGGAAAATTCTCAAAATAAATATATGAAAAACTCATAACTTTGGTTCTACTGAATGAATTTTTAAAATTCAAAGACCTATGTGTAACTTGGGCCCCATGGAACCCCAAATATCCTATTTTGGTTGAGAGGGCATGTAACATATCAAAAGAAAGGTATCGGAGTCCCCCTTGTGGATGCAATTAGCACTAAAAAAACCCTTATAAGAGGCGCCTTATACGCGGGAGATTACGGTACTAAACTGGCCAAATTGAAGCCCCATGTATGCCTCATATGATCAGCCTAGTTACATGCAAGTGCCTATGGTAAACAGAGAAAGAGACTACCCGGGTAGATGGCAAGGCCAACATACATTCTTCAATTCTGCAATACTGCTTCAAGACAGGCTCTAGCTGGCTGGCAGTGGAAACTCTCCCAGCACTAGCCCTGGGTGTCTTCTGAGTTTTCTCTGCTTCAGGTATATCTGTGCCCATGTGGATTTCCTCCGGTTCAGCTTCTTCCAGCACAATGTCTGTACCGGGTACATTGTTACGGTCAGCTGCCGGTAAAAGGCCCATCCTGGTTGTGAAAAGAGCAAAAGCATTTTAATATTGCCATATTAAAACCGGCAAACCTGAATGTGGAATCAAAATTGGATATAAACTTACTTAAACTGTTGAGTATAAAGGAAGGTTTTCCTGGTTCCGTACAGGGTGGACGCCTTCTTTGGTGATTCTCCCCCGGTGCTCTCCTCAGAAACTACAAACACAGGATTATTGAGTTTATAACGAAAGTGGCGTTCGATTGTCTTTTATCAGCATATAGAAAAGTATGAAAGATGAGCTTTGAAAATTTTTATGCACATAGATGAGTTTAAAAACTTTATGGTTTTGTTCAGTAGCAGCATATAATCGGATATGGTTCAGCAATTTTAAAGATTCAATGACCGACCTTTATATCATGATGAAACTTCATGGTAAAAGCTGCGTAGCGTGTTGCTAATCAAAACGAAAATCTTAATAGTGTTTATAAGAATCAAGCCTCTATTCACCTATTCTGACACCTTCTGTTGTTTCATCCATCACCAGCTGGACACTTTTCTGTACCTCAGCCGCAGTTTCGGATGGCGCACTGGTCTGCGACTCCAGAGCAATCTGCGAGGTTTCGCTAGACTGAGGATCAGTCTTAGATTTACTGGGTACAGCCTCGTCTGTCTGGTCCTTTTCTTCTGGTTGGTCCTTTTCAGTAGACTCCTTCTTAAGTTGAGCCTTAGCTTTTACCAACATTAGCGCAGATACTGAAAGTGGGTAGTCAACAATAGAATGCAAAGGTATTCTAACTACAATGTCATTTGAGGTGTCATTTAGAACAGCCCACCTAATCAATATAGAGATCTCTCACTCTTATAAATTGCAGTGGTGGCGGCGCAGACGATGTGGATGTGGGAGATGCATCCTACACCTTTTCATATTAAAAGTAAAGAAAAGGGTACATTACAGCTCACTACTCCCCCCCCCCCTTTTTTTTACCAACTGCTCCACTCTATCCGTGATTACCTTGTGAAGCTGAAGACATCTATACTGGATACAATGATGATACATTCCTCTCCCCCATCAACTCTATTCCATAGTACATTCTGAATATTTGCATATTTACGAGTATGTTTAACATACTCACCAGGGTCCATCTTGTGTATCTTTTTTACATGGTTTTTGAGCGTCTTGAGTTCATGGAAGGCCAAGTCGCAATATGGACAAGGCTTGTCACGTATATCCAGGTGGTACTTCAGGTGGAGAAGCAACTACAATAAGATATCATAATACAAATACAATAAGACAACTTTCTTGGGCGCCCTTTCTTGAAGTTCATTCATAAAATTCCATCTCCCAATCTAATACTAGTAGTTATTCAACATTAGATATAACGAGCATTCAAGTATTGACAATAAAGGTGCATCAGGACTTTAAGAGGTGAATTCTGGAAAATTATGAATTATCAAAGAAGTAGAAAAGTCACTAATTTATATTCGTTGAGATTCAAAAGATACCAAATGATTATCCATTTGCATGTTTGCGTAAGACAAAGGAACAATCGAGACGTACCTTTTGTTTAAAGTTGAACCCTTTCCCGCACTCCTTACACACATAGGGCTTCAATTCGCCGTGAATGTTGATATGTCGTGCTATCTGTGCACGTACTGGAGCTGAAAAATAATGGGGGGGGGGGGAATGTTTAATGATTTTTTTTCTAGATTCTCTGGACAATTCAAATGACTGCTGTGACATGGCACCAGCCATTGGCGCTCTGACATAGGGAATGTGGCTATCTGGTACACTCCTGGAATCGAACCATCGATCTCAGAGTCTTTGAGCAGATACTCTATGACTGTGCTATGATTGCTAACAAAGTGCGATTAAGAGTAAACATTGCCAAGATCACTTCCTTCTTAATGTGATTAACTGAATATCAAAAGATTTTAGCGCGCACTATGAGGGCAGTGGGACGAATAATTATAAGAAACCTATAACTTTTCTCTAACCTATACCTTTTCTCTAACTACTACTGCTACCGCACTACTTCATTTTTGTCAACATTCCTTATCTGCTAGAGGGGTATAATGAGTAACAGAGCAATCACTTTTTTGTTAACTTACCCCGGTAGTGGCAGATGGGACACTTCCATGGCTTGTACTCCACGTCTGGATGTTTCGTCATGTGCTTGCGGAACTGGTGTTTATCGTTAATCGTTTCATCACAGTATTTGCACCGAGTCAACCGCTGGATGCCCACTGGAAGATGAGAATGGTTAAACTTATGCTTGGCAAACAACAAATCACCACATATCTGCGGCTTTAATAGTAAAACTCACAAAAATAGGTATTTGATTTCCAAATCATCAATTCCTTTCAAGTCTTTCGGAGTTTATAATTAAAAAAAAAACAAAAAAAAAACTTGATAACATCTTGGGAATCTGAAGGCTAAATCCAACATAATTTTTCTATTTTTGTCTGTGTGCATAAAGAAATTTATTAGCCCAACTGAGTACCACGCCAATTACAAGAGAGACGTGAGCAGCAGTTCAACTCACCTACTTCAGACTTGACATGGTTAGCCATGTTGTCATCTGCTTTCAAGTGTGTCAACATTTCCTGCAGGTCGTCACTGGCGACCAGGTGTTTCTCAGGGCGTGCCCGGACTTTTGTAGTAGTAACATTATTAACAAGCTGTGCTAACGCTGGTGCGTCTTCAACGCCAACCATCTGTCGGTGCCAGCGGTCGTCGTTCCCGTTTGCAATGACGACCCGCAACCCATTCTGTTGTAACCAGTCCATGTCTACAAAGGATGAACCACCCACTGTGGAAGGGAGAAAGAGCAGTGTTTAATTGACACAGAGTGTTTTTATAACAATAACTGTTTTCTCATATACTGACCAATAACACCTATGAACGTCTCTAATTTATCACAATTATGAGGGCATCCTTCATGTTTTTTTCCCCCTAAAGCTCACAGTTTCTATATGCAATTATTTCTATTATGATATCTAATTCCATGATATATATATACTTACATTCTAGGGAACTCTGACTTCCAGTGGCAAGCTGCGACAAAGCTTCGTAGGCGATCTTATCGTCATCATCAACATTTGAAACCATTGTGATAATCTCACCATCAGGGGCAGACCCTTCCACAATCTGCCTTTCTCCTGAAGGCTGAACAACAATGACTCCCTCAGATTTTCTCTTTGAAACTATCTTCGCTTCTTTCCGGCTCTTTCGCACTATTGGAGTGGTAGCGGTGACCTGAACCTGTTGTTGCTCGCTGCTCACTAGATCACCCTCTTTACTGGTTTCTAAATCACTGCTCATAGTGGCTTCGATCTGCTTGTTGACATGTGCTGCAAGCTGAGCCAAGTCCTCTCCAGTCCCCGTTGTACTACCTGCAAGTATTTGTTCCAACATTTTGACCGTAGAAATACTCTGATCAAGTTTGATCTCCTTCTTCTCCCCAGAAGGTGTGATAACAACTGCCTTGACAATCTTCTTCTTGGTGCCCTTCTTTTTTAAGGCAGTCTTTTTCGGAGCTGTTGGAGTTGGCTTTGCAAGGATAATTTTTTCTGGTTGTGTTTCCACGGTGGTAGTCTCTGCGGATATATCTTCTGTCGAGGTTACTTCTTCGAGATACTCGCTTTCCTGTGCTGCCTGTATCAGGGCTTGCTTCATGGGGTCCTTTTGAGTGGTTTCTTCCTCTTCAACAGCAGCTTGCACTTCTGAATGTGGGATCTCAATCACTGTTGGTTCTTGTAAGGATCCTTCTATTATTGGATCTTCATATCCAGGTGGGAGAATGGTCTCTACGACTATAACACTTCCTTCTGCATTTACCGTTACCTCTTCTTCTTCTCCAACTACAGTACGATCTTCAACATTACTGATTTGAACTTCTTCTACATGAGCAGTTTTCTGCATTTTGGGTGAGGGCTCGCCTTCTGAGATACTACTCCCACTTCTCTTCTCGGTGGGTTGTTTTGCTTGAGTATCTCCTGGTGGAGAGATTACTGTTATATTTTTGTTGGGTTTTGAAGATGTCTCAGAGACCACATCTGAAGCTACAACACTAGTTTGAGGGGCAATTTCCTGGGTACCTTTCTTTGGGGCACTAACCAGTATGGTTTTTGGGTATAGGCTACGGAAAAGGTTTTTCGTAGCACTAACCTCCGCAGCATGTTGAGATTTTGTTGTTGTGCTTGGTGACTGTCCACCTGATGAACTAGCCACCACAATATCTTGTCTACTACTCTGCTCTGGTTTTTGTACTTGGGCGTCTTTTGTAACCTCAGGAGACTGCGGGACAGAAGACCTTGTCTGAGAGATGGTTTCATCTTTCGATGAAGTCTTCCTGGTTGCTTTTGGTGATAGAACCAGAGTGATACTGCTACTTTTAACCTCTTGTAGAGCTTCGGTAGAGTGTCTCAACACTCTCTTAGTCGCTGAATCTGCTAGAGATTTTTGTGATGGGGTGCATACCACTTTGGCCTTCTCAACGGTCTTTGTGTTGGCTATGGGTCTAGTGCTTGTAGGTTTGGGCACCTGGATTTTAGACGTCTGAACCTTAGTTGTTGGGGTAGTTGCTGTAGCCTTGGGATCAGATTTCCTTGCCTTTGGTGGAGTTGAGCTGTCAATGTCTTTGGATGTTTTGGTTTTGCGTGGTGATATTCCAAGCAATTCCAGAGCTGATTTCCCACTGCGTTGTCGTGATGATCTCCTGATATCTTCCTCGGCTTCAGTGGTTTCATTCTCGGGTGCTGGTTGATCAGGTTTTGTCCTTGTTCTGGGAGCACCTTTGCTGCTTTTAACCTCTACAGATCTTGGGCTGGACATGGCTTCATCTAAAATCAAATAACCAACAAAGGAAATATGATATAAGTATGTACATACTAACAAATGTATTTTCTAAAGGCGACCACAGACGGGTCCGACTGAGTCGACCTCTTGACTGCGTGTAGACAAAAAAATTTGTCCACCTGCAAAATTGAAATTTTTTTCATGCACAATTTTCGGGTCCCAGGCCTGGCGGCATAAAAATTTTTACCCTCAAGAAGGGAAAGGGTTAACATTTTTTTGCATGTTCTTGTGCAATTCCATCACCCCATCTGTAAAAAATTATCACTCCCTAAATGACTATTATAGATATGCCGGTAGTTGTACTGTAATCTCCTGCATGTAAGGTGCACTCACGTATAAGACGCACCTCATACTGTTAGTAGGTCTGAGACAAGTTTAGCATAAGCTTATGGTTTAAAAGAAAGCCTGAAAGGACCTGGCCTGGGACAAGTTGAACACTGACGTTGCGGTCCACAAAGGTGGCTCCCAAGGGGACCAAAAGCGACATTTGGCCATTTTGAGGGGACATTTTTAAAAAATAATTAGGTATAGGTACCCCTTAGTTGCGGTAGACAAAAAGATGACATGTCCATTCCCTAGTACATCACATGAAAATTAAGATAAAGAATTAGAGCTACACTCCTGTGTCTATGTTGTGCAGGATAGTGTGAGGAATTCAAATCTTTTGGAATCGTATTGATATCTCATTTCGTTCTTGCAGAATTGCAGAATTACCGTAGTATCTAGAAATCTGACATTTTTGTCCTTAAAGTATTTCAGGCAATTTGTTATGACCTTCTGGATCCCAATTAGCCATAATAAATGAAGAAATGAAAGGTACCGCAATCTCTCACGTATAAGGCGCATCTCGCGTATAAGGCGCACCTAGAGTTGAAGAATATTGTCAAAAAAATAAATAATTCATAACTTTGGTTCTACTGAATGAATTTTTCAAAATTCAAAAAGCTATGTGTAGCTAGGGCCCCCCACACCCTGTGGAACCCTCCTATGTTATTTTTTGAGTTAGGGGGAGTGTGACATAAAAATAAAGCTCTTGGTGTCCCCCTTGCGGATCCAGGAAGAACTAAAACCCCTCGTATATGACACGCCTCATACACGGGAGATTACGGTAGGTATTAAAGTTAGTAAAATGTCAATTCCATTGGAATGAATCACAATATCAGCCCTAAGTAAAAAGCTATTTGACCCGAAAATTTTACCTTAACCTAATTTCCCATGACCTATATATATCTGACCTACATTAGCTCATGACCTAGATTCTGATATGGTCAAATAAAAAGGAGCAGAGGCTGTAAAATATGAAGAAGTAGACATTCTGATAACCTAATCACTGGTATTTGACCCTAACAAAGGTATTTGACCCTAACATTAACCTCCTATGGGTTTCCTATTGACCTAGTTTCTGGCTGACCTATATTTTCGACAGACATATGCTCATGACCTAGATTTCTTGACATACTGCATCAAATAATTTTTCCTGTGGTAGCAAGTTCACATGGTTGGGATATCGTCAAAAATCAGTTAATTGCTCCCAAAATCAGGGAGCCTGTAAAACAAGTTTATCATAAAAGCAGGTATTGTAAGTGTCACACCTGTATGATGTACATGGGTCATGCAGTGATGTTTTTAAAACTGCCAAATCACCACTGTGCACCTTTTACACAGGAAAATGCGATTTTGGAATTTATTTTGCAGTCCCCATCTATACTAGTCAGTCCATATGTACAACCTATAACTTATATGAAACGACATGAAACATACTATTACTTTCTTTTAGTTTCATTCTACTTTTTCATTTTGAACAACTTGATTTAGACGACCTTTTCAGTCATCCATTTCAGAAATTATTCCTGGGAAAGTTTTATATAGGTGAAATGAACCATGCTATACCAAAATAACTTCTTATATGTGTTCATTTAATCTTTGTTCTGTAAGAATATGCTAATTTCAGTGCAGTTTAATTTCCAGTGCAGCAATTTGTTGGGTCACAAAAAAAGCATCACAAATGATGGACACTGCCAGGGGAGTGGTGCAGGCAGTGTTTGACGTACCTCAGGCTGAGGCTAAAAAGCACTAAAAAGGGACTTGTGACGGGAGTGGCCATGACCATGTCAAATTTAGTGGTCCACACCCATAATCGAGGCTAAAAGCCTTAAATTTTGATTTTTGGCGATATTGTAAGGGACATCAGTGGCCGAGTGGGGACCCAAAGAAAGAGTTAGAATCTAGCAATATTCATGGGGCATCTGGGTCTCTTCTCGGGATTTTAACCTGGCTGGAAGTAGAATGACGTCACACTGGAGACAAACATTCAAGCCGCCTTAGTTCCTCAGGGATGTGGTGGGACCATGCTGTCACACACTTCTGACTGTTTTCAGATGAGATCTCATCTGAATAATAATCTTCCATTTAAGTTTCCATAAGTTTCAGATGATCTCATCTGAATGTAGTTCAAATTCAGATGAGTTCTGGCATATATCCTTGATCGGGGGCTCTGCCCCCGAACCCCCCGTTTGGCCGGGCACCACGGGAACCACAGCGGCATCAACATTCGACTACACAGAGGGCCAGGTTAGGCCGCTTAAAATTGATTATCAGCTTTGCGGACACTTTTTGAAAAATAGTGGTGAGGGCGGGAGGCTTTTTATTTTATTTTTCATACCATTTGTGTAGAATGAGGGTGGATTTTTTTTAATTTTTTACCTCACGTCCCTTCATAATTTTCTCTGTACTTGGCGGCTTAAAATTGATTATCAGCTTTGCGGACACTTTTTGAAAAATAGTGGTGAGGGCGGAGGCTTTTTATTTTATTTTTCATACCATTTGTGTAAAATGAAGGTGGATTTTTTTTATATTTTTTACCTCACGTCCCTTCATAATTTTCTCTGTATTTGGCAAAAGGGCTACTCTTTATAGTGAATTAAGTGCTACAAATGTTTCTGCATCAAAAGGAGGAGTAAAACGCTTTTTAAAGTATGTTTTTACACCAACTAGTGGCTGAGATAATGATATTTCCATATTTTTTCCATATACCTTTTCATGGGAGCGGCCCTTATTTATCCAAAAAAAGGGACCATGCGGCCCTTTTTGAAGGGTGAGGGCAGTGTCTGCAAAGCTGATAATCGATTTTAAGCAGCCTTTAATAGGGAGTGATCACAGGGGGGGGGTCAGAATTTTTTCAACCCCTTGACCAGGGGGTGGGGTCAGAATTCTTTCAATACCTCTGATGGGGGGGGGGTAAAAATAATTTCACCTGTTTTCAGTGGAATACCCCGAGCGTTACTATAGGCTAAAAGGGGACGTTCGCGCACGATTTTTGTCTCTTATGGGGCCGAGGGTTGAAAAAATTTGACCCCCTCGAGAGGGGGGGGGGAGTTGAAATTTTTCTTTCGCACTTCCGCGCGCAAACCCACCAGCCCCCCTCCCCACTGTTGTTAAAAAATGATCACTCCTTCAATTCTGCAAGAAGTGACCCTTTTGCATTCATGGGTCAGTCTTACTCTGAAGTTTGGGGGACCCCATTGTGATTGTGGCATTGACTGAGTGCACGACAAAGCCGAATCAAAGGCGTAGACTTTGATTCGAAGTTTGAGCCCGAGTTTGACTCGAGATTGGCCATCTAGAATCAATGTCAATGACCAACAGAAAACACACCAACCCACGCCTTAATCTATATAAAACATTAAAAGTTCGGCTGCTCCAAAGAGGCATAATCTAGTATAAGAGATCCCACTCCGCCGTATTGGGTGACGAGAGATTGAGCTTCTGAACCGCGTTAATCATAGGAGATGGAGCCAGCTTGCACCAGGGTGTAAACGCGAGGGCTCCCATAGAGCGCAATGTTAAACATCGCAACTTGATCGGCAATTTTGAAATGGAAATCTTTGGAATTAAAAATTAATTCTGGTATCTGTAGATAGCTATTGACATGAACTAAATCATTATCAAGATCATTTAAAAGAAAAATGAGATGTGCAGTGATCAGCATTCCCGAAACGAAGGAAACTTTTGACAATTTGACCCCTCTGTGCTAGGCCTTTCCTCTCACGAAGCACAGAGTGCTCAGATTCGTAACTTCACTTTCCACTGTCAGTGTGGTTAAACTGAGCCAATAAATAAAAATCTAAGTACATACAATTTATATTTAGGTCATTCTCTGTCATATACTATGATATGGAAGTTGTGGAAGGAATACAAATAATTATTTTGATAGGGTGAACATAGGTTGTTTTCATGTGTTTCGGTAGAAAATGCCCAAAATTGACAAGTTGCGTGGGCTATGCAAGGTTCCCCCGACAAGACAGTTCACATAAATAATATCTAAACCTAAGAATAAACATCTTTGAGTCCTGCCCTTTCACCCAGTGGTCGAATTATTTCATTAATCCAAGGATTAATATTTTTAAATAGGTTTGGAAAATGTGTTGTTTAACATTGCGCTCTATGGGAGGCCCCCACATCTACACCCTGGCTGCACACTGGGTCCCTGGGCGTGCGAGAACCCCGTCACAACGTTAAACCTATGGGAGGCAGCGAGAGTACTCCGTCTTACTAACCCCAAAATTCATCCGTCGGTCTTTGGCTGCTCACATTGGAAACTGGAAAGGGCAAAACATTAAACTGTTAGAAGGCGTTCACTTATTTGTGCAGCGGTTTCGACGGCAGACATTTTGCGCGAACCTGGCCGCCGCTCTAGCGAGCACTGGTCCACTTTAGTCGAGCTTTTACGTACCACCAACACGCATAGCCACGTCCCTGCTTACCTTTGTCATCGTTTGATTTGTTAGACACTCGAGTTGTCCTTAGGGGAGTTTTCTTTTTCGAATTAGGCTGTGTTTCAAGAGGGCGTGTTGATGAACCTTGTCGGCTACGGGTAGCCATTTTGGTTTCCAATTTTTCATCCGGGCACCTGCTGTGAAATTGACACCAGATGGCGCAGGAGTCAGCTGGGCTACTTAGTTCTTGTGAAGAGCACGAGGGGGCGCCAAGAATTTAGCGGTGGGGTTTCTTGCATCTCTCTTGGGGCTGCAGAACACTAATTATTTTCCCACTGTTGGCCTATATAGCTTTTGGGCGAAAATAAAATACTTGTGCAAGTATCTGGGCTTAGCCACTATTATTTTCTTGTAGATATACATTTTTCCCCAATAATTTAGAGGGCCATGGCATGTGGAACAATGTGATTAACTTTTTTGCTATAGGCCTTAGAGTGCGGACATGTAGCGCGCGGATCACCAATCTGCGCAATTCTCAAATTGGGCAGCGCTGTTTGTAAATTGCGCAACATCAGCCCCGCGCAAAGCTCCAATTTTGTGCAAAGCACCAATATCAGCGCATCGGCGAGGCAGCCTCCTGTCAACATGTTGGATTATATTTTCTTATAGAAAAAGATGCGAAATGTTACATCATCATTTAAAAAACATAAATACTTTTCTTCTAAAACTACCAAACAAATAGATTTTAGAAAATCTTGGTTAACTTTATTGAAATCTCGCACCTGGCGCAAGACGAAATTAGCGATTGGTGCACATTGGCGAAATGCGCCTAACAGACATACCCAGATTTGGGGGTTTTGCAGTGAATGATTTCAATACATTCTCTAATTAAATAGAGTGCACCCCCCTCAACTTACCATCAAATATCAGCCTAAATAACACTCAAATCGATTAATATACACCCTAAGGATTAATTTGATACCTGGTTTGCCTACCCACTGTCAGATTTTAGACCAATAATCATTGTACAACACCCTTCAGTGCAGAGCTACAAAGTGTCTCCTGCTGCCACCTCCCGTCAATTGGTGTTCTGCAACCTTGGTCACGGGGAACTAAATATTATGGCTCTATGTTTTAATGTAGCATGACAAGCCATATCTGGTGTTCACAACCTTCGTTGATATAAAAATCTACCATGATCCAATCATACAATTTATCCTTCATACATAAAAATTGGCTGGTTCCGCTGCCCTCCCTAACGGATAAGGGCAGGTAGCTACCAGCTCTAGGAGAGCTCGTGACATCACAGAATATCATTATCATAAATTATAATTTGCATATCACTCTTCAAGCATTGGCAAAGTACAAAGCCTTGGTATAGGAGAGTGTGTCACTCTCCTATACCAAGTCTTTGTACTTTGCCAATGCTTGGAGCTGACCTATATTGCTAACCACCTGCGGGCTTATCGCATCGATCCCGCAGCGGGACCAGCGAAACATAAAAATATCTGTATTTAATAGATCTAGCCGCAGTGGCGGATCCAGGATTTGGAGAAGGGGGGGCGCACATTTTGGCCATGGAATCTGCAGGGGTGGATCCAGGAGTTTGTAAAGAGGGGGGGGGGCAAGATATGGTGGTGAGGCTTGATGTAGGGGCACAGCGCAGATTGTCACAAGCGCAGTGCAGCGATACACCTAGGGAGGTTTGGAGGCATGCCCCCCAAGAAATTTTTGAAATCCAGACCTTACTCAATAAGCTAGTTTAGTCTTATAAATTAAGATATTTTGAAAGAAATACAAGAATAGGCCTATTTCTCATGAAAAATGTCTCTGCATCACCAAATAGGCCATCCTATATATATCACTGGATGGTAGCTGCCTCATCCCCAATCCCCCCATTCGTCCACACTTGGTCTCATCCAGGTCATCTTCAGTCCAAACATTAATTCCTCCTCTCTCAGCCTTATCTGTCCTGATCTCACCCAATCCAACCATTCCTCCAACCTCAGTCTTATCCTGACCTCACCCCAGTCCAACCATTCCTCCAACCTCAGTCTTGTCCTGACCTCATCCGAGTCCAAACATTGCTCCTACCTGAGTCCTATCCTGCCTTTACCCCAGATGCCATTATATTCTGAATATATATATATATATATATATATATATATATATATATATATATATATATATATATATATATATATATATATATATGCCCCTATAGAGAAGCAGCACAGGGGGCCCTCTGGGGTCATTTGATTCATAAGCTTACTGATAGCTATAAGTTGTTTTTTTTTATGTTGTCCAATGTCTCTTGGTATGGAAAAATGATGTTTGACCAATGAAAGCTTGTGCAGTCCCTTAGAAATCTGCAATTCTTTACAACCATCTCTTGAAATTTTAGCCTCGTTTTTAAGAGCTAAAATACACATGGGTCTACCTGTTCTGGCAGTAGTATTCATCTTACAACAATTCTAATGGTACCTACCTCCCCCCCCTAAATTGGACCACGATCACATTGCAGCCAACCATTTGTTGCTAGGCTAAGTGGTTACCTAGCAACAGCTGATTTTAGCTAGCAACGGACCCTTTTCGAGACAAAGACCTTTCCTAGGAATGACTTAAAGAATGGAGATCATGGCTATTGCTTCTCATTTTGGTATTGAGAAGGTCCATGCCATTGTAGAAAATGCAATATTGTACCAAAACACAGTGTGCTAATCAGGGAATGTAGAAAAAAAATGATATAGCAAGTATAATGAAAACATGCAACTTCAGCATTATCTTCTATTGGAAAAATATTATTTACTGGATAATTGTAGTGTGTCTTATATCCTCAAAAAAACATCTAAGGCCTTCACTTTACTCCTAGTGTAGCTGATTGCCTAGCAACGACAAATTTACTTAGCAACCTATATTGAGAAGTATATTCATAAAAAGACATTTGGATTTGATGAGAATTAAGCATCCATGGACTCAATGTATTTGAAAACAATTAAACCTCAAAATACCCCTCAAAATAAGAAATAGTTATATTTAACAATTGTGCAGTTGGTTATTGTTTAGAAAGTACTAGCTTTTGCATAGCAAGTAGCCTACCAGCTGACACACAGATGCTCCAGAAATGACAAGATATCCGCCAGGTATTCTAGTGATCACAGGGGCTTTATACTAAAGATGTCTATTGCTGGGTTAGAGACATCATGAGTGTATTGTTTGTAAGCCAACCACATTCCAAGGACCATGTGATAGCCAAGTTCATGTACATGTGTATATGTAGATCCAATGAGATGAGATGCAAATATTAGTAAGATTTATTTGCTTGAAATACATGATCCTATCATAAAATGTCCCCATAGAAAAAAAAAAATCACCCAGCTACTCATTTCCTTTTTCTATTTTGGAATATAATATAAACCATACCTAGCAGCCTACAAATATTCAGATTACTACTATTCTATAGTATGGTACTCCCAGCTGGACCCTGAGTCAAAGTAATATACTTTGAGCTGCATCCAGAGCCTGAAATGACCTATAAGCCACACCTTATACAGGGGTTTCATACAAGTTCTGCAAACTTAAATACAAAATCAACTGTCACTACTTTGGATCAAGATAACATCAGCAAAGTATCATTGAAAGCAGCTTATGTATTGGGTTGAGGTGACAGGTCAGTCTGTGATTTATGTGCATCTCATGCGAGTCTCAGAACACAGATGATATCTTAATATTTCATTGGGTGTCATTTGGTAACCTGCCATAGCTTAGTAATTGCTGTTATGATAAGTGTGACATGAAGTCTATGTGCTTGATTACCAACTATCAGTGGTATCATTCCATTCCTGTCAAGGAAAAGTCAAGGAATTCTACCAACATTAACATGTCAAGTCATGTCAATATCAAGAGCTATATTAACCGTAGATCCAATCAACCACAAGGCATATACCTGTCTATAGAAAGTCATATTAAATTTACAGACTGATTCAAATTACCTACTGATAATGATCAAAGCTCTCCCACCAAAATGGTAAGGCTATAATTAAATATTGCCCCTATGTGATGTTACATGCCATCATACATAACACATAATCATCATCTTGAACTCTCTCATTCTAAAGCATACAATGAATATCCTGGGTAATCTGAGGCTTGGTAAATACCTTGCTTCCAGTATGTATCTACCTATAAATTAATTTTTTGAGTGATATTTAGCAACATTATTAGAATAAATTAAATTAATGACCAATGATTGGAATTATAGGAACTGTAACAAGAAGGGACTCCTTATGTACCTAATACTACCATAGAATCATTTGTAAATGGCATGGCTTCTACATGAATCCAACCCTTGTCTTGTCATATACAATGTAGGATGCCCCTATGCCTTGTAGCCTTAGCCTCAAGTCCATTACCTTAGGCCAATGCTTAGAGTATTGGTCTGTGACTTTGGGTGTGTGTAGAGGGTAATGAAATTACCTCGTTATGGTCATTCAATGCCTTCATATTTCATTCTTCTCCAATAAAGTGCTGGTCAGTCCTTTAGCAAATGCTGCATCAATGTATCATGCCAACCCTTCCGAGTATCTCAGTACCAACTGAGAAGGTGGAGTGTAAAAATGAATATTCCAATGCTAAAGCCTATTATGAATGTACATGTGTCAAGCCCTGGAATATGTAGGCTATTGTAGTTCCATTACTTCACTTTGAACATACCTGGATAGAATGTTAATTGTTATATGGATGTTTTCCATCATCTAGATGATGATCACTGGTGACAGACAGATGGTCTATGTCTTTTTAACTATTTCCAGCCAGCTAGTGCATTAGTGCACTACCAGGTAAAATATGGCTAGTGCATTAATGCACTATGAGGAGAGCATTTATAGTATCTAATAGCATTATTCTGGGCCCCGTCAATAGTTATTTTAAATAGGTAATGCCAGGTATCATGGTATTATATGAAAGGAAATTACATACAGATTACAAATCAGTCATTTTTGTATACATTTCACAAACATTGGTTCCATTCCCGGCCGGGACCTCAATCTGCTGTATTTTAGGGACTTTTAACAATGATAGAGCTGGCTGGAAAGAGTTGAGAACATATCTATGGCCTAAAACAAAGTCCTAGCTAATGTCTTGTAATATGACCCTCCAGCAAGGAGAATGGTCACAGGTAGGGTCTTTTGGTTAGTTTGCCAGGCACTTTCTATTTGTTGGATCATATGGCTGGTACTAGAGGCCTTATAGCTGAGTCCTACCAGTAAGGTTCCGGAAAAGTCCACTTCTGCCAACAGAACTGATCTTATAAAGCAGCTAATTCACCATTGACAGAATGATGATAGCAATCGCAAGATCCATGCAATTACAGTTATCGGATGCTGCTAGATTAAGCTATAGTTTTCTTAGTAGAACTTCTAGAGAAGGTTTGGGACAGAATAATCATCACACATTATATTAAATTTTAATTCTGATCAAAATCTATATAATATTATAAATAACATGATTTAGAGTAATGCTGCTTAAGGGCTGTTCAAAAATTATGTAACACAATTTTGGCCAATTTTTGACCCCCCTCCCCCCTCTTGTAACAATATGGGGCTTCTAATCAATATTCCTAAATTTATTTGATCCCTCTCAATTTAACAAGAATTATAGGACGATCTCTAAAATCACATTAAAATGTTTGTAAACTGTCAAATTTCGCCATGTGATGTATTCCTCATTTTTATTATGTAACACTTGGGCAGACCCCCCTCCCCCTGTAACAAAGTGTAACAAACTTCATGATCCCCCCTTCCCCCTACGGTGTTACGTAATATTTGAATAGCCCCTTAGCAAATATTTAATTGGCCCAGGTCCTCCTGGGTTATTGGCGGCGCCTTTTTGGTCAAAAATGATGGTCATAAATTGGAACTTTAGATGGGAATTGCTCATCGAAATTGGGGGATAATTAAACAAAAAATCATGGAAACATGTTCTTTAGGATCTAGTCTTTCATTGCACATGGACAATTCCTGGGAAAAAATTCTTTAGCTATGAAAAATGCTAAAGAAAAAACTTGACATGTTTGACTTAGTTTCTCATGAAAATGAGGCTCCATAGGATAGCATTGTGCGGTAGATTTTCGCGATAGACATAACACATGGGTTCCTATGGGAATTGTCCAATTAAGACGCTTTTTTTCAGTATATAAGGCCGGAAGACCGTTTATGTAATGCGATAGATGCAGGAAAAGTTGGGAAATTTTCGTATAGGACCGGTTAAGACCGTTTATAGATCGACCCTGTAAATCAGACCGCCATATGTTTGTTATGGCTATCGCATTTCCGGCAAGGCGAGTGTACGACTCTATGTACATAGTAGTATACACAGAGGACCCAGGCTGTTATGATTTCTATCTCTTAGCCTTTACACCGGCTACTACATGCGCCCTCTGACATACTATATATATATGTACCATATGTACTAGTCTTTACACTCTCCCCCCTGAACCAGAACATCCTGTGCGAGTTTGCACATGCACACAGAGTGGTCCGTCGTAAGCTTTATTTTTCATATAAAAGTAAATACAGGCCATGTATTCGATTCAATTCGATTGATATTGTCTAACATGCATGGATTATATTCAAAAAGCCATTAATTTCAAGTAAAATTGATATAATCTATCATTTCTCCGTCGAAAATGCGACTTCCGGCAAGGAGGGGTCGCGCATCCACACAGAACATCAAAATCCAAAATGGCGATCGACTCACGGTTGCATCGAAACTGCAGGATTATAACAAATGGAGGAGAATTACATTGTCTCAGGCGTTTGTATGGTTAATATGTATCCTTATTCAAGACCTGCTGGTATTGTGCAATGCTTAACTCGCCAGGAGAGGAGTTATTCGCCAATGAAACATGCAAGCGATAATGGGTGCATCCTCCATAGCCTTAAGCATTGAGTCTTCGACACACTCTCACTATATTGACAGTCCCCTAGGGTAGGTGGTGGGCAACCTGGGCCAGTCGTGCCTGATTGCATGCGTTAAATCTTTGCTAAGATGTAAACAGGTCTAGCAATAAGGCTTTGGCAGCACTGGGAGAGAGTAGACACAACTTTAGATTTATTTTCTTTATAAATCGATAGGTTCCATAATCATGTTTTCATATCTGAGTAGAGCAGATGTCAGTTGGTGAGCCACTTGCTAAACAAAAGCTAGCAAGGTGTCACCACTTGCTGAACAAAAGCTAGCAAGGTTTAAGCAACTGCCAATGTTTTGAGTATTGAACAACTATCTGACACATTTCCTATTACTCCAGGGATATTTCTAACAAGATCTACTCAGTTCTGAATAAATTGAGTCCAATGATGGTTAACTCTCTTCACAATAATGCATATTTGTCTTTATACCACGATTTCGGCACTTCCGGTGGGTTTATATGCAGTTTAGCCGTGCATTATTCTGCATATACCACCCATGTGCATTTTTGAAATTTTTGGTATATACTTTTTCGGGGTCAAGTTGGACTTAGAATATTTTTGGAAATGTTTGGCGGACATACAAAGTCAGTCTAGCCATCTTCCATTCTGAAAAATCGTCCTAACTCGTATGAGAATTGAACCCCGGCCGCAGTGGTGGTAGGCGAAGGCCTTAGCCATAGCGCCACACTGAACGGTGATGAAATCCAATGCGAAAGTAAATAAATTCTAACCTGAGGTCCTAGTGGTACGTTTCCAGTCAGTTTTCGTCTTGATTCCAAGCTTGTCATGTTATTATATTAAAATCCTAAGAAGTTTTTGATCCATAGAAGAGGAATGCGTGCTAGTTTTCTCCATTTTCTTCGATATAAATAAGAATCCATTGATTTTTCCATCGTACGCGAGTCGCGGCCCGTGCCCGCTCTGCGCGAAGCCATTGTTTTTGTTCCTTGTACCGCTGTGTATACAGTCACTTTTCGTATGGAATCCAACCATGACAAGTTTTCAAATTAAAACATACATATCCTTAGATAGTCTAGATGAGTACTCCATGCTTGATATGTCCAATATATTCAAAATAAAGGAGAATCCATTGATTTTGCCAACGTACGCGAGTCGCTGTCCGGCCATTCCCACCCGCCTCCTTGTCCGGCGAAAGTGTGTCAGTGGCCCGGATGTAGATATAGGTCATCTGCTCGTCGTACGAGGAAGACGCCGAAAATTTCGGACCGGTTTGGAAAATCAATGGATTCTCCTTTATTTTGAATATATTGGACATAATACGTATTGAGGGATCATCTAGACTATCTAAGGATGTGTATGTTTTAATTTGAAGACGTGTCATGGTTGGATTCCATACGAAAAGTGACTGTATACACAGCGGTACCTCTCCCGGCAAGGAACAAAAACAATGGCTTCGCGCAGAGCGCTGACCCAGGCCGTATCGCTTGCTTTTACATAATCCGCGGCTCAGGTATATACAGCATATACAGCCCTAGGGCCCCGATATGCATCATCTATTAGCTTAATGAACGAGCTCCTCTGTATAAGTTGCTATGTAAATTTGTTGCTAAGGAATCAATGCCCCACAAGTAGAGTAAAACCTCAGATGTATTCTCATTTCATCATTTTCAGGATATAAGACTACAATAACACTACAATTGTCCAGTAAAGAACATTTTGCCAATAGAGGATAATGCTAAAGTTGCATGTTTTCATCATACTTGCTATAGGCTAGGTCTATGGTTTTTTTCTATATTTTCTGATCATCACACTGTATTTTGGTACAATATTGTTTTTTTTTTACAATTGCATGGAGCTTCTGAATAGTGAAATGAGAAACAGTATCCATGATCTCCATTCTGTAAGTCATTCCTAGGAATAGTCTTTCTTTGTCAAGGAAAGGGTCCGTTGCTAGCTAAAATCAGCTGTTGCTAGGTAACCGCTTGTCCTAGCAACAAATGGTTGGATCCAATGAGATCTTTGGGTTCAATTTAAGGGGGATAGGTACCATTGGAATTGTTGTAAGATGAATATTAGTGCCAGAACAGGGCAATCAATATGTATTTTAGCTCTTAAAAACGAGGCTAAAATTTCAAGAGATGGTTGTATAGAATTGCAAATTTCTCAGTGACTGCACGAGCTTTCATTGGTCAAACATCACTTTTCCATACCCAGAGACATTGGAAAACATAAAAAAAAACTTATAGCTATCAGTAATCTTACGAATTAAACTCCTAAAATATGGCTCTTTTGAAGGACTTGCTGCTCTACTATTAGGGGATTATAGCCTAATGGGTAGAGCTATGCAAAGGGGCCAACCCCGGAAGGTAAACCTAAATGCCCCCCCTCCCTCCTGGGCTCATCAATATTTTAGATCCAATACCATCAGAATTCCTCAGGAAAGTAATCCTAAATGGACCCGTCCCCCTCCCCTTGGGCCCCTATCAGTGCTATCAGCAACCTGCACACATGCTACATATGTAATTCTTTCCCTCTTTCTTTTTTCTTCTCCTCTGCTCTTCTTTTTATTGGGAAGGGTGAGGGGGTCATTTGGGACCTGTCACCCTACATTGTCTAGCACAGTGCCACCAGTAACTGCCACAAAGGTATCTCAAAATGGACCCCCTCCCTGCACAGTCTAGTGCAGTGCCATCAGGAACTCCCTGGAAGGTATACTTAAAAGGAAAATTTAGGAAGCTAGGAGACTGGCAGTAGGACAAAGATAGTAGGGAGTAATAGGCAGGATGAAACATATTCAGCATAGTAGGGGATCCCCCTGTGGAGTGGGGACCTTCATGAGAGGGCATGATGGAGCAGAATAGCATCATTCAGAAAGTTCTGAATTCCAGAAAAATGACATCTCTGCATGTTTGACTGGGCCAAAAGACTTCTACCCATCCTTCACCTATCCTTCCTGTCTCTTCACCTGTCTATCCCTCTCAAAACCTCTCCTTCCAACTCTACCTTTCATGCTTATTCTCTACCTGTCCATCCATCTACCTATCCCTCTCAATGCCACTCAATTTGCTGCCAATGCCTCTGCCAAGCACTGCCCTGCCTACCTCACCCCTCTTCTTCTACCTACCCCCTACCAATCTTTCTCCTATCTTTTCCCTACAGATCCCTTTCCCTTGGCTACCTATCCCTCATCTACATGTCCCTTGTAGCTACCCATCCCACCCATTCCTATCCCCTGCAAAGTGAGATGGCACAGTGGGGAGAGAGAGGTACAGGCAGTTTAGAAAATTTTTTGAAATTTTCAATGTGCATTCTGCTGACTTGTGGGGATGACTTTATAACTTTGGTTCTAATAGGAATATTTGAAAAATTCTTTCGCCATTGGAAAGCTTAGGAAGTGGGCATTTTGACCAACCTATTTGGCAGAAAAATAGGGGGGGGGCGCGCCCCCAGCGCCTCCCCTAGATCCGCCAGTGTAGCCTCTAGGCAAAACCCTGAAAATCTCAAATGCCAGTCATTTTGTTTACTTACAGTGCTATCCTGGCTGGTTATGAATACAGCCACCAGACCCATCTCCCTTAGAATGTCACCTAAAATTCTGAAACTCTTACACAATGTCTGTTTTTACATGCCAGTCAACTCACAAATGCCTGAGGAACATCTGTGATTTTTTTCAGAAATTTCCAATTTAATTTCATATGCATTACCCGGTATGGGCCAATCACAGCCACCCTGGTCTGGACCAGGCCTGAAAACCATATGACTCTCCAGATGTCACCACCAAATTTACTTCCACATAACCTTAAAGGGGGACTAGAATGGCTAAGATGTACCCGCCTTAGCAAGTCACGTGACTACCCCTTGACCAATCAGGGAGTTGCGATTTTTTTGCGCTGGGTAACGCGATTTTATGAACGTTCTTTGAGCAGGTACCAATGATGAAAATCGCTGTGCTAGCCCCCCTTTAATTAACCAGGCGAAACTCAAACCATGACAAATATGCCACCCCCATGTACCTATGTATACACATTACCTTTAATAAGCTTTACATTTGTGTGTGAATCCGGTTTGCCTGATCTATGATAGCTTTTTCAAACACCTGTCTGCAGAGCTGTAGTCCTCGCTTAGCGGGCTGGTCGTCTGACGATGGGTTAACAAGCTCCAATGGCCCTTTTCAACAGAAAATATAGCATTTATTGGCTCCAACTTTCTCATACAAGCTTGGAGGATATGACTGAATAAGAAACATGATGAATTATTGCCATTCTGTAAGAATAATTTGGTATGAATATGATAAAGTAGTAGAAAAATGCCAAAAGTCCAAGCGGGCGAACCTCAGAAGTCAATTGTTTTGAATTTTTAGAGCACTTAAAAAAGGTCATTAGAAAACCGTAAACATATTGATATTCTAGTTTCTATGTGTCTTAAGATTACCCTGGAATTTTTGGAAGCTAATCCGAGCATTATTTTTTGTTCTCGTATGGTCCCATCTATATTTAGGTCAGGTCATCAGAAAGTGTAAGATTTTGCCCTTGAAGGCCCTGAAAAATTAATTTTTTAATTACTTTATATAACCGTAACAAATTGTCAGGGTATATCTCCTCAGCTCAGAACACCAAAAAAAACCGACCTAGGTCATCCGGTTTCATTTATATTACTTGTTTTGTGTCATGTAACGTCTGGTACCAAAATAATGAAATATGGAGGTAATTGAAGTTGCTCTCAGTAATATAAGAATGTCCCATTATGCAAAACAAACACATGAAATAACAAGACTTATATATCTATTATTGACTTCAATTACAAAATGGGACAACATTTGATTTATGCATGCACAGTAGACTTCCTCCTACATGATGATAAAAGTACCGGATGTTATGTAACGTCCAGCACTTTTATCAGAATTATTTCACATAAGCTGCTCTCACATGGAGACAAATGCTGATAGGCCAACATTTTTTTTTCACCAAAGTATAGGGGAAAATAGGGCCCTTCATATGGGTAATAATAAAAATTTGGAAGCTTCATTTTTTCCTTGTTTTATAACTGATTTAGATTTAGGTACCGGACGTTACAAATTACAGATTTCCATTTTGAAAAATTCTCATTCAGTAACATGTCCAAACCTAATGGAAAAGATACAGGTCAATGATCATATATAATACACAAAATAACTTTGGGATACTCCAGATGTTCTTTATTCAATACAGGACACTTGTAAAAAATACAATAAGTATAAAAAGAAATTTGGCCAGTTTTTTCACTTCGGCAGGCTATAAGTCTTGGAGTTTTTGATGAATCACCACAAATGTACATCTTTCTGATAGCCCTAAGTGTCCTCTATTAAATGGGTCTATGTAAGACAAGATTGGTTCACAACTTCTTTCTCCAGAGCCATAAAAGTCCAAAATGACCTAAAACACAAGATCTACTGCTTTCTGGCGACCTGACCCATTTACAAGCCTCGGTCCATAGCACGCGAATAGGGAACTGAGCAGTGAACTCACATAAGGAGCTTAGGGTTGATTGGATTAGATAACTATGGGTCAAAATCAGCTTGAATTGATAGGAAAGCACTGGATGTCATATGCATGTGTTGATATGATATTAATCTAAACTAGATGCTGGGTTTTTCATGTTTTATGAGGACAATAGATTCAGTGTGTGTGATTAAGTCAACTGCGAACTCCTATATATGTGTGGAGGTATATGAGCGGGAAATACCAACCGGAAGTCCTTGACCAGAAGTTACAAGAGTATACGAAATACAATACGACATCTCCCCTTTGAGATTATATTTCCACACAATATAATTTAATACTACTTTATACTTATTACATGTGAACACACATATTAATTATCATAGGCAATTCAATGTCTCTTTGGAATCAGTGTCTTTGTTTCATAGTCTTTTCATTTCAATGTCTTTTTATTTCATAGATATGTGTCCGAACCTACAGATTGAGTTTGTTGGGTGGTCGTGATGAGCCTCCTGAACGAGTGACCCTGGGAGCGGCCTGGATTACCTCAGGAGCAGGAACTTTGTTTCTACGTGCTGATTCTACAGGTTTATTTCTTACTAAAACTGACAATTTGGGTTTCTGCTGTATTGGCTCTTGTTGTCTCTGAGCTGGTTTCTGCTGTACTGGCTCTTGTTGTCTCTGAGCTGGTTCTGCAGGTTGCCTCAGCACTTGATGTCTAGGTGTTTGGGGTCTGGAAGACGGAATTTGTGGTGCTTCCACTTCATCATCGATTAGAACCAGATCTTGTGGTGCTGGTTTATGTGAATATGTGGTTGACCCCGGTGTGACCTTCAGTAAGTCTCAGCGATTTCTCCTCATTGTTGAGCCTGCTTCTGTTTGTACAACATACGATCTTGGCGCATCATGTTTGGCTACCACCAGCCCGGGTTTCCATTTCCAATTTTCGCGTATGCGTACAGTTTCAGATTTGTGTACTGGTCAGAGGTTCTTAGCATGTTGGTTGTACAAGCATACCATACTTTCTTGGCGCTGTTGTAGTTGTCTCCTCGCATTGCTGGCTATCTCTGGCTCTAGTGCGGCACTGCTGATGGGTTCTTTAGATCTGAGTCTTCCCCTGTTTAACATCTGTGATGGGGAATATGTCATACCCCTTACAGGAGTGTTGCGGTACTCTAGCAGACCAAGACAAGGATCATCAGCTTTACTGAGGATCTGCTTGACCGTTCCTATTGTTCTTTCAACCTGTCCTTTTGACTGAGCATAGGTTGGACTGCTCGTGGTTGTCTTGAACCTGTATTCACCAGCGAATTTCCTGAACTCTGCACTAGAGAACGACATATTATCAGACACTACCTCTTCTGGAATGCCTTGTTCGCTTACGATTGACTTCACGTGTGCAACGACTGTCTTTGCTGTTTTGTCCTTGAGTAGACGTATGAAGGGAAACTTAGAAAAGTAATTCACAACACATACATAGTCTTCACCATCATAGGTAAATAGATCTATTCCTATTTTCTGCATTGGCCTTTCTGGGATGGGATGAGGCATCATCTTCTCCTTTTGCTGTTTTCTCAAATACTCAGCACATTTGCTGTAGTTCTTGATTCGATCTTCAATGTCTCTTGACATTCCCGGCCAGAATAGAATGTCTCTTGCTCGATTGCATGTCTTCTCGATTCCTAGATGACTTTCATGAAGGATGTTGCGTATCTCTTTTGTCATTGCTCCTGGTATCACAACTCTACTCTCCACGAAAAATAGGCCATCCGCTTCTAACAAATTGTCTTTAAGATCCCAATAGGGTTTAAGATGGTCTGGTACTCCTTTTCTCAATTCAGGCCATCCATGTTGTATCAGACTCCTCAGCTGTAGCATAGATTCATCTGCACGAATTTCTTCACGGATTTCTTCTTTCTTGTCTCCTGAGACTGGGATGTTTTGGACAAGACTATGAACCATGACCTCCATCTCCTTGTGTAAGCCTTCATCAATACTCTCAGCCTTCAGATACGCATGGGATAGAGCGTCTGCAATGAACATGTCTTTTCCTTTCTTGTACTCTATGTTTAGATTGCACTTTTGAAGTCTCAATAGCATCCGTTGTAGCGTGCTGATGCTTTTGTCAGACTCTTCTTCATCACACTCTCCAGTGGTTTGTGGTCAGAGTGTACTCTGACAAATCGTCTTTAAACTTCTCGGCAGAGAACACAATTGCTAATAGTTCTTTCTCAATCTGTGCGTACCTCGTGTCTGCTGAAATCATGGATCATGTACGCCACCTGCTGACCCTCTTGGAGCAGGCATGCTCCGATACCATCCTTAGAGGCATCGCACTGAATAGTCACTTCTTTCTTAGGATCATAGAACACCAGTGCTGGTGTTTTGGTCAGTGCATCTTTCAAGTCAGCGAACGCTTTCTCCTGTTCGTGGTTCCACACAAACTCCACATCTGATCATAGTAGTTGTCGTAGTGGTGCTGAGGTAGTCGATAGGTCCTTCACAAATTGACCTAGATAATTTATCATGCCCAGGAAACGTTGCAGTTCTGTAACTGTCGTCAGCTTTGGGAATTCCTGAATTGCCTGTACCTTCTTCTGATCGGCAGTCATCCCTTCTTTGGAGATGATGTTCCCCATGTAGCATACTTCTAGAACTTTCCATTCAATCTTCGCGTAATTGAATTTGACACCATGTTTGCATCCCCTCTCTAGCACTGCTTTCGCTGCTCTGTCGTGTTCTTCCTCATCCACCCCTGCTATTAGCATATCATCTGCTATACAGAAGCAGAAGGATGGAATACCCATTGAAGCTGATGTTAACTTAATTCCAATTTCCAATCACAGCCACCCTAGTCTGGACCAGGCCTGAAAACCATATGACTCTACAGATGTCGCCACCATATTTACTTCCATGTGACCTCTTGGCGCACACTGGATCAAAATCATAGAGGGAATACGGGAGTGGTCATTATCTATCAACAGGGGGATGGATGGGTTTGAGGGGGTAGACGTAAAAAATTAGGGCGTAAAAGTTTTGACCCCTAAATTTACCCTCTTTTTAGCCAAAAAAAAAACGGCGTGCTTCCTGGGTACTAAAGATTAAAGAGGGGCACAGACATTCTCCGTGCCGGAGGTGCAGGGGGATGCAAAAGATTTTGACTGCTGTCAAGGGGGTGCTAAAAATTTTCGCACATCCACGCAAAAACCCACCACACCCCCATAATGACCACTCCCTAAAGATGATTGACATTGGTGACAATTTGGCTTTAAAATCAATTGTAAAGGACAAAAGGTGGTAGGCCCCCCATTTCTTGTGTGAAATTATCTGGGGAATATTATTAAGGTAATTATTCGTAGGTAAAAGGATTTTTTTAACTCCCGTTATAAAGGAAATCATGTGACCAATATTTGTAGGGGCCTACCAGCCAAAATAGCCCCATATAACCTACCTGAAATTGAGAATTTTTTTGTCAGTAAATTCCTAATATTTTCAAAAAAAAAAAAAAGAATCAAATATTGCATATTTTTTCATAATTATATCTCAGAATATAACTTTATATGGAACTTATATGTATTTAAGTCATTCCTACCTATTATATCATGACTATCTGTGATAAAGTTAGAGGAATGACAACTTTTTTTCATAAATCTTGAGGTCATGTGACCTCAAAATGGTCACATGCTCAGCCATACATCCCAAAAACGATTTTTCTCCAAAACATCAAAATGCAATCTTAGATGCCTGAATATGATCAAAATGATATATCCGGTTATTTTCATCTCTACTTCTTAATTTTTCATCTTTAAAGGGGCCCTGGCATCGTAATGCACACCCGCATTAAAATGTCACGTGACCACTCCTTAACCAATCAGATCGCAACGATTTTTTCGGTTGGTTTCCGCGATTTTATGATCGCTGTTTGAATTGGTACCCATGTTGTTAATTTACGGTGCTAGCCCCCCTTTAAGTGAAATGTGAACACTTTTTTGGAGGGTGGCCAAAATACCCCTTCAGGCCAAAATAGCCCCGTTTTTACGGTACCGTAAGTTTTTATGCCCCCAGGGGTCAAACGCTTTTATGCCCCCACCCCCTCAGCCTCAGGACGTGTCTGAATTTTTTACGTTCCCCATCCCTCAACCCCCTCCCCCTTCTCAGTTGATAAATAATGACCGCTCCCTAAATGCTGGACGCTTTCTATCAAAATACAAGAGTGTGGGGCATTCTAATGTGGTGAATTTGATTTTAAAGAAACCCTACCCTATTCTCATGATCGCATATTTTAATGGTTTTTTTGTCCAAAAAATATTCCATAGGCCTATAGGGAATCATGAAAATAGGGTAGGATTTTCTTTTAGCAGGTAGCTATTCAATTAAACAAAAAAAAACAACAACAGAACATCATTTCCAACGTAGGCCAGAGGTGAATCCAGGAATTTTAGAGGATGGGGGCCGAGATTTGGTAATGAGGTGTAATGTTGGGGCAGCGGGAAGGCGCGCAGGAAGGTGCAAGTGCAGTGCAGTGAGAGACTTGCTGCGGGCGGGGGGGGGGGGAGGGTTTGGCTGCATGCTAAGAAAATTTGGAAATCTAGCCATCCAAGTATTGTGTATTCTGATGCATTTCTAGACCCTATTTCGGATAGTGGTGCAGATAAGGCGACGAATCGTTCATTTAATGTGACTAAAGCATGAAACTTTCACCAGAGATTCCAAGGGTTGACCTTTTTTAGTAGAAGCATCTTGAGCTCAGGACTTCAAATTCACAAACTATAAAATAGCCACCATCTACCTTTAGGAGAAAGTCGCAACAAGGAGGAACTTTCTCCTTATTGAGGTAGGCTATGTTCAGATGGCAGCCACCATGGTTTTGCGAAGGAGCTCAAGATGTTTTACCCCAAAGAAATACTGCTTGGGACCTGTAGCAACTGGGGTAGAAGTTTCATGCTTGAGTCAAATAATGAACAATATAGGCCTATCTTTGACATTTTAAGCTTAGCTGCACCACTAAGAGGCCAGTTTAGACTTAAAAATGGCATGGGTTCAGATGTTCCCACAGGAGGGCAATTCATAAAAAAAAAAAAAAACAACTAGAGAGACATGAAAATACTCATGTATTCAGCTGTTGAATGCACATTATTGGGCCTCTGGTAGGGTAAACAATGACTGGACTGCTTGCCTGACTGCTTGCCTGACTTTAGAAAGGTTAGGCCCCTAAAAAAACAAAAAAACTTACCGCCCTCATCAGAAAAATTATCATTTGAGATTTTTGGCTCAGGTTCTCCCTGAGTTATAGCCGTTGGTTTGCGGCGTTAATTTCAGGACAGACAATCCTAATGTGAATTTAAAAACATAACTCTTCAATATCTAACATTATATTTCACATATATAGATAGTAAACTGTTTGCCCTTCACAATGAAGTGCTGCTGAACAAAATCAAACAATGCTTTCTTGTCTTAAATCTATCTTAAAAATAGACCATGGAAAAGCACTGATTTCCAAACTTTCCGGTCTCCCATAGAATCCTATGTCTAAGCCAATGCCTGCTCCTGCCAATTCCTCATTGAAACATATAGTTAAGGAATAGATTGATCAAAAATTGACTGGAATTGAGATTTGCTTGCACTCTAAGCCCTATACTAAAACAGTGTGATGTGAGTCCTCAGCCTCAAACCAAATAACTTTCAAAAATGGCGGGCAAATTCCCGATCTTGCGTTCACTGCACATGCCTCAAAGTGTCTGGAAATGGAGACACTTTCTAGTTAAGAAGTCAATTCCCTGTTTATTCCTATATGGGCCACATGACAATGGGTTAATGGGTCATGGAGAATTATGGGCATGGGGGATCATAGGGCATGGGACCCCTGAGCCATTTGTGCTAAATAGCACAACGTCCCTTCATTCTTTTCTTTAAAGAAATTTCAGGTGAAAGTACATTACAGAGTGGACAATGGTCAATTGTGGTATCTAATTAAAGCTAAATGCCTCAGAAAGGCAGCTAGCTATTGATTATAACTATTTTCACAACACTAAAATATCAATGATGACCACACTTTTACCAGGCATTTTCTTACCTGCGGATAAAGCAATGCACAGTCTCTCCATCATCAACTACTTATCAAAAAAGAAAATCAATGAATAAATTAAGTCCTCTCTCATCCCTTTTTTCATCGCCCAGTGATAATTTTTTCTTGGAGTGGCCATCACTTGCCTGCCCAAACATATGAATACATGTTACCTGATAGAATCATGCACGGGAACTAGACTTGAAATAGATTTAGATAACAATCTATTCTCATGGGTTTAACACAGATTTGATGGACAGTCATAGATAGGGCAAACTTAGGAACCATAGCTAGGTATTTGATTGAAGTATTTCTCCCACTGTTGCGCTGAAATCCTGTAACTGGAAAGGGTCCTCTGTGCAGAGGACTTTCAGTCAACAATATAAGGACTTTTTGGGGAAAGATTTGCAATTGATATGATGACTATTCTAGGACTGGTTTGCTTTATCCGAAGTTACTGGTTCGCTTTACTTAACATTTTGAAATAAAGTGAACCAGATGGAATGTCTCCATTCCATTGAATTTATGGGAATACTTTTCCATTTCAACAAGCTATTTTCTATTATTCATTACTTTCTTAATCTTACATATTGATTTTAACTAATATCTCTGTGAAGGATTTTTATGAATTTAGCCCAAAAAAGTTGGCTGCAAGAAATAATGGCTTTTCATTATTCTGTTCACTTCAGCATGTCATAATACAGGTGTATGTTCCAATACGCAAATTTAGACTTCTAGAGATAAGTCATGACAGGAATTATTAAAGATATGCAAAAGAAAACTCTATTAATTGGGGAGCCAGCTCCCAGATAGGGACAAGTGCTGGTGTTGAGAGCAGCACATGATATAATAGTTGAATCTGGGTAATTTGATGGTGCTGATAACGAATCAGGGGTGCGTATCTTCCTATCTAGGTCGGAACAAGGTCAAAATGAAGGTCAAAAGTTATGATCTGATATTTAATATAGAACAGAGAGAGAGCTTTGTTCCACTAATTAACACTAGAGGTCCTTAGTGTACGGGAGATTTCCCATTCATATGTATCCTAAGTTAATCAGGATCCATTGCAATAGTATGGTGATCTTTGACCTTTATTTTGACCTTGTTCCGACCAAGATAGGAAGATACGCACCCCTGATTGGTTATCAGCACTATCAAGATACCCAGATGCAACTCTGATATCTTGTGCTGCTTTCAACACCAGGTCTTTTGTAAATATTGACATTTGGCCCAGCTGGCTCCCCAACTATATTGCTTGTATGCTTCAAAAATGTTCTAAATGGTTCGCTTTACCTATGGTTTTGTTAACCTGCATCGACCCATCATGTATAGCGTTTGTAAGCTAAAGACTGGTCGATTTCCCAGTTTGGTACCTAAGAATTGTGTTTAGGGGTTATAAGCTATAACCATTAGTGGCCTTTTGTCAGATGAAGACTTGTGCTTTAAAGCGACTTTTGATGGGAAAAGCACCCAGTCAGTCTTTAGCTGGCAAAAGGGTATCCTTTCATCAGCTAAAGACGTTTTTGTCAGTTTAAGACCTGACACCATGTATGAGTGTATGCACTACTCCTTTGTATGTAAACACGTCAGCAGAAAGGAAGGCGCCTAGAGCACATGATTCTAACGTTGCCATTTTATGATAGAGATGTGCATTATACAGATCAAAGAGCCATTGTAGGAATTCACATATTTTTAACCCTTGTCTTATTCTACCTGAGGTGGCCTGATCAGTAGTTACAAATATAATCACCTGCAGATGCAACTGTAAATAACCACTTATAAACATGCTAAACATTCATGAACTGCAAGTCCAATTTGTCACCATTGGGCATTGGACTTCACCTGTTTTAGCCAATGATATTATGAACACATTTAAAGAGAGCAAATGAGAATATAATTGGAGGAGTGGTCCTACCATTAAAAGTATTCATGGCATATTGACTATTAACGTTATGGGACGAGGAAACTCAAACGAAAGGTCCGTAAATTGTCGTTTGATGGGAGAGGAGATGAATGGTTCAAATGGTCAATTTTCTTGAAATGCCTCACCTGTGTAGCCTCATTTAACTTGGTTACCCTGGATGTAGAAATGAGACTATTGTTTTGGTTTGAATTATTGAAAGTTGTGAATTATTTGACAAAACTGCTGGGATTTATGCTTAAAACAGAGGAAAATGTGTTAAAAACTAGTGTTGTAATCACCATGGAATGCTGGAGGAAGGTATATTTTGTATTGTGGCAGAAATGGGCATGGCCATTCTTATGTCTATTCCTTTTTTCACATACACCACTGTAGTTTATCATTAAGAATATTATTAATCGGGCATTGGTCATTAGAAATGTTTAGAAAGAAAGGACCTGGTATTTCTTTTATTTTTATTTTGGGCCCTTAATTAGAACTTTCACAATGTCATCACAGTTTTGTTTTGGATCCAGACCAACCATTTGATTTTGCTGCTCTAAAAAAATTGTTCCTCTAATTAGTTCCTTAATGTAGGCTACTTTTATTTTGAATTTCAGGATTTAAACAATTGCTGCCAGGCGGGGTAACGGTAAACTGTTGGGGGAGAGGTGTATTTTTTAAGTTCATGTATTATGTCATTAAAATTAGCTAGATATCATGAGGTGAGATATTCTGTCATTTCTTGGTGCTTTTTCTAACAGAAACTATTGTGCATAATGGAAAAATGTTTATATACGGTCATTTGCAGTAAAGTGGGGCCATTGCCATTCCAAAAAGAAAATATTCTAAAATGCTTTTGATCAAACATCAATATCAATAACCAATTAATACCAACAACCAACTACACCAACTCAAAATACTCTGGCAAGTGCCTCCATCCCAAGATTGACAACACCAAGGCATCCTTTCTGAGGAGAATTCTAGAATCTGAAGCAGAAATATGCACGGCTGAAAGGCAACGGATGAGAATGGTTACAAAAGGTGAAGCCTGAGAACAAGAGTAGTTGAAGCAGTACTGTATTGTCTTGAGAGAGAGAGAGAGAGAGAGAGAGAGAGAGAGAGAGAGAGAGATAGGAGAGATATGTTGTGATCATGATATAACTTGACTATGTCAGCTCTGTCTTTCTTGTAGAATTCAACATTTGTGCATGTCCAGTGTGGGGCCCTTGATGGGGACTCCAAATGTCGGTTTGAAGAAAAGCCTGTCACAATGTCATGTCACTAAGGGAAAACCCATGTCAGTAGTGTCACTAATATTTCCTTGATAATTGCTCTAATACCTCACATAAAAGGGGCATGTCACATTGGGGCCGTCCATAAATTATGTCACACAGGAGGGGTGGCGGGTATTTTCCGATTGTGACAAAGTGTGACGGGGGTGCGGGTGGTGTCAAGGATTGTGTGGCATCACATTTTCAAAAGTTAATTTCAAGGCCCATATTAAAGACATCATATGAAACAAACTTAATACTTTAGCCAGAAGGGAACTACAGAACATCAGCACTGTAATGGCAGAGGTGAGGCAGTCCATGGGTGCAGCTACCATGTACCTGTGACAGATGAACATAATGAACATGAACATAGGGTTCTGCATAGTTCTATTCATGGGTGATTGGGCATTGATTAGGCATCAAACAGGCTTGCTATGTTTGTAAAAGGACCCCAGGAATCTACCTAAATTTAGCTTGGTGTCACTGCAAATGAACTATTTTGATTATCACGAGTATATATGTGTATTCAATAATCTGATGATTATTCATTCATAGAGGGATCTGGTGTATAATATGGAATAAAACTACCCCTGCTCCCCATGGGGAGCCTATAGACCATGTGGTTATGGTCAGCTGAGGGTAGAGGGTAGCCTAGGGTGTGTTGTCCCACTTGGCAAAAAACGGTTTTATTTGGTTTGGATAAAAAACTTTTTTTAAACATCAAACAGGCCTGGGTGGGGCCATGCCTTTTTTAAAACGTTTTTAAACGTTTTTTAACCAATTTTCAAACAAATAAAAACGTTTTTTTATTTATGTTTCTTTTACGTAAAAAATGTAAATGTTCTTATCAGAACGTAAAAAAAAAAACGTTTTTTCTTTTAGTACATGTTTTGATGTTATTTTTACATTAAATAAAAAAGCGTTTCGCAAAATAAAGAACCAAATTAAAACGTTATTTTAACTTAAAAAAAAACGTGTTTTTTCGCCAAGTGGGGTTTGATCCCCATATAAGCTAACAGTTTGGCCATAAATAGTTTGGCTAGTACAAATACAATGTAGGTCTATTAGAAAGGTGTTAGGTAGAGCTATGCAGCTATGTGTGACATATCATCATGTTATGACTTGGGCTGCTTAGAATGCCTAGAGGTTGAGACTCTCCTTTATGACAGTTCGTAAAAACTGAAAGTGACACATGCATTATTTACATGTGCTTTGTTTACTAACTTAGGGATGATACTTGGCTTAAACAATCTAGAGAATCATTCTTTACATCAATCACTGCTCAATTTGTATCAATGTGTCCCGAACCTCCCTGCCCATAGTTAGGTAAGATTTTATTTTTTTTCCAAATCCCCGTTACTCAGGTCTACAAGTATGGAAGGTCTACAAGTATGGAAGAAGGGGGGAGGGGTCCAGCCAGGTGTGACGTAATTTTTGAAGGGGGTTGTTGTTTGAGTGTGACAAAGTGTGACAGGGGGTGGGGGTGTTGAAAATGGCCAAAGAAGGTGTGACATAATTTTATGGACAGCTCCATACATGTATAAGGTACACCTTGAGTTGAATATATGCTATATGGTGCGCCTGGTGGTTATGGTTGCATAGTTCAATGCCAATTACCCTAAATGCTTTCCTTGAGGTCTAGTTGGTAGTACAAAAATTATTATGTTTCAAGTAACACAAACTGAGCAAAAGAGCTATGACCCAAGCATTTTCCCTTAATCTTGAAGTTTGGTTATACCTTTAACTACAGGGGGTGGTTGTTTTGGGGGTAAAAAAAGTTGGTAGGGTTAAAGAAATGTCATATCTTGTAGCCAAAATGTCCATGCAATCTTGAAATTAAAAGTGGAGTCAAAAAAGATTTTGACACAGGCCTGCATTCAATCAATCAGTAATTAATGTGTCATCGAGATGCATCGAGATACCTGTGCTTCAACATTTTTCAACATTAATGTCACTTGTCAGTAGTGTGGTCATGTCCCATGTCGATCTTAAGAAAAGCCTGTATCCCTATATCAAATTTAAGAAAACACAATGTCCCTCTGTCGATGTTAGGGGTCTAGGGTCATCAGTGTGTGTGTATCCTGTTCTGCCCTTCTCTAGGGTTAATCTCAGCACATGCGGGTTCCTGTGGTCAGCAATGTCTGCTGCTGCACTGGTTCCTGGCGACTAAATCAAAGGGCAATATGGGGCTGTGTCAAGCACAGAGCCAGTCGAAGCTTTTTATCATCATTTTTGCCGAGATTATGGCAGAAAACCAGCCTTGTAAACATGATCTGCTTCCTCTGCTACTCTGTGGTAAACAACAAGAAAATTACACCATGTGTATCTATTGCATTTGGACTGTAAAAAATAAGACCAAAATAAGATATAATTACTATCAATAGGCTACAATTTGTAGGCATACATAGAAAAAAAAAGCACCACGAAGGTACTCAGGAAAGTGACGTTGGCCTAACCTTACAGTACTGCATGACCATAGACAAGCATCAGTTTGATCAGACTACCATTGTTCCAATATTTTTATGGGCCAACGTTGAACAATCTTCACAGAAGAATATGTGACCAATGTGAGTATTGGCTGAAATTGAGCAAATCTGAGATTAGCCTAAAGTATGCAGATATAGCATTGTATGGCATGGTGACAAGAATTGCATTTACAAGCATGTTTTTCTTCATCAAACTGGGGAAAGTAGATAATACAAAAAGATCACCCATGGTCAGTAAATGCAAAGGGTGTTACACATTTCCATCGATATTCTAGTTTTGGCATATTTTAAGACAGTAAAAAGTAATCAGGCCATAAGGACAGGGGTACAGCAGCAACCCTCCCACCAGGTACATAGACAACTCAGCCTTAGGCTTAGATATGATAAAACACAGGTTGCATTGTGTCGATCCAATTTATTTTTTTATTCATATTGTCACCATAGGTTTAGCAAGAACATAATGGGAATGTCTAAAACACAATTGATATATTCACATATGTAGTACATTCAATCTGTTTTAATACCTAAATGATATAACCCCCTACCATCAACAGATCTATGATGATAATGTAAAATGTATATCCTTGTTTTTTGTACCTTGCTGAGGTCAGGCGCGGGTGTCGCCCCATACACATACATTTCCTGAGGGATCAGACTCTGTGATCCAATGGAGACCCAACTTTCAGCCTCCACCTACACATGCGTAATTTGTGCTTCCAGTACATTCCGAAGGATCTCGAGGCTATGATATGATCAAAATTAACTGCAAATGAATCACAGTTTATCTCGTCTTTTCTAATCAGTAGTATTTTCAATACCGGGAAGGAGTAAACAACAACAATAACAGGTAACAATGAACAAACCAGCAGCACTGACGGAAATGGCCACTCAGTCACCAACAAATTATTCATAAACTGACTACATACTCCGAGTGATTGGCGACGGTTTTGGATTAGGAACACAAATCATATAATATATGGTAATGCTATTCTCAGGTACATATTGTATGGCTGTACATCTGAAGCATAGGCCCATTAAAGGCCTAGCACAACTAAACCAGACAATAATACCATTGGGGAACACAAACCTTAAACTGTATGCAGTGTGTCAGACATACTGTTATATATTGTACAGGACTCTAGATGGTTGGGACAAGATGATATTTTTTTTCTGAACACTATCTACATTTGTCTTGTTCATAATGGGGATGACTTGATTACCACAGTCAATGACCTGCAGCAGAAAACAACAATGCATCCTCAAAATAGGACATTTTGATATCGTTTATAACATTAACTCTTTTTCTTTCAACTTTTCGAAGTTCTTCCACATTTTTTGCATGATCCTGACACCACTGATTAAGTGTATTATGTTGATTAACATCACATTGGTATGTAATGTAAATACAAGTCCTGGACGTCCTCTGACATGGAAATTAATAAACCATTGCTCCACCAATGGCCCCCGACCCACAGTGCAGTAGGAATGTCTTTAAAGTTGAATTAGAGTAATTTGAACACACTGAATTCAAATCTGTTGTACACTGACACCTAATCCTTTGGCAAATGCCTCCAATCCAAGATTGCCGGCACCAAGTCATCTTTTCTGAGGAGAATGCTAGAATCAGAAGCACAAATATGTTTTGGCTGGGGGCTCTAAGGCATTTGAGGAAAATGGTTACAAAAAGGTGTAGCCTGAGAATGAGAGTAGTTGAAGTAGTACGTACTGTATTATCAGTCTTTCTTGTAGAATTCAACATCTGCACATGCCCAGTGTGGGGCCCTTGATGGGGCCCCTAATGTAAGACTTAAGAAAAGCCCGTGTCACATGTGAGTAAGATAAAGTCACTATCAGAAGTGTCACTAATACTTTCCTGAGAATTATTGTAATACCTCACATGTGAGGGGCATGTCACATACCAGTATAAGCTGCACCCTGAGTTGAACAAAATGCGATATGGTGGCTATGGTTGCATGGTTCAATGCCAATTATCCTAAATGCTATCCTTAAGTTGGTAGTACAAAACGTAATATACCATGTGTTCCAGGTAACCCCATTAAACTTAGCAAAACAGGACCGACACTAGCATTTTTCCTTTAATTTTGAAATTTGGTTATTTTTTAACAGCACGGGATGGTTGTTTTGGGGGTAAAAAGATTTGGCGTTTTATTTAAAAGAAAATGTCACCCCTTTTTAGCCAAAAACCACATGCGATCTGTAGATTAAAAGGAGGTCCAAAAAAGATTTTGGCACAGGTGTGCAAAGATTTACCACCCCCTCTTGTTAAAAAGTGATCACTCCCTTAAGTCATATCATTTTGGGCAATTTTTCTTTTAATTTCTTATTTATCCTAGAGCGTTCCTCATCAGTTATGACTTCCTTGTGATCTCTTGTGACACTGAAGTCCGTTCCTCATGTCTTGTGACTTTGTCAAACCTGTTCCTCATCACTTGTGACTTTTCAGTCAAAAGTCATAAGGCCTTATGACCTCGAAATACATCAAAAGTTGTGAGCACCTTGGCAGGGTGAAAATACCTTTTAAAGTGATTTAACCTGGAGAGCGTTCCTCATGAGATGTGATTTCCTTATGATTCCTTATGACCCAAAGCCCATTCCTCAACTCCTGTGACTTTGCAAAACCTGTTCCTCATAAGTTATGACTTAAGTGAGTCACAATCACAAGCCCTTATGACCCCAAAAACCACAAAAAGCTGTGATCACACCCTGAGGGTGAAATGACTTTTCAATAGTGAATAACATTGGGAAAACTCATTCAAATCATATTAATTAGCATTCACACTTGTTCCCTGATGATGCAATGATGGGAAAATAACATTAAATCTGCTATAATTCAATTATTATCAGACTTTGAAATTCATGCCCTGGAATATGACTTTTCCTACTGGGAGAGCTGAAAGTTGTGACTTTTGACCCACAGCTATTGGAGGCTTGTGAGAGGCTTTCTATCATAGCTAAAGGTTTCCATTCTGTCCCATATTTGCCCACCATCATTTCTTCTCAATTCTAGGATGTTTTGAAGGGCATGGAGTAGGTTTCTGCCCACTTCTGGTCGGATCTTTTGTCTCAAAAATAGTCACCACATCTTAGCTCTATAAGATCACAATATAGTTGTTTAAGTGTACCAAAAATCAGAAACCAGGGATCAAAACTTTTGGAATTACAGCGCGAGGTGTAAAATTTGGTGAAAATGACCAACAATTTTGATTTCAGCCTCAGTTCATCAAAAGTCATCATATGCTCTTGGAATTGATGATTTTGGCTGTTGTGTAAAGTTGATGTTAATTTTACCCAACATACATAAATATATTCCTTGGGTGTCTAAGCTTCAAAAAATGTATGTTGGGAATTTTTCTTTCCACCTTGGTTACCATGGCAACCGTTTTCATTGACTAGAAATCAGCTAAAATACTTCTTAAAGGGTGTGATACTGTGTCAAATGACAAAGCCAACCACCCCTACCCTACTTATATCACACCCATACCTTACTTCTTGGTCTGTTTCTATGAACCTTGGTTGCTTAGCAACAGAAGATTTTTAAGTATTTCCTTAGCAACAGCCTTAACATAATATCGTTTTTAGCACAGATATTCATTTAAGCTAGTTCTGTGGGTTCCACTAGTGGCCTAGATCTATAAAATAACAATTTACAGTCATATAGCGTGCTTTCATTTTCCATAGCAACAGTCATATCCCTTTGTAGCAGTAGAAAACCATAGACAGCAACACATCATAATAAGCCTATCTCTGAGAAGATAAACTTGCCTTTATCATCTCCTCAAAATTGTTATCAATGGCTTCGCCATTTCAAATAACCTGTTTCAAGGATCATTGGTTGCCTAGCAACAGCAGTTGCTTAAAGGAATTCCTTAGGAACAGCCTTAACACAATATTATTTGGCATTTTTCAGCAAAGGCATTCATTCAAGCTTATTTTGGGGGGATTCTCTAGTGCCCTAAATCTATTTATAAATAAACAACAATAAAACTTACAGTCATATAGCAACAATCATATGCTGTCATTTTCTATAGCAAAGTCACATCCCTGTTAAGCAGTAGAAAACCATATACATTAATCTCTTAGATGATAAACTAGCCAATCCCATCCCCCTAATACTATTCCCAAGGGGTTTATTATTCCATATAACCTCTTTAAAGGAACCTTGGTGGCTTAGAACCAGCAGCAGCAGCAGATTACTGAAGAACACATATTGGGATCTACCTAACATCATATCAGGCTAAGGTCACCAGAAACCATCAGATCTTTAGCAATCTAGGAATACGGATGTAAATATATGAGTTTCCATCAGGAGGCTACTATAAATATGGAATGAGCTGAAGATAAGGTATACACTGATTAAGGAATAAGCTGCCATTAAGGATGAAATGAAATCAAGTATTGCATCCTCTTAGGACAGCTTTCTATGAATTTGCATGTATATCTATTCAATAACAGGTAAGTGTGAGGTGTAATGTAGTCAAACATATTGTTTATATTATAAATCGGTACAGTCTTATCATCATTCATCCTCATCTCATCATGGTAATCTGCAAAATATGCACTGGCCCGCAGGCAAAACTACTGACCACTGGCACCAGGCCAGTATTAGTGTCCACCCCTGTATATCACAATCAATATCAAGCATAACTGTAATGAACTTGCTTATCAATTTAATGAATATCAAACAATTGGAAAATAGAATACTAAGATTAGGTATGCTATGTATAATCATAATGCATGACTGAAGTATGAGAAAGCCTATAAGTCATTGAATTATGTTGATCATGGTAATCATTCATAATTATAATGTAGGAATATCTACTTTATACAACTCATATCATGATTTGTTGTATTGCTGAAATTTCCTATAGGGTAAAGTGACCATGAGTTGTCCACCTGGACCTCTGTAAAAGCTATAACTTATAGCAGGGTCTCTGTTATAGTAGACAAACTTAGAGGTGTCACCTGACCACTGATATACAAAGTATCATGAAGTCTTAGACTTTCAAGCTAATATTGTCACCACTTTCATTCTGTATGTCTAACAGGTCATATAGACCTCCATTGAGGCGAATGTGACCAGTATGAATGTAATGCATTAATCATTCATACTAGAGGATAATTGTCTCTCTTGACCAATAGCACATCATTTTAGATTTTTCATTATCTATTGCTGATATCTCCTTTGAAGGTGGTTCACAAATGGTCATAAATCCACCCCCCCCCCCCACCCACAGTGAGAATAATGCCCTCAGGTCCATATTATAGATAGTTGGTAGAAAGGGCTGGGTCTGAATTCCTAAAAATGGTAAAGTAGCAGCATACACCTTTTCCCCTATACTATCAAGGTAGGTAGGCTCACTCTATCCTAATTCAATCATGATCTCTATGTTTGTCCCCCCCCCATACGCGGCCATAGTCGGGCCTACAGGGGAACAGAACTTTGGCTCGCTTAAGTGTTATAGCATGGACTAAATATGCTAAAAGTGGCATTAAGATATCCACAGTTACACTCCTTTTCTCCCAATTCCCTTTATTTAATAGTGGACTGGTAAAACTGTCACTCATCTTTTCACATCTGTAGAGAAGGTTTGTAAACAGTTGTAAGGGGTGGTGGAAACTGTCACTGGGGCTTCGGAGAATTGATCCCCAGCCTGTTTCGATAGACCCATAGAATGTAGTAGTTTCAGAATTTACAGCATGAAAATGTCCCTATTAATTGTGTGGAGAGAAACATATTTACCCTCATATATAAATACCCACTAATATTACTAAGACAGAGAAAGTTTTATGTTGAAGTGGAGCAGAGCTTGGCCCTGAGGTATTTGTGTTATTTTATAACACTACAACATATACAGGTCACGACCACTGATTGTCCTACCAACTGTAAATCAATTACCGAAATATTCTCACTTTGTGATGCTAAACAACATAATGATAAACATGGTGCTAGGTAAACCTGAAAATATGTTGTTATTTCTAACAGCCATGGTTATTGTGATGATTGCAATAAGTTATTAGAAGTAATTAGTTCATTATTTCAGAGGTTGATATGCTCTTCATGAGGAGTAGATGTCTATGGTATTCTAGTGCTTTAGAGAAATGCTACTACTGCTATTGAAAACAGCATATGGCTTATGCAATAGGACTGCAGGTTGTTTTAGATAGATCTAGGGCACTAGTTAATCACATAGAACCAGCTTGAATGAATACTATGTTGGAAAATGCCAAATAACATTGTGTTTAGCCCATTGCTAAGGTAATCCTTTAAGAGACTGCTGTTGCTAGGCAACGACTGTTCCTAGAAACATATTTGATAAAGTATAGAACTTGATAATAATGTTAAGGATATAAGGGAGGGGTCATTATTTATCAACAGGGGGGGGGAGGGTGGGTTTGAGGGGGGGCGTAAAATTTTCAGACCCCTCCCGAGGGGGGGTTAAAAAAATTTTGACCCCTCTTGAGGGGGGGCTAAAAAATTCACCCCCTTTTTAGCAAAAAAGCCCGCGCGCTACTATAGATCAAAGAGGGGCGCGAAAACTCTCCGCGCCTCCGGCGCGGGGGGAGCAAAAAATTTTGACTGTCATCGAGGGGGGGCGTAAAAGATTTCAGCGCGTCCGCACGAAAACCCACCACCCCCCTGTTGATAAATAATGACCACTCCCTAATAGTGGCAAGTTAATCATATAATAGACCCATTATGAGGCATTGTTGTCTATGGTTTTCTACTGTTGCAAAGGGATGTGACGGTTCCTATGGAAAATGATAGCATAATTGTTGCTCTATGATTGTGAATTGTTATTTTATAGATCTAGGCCAGTAGTGGATTTCTAGTGTTTTCAATGAAAATGGTTGCCATGGTAACCAGTTTGGAAAGAAAATTCCTAACATGCACTTTGGGTGATTGTGAATTGTTATTTTATAGATCTAGGCCAGTAGTGGATTTCTAGTGTTTTCAATGAAAATGGTTGCCATGGTAACCAGTTTGGAAAGAAAATTCCTAACATGCATTTTGGGAACCTTGGGTACCCAAGGAACAAGTTTATGTATGTTGGGTAAAATTAAAATCCACTTTGCCCCTGTACTACTCAGTAGCCCCCAAAAACGTGAGTGACGCTAAAGTGGTGACATCTTCTTGAAAGTCCACCATAGACCCACTAAAACTCAATGGATTACATACATGTTACATTCTAAGGCATCTTCCTCTATCAATTGTAGCATATATATATATATATATATATATATATATATATATATATATATATATATATATGGGACTATATACACCCGTGTATATATATATAATTAATATGTGCAGTGGTTGGATCTACTTTTCCTCCAGGGCGCGCATTGGTATGTATGACGTCATAGTAAACAGTTAGCGCCTATAAAAGCTGCGGGATCCAAATTAACCGTCAGTTGGCGTATATCCTCCGAGCGGCACACACCACGCTGGGTGGTGCCGGGAATTACTAAACTTACTAAACTAACGTTTATGGCCCACATGTGGGCTATCAAGGCTTCAGGTGGAATCTTGGTAATGGAGACGAGTTTTTTGAAAGTAACCGTTTGACATTTGGTCTAAAGTGTGCTCCATATATATTTAGTAGAATATCTGATTTTTTTACTATTATTGCAAAATTTTATGGTGTAGATAGGATAGTAAACTACCTGGATGATTTTATTATCATAGCCCAGACTGAAGAGGATTGTTTACGTAAAAGGAACACCCTGATTGAGTGTATGGAATATTTAGGGTTTGTGGTATCTACAGAGAAGGTGACTGAGCCCAGCCGGGTGTGTACTTTTCTAGGTATAACCATTGATTCTACGGCTATGGAGTTGTCGCTCCCGCAGAATAAGTTAGATAAAATGACTTCAGCTATAGACGAGTGTTTGGGTAAAAAATTCATATCTAAGAAGACATTGCAGAAGATTAGTGGTTTGATGTCTTTTTGTTCCCAAGTAGTACGTGGTGGTAGAACCTTCAGCAGGAGATTGTTTGATCTTTGTGCAAAAGCCAGGAATAGGGGTGTTATTAAACTTAATGAGGAAACCCAAAATGACCTGCTATGGTGGAGGGATTTCTGTAGAATTTTCAATTGTAAAAATATCATTTTGAATGATAATGAATGTACTCCTATGTATTCCGATTCATCTATACGGGGCTTTGGAGCCTGGTTTGATAAGGATTATTTGTATGGTACCTGGGATGATTCTAACCCTATGTTGGACAGTGTGGGTCATTTTGTTCATGCCCCTAAACTTGATAATCTGAAAATTCACCACAGAAATATTAATGTGTACGAGCTCTATCCGGTAATGGTAGGTCTTAAGCGCTGGGTGAAGAAGTTTTCCAACACTAGGGTTCATTGTATTACGGACAACATGCAGGTCTTGGCCATGTTGAACACTGGTAGATCCAGGAATAAATTGTGTATGTCCTGGTTGAGAGAAATTTTTTGGCTATGTTTTATACATAATATTGAAATATATTCAACATATATTAAATCTGAGGAAAATGTTTTAGCAGACCATTTGTCTAGACTAAATTACAAAGGTGTTCCTCTGAGATGTAAAAATGTTTTAACTAGTTATAACATGTGTTGCTATGCTTCCAGATCTGAGGGAGCTAGAGCGGAGAAGGAGAAGGTTTTTGTACAGGGGCGTGGCTGAGTCCACACGTAAGGTTCGCAAACAGCAGTTTGGCAGGTACAAAAAATTTTGTAGGAAATTTAACTTTAGTCCCCTACCTTGTTCTCCTTCTCAAGCTTCGTTGTATAGTGTATATTTATCAGATAAAATGAAACCTGTATCTGTTAGGAACTTTTGTCTGCAGTATGGTATTATCAGAAAATGGAAGGTTATTCTGATTATAGTAGTAACTTTATTGTAAAGAAGACTTTAGATGGTATTGAATGTAATTATAAATGTTCTTCTATTAAAACATATCCTTTAACCCCCAGTGATATGTTAAATATCAAATCTAATCTGGATTTGTCTGTGCATGATGATGTAGTTTTCTGGTCTGCTATCTTATTGTGTTACCGAGGTGTGTTCAGGGTGGGTCATGTAGTCGATTCCCCTCATAACTTTGAATCTAAAAATGTTTCTATATCTGTTGACTGCATTCGCATTGATGTCAAATCTTCTAAAACTGACCAGTATGGTAGGAAACCTTATGTGGTGTATTTGAAGAGAAATGATTATTCTGGTCTTTGTCCAGCTAGATACTTGGAAATTTGTAAGAATTCTAAAGGTAGATTATTGTTCAATATATGTAACAAACCGTTAACTTATAATTATATTAATACCAGGTTGAAGGCTATGTCTATAAAATGTGATATTCCCCACAGAGTTTCAACCCATTCACTCCGACATGGTGGGGCAACACTTCTAAAGAACTCTGGTTTAAAGGTCGATGATATTAAAAAGAGAGCAAATTGGAAATCTAATGTGGTATATAATTATTTACATGATTCTAAGCAAGACCTACTAGCTCTGGATGTGATGTTATAGTGTGGAATGGTGTATCCATTGTGTTTGGCAGTTTTTGGCATGTACAGAATTGATATTGACTAAGTCAATTCTCACCAAACCCACTGTCTCCTTCCTTATTCCACTTGTGATATTGATATAATATTTATTATAATATTTATTATTATTATTATATTCCCAACGAACATAATTAACTTATGGGACTATATATACACCTGTGTATATATATATAATTAATATGTGCAGTGGTTGGATCTACTTTTCCTCCAGGGCGCGCATTGGTATGTATGACGTCATAGTAAACAGTTAGCGCCTATAAAAGCTGCGGGATCCAAATTAACCGTCAGTTGGCATATATCCTCCGAGCGGCACACACCACGCTGGGTGGTGCCGGGAATTTTAATTTTTAAATCTTTATCATTGTATATTGTATTTATATTGTTATATTGTATCTATTATTGTATATATTGTAGTTATATTGTTATATTGTATTACTGTATTGTATTATTAAATTATTGTCTTATTAATAAAGGCATGTACAGAATTGATATTGACTAAGTCAATTCTCACCAACCCACTGTCTCCTTCCTTATTCCACTTGTGATATTGATATAATATTTATTATAATATTTATTATTATTATTATTATATTCCCAACGAACATAATTAACTTATATATATATATATATATATATATATATATATATATATATATGCACATTTTAGGCCCATGGCATTGAAAATATATTTTCACATTTTTTTACACACTTTCGAGGCCAGACCTAACACTAAGGTACACAATGACATCTCATATTGTCTTTTTAAACTAGCCTCATATGTCTACTAACCATTACAAAAGAAGATACATTAGGCTGGTAACCATTCTACTATGACTATGTCACACGCTGAGAAATCGCTTTCTTCCGCCTCGCAGCAGAGCCTCAATGACACTCTCATAATCCCACTACAGACCCACTATCATTCATTAGATTACACCTATATATTAACCACATGCATAAAACCTCTTCCTCTATTAAATACAGCATAGATACATACATTTTAGCTTCATGTACGGTCAATGAAATGGGTTTGAAAATAAATTTGAACATTTTTTTTAAAGATTCACGACAACAAGCGTGTCAGACCTTACATGAAAATGCACCAGCATAATTCATTTTGCCTTTTTGGAACCAGCCAAACATGTCTTCTAAGCCATACAAAAAGATAACATTAGGCTGGTATGCATTCCGCTATGATCATACCCTGAAAACGTGACTGATGCTAAAAAAACGTGACCAATGCTAAAATGGTGACAACATCTTCTTAGGTCCACCATAGACCCACTAAAACTCGATGTAATACATCCATGTTACATTGTAAGGCATAAAACATCTTCCTCTATTAAATACAGCATAGATATAATACACATTTTAGGCCCATCTGGGGTCCATAACATTTTTTCTCACAGTTCCGACTCTGCTTGGGCCAGACCTGACAAAAAATAGCTCATATTGTCTTTTTAAACTAGCTTGATATGTCTAATATGCAATAAAAAGTAGTTTGAAACCATACAACATGATACATTAGGCTAGCATGCATTCTACTATGATCATACAAAAAACATGACCGATGCTAAAGTGTAATGAAACAGGAAAATCAGAGGCAAAAATAGCTGGTAAAAGTCATTATTGATGTGACCCATGAAGGAAAAACAACCCTCCGCAGGGGATTTTTTATTCCCCATTTGGCCACCAGGGGGCATTGGAGGGCAAACCCAGGTAGCACAGAGACATTGGCATAGCGTTGGGCCGACATTGGCCCAACCATCGGCTTTACAAAGGCTGCCCATCCTGCCTACATAGGCCCGACGGTGCCAACCAAATGCCAACATAGGCCCAACGTTGGCCTTTTGTCGGCAAACATCAGCATCGGCAAATGGTCGAACAGGGGCCGACCATTTGCCGATGTCCTGCCAACGTTGGGCCAATGTTGGCATTTGGTTGGCAAATGCCACTGGTTGGGCCTACGTAGGCCCGATGGGCAGCCAACATTGGCCAGATGCATGGGGCCAACATCGGCAAATTTTTGTGTGCTACCTGGGAAATTACTCTAAAATCATTATGAAAATACATTAAGCTAATTTTTTATGTAGAATTCAATGGTCTCATTTAAAATGCACCATTTCTGGTAGAAATGACCCATATTTGGATGGTAAAAATTAATTAATGAACATTTTTCATTTTTATGCCAATTTTCAGGGATACTCACCAAAAAAAAAAAAAACAGAAATGGAAAATTCCTTCTATATCAAAATCTATGATAAAAATCATGATATTATTATGAATTTTTTATGAAAAAGGCTGATTTATTGTGTTTTTAGACATAATTATGGTTTATAATGACAGTCGGATAGTTAAAACATTATAGAATAATCATAGTAAAAAATTGGTCTGGATGAGGCATACTGAATATATTGTATTTAGAGCTTAATCATAGATTTCAGATATGAATAATGACCTATGTTCACAGAGGGGTTCTGACATAACTACTAGGAATATCTAACCCAATGATGGCTCATTTTAAAGACGTGACATGACCTTTGACAATGAATTTCCCTGTAGAGGGGTGTTTTTGCTTGCCTAGTCACATTTCTCTTTATCATGAGCAGATGCACTCTCTAACCTTGTTTAGGTGGAATAATTATAAAAATTAGCTGTACATAATTGTGAATAATGGGAGAAAATGTCCGTTTAGCATGGGTCACACTTTCGGAATTGAAAATAACATGGATGGCTGTGGTGACGTGGGGTTCCGAGGTAGCACCAATTTTTTTTCTGCCCAATAGAGCTCTATAGAGACCCCTCTGATGGTGGATATTTATAATAATAAAGGTAGTATTTTAGCAGGTTAGCAAATGTACTTTTATGATGGGAATGATGAGTAGAAAACCTGTCTTTTTTCATAGTAGGCCTTGCCGCTGAAAATTTATGAGACCGATCAACTCCTAATGACAATGAAATATTAGCTAGGAAGTCCCCCTAAGGGAAAAAATAGCATAGGATGTTCTAGGAATGATTTATTAGGTAATACATGACCTATAATATATGCAAACAGGTAAAAAAAAATGCAAATTTGTAGTGATTTTTCAACTTCGAAGGCCTATATCTCCCAAAATAATAGGCCGACATAAACAAATTTGCCTCTTTCTGATGCCCCAGATGTTTTCTATCAAATATGACTAGAATAAAGAACAAGTTAGCCAAGATCAAGGCCATTACCGTAAAACCCCACGTTCAGGCCTCTGATGAGGCTTATAGCATTTCCAAGTACTCAGGGTACGGCTTATACCAGGGCTTTTACTTATATAGACTAAAGGAAGGAATGTGGACCTTATAGCAAAGTCCTATACATGGGTGTGGCTTATATGTGAGGTTTTACGGTATGTCCTAAATCAGGATAATCGATATATTGAGAACAATGATAATATATCAATGTTATTTCTGACTGTATATGTAATAGGCAATCTTATGTACTGCTCTAAAAAGGATCTCAGTTCAATTCTGAGGATATCCCAACACACCGTAAAAAAATTGTTTAAATGTCTCAAATTTTCCAGAGTTCCATTGTAATTCTTTCATGGAGATCCTGTCTACCATTTGCTGCCATCTGGGGCTACATTGTTTAAACTGCACTGCTCCATTGCAATAAAACTATGGTGGTTTTCTGTTCAGTTTTATATATGGCTATACAAGTTTAAGGTATGAACAGAAGCAGTATAATACAATTATATGTGTACAGCCAAGCAATAAGGGTCCCCCAGAGAAAAAGTCAATTTTCAAATTCAGGTCATTAACTTTCCAATGATGTTCTACATAAGAAAATATCTCCTAGTTTTAAAGTTACTGCTCTATGAACTTAGATGATTACCAACCTATCCAAATCTCAAATAAGGTCTAACTTGTTTATTTCATGAGATATCACAGATGATATGTATAATTCAGCATAATTCTGCAAATTAGGGAAATTGTCACATTCTGCACATTCTTTTTCTCATAAAATTTGATCTGATAATCAGATTTTTACTATTTTTTCAACACATCAATCTTTGTGGGTGTGGCTACAAATAGGCTTTTTTTTTATTCCTGAATTTTGAGTGAAAATCATGTTTCCATGGCAACCAATATCAACAAAAGCACTGATTTCTGCCCCTAAATGCCCAAAAATGTTCTATTCACATTCGAAATTTGGAAGGTTTTCCTCAAAAATGGGAATTTCCCTTTAGGACTATTGTAATCTACATAAAAGTAGTATATAACTATTTTTGGTATATTTTCCCCTGTTTATGCCATAGTGGTGTCCCCCTGGTGGCCAGAATTGGTACTAATCCCCCCTGGACAGTCCATGTGTACTATGATGTTGGGTCAGTACATGAACTTGATACGCACTCCACTATTAAGTGAGGTATTCAGACACGATAGTGTATGCCACAATTCTAAGCTTTTAATTACACCAGCACTGTCCATAAAACACTGAAAAAAGAACATGATTCAAAAACCAAGAATAAACGTGAATTTCAGAAGTCCTAGACCTTCGCTAAAACTGTAAGATGTATGGGTCAAATTGAGAGAAAGTGCACAAAACAGCTGGAAACAGTGGTTTCTCAGCTTCATATAGCTGCAGAATGATATATAGCTAACCTAATGTTGTCTTTCATGGTCTCATTTACAACCATATGCTTTGAGAAAATTATTAGTTTAGGTCTGTCGGGCAAAAATTCTTCAACTAAGCAGGTCGCAAAGTTCGAAATTTTCTCAGTGAGGCATCCGAGACAATAAATAAAAGGTCCCAATAAATGCATAAATGGTATCTATACAATATTATCAATACCCTCCATCTAAAGCTTCTACAGGGGTGCTAAGCTGACAGAAATATCTTTGTGGCAGGCCAACTATTTTCTGATTTATGGAAAAAATCAGTTATGGACTGGGTTTCCGTCTCGGACGCCTCATTAATGTCTCGGATGCCTCACCAACATCATGTTTTCTTTGTCAGAAAGATCCGTAGTGTTGATAATCATTATGTGGCAGTATTGAACAACATTGAATAATTAATGTTTCTCATACATATTTGATGATTTTGATACTACTAGGGCTCATAACAGGGTGGCGGAAATATTGAGGCGTCCAAGACATTAACTCATTTTTCAAATATTTTACTACTGTGGGCCTGCCTCACAGCGACAGGATTGTCTTAATTATTTTTTGTTTATCCAGATAGACCACATATATGTGGCCAGGTGAGGGAAAACATGCCTCTTGGGGGAAATGGCTTTTAAAGGTTTAAGCCATGGGATTTAAAATCACATGTGTGGGATCTTTTTGTCTATTGACTCTAAGACGCTACTACTACCTCATCTGGTGTAGATCAGACAGTTCACCCAGTGACTCTTGCACTCTCCCCCCACAGTGGGGTTTGTAGCACATTCAGCAGCAGGCAACAGCCGTGCATGGCAGTCAGCAGACAGTGCAATAACATTATTGATGGTGATTCTTCCAGGTATCTGATCTAAACATCCACTTCTATTGGAGAGAGTTTGTAGGTATATGAATACAGTTTCCCCATATTTGTATGTATTTGACCTGCCGTCCCACTGCTATCTGCTCACAATCCTTTCAAAATGATTCACAATCATTTCAAAATGATTTACCAATGGATGTAGTGTCAATGTCAACTTTATAAAAGAACTAGAGAAAAAAGCGAGAATAAGTCATAATTAATTAAAACAGCATAATGGGTGTTTGGGACCTTGAAGGCATTTCTGAAGTTTGTATTCAAGTGAATATAGTTTGTTCCCAAGAGGGTCAGTCAAGTCAAAACAACAGTGCTCAGCAAGTCAAAACGTACAACGGACTATTTTGAAAAAAAAAAGAAAATATGGTACTCTTGTCCCCCTTTTGCTTTGCACTTTTTTTTTTACCATTTTATTTTCAGATAAAGCAAATGGTCCCTATCAAAATACTCCACTGCATGACACAGCTAGTACCAGAATTCGGTTTACGTGATAATCCCAAAGGAGGGATGTAGCTTATACAGGGGCATTTGACACTATAGAATAGTTCTAAGCTAACAATCTTCAAGCTTCTAGGGTGGTGTATTGCTCATCCCAAAGTCGGAGTGTGGTGTAGATGAGGCTGCAGCTTATACGAGAGAATTTACGGTAGAGGTTTATTGCACTATTGCATATTCCCACAATCTTGGCACTCATACATCTAGATGCACTCACAAGGCTGATATATACACAGAACTAAACGACCATGCCATACATTCTCATAGAGTCACCCCTTGGGTGCTGTCGACCCCTTGGGCTTCGCCCTGGTAGTTCTGTATGTATTTCATGTTATATCAATTTTAAATTGCTTAAATTCGTGTAATTTAGCATCTAAATGTGTCGTGTGACCAGCAGTGTGGATCGAGACATGTTACGCCACTAGGGGTGGGCATACAGCCCTTCAATGCTATTCCTATGGGGCGTTGTTATTCACACAAAATAAAAGACAGAGGGTTGGTATCCACCAAATAATATCATGAGTATACAGGCATAATAGGTATAAGTGTATTGGATGAAGATTGTGATTTCCCATCATAGGTATGTGTGGAATGCCGGGACTGGCACCCTGGTACTACGACCACTGATTCTGTTGTTGCTTCTGTCCAGCTGAGTAAGCGTACCATTGTCCTGGTAACTCCAAGCCACCTGGAGGGCATTTCAAAACCATAGCTATAGATATCGTTTTGAAATGCCCTGCTGGACACACAGTGGTGTGAATACTTCTTTGATGCTACACATTACCAGGTATATGCAGGTCAAGCATAATTAACACAAACAAGGTTAGGGATTCTAAGGTTAAGACTGATTCAATGGTCACAGGTGGAATAAGATGAAACATGTGTCTATGACAGATGAGGGGAAAGGGTCCTCCGAGGTTAAATATGAAATTTAAAATTGATGTTATCAGCTTTGAAATAAGGTATTACACTTGTACACAGCCCTTCTAGAGTTGGAGATATTGCTTCACGAAAATGTAATGACATGAGTGTACCAATACAGCCAATAAGCTCTATCATTCATTGTTTAATTCAAATCAGGCATCTAATTAGCATAATAATTCAATTAATCAATTAAAAAATGACCATCCCTTTCCATACGTTTGGGCATAACTTTGGATCTTGATATGGTATCTTTATGTTTTTCTCAGCATATGAATCTCCATGAATCATTCCATCAGTTGACATTATTACTTTTTCTATTTTGAATAAAATTTTGGTTGCCATGGCAACACATTTCTCTGAAACCCCTTATTTAGGCCTTGTTCAAAACGTTCCATTTACATTCCAAATATACAGGAAGTGCCAGGAAATAGAACGTTGTTTTTTTTAGAAAACCACCTATTTCTTTGTGAAAAAGTACATAAAAGCTATTTTTGGTCTATTTTTCACATTATTAGCCTTTGTAGCTCCCCTAGTGGCCAAATCCAGTACTAAAAATCCCGCAGTGAGGGCCCTTTCCCCTCATCTGCCCACATTTATTGTCTTTGTTTTCCCCTTTTGCCGACTTATCTCTGTGTTATCTCTCTCTATCAGATAGGACAGTGCATTTCTCTCAACTATGCTCATACATATTCATACATAGGGCCAAAAGCACTGAATGGGGGTCACAGGGGATTTTAGTGGACAAAATATAGATGCATGGATTGTTCCTAAACCTTTTGTGCACATTACTAATGCATTCAGGGTTCTATCCTGAAAATTGGGAACACTAATGTACATAATTGTCGATTTCAGCCTTAATTCAATTTTATAGCATTAAATCCTATGGGATTCTGGTCCAAATGGCTTCATTTTTAGGGGCATGGTTTATCTATTTTTAAATTGTCATATAAACATCGTATTCGTTATTCATGATGCTGGACATTATCTCTACATTGATAATCAATAATAGTCATATTATAGTCAGATTCTCGCAATAAAAGGCACAATAGATTGTGTGGCACGTATGGTTTCCACAGGACTACCCAAAACTTATTTCAATCTACATGGATCAAAATGACGGGTTACCTGTTTAATGCCCAAATTTATTTTCTTTTCCATCTTGAAGTATACATGAGGTATTCTAATTATGGGTTTTAATCTTATTTGTATGGGGTCATCCAGCTGGTATAGCACAATATAATGTGTGGCACGTACGGCCCCCCTTTAAGTAGGATTAACATGAAAGCTATTGACTTGCCTGATCTAATAAAAGCAAGAAAATTGAAGTAAATTCCCTTTTCATGAGGAAATTTTAGTGCGTCCCCAACTCGGTGCAATTGGCCATATGAGTATCTTTTATATATAGCATTAGCATTCTGAAAACAAGTATCAAAAGACAGATTCGACTGATTCTGGTCACCACTGACGGTTATCACACTCGGCTTTACATTCTGATTCTAAAAATATAATCCCACGCATTGAAAGACAGACAGAATCGGCTGATTCTTGTACTAACTGATATTGGACTTGAGGCCCACATTACACGAGCCATGAAGCTGTACATGAAGACTAACACGTATTTGGTGATTGGAGAGAAGTGGTTCTGGCAGAACTGAGGTACTACTTGGCAGTCAACCCTCGTGGTGCTGATCATATTGTTGGTAGAGAATTCAGGTTGATGAATGCCTACTGATCAGGTGCACAGAAAGACAAAAAAGACTCTTAATTGAGGTAGGGCCACTGTAGCCAATGTAAATAATCAAATCAAGTGTGCTAACACTCTAATATGCATGCACAAATAAGATACCTGTATAAAGATAGACTTCGTAGATTTATGCCTGTACTCTGACACCTATAGCGCGGAAATGTTTGATAAATGAGAGCATATATGCAGAAAGGGTAGCTCATGTAAGGGTGCAAATTATAGAAATGTACACTGTAAAAGATAACTGTTGAATAACCAGGGATCCTCATAAGAATGAACAGTGAACTACCACATCATATTGCTGTGAACCAGTGTAGTTTTTACAGGAAACCCCAGGTGGTAGTTTGGTGGTACAAGGAATCTCTGTGAAAGTAACGACAGATCTCTGGCAACTTTGGGACAAGGATTCCACTGTTATTTCAAGGACTTTTTTCAGTGTACATACAAGTACTATCTTTTCTATGAGCATATCTACATCAAACTGGAGAGGACTACAGTTTGGAGTAGCTTTAAAATGCTCACCAAAAGTATTATTAATCAACTCATTATAATATTATATACTCTATAACAATAATATCACTCTTTAAACTTAAATATGTACTATATGACGCTGTAAATACTTGACCATAATCTGTCATAGAATTTTATCACTCAGCCATTTCGAGTTTCAAATTCATTGCTGAAAGGTTTTGTTGAATCATAACACACGAGTTTTCCTACTTCATCAGTATAGAGGGTACACGAGTTATCCTACTCTACTTCATCAGTATAGTGGGTACTCTTATCAAGTGATACAAAGATTGAATAAATGAGATAAGATAAAGTCACAAATAATTATTTTGTGTGTGTCCTCAGTGAGGTGAAGTTAAAAATTGGATTTGAAAACTTGCCCTACTAATTGCCTGGAGAGCGTTCCTCATGAGATATGATTTCCTTATGACCCAAACCCGTTCCTCAACTTTTGTGACTTTGCAAAACATGTTCCTCGTAAGTTGTGACTTTGGTGAGTTACAAGTCACAAGCCCTTATGACCCCAAAAAATACAAAAAGGTGTGAGCACACACAGAGCGTGAAGTAATGTTTCAACACTGAATAACATTGGGGAAATTCATTCAAATCAAATCAATTAACCTTCACAATTACTCCCTGGATTGCGTTCCTCATCTAACTGCCCCTTATGACTTTTCATTACATTGATTATGAGCTTAGTTGTGATCTGATTTTTTTTGCTGTTCCTCATCAGGGATCACACCATAACTGTTGTGATCCACTTATGACTCATAAGATGCAAGTCACAAGTCGGTCATAAGTCATAAGTGATTCAGTAGTCACAAGTTATTGAGTCATAAGTCACAGGGGAATGATTAAGAGTTTTTGGCCAATCAAATTATAGTTAATCAATGTTCAACCACTCATTTTGGTGTATTTTACTCATGTTTACTTGTACAAATCTTCACCTAGAATTATTTTTGAAAAACTGGTACCACAAGGACTGATTCTTCATGTATTCCTTTTGAGACAAAAGATGGGACAAGAAGTGGAAGAAACCTATACCATGCCTTTCAGAACAAGTTAGAATTAAAAGAAAATGATGGTGGGCAAATATGGAACAGAACAGAAACCTTGAACTATGAGAGAAAGCTCCTCACAAGCCTCCAATAGATGTGTCAAAAGTCACAAATCACAACCTTTAACTCTCCCAGTAGGAAAAGTCATATTCCGAGGCATGAATTTCAAGGTTTGATAATAATTGAATTATTGCAGATTGAATGTTATTTCCCCATGATCCTATCATCAGGGAATAATTGTGAATGTTAATTAATTTGATTTGAATGAGTTTGCCCAATGTTGTTCATTGTTGAAAGGTTATTTCACCCTAAGGGGGTGATCACAAATTTTTGTGGTTTTTGGGGTCATAAGGGCTTGTGACTTGTGACTCACTAAAGTCACAACTTACAAGGAACAGGTTTTACAAAGTCACAGGAGTTGAGGAACGGATTTTGGGTCATAAGGAATCATAAGGAAATCATATCTCATGAGGAACGCTCTCCTGATGATGGGATGATGCGGAAATAACATTAAATCTGCAATAATTCAATAATTATCAGACCTCAATTCATGCCTCAGAATATGACTTTTCCTACTAGGAGAGCTGAAAGTTGTGACTTGTAACTTTTGACCCACAGCTATTGGAGGCTTGTGAGAAGCTTTCTCGGTTTCCATTCTGTCCCATATTTGCCCACTATTTCTTCTCAATTCTAGGATGTTTTGAAGGGCATGGAGTAGGTTTCTGCCCAATTCTGGTCCGATCTTTTGTCTCAATGTTGGACATACTTCAGTATTGGCTGAAATTGAGCAAATCTGAGATTGGCCTATGGGTATGCATGTATTTTGATTATAGCATTTAGTGCACATTTACAAGAATTGCATTAACAAGTGTGTTTTTCTTCATTACGATGGGGAAAATAAATAATACTAAAAGGTCACCAATGTTCAGTAAAAGGAAAGTTAGATGGTGAATCATTACCATTGATGGAGTTTCTAACCCACTCATTTACACTTTTTCAGCAGTATTCTAGTTTTGGCATATCTTAGGGAGATCAAAAGTAAATAAGATCTGGGGCAGATGGGCATCCCTACCATCGGATACATAGGCACTACAGTCTTAGACTAAGAGAAATGATAAAACACAGGTTGCATTGCGTCGATCCAATTTAATTTTTCATTCATATTGTCACCATAGGTTTCGCAAGAACATGATGGCAACGTCTAGAACACAATTGATATATTCACATATGTAGTACATTCAATCTGTTTTAATACCTAAATGATGTAACCCCCTACCATCAACAGATCTATGATGATAATGTAACATGTATATCCTTGTTTTTTGTACCTCACTGTGGTCAGGCGCGGGTGTCGCCCCATACACATACATTCCCTGAGTGATCAGACTCCACGATCCAATGGAGACCCAACTTCCGGCCTCCACCTACACATGCGCAATTCGTGCTTCCGGTACATTCCGAAGGATCTCGAGGCTACGATATGATCAAAATAAACTGCAAATGAATCACAGTTAATCTCGTCCTAAAACAACTGGTACTAGAATTGTCTTCAATTTTTTTTTGTCTTTTCTAATCAGTAGTATTTTCAGTACCGGGAAGGAGTAAACAACAACAATAACAGGTAACAATGAATAAACCAGCAGCACTGACGGAAAATGGCCACTCAGTCACCGACAAATTATTCATGAACAGACTACATAATCCGAGTGATTGGTGACGGTTTTGGATTAGGAACACAAATCATATAATATATGGTAACGCTATTCTCAGGTACATAGGGTATGGCTGTACGTCTGAAGCACAGACCCGTTATAGGCCTAGCACAACTAAACCAGACAATAATACCATGGGGGAACACAAACCTGAAACTGTATGCAGTGTGTCAGGCATACTCTTATATACCACACAGGACTCTAGATGGTTTGGACACTATGATTTTTTTTTTCTGAACGCTATGTTGATTTGTCTTGTTCACAATGGGGATGACTTGTTTACCACAGTCAACGACCTACGGCAAAAAACAACAATGCATCCTTAAAATAGGACATTTTGATATCGTTTATAACATTAACTCTTTTTCTTTCAACTTTTCAAAGTTCTTCCACATTTCTGCACGATCCTGACACCACTAATTAAGTGTATTACGTTGATTAACATCACATTGGTATGTAATGTAAATACAAGTCCTGGACGTCCTCTGGCATGCAAATTAATGAACCATTGCTCCACCAATGGCCCCAGACCCACAGTGCAGTATGTCAGAATTATCTGAGCATCCCCTATTGAAAAGTAGCTAAATGGTAACATATTACGATATGTCTCATACTGAATGTCATATAGTCATCTCTTCATTTTCTGTTGGAGCTAAATAGGTGTCTTAAATTACACGTTGTAAATATATATAACGAGGAGCAGCTAATGTACAAAATGAGAATGAGCTGAACGTAACCATTACACATTGCTATAGGGGTCTATTATATATGTATATAATACTCATAAATGATGATCATATCAATATCCATTGTCAATGTATATGCACAACTGAATAGCAGTTGAAGTACTGATGAAGACATACACAGAGCTATCTGGTTATAATGAAACTCCAGTCTACCTACAGATTTGTAGTCAGGGACGTATCCAGTTCTAAAGGTCATATATAATCAACTTTTTGTTTTAATAGTCTTCCCGATGGTGCAACTAGCTTAGATGGCATCTATAGACTCCATCTGTCATAGAGCATAATATTGAACTCAATTATTATTCCATGGAAATCTAAAACCGTTCTTTCTTATCATGCAAATAAATGGACGCTTTAGCAGAGTTGGTCAGTAGAAAAAAATTGTGGGTCGAATAGATATGACACATGTATTTATACCAAGATATGTAGAATTGCAAACCTACAGATTTATAGACACGAAATTCTTCATGAATGTAATTTCCTAAGTACCTCAGCAAATTTACCACCATTGAAGTTCAAATCCACAAGCTTGATTTGCCCAAAAATGGCTTCAACTACAGTAAGAATGGAGTTGGCGATTACTACTACAAGTTGCCACATATTCTTTTAGTATTTTGGGCGAATGAACCCTGTGGAATCTATGTATAACTAAAGGTCTTGCAATGCTAATAACAGGATGCCTAACAGAGATCATAGACTGGGAATGAGATGAGAGAAACAAAGAGAATACCATATCCTTATCTCATAGTATACCTTCATACCCACTAATGTAAACTGTCAACAGTAATACTGTACATGTAAAAATTATGATTTTTTCTTTATGGTCACCAAAAGCGTTGTTTCAGGTTTTATAAAAACAACCCTGTATGGCCTCCCAGTACTTTCGTCCAGAAATTAATGATAGCAATTCCAGCTAGGGCCGAGGCAAATAACCATATGCTGCTGTCCTTTTCCCCATTATCTTAATAAAGAAAGCATGAAATTGTACCTTCTTTCCATCTTAATTTCTCCCGACTTAAACCTGAAAAGCAAATTTTCTTTTTGTCATTTTGGCCCTCAATGATACTCAAAACAGTACAGGACGTTTGCTCATGGTACTGACTTCGTTGTTATTCAGTTAAAACTAAACCTCCACTTTCCGTACTTAGATTATATATGATTATCTGGATGACTAGACCTGCAAAATTCTGATCTAATTCGCTATATTTCATCTGTGGATGTTAGGCAGGTTGAATAGAGAACACGATCGAAGAAAGACATAGTCATATAGCACTAGACGAGAGGAACCTTAGAACGATTGACAACAATGTATCGAAAAATAATGTGTATATGAATATATCTGGATGCATGTGCTGATGCCATTATGCAAAAGCATTTTTTTTTCATCTTTTTGTTTCTGTTTGTATTTCAATAAATATCTGTTTTAATAATTATAGATTACAAATATCTCATACCTGTCAGTTTTAATATTTTTTATCAAGTTTAAGTGTAGAAAGTATAGCCCTGCATGGCTATGACTGTTTGTGCACCTTTAATCAATAAAACTACATAAAGATCTTCATTGTGACTGGCAGCTTTCTTTTTACACCATTTTGCACCTACGTATATCAAGTGTGCTATTAATGGCGCTAAGCATCTCTTTTCTCTCTCAGATCGAGAGCCAACTCACCAATTTCTAAAACCCTTTGAAATTATGGAATGTTTGTCAGTGATACTCTTCAAAGCATTCTTGTAATGCTAATTTCCAGACTCCCATGTGTTGCAATAAAAGGTTATGGTATATATTTATATGCATGGATACATAATATTATCTGTGGTTGGCATTACCTCTCCAACAAGGAAGCTCTGATAATGATACGTTATCCCCTGTATACACCTCAGCGCTGAGAACTTTGTACAGGTTTTAGTGATGCTTTCTTTCAGATTAAAGCCACCTCCACAACTTTTGCTACTTTCCCACCAAATACATTTCATCAAAACTTTTGCTATTCTGATATAAGATACGTATATATATGATGTGTAACAGTCCGGAAAATATATATGTATAGATATTGTATATATTATTGTATCCTACATATAGAGATGTTATATTTATGCCATGGATTGTCACTGAAGGATATATATATATATATATATATATATATATATATATATATATATATATATATATATGAGTAGCATATGATACACATGCCTTGAACATGGGGCCTACCACACAACTGGGTCACTTTACCAAGCACTTGCCAATAAACAGCAAGGGTACTAGTATACTGAGGTGGCATATGATGAGCGTTCTTTGGGATTGGAAATAAAATAACACATTAGGATATCACTAGGAGTTAGGGTAAAACCCTTTAGTCTGCAGTATATGTAGATTATTCGGACGCATTAATCCAGTTCTGAATAATATTGTTGATTAGCTTTCGCTAAGCCAGCACAAGCTGGACTTTGAAATGTGCTTATGTATGTGTTATAATCCATGTGGTTCAGTGATTCTTTCCATTGTTATGTGTATCATGTCATCTAGGTTATATTGTCTTTTCAGTAACCTCCATTTGAATCAATAGTTAATTTCCATCTTTCCGAAATGAGTAGCCTTTGTCATGTATGGACAAAGACTTGAACTATAACATAAAATAATACACCAGCAGTACTGTGCTCATGTGCCCTCCATAACTGCAGTGATATAGTAGCACATGCTTGATAGCACACATCCATATCCATGATGGTGTTTTAAGCACTCCCTATCCAATGGGAGTCGCTGTAGATAAGGGTGGTGATAGTGCAGGGCGTTGGTCGATGTTATCATCGGCGGCCGACGCCCGCCACCATTCCACACAGCTTGTCGAGCTTCTCGTCCATGGACTTGAGTCGCTCCTCCATTCCAGAGACGCGCACGTCCAGCTCCTGCTGCCGCAGGTCCAGCCGGAGGCACGCCTCGTGCGTGTTGTTCTGCATTTTGCTCATTTCGACCAGTGTGATCGAGGAGTCCATCAAGCGCCGCTGCTCCTGCTTCACCTCGCGGATCGAGTGAATGGCTTTGAGCAACTTGCGCTGGTGCTTGCGGACGACACTTGTCTTCATGAGCTTCTTGTTCTTGTAGATAAACCAGCCCGCCTTCAGGATGTTAGCTGCAGCATGCTTGTATCGCTTGTCCAGCTCGACGTCGATGACGAAATTGTGGACGTACTTCTCAGCCCGAGAGAGTTCCAGCTTCCTGGCCAGGACAGCCACCACCAGAGCCGTGCAGCCGGCGCCGAAGACGCCCGTCAGCACGGCGATGCCACGGCCACAGTACGAGCTAGGCACAATGTCGCCGTAGCCGACGGAAAGGAAGGTGATGGCGATGACCCACATGGCGTTCGGGAAGTTGGCGTGTACGTCATCGTGGTACATCTCGCACGCTCGTAGCAACCACGAGGAGATGACGAGTGCGGAGGTCATGAGCACAGTCAAGACGTACTCCGGATACAAGGTCATCATGGACTTGAAGATGAACTTGAAGTTGAAGTGGATACGGTTGAGCGCGCCCAGACTCTGCGAGGAAGCATCCGTGAAGAGCTTGCTGTGCAGCATCAACACTCGGCACAACAGGTATAAGCGGAGGAACATTGGCAGTGAAAAGAGCACGTCGATAGGCACGCGCGACTCGATGATGCGGTTATTACGCAAGTTGGTCCAGACAAAGTCGTAGTCGCCAGGGATGGGGTGGATGCCGTACGTGATGAGCTCGATCATGATTTTCAGGATGCGTTTCTTGGACATGGCCAGTCGCCAGTCCTCCACCGAGTTATCACACATGAAAAGCTTGACGTCTAACGCGTGGTACCAGATGACGAAGCCCAGCAGCGTGACAGTGGAGATGGTGATACAGGATTTGACGAGGAGGGACGGTGTGTCCGATTTGGTGTAGACATCGTTCATAATCATCTCTGTCTCTGCCACCATAAGGACTATGCCGACCAGAGCAAAGAAGAGCGCAAAGTCACACACTACCCGGCGCCGCTTGAAGAGCTCTTTGCGTTTGGCCAGGCGATAACCCACATTGTCATATTTGCGCTCAGGTTTATAGAGCTCTGAACTGTCCTGAGTGTACATGGCGAAGCCGCCGTTACGCCCGACTAGGGGAATGCCAGGGTCCTCCACGACCGTTGTCATGGCAACGGAATGTGACTGGTTCCGGTGGAGAAGCACCAGTGATGATGTACTTGGATGGTGAGTGGTAACCTAGCAGTAAGGTGCACACCTCAGCATGATAAGAGCAGGAACGTCTGTAAAAAAGAATAGAAATTTGTTAGAAACAGTCAGATACTGTTACAGAACATCATATCAGTATTGAAAGTCATATCGGTGAGCATGGATGCTAAAGTTAAGAGTTGCTATCAAGATGATTGGCAAAGTATATGTGATCGTGCCTTCCCTATATACATGTGTCTGAATACCTTTATGTATATAATATCCAGAACTGATGTGATACTAGTGTGACACGAGGTGTGACAAGATCTGATATGCTTATCAAAGGGCAGGTTATGATGGCGCGACAAACAGTGTCTTTATGTAAACCAATGGGCAAGTCACTCTTTCATTCTTCGATAACAGTTAACTGCATGTATTAATGCACAAACCCATAACAATGCGAATGATTATCCGACCATTCATGAATATACGCAATGACACGTGAATTACCATAGATAAAAACAAACTCCCGTAATAAGGTGGTCTGTTTGTCAACTAGGTGTGTCAGGTAGGAAGAGAAAGGGCCAGATTGATTGTAGTGGACGTTCTCAACTCTAGCCACTTCCAAAAAGCCCCACTAGGTGGTGTCAGCGTTAGTATTTGTATCTGTTTGCCATCTGTGCACAGGGACTTGCGCGCATTAGGCCTACGTTACAACATTGTTCCTTTTACGTGTATTTAACCATAAACAGATCTAGAGCTATATACCCCCCACCCCGAATGGGAAGTGAACTAGCCCTTCCACGCAGTCATGTCATCTTATGTTTAACTTTCCACTTATGTGACTTTCTACTCACTACTTTGCTGTTATCCCTAAACTCCCATGTTTATATACTACTCATCAATACGTTCTTTGTAAGCGTCGAGCCGGCACATTGCCGAGAATGTAATGGGATGCGTGAATGCAGCTCTGGTGAGTCGTGATTTTATGCATAACGTGACCTCAAAGGGTTATCATGTCACTATGGTATGTACAAGTATATGGCAGATAAGATGGTAGGTCCTCAGTTCTCAAGGCTATCTATACACATTTATGCTGCATGTAATCCAATGTGGCATTAATTCGATGGATGGAATAATTGCCATTATCTCACCAGAGTTGTTCCCACGCAGACAACATTAAAGCTGAGCCGGTATGCAAATAACGTTGTCATTTTGTCTACCACGGAATGGCTCACGGCCTATTTAACTGCCGTCTGTGCTTCCTCACAAAGACAACCAGGCACTTGTGTTCCATACTATTCACCTTGTGGGGGAAATGAGAAAAGCTGAAAATGAAAGGGCGATTTGCATGGTCAAAACATCCGAGGCAGGTCAGATTTGAATAAGAATCTTCTTCAGCTGGAGACATGTTTGTCCTTCATCGCGACTCCAAGTTTAAAAACAAGAAGAGGAATGAAACATTTCTATTTGCTGTTGAAGGGCACCTGCGCTCAGGGATACATTTCAAATACCCGTTACAACTTGCTCTTATACAGGACCTGCTGGCGTTTGAGATATTTAGAAGGGGGGTGGGGGAAGGTTAGGTAATTGAGGCACATCATAAATTTGCCACTTCTGCCTTGGATTCTGAATGAAATACAGCACTGTACAGGTGAATTGACATCCACTGGATGTCATCGTGATTCAAATTGAGAAGACAGCACAATGCTTATGAGGCTATGTATCTGCGTACTTCTGCAAAGACTTACTATTCACAAACCTACAAAATATGATAAGAGCTTTACATAACAACTGCATTTCTTTGTGTCACGGTGACACTTTACCCTAATTGAACTGCCAATATTGACCAAATAATAACCAAATAAAGCAAACAAGATAAGGCTAGTTAGTCAACCAGCCTAAGGCTTGCTGATTGGTGACACTGCTTCCCAATCACTGAAGTTGTTGCAAATTTACAATAAAGAAGCTCCATCCAGACTAGCCCTCGGAGTGATAAGTTGATTTTCAGCGCCGCCGCTGCAGTGGTCATGAGGCCTGGCTGGGCTTCCCGCCACTGCGCATTGATTTAGAATTGAAGCCCGGGCAGTGAGGCGGCCGCGCAGTGAGAAGCCATGGGAAAGTAGTTCTGGCATTAATAGGCTCAAAGTCGATGACATATCCACTACAGACGCCATGCAAGCGGAAGGACGATGACCGCTGTAGACCCTGGGCTCGAGTTCAATTTAACCAATCAGCGTATTATCATAAAGCTGTCATTGAAATTAAGGGTAAACAGAAAAAAAGTCGTCTGCGCGCGGTCTGATTGCTAATGGAGGGCCGGGTCAGGTTAAGGCCCCAGGTAAAAGACCCGGGAATTTCTTTACAGCGGATTGGCTGTCCGTGCTATCAACACGTCATGATAATATGTGCTTGTTTACTACTGGAGGGACACGAAATGTAGCAAGGACTGGGAACCTTAGGAGACTCAAGTCATCAAGTCTTGTCACTCACCCCTTCCTCCATCTTTTTTTTTTAATCTGGTGGGGGCCTTTTCACTTAACTGAAACCCCACTTATGCATTTCGTTACAACCTATATGCCAGTTCCTGGTTGCCATGGCAACCATTCCAATAATTGAAATCTGCAGATTTTTATGCCAGTTTTTGGGGATATTCTCCAGAAACCCAAAATTGAAAACAGAAATGAAAATTCCTTCTAGATCAAAATCTGTGATAAAAAGCACCATATTATTATGAATTTTTTATGAAAAAGGCTGATTTTTTTTGGTGTTTTTAGACATTAGTATGGTTTATAATGTATTTAGAGCCTAATCATCGATTTCAGATGTGAATAACGTCCTATGTTCAAGGAGGGGTTCTGACATAACTACTAGGAATATTTAACCCAATGATGTCTCATTTTAAAGATCTTGAGATGAACTTTGATAATGAATTTCCCTGCAGAGGGGTGTTTTGGCTTGACTGGTCACGTATATCAAAACTATTTCTGTATTCTTTTTTAAGAAATGCATAAGATTGTCGTCAATGTCCCTGCTTATACTTATCTTCTCCCTCCCTTCCTCGATCCTTTCCTCCCTACCTACCGTAGCTCCCTCAATCTCCCATTCTACATTCCCATTCAACAATAAACATAATAACCCGATAATAAAACCATAGTGTTGTAGATTTTAATACAATAGTAGAGAATAGTCCTGTGAGACATGGCGCGGCGACTTGTAATCTTGTGTCTAGTTTCAGTTGGTGAGACAGATAGGGCATACTATCATCTGGGCTTTTGGTAGTATATAGCACAAATTCAACCTGAACTACCCACTGCAGCTAAGTACTAATAGTCTGTAAACCTGCATGCACCTCAGTCAGCTGCCACAGGGATCTGTCTTATTCAATGTTCAATGCCATAGTCAACAGGTGTGTCATTATGAGTGTACACTGTCTCAGATTGCCAGGAGCCTGCTCTGCCTCCCCCCCCCCCACACACACACACCCAACTGCCAATCACTTGTAATAGTCTGTACCTCGTCACGGGCCAGTGGTCAGCAAACCGGCCAGATCACTCCACCTCTCTGTACAGGGGGAGCACAGTGTAAGTACCTCGGTGTACATACATGTTTTCAGTGTTCCACAAAATCATTTATATAATGAAAGGAGTAATCAAATTAATCTTTCATCACCAATAGTAGATACATATTCTGAGATAGCATTATTTCAATGTAAACTAAAAATTTTACACAGAAAAGAATGTAGCAGTTCCACAAGGTGGCCTTACACTTCAACCTCCTCTGATTTACAAAAATGCACATATGGCAACACACACTTTAGCACTGATTTCTCCATAGAGATCTTTGACAGTGAATACTTTGTTCAAATACAGAAAATATGATCCAATTGTACCATAACCCACTGAGATAAAACCTGTACTACATATATATAGTAGTTTCAAAATGAACAATTCTAAAACAAAGGCTACAGGGATGCATTTCTGAATCTTAAAATGCTCTGATGCTAATCTGCCATAGGGCTCCAAATGATGAAATGTCTTATCTGCAAATAAAATCAAAAGTATGAGATATATTGTGAAAATTCCTTCACTGATAAGTAAAGTAAACACACTGTTGTTATTACATTAGAATAGTGAGCAGGAATAGTCCATAGCAGAGGAGCCACAAACAAAAATAGATTGCAAGGCCTCCCTATCCCTTACACCGTGGCGACTGTGAACCATACACTAGTCTACTCATCTCATGAGTAGTACTCACTAGTCGCCGCGCTAATAACCCCACCTGAACGGGAAACTCTAAAACACAAGCGACCTGAATCAGATACAGGTAGGGCAGGGTTTATGGGCATCCCTTCACATTCGCAACCTTGGTTAATTTCTGGTGGCTAGTCCTTGGGGCCCTTTAGTCAGAGTTGGCTAATAACTGGAGGCATGAAAAGTGATCATGATCACTTGGTGCTGAAGGTATTGGGCTGGGAGGAAGGCGAGGTGTTGTTGGGGGATGGGGATGGGGAGCATGATGCAGAGGTGGGGGGGGGGGAGACGACTTCCCTAGTCCTAATGACGCCCTCCAATGGAGGCTAATTGACACGTCACGTGCACCGCGTAAGCAGGTCTCGCTATTTCTCGCGTCTTGTGATGGATGTGGCAGTTCTCACGAGACCTCGTAGAATCTCGCGAGACTTAGCGCCGTCCGTTACACCTGGGTGGCATCGATCAAATCAGGCTGAATGAGTATGACGTCATCAATCTTTAGTTATTGATACATGTGCATGGGAACCCAGAACTGGTGTCTGGCCATTGTTTCCTGACCGGGCTGTTATTAAGGGCGTAGCGTCAAGGGAGTTCCCCTTCAAAGCCAGAAGAATGCAGTGAGTTCACACCCGCAATGTAGTTAGCATAACAAACCCATGTTACGGCGAATTACAAGAGCAGTGTTGGCATGCTGCTTGTCCCAATGTCACATGAAGTAAGGCAGCCTATCAGAGTTGTAATTACCATTCAATAAGTAGGCCCCCACCCTTACAGTCGTATCCAATTCTTGTTGATTTACCTAGGCCTACATTTACACATGGAGGGATGGATATATAATTTACCAGAATAACTGAGAAACATGTTAATTGTTTCAGATGTATAAATCCTCTTCTTTGGTATGTGTCTTTTTCTCTTTTGAATAATGAATATTAAGACTAACCTGAAAATGCATGCCTACATAACAAGCTTTATGTCATGGCAGATACGACCATTGCTATAGAACAGTACTGGACATGCTGTATTCAATGGGGGGATGGAATACAATGTGGCCGTATTCAATGGGTGTCCGCCATCTTGGATTCTGAACAGATCTGAGCTGTGTTTCTCTATTTTAAAGCAAATTAACCCAGTAGGGCCATGACATAAATGCAAATATCAACTCCCATGGAATATTTTTGCATCTTATTCCCCGAAGTGAGTCTGCCCGCATTCAACTCGGCCTATAAGGTCTCGTTGAATACGGCAGACTCACTTCGGGGAATATGATGCAAAAATATTCCATGGTCGTTGACATTTGCTTATATAGTGGTCAGCTACAAGGGGATACAGTAATTTCAACACTCTCAACGCGAATGATTGAACGTCTGGCCGTAAATATCGACAGTTTAAGTTGAGGAAAGATTACCTGAGATTGATTTGCAGTAATTTAGAGCCTTAAATAATGCATGATGAACTGACGTGTCACTGTTCACTACTCAGCTTACCGACTACCCTAAAAGAATATGGGGTAATATGGTTTAACTCTGGAACGAGCAATGGTGTGAAAAGCAGAGATCCACCGTTTGGCGTAGGTCTACACCATTGGCAGCATAGCAACATGTGAGCAGTATATGACATTGTCACACTGTCCCGGGTTTAGTTTTGCTACCGAGCAAATATATATAGGGTTGACACGGGATACATTACCAATCGATCAGATAATTAATTCCCTCCATTTACGACCTACTAGGCGTCCATACTGAGCCCTATACAATTCACCAGGGGCACGTTTCTCGTGATACTGTTCTAACCGCTTAATAAAGGATTTTTCCAGAAAAGACAGAAAAATGAAAAATATAGAAAAAAACTCGTTGATCACATCATAGGAATGGTAATAATATCAACTTTGTCATAGATAGTAATCTGATTTGTAATAACATCAGATTCTCATTGCATTTTCGAAATGATATTTTAATAGTGTCTTTGTGGCATTTTCATATATGGGGTCTGTGGCATCCTCATGAGCTCAAGCTCATGAGTTTGCAACAAATAAAAGTGAAAAAATTGTAAAAAAATAAATCTTTCTTTTCTAATAATTTCTCAATTGCAATGGAAAATATAGGTCTTCGGGAACATGCACAAGAAACTTTATGATATAGGTATGAATCTTTCTTGGGAAATTATTATCGTGAAAATAACTTGTAAAATGATAGTTTTCACTATTGTCCCTAAAATTGGAATATTTTCTGATAAAAGGGCCTGTTGCTAAGCAGCCATTAGGAATAGAACAAAATGGATAGCACCATTAGATTCCTTGGCATTGATTTAGGGGGGATAGGTAACCTTAGAATTTTCTTAGGATGATTATTATCGATGCTAGGGCCTCCCACAGTTTAAATCCTCCTGTACTTCATATGGCTCCATATGACCCCATATGGCGTAACTGACGCGTAACGGACACTCTGAACATGGTTGTTTTGTGACATTGAGATAAAAACATTGTAAATATGCAGAAAATGCACATTTTTGAATTCTAAAAGTGTCTATTTACATCTACAGAAAGTTCCCAATCGTCCCGAGGCATTTCCAAGCACCTCTCCACCTAATTTGTATTTTCAAATGTTTTTCATAGAAAAAAAGTAAGAGATTATTATTTTATTTGTATTTGTAAAGGATTTTTCCAGAAAAGACAGAAAAATATAGTAAAAACTCGTTGATCACATCATAGGAATGGTAATAATATCAACTTTGTCATAGATAGTAATCTAATTTGTAATAACATCTCTTTCTCATTGAATTTTCGAAGTCACACATTTAGAAGCCTAGTTATGGCCCTATTAAGTGGTATAGTGTCAAAAATATCAGATTTTTCAAAATTGATATTATAGCAATTTTCTAATATATGGGTAGATATCTTTCAGAATCCATGCTTACTAAACTAAATTTAAGCACCAAATGCCTAAAAGACATAGCTCCAGTTTTTTAATGGTTATATAGAATTACATAGGAATTATATAGGATTCATAAATTATCATATGTTTAATACATCAATTATCTCAGTTTAATTAATTTTTAATTGATACAACTAAATTTACTAGCAGAAGATCTGTAGCTGACCACCTGGTTCAAATATGCAATTGTTATATACCAAATGAAAGGTCTTGACGAGCTGTAAATGAATATACCAATAACTAAACATTTGTACGAGCGACTTCCGAACCGTTTTGTAAGGATGGGTCACTTATAGAGTCTATAAGATTTTCCTATAAGCGACTCTCACTTTATCTGAGCCAGATTGAACATTGCAAATGCATGGCAAATTTGGAGCTAGCATACATATATATGTGAAGACCCCATGACCTGTTTGCAGCACTATAATAATGATTGATTTTCTCAAGTAATTCTAAAAGTCCATAACTCGATGATGTAACTTATGGTGGCCGTAAGGTGTTCGTAAGTTAGCCCCATAGCCGAGAAACGCAACCCAGTTGATGCTTTTCTAACCCTCTAGAGGTCGCATCTTGCTTCATCTTCTCCTTTTTTTCTTTTTCTTTCTTTTTTTCTTTCTTCTCATGATGCACCATTTCAGCTGCGCAAGTAACTCGATATTGGTGCACAGGCCCATTTGCAGCCCTGGCAAGTAACTCATCGGCACTGAATTCATGCATCATGATGACCATTTGACATGATATGGTTTAAGTGATACATAACAATCTGAGACATTGCTAGTGACATAGCTAGTGAATGTGAAAATGTCACATCACTCTTGCATCGCTTCACAGACTGGCAAGACAATGCATCATCTGTTTGCACATAGGTTGAACCCTGTGCTGATTAGTAAAACAACCTAGAGCAGTTCCCCCCTTCCCAGGGCATTACCCCCTCTAACCACCCAAACTATGAGCACTTCATTTTGCTGCTCTGGCGTCTACTCAGCTGCTCGGTAGCACCAACGAGGTACCCCCCGGTGTTGGTGGTGCAGGCAAGTAATTTCATTCTCTACCCTGGCACCGGTAGATGCCGGTAGGGGTTGACAGCCGGCGGGTGGTGGTGTGTTAGTGGTGGGTGGTGGTGGGGTGGGGGTGGGGGTGGGGGTGTCGTCCTCCTAGTGCTGCTTTCCGCCGGTAGGCAGCGCATCCAGCTGTCTCCGCCACTCACATGCAACTCGCCTGGATGAGCGGTGGGAAGCCTCCCGGGACACTATCCTATACCCAACAGACGAACCATTTAGGGGTCAAATGAAGCTCTGGGGCTTCATTTTCTTCATTTACTCAGCTGGAGCACAGCTGCGGCAGCGAGCAACTCACCGGCACTACATTTATGCATCATGACAAACCTCAAGAGTGCATCACCTCAGGGGATCGGCATGATGCATATATATGCACCCCGGAGAATCAATTGCTTCCAAAGGTTGCATTCATGTATCATGGTATCAAAAGATCATTTGTACTAATGCACTGTGTTGGTCTTAATGAGATGCTGTTTTTCAGCACGTGGATATGTATGTGAGGTACTATGAATGATACCCTGTAACCGTGAGGGCATTGTCCCTTTTGACTGACTCGCATAGTACACTGTTAATTTGATCCTGCGTGTTTTCCATATATATATATATATATATATATATATATATATATATATATATATATATATATATATATATAAATATATAGTGAATGTAATTGTAAATCCCTCCTTACGTCAAACTTTGTTAATCTCCTGGTTACACAGACCGGTTAACTAAATTGTCCTTTAGTTTTGGCCACGCGATATCCCTATGTACCTCCATTTTCTGGCCCTGTCACCTAGTATTGCCATGAAATAGACCCCATCCATATGGCTTTGAATATGGTCAAATCTGATCGGTAACTAGATCCTCCCGGTCGGGCTGACATACGGCCAAGGCGGTGTCCCCTCTCCACTTCGGCATCACTTTCATTAGCTGAGGCCTAATTTCATTAGAAGGCATGTCGTCTCAGGAGCAGCTCCTCAGCCGCTCACTATCGGGAGGAACCGCTCCTTTTTAGATATGAATATGATTAGGTTTACCCCTGAGTGGGCTCTGATACTAGAGTTATAGCACGTCCCTCAATGGGTCAAAGACCTCTTCCACGGTGGTAAACACCATGGGAGAGAATATATTATACCTTCTGTTTCTATTGTATCTTGTTATATACATTTTCAAAGACTCTTTACATAGAAAACAAGTATCAGTTCTATGTATTATAGCATTTGGATTATAATATTTTGGGAATATGATGTTTAGGATAAGTGGACCAACTACCGTATGAAGCAGAAACTAAGGAAATAGTAGGGATATCGACAGAGTAGTAGAAGCCCGGATATCTAATCCCAGATATACGCACAGGGTGGGAACCAAGAGACTAATGACTGGGCAGCAGAGATGTTTATTTGCAGAGAAAAATGGTAGTGGCAGACTTGGGTAATAGACCATCAGCTCATAGGACGATGGGTATGGAGAGGTGCAAACAGGGGTCTGCATAGCTCGAAAAAAAATGCCTACGTAGCTGCAAATAGGAATATATACAGTTAGTGCCGCAAATTGGAACCTTCATAATGGAGAACCCTACATAGCTGCCAATAATGGTGCAAGTGACTGTTAATGGAGACACGTTCAACCAGATGTGCACAGCTGCAAACTGTGTCCTACATAACTGCAAACAGGAGAAAACATAGCTGCAAACATGACTGTAGACAGTGGGCCAGATGAGGTGTAGGCAGGTCGTACAAACTGTGTACATAGGTCCAGGAGGACGGGAGTAAATATTGTATAACTGCACAGTAGCCATTACCAACACTCCTATAGATGAAGTACCAATGGGGCAGGAGGAGTGGTCACCCAATAGGCGCTCCAGCTCTCCACGTAGGGACATTTCTTCCTTCCAACTACGCCATATAGTAGTTCTGACAGAACCTCTAACAACGCATGTCCTCTCTCTCTCTCTCTCTCTCTCTCCCTCTCTCTCTCTCTCTCCCTCTCTCTCTCTCTCTCTCTCTCTCTCTCTCTCTCTCTCTCTCTCTCTCTCTCTCTCTCTCTCTATATATATATATATATATATATATATATATATATATATATATATATATATATATATATATATATATATATGTATAAGCATCTTGAGAAACTCCAATGTTCAGGAGATGCATGGGACATAGACTACGGCTCGGGTATACTCGCTTTTACTTTTCATTCACAGTATAGATTAAGCGTGTGATGTTAATTCTGTGGCTATGGTAGGAAAACACTTGCAATAGGAGTTAGACCAGTGTGGTTAAGCTGGAAGAGGCTGCATAGGAGACAATGTATGAGGAGCCTTCTACAGTACCCTTCAAATCGTAATACAATACCCACACAAAGCCTTGTCAGAAATGCCCCTCTATAGTATGCCATCTCCACTGATGCTCTGAGGCCTGCCCCACTGGACCCCTGACAGAACTACGCCGCATAACGCAATGTCACAAGTAGAAGTATCGACAAGACTATACAATGCATAGCCTCCTCCTGAAGGCGTATGTAGTGACGTTCAGATGCTTTTCAATCGTTGTATTGGCGTTGCCTCTGTCTGCTACGCGGTGGTTGGGGAGCCCTAGTCATGCGGACCTGCACCGATCTCTCTGCCGTCTCCCTTGACAACGCGCACATCAAGGTTTGCCGATCGTTTGGGGGCAACTGTGGCTACTCTCGGTCCTGCTGCTAGAGCTATGGACGGGGTATAAGGTGGTGTCGATGGAAGTAAAGGCAATGTATTGCGTCTGCTGGGTGGCCTATTATATGTGGGTAATGCTCTCTAATATATGTGAGCTGCTGTAGGGCCTATGCAGTACATGCCATTTGGTGGGAAATAGCTATCGGGCTTTCCCTCTCTGTCAGTTGGATGGCATGAAAGTAAGAAGGTGACAGGAGTAGTCCTGAGCGACTCAGAAGACAACTGAGTGGCAGAAAGAGCAGTGAGTGACAGAACGAAGAATGTCTAGTAGGTGGTTTCTAGGTGGCAAGTGGTCTCGTAACATCACTACAATACACTTACTGTGGATATGCCATTGGAAGAAATAATGAGTGTTCTTTCAGGAAAATCTTCACATTCTCTCTCTGACTTCACTTCATGTATTGATGATTTTTCATGGGGGGATAAGGGAGGGACTATGAACCACAAAAAAAACACTGGCACGCAGGTCTGAGAGGTAAACTGGTCATAAGCTTGCTCTGATATCCACTTGGTGTGCCTGATGCTCTGGCATGTGGCTTTGGATTTTCTTCAGAAAGGTTCAATTGCCCCCCTACTCTCTTGGTAGACATAAAAGGCAGGGTGGAAATGACCAATGCTTTGGTACCATAAACCCACATGGGTACAAATACTGATAATACTGATGTAGGCTAGTCAGTGAATTAGCAATGAAGTAAAATCGTCATTCATTATGAATGCATAACTATACTAATTAGGGTGCCTGATTAAGCTAGTCATTTTACTACAAGCTAGATCCTGCAGGTCAGACGTGCACGAGCCAATTCCCTCAATGTTCCTTCCAAACTAATCTTACACATACTCTCTCTCTACCCTGGTGCTAGTCTGTTGGAGTGTGTGTGGAGCTTCAATATTCTGAACGTATACACCAACACTAAAGCAGCCCGAGACACGGAGGTAACAAGGGGTCCATGGTTAGGAGATTATGTTAAGGATTCAATTGAAAATTTAGAATCTAAGATCTATGATCAAGAGGCCCGTGTTAAGGATGCAATTGAGAGGATTCAATTTAGGATTTGTCATCTATGATCAAGATATTAGGGTTTCATATTTAAATTTGACGATCAATTCTGAGTTTAATATCAATTCTAAAAGCAGTTAAATTGCAGTGCGTTTCCCGGATTAGAAATTTATCCCATATTTTCGGCAAAGTAAACACAGCAAAGCTGTAATGCCGTGCATATTCATATCATGTTCTAAGAAGTATAGAATTGATTTACAACATTTTTAATATGATAGTAGATCAAAATTTTCAGAACAAATATTATTTTAATACGGAATCTAAAAGCCCTTCATATGTTGTGTGTTTTGCAATTTATTAATCTATAACATACTTTCAGGAAAGTAAACACAGCAATGCTGTAATGCCGTGCATATTCTTATGATGATCCAAGGAAAAAAGATCATTATATATGAACTCTATGGCCTTTGGAATGGACCTATACTTAAATATATGCTCTGATTGTGGTGCTTCCTCGCTCTCCATGTAAAATCCTGCCCCATTGCTATAGTATGGAGTAAACCTATGCCTGGATTAAAATATGCAAATAAGGAATGTGTGTGAGGGTTGGGAGTAGTGTGGTGGTGGTATTGGTGGTGGTGGTGTCACAATGGTCACTAACATCCATCTGATAACTTTTGAAGATCAAAATTGACCATATATGGCCTGGATCCCTGTGATTCCTTAAACCAAGATGGCCGACACACAAGGAAAACAAAAGAATTAGGTAGTGGAGGTGTCCTAATGGTCACTAACATCCATCTGATAACTTTTGAAGATCAAAATTGACCATATATGGCCTGGATCGCTGTGATTCCTGAAACCAAGATGGCCGACACACAAGGAAAACAAAAGAATTAGGTAGTTGAGGTGTCCCAATGGTCACTAACATCTATCTGATAACTTTTGAAGATCAAAATTGACCACATATGACCTGGATCCCTGTGTTTCCTAAAACCAAGATGGTCGACACACATGGAAAACAATAAAATTGGGTAGTTGAGGTGTCCAAATGGTCACTAACCATAACTTTTGAAGATCAAAATTGACCATATATGACCTGGATCCCTGTATTTCCTAAAACAAAGATGGCCGACACACATGGAAAACAACAAAATTGGGTAGTTGAGGTCCCCCAATGGTCACTAACATCCATCTGATAACTTTTGAAGATCGAAGTTGACCATATACGGCACATGGCTATTGTACTATAGACCAATGGGAGGCATCCCTGGCATATACTGCGGAGTCGGGGGCTGAAGGTGTTAGTCAATGTGCCGTCGGGGTCTAATGGCGGCCCCCAGCTGCAGGGATGAAAGTCAACAATGACAAAAAACCTTGAAAAAAGGAAACAACTTTAAATACACTGTATATGCCCTCCAATCCCATCCATAAGTGTGTTACAGGGTTCGTGTGGTTGGGGGGGGTGCAGTAGGGGTTGTATAAGGGTGTAGTTTGTTCTCAAATAACAGGAAAAGCTGTTTTTCAAGATGTTGTTCAGATACTATACCTAAAATGTGCACATTATGGCCCTTTTGCAGAGTATGACCTAGGATCCCTTTAGAATGCTACTGTATAGCTGTTTTCTAAGGTCTTGTTCGGATAGCATACCCAAAATATGCACCACCTGGTAGTGGTGCTTTTGCACAACACGACCTATGGTCCAAGTACAATGTTAAATGTATGGAGATGGGTCAAATGGTGCAGGGAATATATGACCAATATATGTACATGGTGAAAGCATAACGCGCAGAAAAGGGGTATACTATCCGACACTCTTCTAGCATAGAAACTATAGCTTGCTGCTAAGACTACACTGAAGAGTGGAACAAACACTAATATAGAGGGGGAAATTTTCAAGGAAAAACTTGAGAATCCTTGAAAACCTTGAACTACATACTAGCATGCTGGCACTGTATGCAGTGTTGTGGGACCTGACTGTGTGCATGTATGCAACCTCTGGAGGTAATTTGTGACTCCTTTATCCTGTTTTCAGAGGATTTTCAAGAAAACTTATTTTTCAAGTATGTGAAAAAAAACCTTGAAATCAAGGAAAACCTTGAACTCTTTCATCCCTGCAGCTGATAATGGCTATGTGAGCTATATGGCCTGGATCCCTGTGTTTCCTAAAACAAAGATGGCCAACATATATGGAGAACAATAAAATTAGCTAGTTGAGGTGTCCCAATGGTCACTAACAGCCATCTGATAACTTTTGAAGATCAAAATTGACCACATATGACCTGGATCCCTGTGTTTCCGAAAACCAAGATGGCCGACACACATGGAAAACAATAAAATTAGGTACTTGAGGTGTCCCAATGGTCACTAACATCCATCTAATAACTTTTGAAGATCGAAGTTGACCATATATGGCCTGGATCCCTGTGTTTCCTAAAACAAAAATGGCCGACATATATGGAGAACAATAAAATTAGCTAGTTGAGGTGTCCCAATGGTCACTAACATCCATCTTATAACTTTTGAAGATCAAAATTGACCATATATGGCCTGGATCCCTGTGTTTCCTAAAACAAAGATGGCCGACACACATGGAAAACAATAAAATAGGCTAGTTGAGGTCTCCCAATGGTCACTAACATCCATCTGATAATTTTTGAAGATCTAAGTTGACCATATATGGCCTGGATCCCTGTGTTTTCTAAAACAAAGATGGCCGACACATATTGAAAAAAAAAAAGAATTAGGTAGTTGAGGTCTTTCAATGGTCACTAACATCCATCTCATAACTTTTGAAGATCAAAATTGACCATATATGACCTGGATCCCTGTGATTCCTGAAACCAAGATGGCCGACACACATGGAAAACAACAAAATTGGGTAGTTGAGGTCCCCCAATGGTCACTAACATCCATCTGATAACTTTTTAAGATCGAAATTGACCATATATGGCCTGGATCCCTGTGTTTCCTAAAACAAAGATGGCCGACATATATGGAGAACAATAAAATTAGCTAGTTGAGGTGTCCCAATGGTCACTAACATCCATCTGATAACTTTTGAAGATTAAAATTGACAATATATGAGCTGGATCCCTGTGTTTCCTAAATCAAAGATGGCCGACACACATGGAAAACAATAAAATAGGCTAGTTGAGGTCTTCCAATGGTCACTAACATCCATCTGATAATTTTTGAAGATCAAAGTTGACCATATATGGCCAGGATCCCTGTGTTTTCTAAAACAAAGATGGCCGACACATATTGAAAAAAAATAGAATTAGGTAGTTCAGGTCTTTCAATGGTCACTAACATCCATCTTATAACTTTTGAAGATCAAAATTGACCATATATGGCCTGGATCCCTGTGTTTCCTAAAAAAAGGTGGCTGACACACATGGAAAACAATAAAATAGGCTAGTTGAGGTCTCCCAATGGTCACTAACATCCATCTGATAACTTTTGAAGATCAAAGTTGACCATATATGGCCTGGATCCCTGTGTTTCCTAAAACAAAGATGGCCGACATATATGGAGAACAATAAAATTAGCTAGTTGAGGTGTCCCAATGGTCACTAACATCCATCTGATAACTTTTGAAGATTAAAATTGACAATATATGAGCTGGATCCCTGTGTTTCCTAAATCAAAGATGGCCGACACACATGGAAAACAATAAAATAGGCTAGTTGAGGTCTTCCAATGGTCACTAACATCCATCTGATAATTTTTGAAGATCAAAGTTGACCATATATGGCCTGGATCCCTGTGTTTTCTAAAACAAAGATGGCCGACACATATTGAACAAAATAGAATTAGGTAGTTGAGGTCTTTCAATGGTCACTAACATCCATCTCATAACTTTTGAAGATCAAAATTGACCATATATGACCTGGATCCCTGTGATTCCTGAAACCAAGATGGCCGACACACATGGAAAACAACAAAATTGGGTAGTTGAGGTCCCCCAATGGTCACTAACATCCATCTGATAACTTTTGAAGATCGAAATTGACCATATATGGCCTGGATCCCTGTGTTTCCTAAAACAAAGATGGCTGACACACATGGAAAACAATAAAATAGGCTAGTTGAGGTCTCCCAATAGTCACTAACACCCATCTGATAATTTTTGAAGATCAAAATTGACCATGTATGGCCTGGATCCCTGTGTATCCTAAAACAAAGACGGCCGACACATATGGAAAACAATAGAATTAGGTAGTTGAGGTCTTTCAATGGTCACTAATATCCATCTGATAACATTTGAAGATCAAAATTGACCACAAATGACCTGGATCCCTGTGTTTCCTAAAACCAAGATGGCTGACACACATGGCAAACAATAAAATTGGGTAGTTGAGGTGTCCCAATGGTCACTAACATCCATCTGATAACTTTTTAAGATCAAAATTGACCACATATGACCTGGATCCCTGTGTTTCCAAAAACCAAGATGGCCGACACACATGGAAAGCGGTCCCAAGACTCCAAATAATCCAATGCCACGCCACTTAAAACTCCTAAAAAAGTGCATCATACTTATGTGTACATGTATACATAAATATACATGTAGGTGGCCTTTAGTGGGTTAATAGTCAGTGGTGCTGAGAAATGCACCACCAGCAGAAGAGAACCACATGGTACTGGGGTAGGTGGTGGCAGGCAGGTATGGGGCCACCACAGGAGCACAGCCACCACCACTATTCAGAGGTGGGTGGGGGGGGGTATTTATACTATATACCATGGCTCTGCCTGAGGTGTCCAGGGCTACCACCACTCTGTCCCCAGGGTCTACAATAACAGGTCCACCAACACCACCACTGCCACCACTTCTATGCTTGACTGATTTGCAGATTTTAATCCAGGTATAGGCATACTCAATACTGTACCTATGACAGGATTATACATGGAGAGCGAGGAAGCACCACTATGAGAGCTTGTATTTAAGAATGGGTCCCCTCCTATAGCCGTTCATTCCTAAGAATGAACGGCAATTAGCACCGTAATCAGTGTGCCTGATTCCTTTTTTAGCAGTAGGTAGTAGTGAGCTTGGATTTACTTCAAAACAGTGGCTCTCCTTTGACGGCAACAGGGAGGGGGAGATTGTCACAGAGTATGCAGGAACCAGTTTGCATTCTGCCTTACCCCTCCATATATACAAGTGTGTAGGGCGCCTCCTTTCTTTGGGACTGGATACCTTTTAATTCCATAGAGTATGGCAGGTGAAAACCTGTTCTCAAATGATAATACATGGCAATGGGGAGCACCTGAATAGCATGAAATAGATTTTGAATATCATATCTTACTCATCTCAGTATTCTCGTGCAAAATGTGGTGTAAATATATGTGCGACGTCATAACTTCTATGCCATTTTGGAAGATAGGTTGTCTGCCTTATTGGCGAGAAACTCTTCTCTTGGAGGGAATTCACACTGCAACCTGGCAACCACTTCACTCTCACTCATGCAGTTCTATATCTACTCTGTCTTTTCAGGTCTTATCAGTGGAAAAAGGAGGGAGGGGCCATGAAGGAACCTTTGTGTGAGGCCATAGAGAAACGCTGGGCATTGGCTTCCTCTGATGTCAACTAGGTACACCAAGTATGCCCTGCCTTATGTTCGGCCTTTTGGGGTTTCCTTGCATGCTTCTAACATGGACTTGCATTGGGCTGGAGGAAAGGATAGGCACATAATATCCAATGCTTTGGTGTCACTGGCAACAAACATGAGTGTGACTACAAGTGTGTAGTCCTCAATGAAGGACGCACTGACCATTGGACCTTTCAAATTGTGCTACATTCAATATTCCTGTATCAATCACTGTAGGCTAGTCAGTGAATTAGCAATGAAGTAAAATCGTCATTCATTATGAATGCATAACTATACTAATTAGGGTGCCTGATTAAGCTAGTCATTTTACTACAAGCTAGATCCTGCAGGTCAGACGTGCACGAGCCAATTCCCTCAATGTTCCTTCCAAACTAATCTTACACATACTCTCTCTCTACCCTGGTGCTAGTCTGTTGGAGTGTGTGTGGAGCTTCAATATTCTGAACGTATACACCAACACTAAAGCAGCCCGAGACACGGAGGTAACAAGGGGTCCATGGTTAGGAGATTATGTTAAGGATTCAATTGAAAATTTAGAATCTAAGATCTATGATCAAGAGGCCCGTGTTAAGGATGCAATTGAGAGGATTCAATTTAGGATTTGTCATCTATGATCAAGATATTAGGGTTTCATATTTAAATTTGACGATCAATTCTGAGTTTAATATCAATTCTAAAAGCAGTTAAATTGCAGTGCGTTTCCCGGATTAGAAATTTATCCCATATTTTCGGCAAAGTAAACACAGCAAAGCTGTAATGCCGTGCATATTCATATCATGTTCTAAGAAGTATAGAATTGATTTACAACATTTTTAATATGATAGTAGATCAAAATTTTCAGAACAAATATTATTTTAATACGGAATCTAAAAGCCCTTCATATGTTGTGTGTTTTGCAATTTATTAATCTATAACATACTTTCAGGAAAGTAAACACAGCAATGCTGTAATGCCGTGCATATTCTTATGATGATCCAAGGAAAAAAGATCATTATATATGAACTCTATGGCCTTTGGAATGGACCTATACTTAAATATATGCTCTGATTGTGGTGCTTCCTCGCTCTCCATGTAAAATCCTGCCCCATTGCTATAGTATGGAGTAAACCTATGCCTGGATTAAAATATGCAAATAAGGAATGTGTGTGAGGGTTGGGAGTAGTGTGGTGGTGGTATTGGTGGTGGTGGTGTCACAATGGTCACTAACATCCATCTGATAACTTTTGAAGATCAAAATTGACCATATATGGCCTGGATCCCTGTGATTCCTTAAACCAAGATGGCCGACACACAAGGAAAACAAAAGAATTAGGTAGTGGAGGTGTCCTAATGGTCACTAACATCCATCTGATAACTTTTGAAGATCAAAATTGACCATATATGGCCTGGATCGCTGTGATTCCTGAAACCAAGATGGCCGACACACAAGGAAAACAAAAGAATTAGGTAGTTGAGGTGTCCCAATGGTCACTAACATCTATCTGATAACTTTTGAAGATCAAAATTGACCACATATGACCTGGATCCCTGTGTTTCCTAAAACCAAGATGGTCGACACACATGGAAAACAATAAAATTGGGTAGTTGAGGTGTCCAAATGGTCACTAACCATAACTTTTGAAGATCAAAATTGACCATATATGACCTGGATCCCTGTATTTCCTAAAACAAAGATGGCCGACACACATGGAAAACAACAAAATTGGGTAGTTGAGGTCCCCCAATGGTCACTAACATCCATCTGATAACTTTTGAAGATCGAAGTTGACCATATACGGCACATGGCTATTGTACTATAGACCAATGGGAGGCATCCCTGGCATATACTGCGGAGTCGGGGGCTGAAGGTGTTAGTCAATGTGCCGTCGGGGTCTAATGGCGGCCCCCAGCTGCAGGGATGAAAGTCAACAATGACAAAAAACCTTGAAAAAAGGAAACAACTTTAAATACACTGTATATGCCCTCCAATCCCATCCATAAGTGTGTTACAGGGTTCGTGTGGTTGGGGGGGGTGCAGTAGGGGTTGTATAAGGGTGTAGTTTGTTCTCAAATAACAGGAAAAGCTGTTTTTCAAGATGTTGTTCAGATACTATACCTAAAATGTGCACATTATGGCCCTTTTGCAGAGTATGACCTAGGATCCCTTTAGAATGCTACTGTATAGCTGTTTTCTAAGGTCTTGTTCGGATAGCATACCCAAAATATGCACCACCTGGTAGTGGTGCTTTTGCACAACACGACCTATGGTCCAAGTACAATGTTAAATGTATGGAGATGGGTCAAATGGTGCAGGGAATATATGACCAATATATGTACATGGTGAAAGCATAACGCGCAGAAAAGGGGTATACTATCCGACACTCTTCTAGCATAGAAACTATAGCTTGCTGCTAAGACTACACTGAAGAGTGGAACAAACACTAATATAGAGGGGGAAATTTTCAAGGAAAAACTTGAGAATCCTTGAAAACCTTGAACTACATACTAGCATGCTGGCACTGTATGGAGTGTTGTGGGACCTGACTGTGTGCATGTATGCAACCTCTGGAGGTAATTTGTGACTCCTTTATCCTGTTTTCAGAGGATTTTCAAGAAAACTTATTTTTCAAGTGAGTGAAAAAAAACCTTGAAATCAAGGAAAACCTTGAACTCTTTCATCCCTGCAGCTGATAATGGCTATGTGAGCTATATGGCCTGGATCCCTGTGTTTCCTAAAACAAAGATGGCCAACATATATGGAGAACAATAAAATTAGCTAGTTGAGGTGTCCCAATGGTCACTAACAGCCATCTGATAACTTTTGAAGATCAAAATTGACCACATATGACCTGGATCCCTGTGTTTCCGAAAACCAAGATGGCCGACACACATGGAAAACAATAAAATTAGGTACTTGAGGTGTCCCAATGGTCACTAACATCCATCTAATAACTTTTGAAGATCGAAGTTGACCATATATGGCCTGGATCCCTGTGTTTCCTAAAACAAAAATGGCCGACATATATGGAGAACAATAAAATTAGCTAGTTGAGGTGTCCCAATGGTCACTAACATCCATCTTATAACTTTTGAAGATCAAAATTGACCATATATGGCCTGGATCCCTGTGTTTCCTAAAACAAAGATGGCGGACACACATGGAAAACAATAAAATAGGCTAGTTGAGGTCTCCCAATGGTCACTAACATCCATCTGATAATTTTTGAAGATCTAAGTTGACCATATATGGCCTGGATCCCTGTGTTTTCTAAAACAAAGATGGCCGACACATATTGAAAAAAAAAAAGAATTAGGTAGTTGAGGTCTTTCAATGGTCACTAACATCCATCTCATAACTTTTGAAGATCAAAATTGACCATATATGACCTGGATCCCTGTGATTCCTGAAACCAAGATGGCCGACACACATGGAAAACAACAAAATTGGGTAGTTGAGGTCCCCCAATGGTCACTAACATCCATCTGATAACTTTTTAAGATCGAAATTGACCATATATGGCCTGGATCCCTGTGTTTCCTAAAACAAAGATGGCCGACATATATGGAGAACAATAAAATTAGCTAGTTGAGGTGTCCCAATGGTCACTAACATCCATCTGATAACTTTTGAAGATTAAAATTGACAATATATGAGCTGGATCCCTGTGTTTCCTAAATCAAAGATGGCCGACACACATGGAAAACAATAAAATAGGCTAGTTGAGGTCTTCCAATGGTCACTAACATCCATCTGATAATTTTTGAAGATCAAAGTTGACCATATATGGCCAGGATCCCTGTGTTTTCTAAAACAAAGATGGCCGACACATATTGAAAAAAAATAGAATTAGGTAGTTCAGGTCTTTCAATGGTCACTAACATCCATCTTATAACTTTTGAAGATCAAAATTGACCATATATGGCCTGGATCCCTGTGTTTCCTAAAAAAAGGTGGCTGACACACATGGAAAACAATAAAATAGGCTAGTTGAGGTCTCCCAATGGTCACTAACATCCATCTGATAACTTTTGAAGATCAAAGTTGACCATATATGGCCTGGATCCCTGTGTTTCCTAAAACAAAGATGGCCGACATATATGGAGAACAATAAAATTAGCTAGTTGAGGTGTCCCAATGGTCACTAACATCCATCTGATAACTTTTGAAGATTAAAATTGACAATATATGAGCTGGATCCCTGTGTTTCCTAAATCAAAGATGGCCGACACACATGGAAAACAATAAAATAGGCTAGTTGAGGTCTTCCAATGGTCACTAACATCCATCTGATAATTTTTGAAGATCAAAGTTGACCATATATGGCCTGGATCCCTGTGTTTTCTAAAACAAAGATGGCCGACACATATTGAACAAAATAGAATTAGGTAGTTGAGGTCTTTCAATGGTCACTAACATCCATCTCATAACTTTTGAAGATCAAAATTGACCATATATGACCTGGATCCCTGTGATTCCTGAAACCAAGATGGCCGACACACATGGAAAACAACAAAATTGGGTAGTTGAGGTCCCCCAATGGTCACTAACATCCATCTGATAACTTTTGAAGATCGAAATTGACCATATATGGCCTGGATCCCTGTGTTTCCTAAAACAAAGATGGCTGACACACATGGAAAACAATAAAATAGGCTAGTTGAGGTCTCCCAATAGTCACTAACACCCATCTGATAATTTTTGAAGATCAAAATTGACCATGTATGGCATGGATCCCTGTGTATCCTAAAACAAAGACGGCCGACACATATGGAAAACAATAGAATTAGGTAGTTGAGGTCTTTCAATGGTCACTAATATCCATCTGATAACATTTGAAGATCAAAATTGACCACAAATGACCTGGATCCCTGTGTTTCCTAAAACCAAGATGGCTGACACACATGGCAAACAATAAAATTGGGTAGTTGAGGTGTCCCAATGGTCACTAACATCCATCTGATAACTTTTTAAGATCAAAATTGACCACACATGACCTGGATCCCTGTGTTTCCAAAAACCAAGATGGCCGACACACATGGAAAGCGGTCCCAAGACTCCAAATAATCCAATGCCACGCCACTTAAAACTCCTAAAAAAGTGCATCATACTTATGTGTACATGTATACATAAATATACATGTAGGTGGCCTTTAGTGGGTTAATAGTCAGTGGTGCTGAGAAATGCACCACCAGCAGAAGAGAACCACATGGTACTGGGGTAGGTGGTGGCAGGCAGGTATGGGGCCACCACAGGAGCACAGCCACCACCACTATTCAGAGGTGGGTGGGGGGGGGGGTATTTATACTATATACCATGGCTCTGCCTGAGGTGTCCAGGGCTACCACCACTCTGTCCCCAGGGTCTACAATAACAGGTCCACCAACACCACCACTGCCACCACTTCTATGCTTGACTGATTTGCAGATTTTAATCCAGGTATAGGCATACTCAATACTGTACCTATGACAGGATTATACATGGAGAGCGAGGAAGCACCACTATGAGAGCTTGTATTTAAGAATGGGTCCCCTCCTATAGCCGTTCATTCCTAAGAATGAACGGCAATTAGCACCGTAATCAGTGTGCCTGATTCCTTTTTTAGCAGTAGGTAGTAGTGAGCTTGGATTTACTTCAAAACAGTGGCTCTCCTTTGACGGCAACAGGGAGGGGGAGATTGTCACAGAGTATGCAGGAACCAGTTTGCATTCTGCCTTACCCCTCCATATATACAAGTGTGTAGGGCGCCTCCTTTCTTTGGGACTGGATACCTTTTAATTCCATAGAGTATGGCAGGTGAAAACCTGTTCTCAAATGATAAGACATGGCAATGGGGAGCACCTGAATAGCATGAAATAGATTTTGAATATCATATCTTACTCATCTCAGTATTCTCGTGCAAAATGTGGTGTAAATATATGTGCGACGTCATAACTTCTATGCCATTTTGGAAGATAGGTTGTCTGCCTTATTGGCGAGAAACTCTTCTCTTGGAGGGAATTCACACTGCAACCTGGCAACCACTTCACTCTCACTCATGCAGTTCTATATCTACTCTGTCTTTTCAGGTCTTATCAGTGGAAAAAGGAGGGAGGGGCCATGAAGGAACCTTTGTGTGAGGCCATAGAGAAACGCTGGGCATTGGCTTCCTCTGATGTCAACTAGGTACACCAAGTATGCCCTGCCTTATGTTCGGCCTTTTGGGGTTTCCTTGCATGCTTCTAACATGGACTTGCATTGGGCTGGAGGAAAGGATAGGCACATAATATCCAATGCTTTGGTGTCACTGGCAACAAACATGAGTGTGACTACAAGTGTGTAGTCCTCAATGAAGGACGCACTGACCATTGGACCTTTCAAATTGTGCTACATTCAATATTCCTGTATCAATCAGCTGGAGTGGAAATCGGTAATTCAGAATTTAGCTGGATTCCGTAGTGTGGTCAACGTCTTTTATTTTGACATAAGGCTGTGAGAATAAATTTCAGACTTTTAGGGAATTGAAAGCTAGGTAAATAGTATACTTCTGGCAACACACATTGATTACGATTTTCAAAAAAAAAAAAAAAAAAAAAAAAAAAAATAGCGACAAAAAGAATGGGTATGATGGGCTTCAATCCATATCTACGGAATAGATGAAGGTTAAGTTTAGGCCATTGGCCTATGTTGCCATTGACATTTCTGTTCTATGTCATTGTCTATGTCCTATGTCATTGCTGCATGACTTAAACAACAAATGGGCATGTATGCACTATTGGCCCTTAAAGGGTTGCTCCTTTCTTTGTTTGTACTATACTATAATGACACATGTTATCTACCTGGTCTATCAGCACGAGTTATGGGTGGCTTTGAATGAATTACAATGTAGATTCTCTCTTTGTGAAGTTTGTGGTGCATACAAAATATTCGTGCAAATGCAAGTCTGTAACTTTTCTCTATGTTCTATTGTAGCAGAATCGGGGTCCAGTTACCATATATTTAAATATGCAATTGACTCGAGTCAATGGCATAATGAGGTATGATGAATGATAAAGAAAATATTTTAGTTATTGGAATACCAAAAGCATCCAGATTCTTTGTCCTATAACTCTATCATCCAACGACAAATGTGCAGTGGGCATAGTTTGAAAGACACCATCCTAACTTTTCCAGAGGACATCAATGTCTTCAGCAGCTGTAGTCAGAGACATGGGAACCTCACTGCCATAGTGCCATAGTAGCTTGTTTCATAGTCATATAGTGCAGCCTGTCGACAAGGGAATGAGCAAAAGATGGTTTTACACTCTCTTTGATGTAAATTCTCATTACTTCAAACTCGGATATTGAACTTGACAATTACCCTCATCGCGATAAGGGGAAAAGAAGAAAATAGTACCATAATTATTAAGGTAACGACAGGAGCAGACATTAATTGTGACCCCCAGCACCCAATCAGTTACTTATTACTTATTACTATTACCGACTTTGTCTGTATTCTATTTATGTTGTGGTATGATAATTATCAGATGGAGTTGCATTACACATTATAGGTATGAGGATGTGAGGATACCTTTATCCATATACAATAAGCTAGGGATGCATGTATGATCTACATGTATATGCACCGACATTTGTAAGTCAATGATTCCCTTAGAGCAATATATAACGCCGATATTAATTATTAATGACCACTGCGGCCCTACACAAGAGGGGTCCATTATGCCCCTTGTGGAGAGATAAATATGCTCAATCAATAAAGGTCATGTTGATGGCGGAGTGCTGAGTCGGCAGATCGATGCAGTGGCATTCAGAGGATGGCGAGGGGGCATCTTGGATGCATACCAAGCCGAATTGCTAATTTATATCTAGGAGTTAAATGATCCCGCCTCCAACGACAGTACATAGGACAACACCCACAGAGAAGATGCCTGGGGAGGAGGCTGTAGCTATTCTGCAATTCATGTGGAGGTCTATCTATAGGGCTCTATAAAAGAGCCCCTCTTATTACACAACTCTAGATTTGTAGGCCCACTTCCAAGGAATCCTCCAAGTCATGCTGTCCGAATGTGCACCATGCAGAGGGCACTCACTGAGATAATAGCAGAGCACCACAATCAATAGGGCCCCAATGAAGGTCTTACCAAGGGCGTAATCCCACTCGGTGATCTAGGCGGGCTATGTCTGAGCTGCTCAGGGTAGGGGGAGCAGCTCAGACCGTGATTAGCCCCCTCCGACCGTCAGTCTGCCTGTGGTAACTAGAGGAGTTGTCTGTCTCCGTGATGATGAGCAGCCCCCCTCCAGCTCCCCTACAGCCACCATTGGCTGCAGGGTAATGGAACCAATCATCCATGGATGCGGTGAGCAGTTCCTGTCCAGTGAGCTGCTCACCACTGTGAGCTGCTGGTGTTTGATTCTTGTTTATGTTTTTACCCATGGCAGTGACATCAACACGATAAAGATGATGTAGCATAAGAAACACTTCATACGAAGTGTTCCACTGGGTACAGGAACAGTATCCTGCGCTGATCGACTAGTCATATGGAGATATCAGATAGCACTTAGTATAGGAAGGACTCAGAGTGATTTATAATGATTCAAAGTTGCTTCATTGTCGACATTATTCTGTATTAGTGGCATGAATCAATATTATACACGGCGGGTGGATCGATGCTGACAATGTTTATGAAGTAAATATCAACATTAATTTTTACCCAACCCCTACCTTCCATAAAACAAAAGGTGGAAATGCTTTGAAATTGTAGTAAGTAAGAGATCCAATGCTACCCAGCAATAGATGAATAACTGGCTAAGATCTAACCTGGGTAAGGCTCTTTTAACCAGCGTTGTTGCTATGGTATAAATCTATAAAGATGAGTTGACATGGTGGACATGAGATGTCAGTTACACCAGATGTCTATATGTCGGTAGTGGGGACAGTGGGAAATAGAGTGTTCCTAGTCCTCCATCAGTCTGCAGTGTCCTTCTTCCCCTGGGCCCCTACCTGCCATATGTCCCTGCTCCAGAGCCACCAACAGGACGACAGAGACCACCCACACACCCCCCCCCCCCACCAATGTCACCAAAAGAGTGATTCATAGAAACTGACGATAGAGAATTGTTATTCCCGTGAGGGTCCAAACATCACACACTCCCCCAATGTCACCAGAGGGAGGTTCATAAAAAAAAACTGGCGATTATAGAACTGTTATTCCCGTGAGGATCCACCCGAGTTGATGACTGCAGGCTCAATCATACAGGGAAACCACAGATAAGTCATCAGTTTTTTTTAACCTGGTGGTTTTGGTTTTTAACAATAGTTAGGTAAAATCCCATGTCGAATATTTGTCGGCATTCGAGGGTAGGGGTTGCTTTTGTTATCGATTATTCTCAAAACGTTTTGTGAGAAGCAAGAATCCCGCCCGAGAAAATGTTATCATCCCGGGTTATTATCAAGCATAGTTCCAAACCACTTCATTATAATCACCAAATCCTCAATTAGCACATAGAGCACGGTCAATATATCAATACAGCACGACCAGTGTAAACGTTAATGGAGCCTGAATGGCTGAAGATCAGCATTACATTTCTTACTAGAACTATTGGAGGAAGCCGTCGTCATGACAACCCTCCTCAGCAGACGACATTGCCAGATAGCGGCCATTGCGCATGCGCGGCCCCTGGAAGACGGCATATGCCCCTCAATGGCCGTCAGGGGAAGCTCTCCGTCCAGTGGGGCGGCAGGCCGGGTATAGCTGCGGGAGATGAAAGGCTGACAAACCATCAGGTCAAACCTGAAAATTTTCGCGCCATTAGATCCAGGCTGTGGCTACACTTTTCTGTGATAAGCCTAAATAATCTATGTGGCGTATAAGGTCTGGTATAGGGCTTCTAGAATGACAATCATGAGCTCCTCATAATGAGGAGAATAGAAATAGTTCCAATATCAATCTTAATTTTGTAGACTGGCTTCAGGGGATAGGACAGGGTGTCCCATGCATGTGCGGTCACTGGAGGTGAAATTAATCCTCTATCCAATGTGAGTTGTTGCCACCGGTGCAGCGGCTCGGAATGGTCAGTGAGGCGGATATCAGGCAGGGTGGATGGAATGACGACAACTATTGGTCACCTGTACTTCAAAGATATCTCCCCCCCCCCGAACCCCCTCACCTCCAACCCCAACCCTGGAGGAGATGGTTTCTGTCCCTTTACGTATTCCACCCCATGTAATGCTGTATGGGGTTGGGGGGGGGGCTGGAAATTATTGGGTCAGGTATCACCCGCCTTCGTGCGCTGGTATCACTTTTATAGTAGCATTAACGGAGGCTGTTACAACAGACTACGGCCTGCCATTTAATATGCAGGGATGTAAGTCTTCAGGATTTATCAGGATTTCCTGATTTCTGAAATTTTTGAATGACATTTACTTTCATTATATGAGTGGTAAGCAGGGCGGTTTGGAAAAATTAGAAGGCTTTTATATTAAGTAAATGTATGGCTTCCTGATTTTTGCCCATTCCTGACGTACATCCCTGAATATGTAAGAACTGGTTAAGCCAAGGAAGCTTTCATGGTATGGGGATGCATATAAGGGAAGAAATCCTATCAACAAAAGTATAGAATAAAGACTGACCAAATTGATCACTTTTACCAGGCACCATTTAACTTCGCCTCTTCTAAGGATCAATACTCTCATAAATAGTACATTTATTCTTTTGGAATAGAATCAATCCTATTTTGTTCAAAGCCTAAATCAATGTTCTTTGTCTCATTTTGATCTCTCTGCTTGATAAAACACCATCAGACACAGACACCACCCTAACTCTTTGTCTTGCATGTTCTCAATGTGACCTTTTTTCTTTTTCTTTCTTTGGAAACGCCCTTGGTGTTGCTGGAAAACATGGGACTAAAGCTTTCATTGCCAGTCATTGCCTTCATTGCTCGGTTCATCGTGTAAATGATGGTAGTGAATGTACTTGACCAGGTCGGACAATTGCTTCTCCAGGTCTTGCCTCAAGCCAAGCATAATCAGGAGAAACTCTTAGAAGTTCCAGTTGGGCCTTCCGAGAAAATCTTTTTTTTTTTCAGTGTAGATCTTGATAATATTTCTTCTTTTGTTTTGACGACTCTACTAAATCTTCCAGAGTGCTAAAGAACAGATAGAGGGACCGCGTAAACCACAATGTTGATATCTCCTGATCTAGAACACAAATCTTCCATAACTCCCAACAAGGAATCATCTTTGTCTTACAAGTCAGTCACACAGAATACTCAGGGGACTTGATATTTGCATCTCGTCTCATTGTCCCTCTTGAATCCTGTACTTTTGTCGACGTGATGCAGCAATTTCTCAGTCTAATCGCCATTTCATCAGTCTAATCACATCCTACCAATCATTTGAACTGACGACCTTTTTGCAATGACAATAGACAGTCAAAGCCCAAAAGGAATTCCCAAAATAAGGCACTTTAAAGCATTATCTGTGTCCTATATTTTCCAATCGAAGACAGTTCCATGCGACCTGCTTTAATTTAGCAGCATTTCCTTTGGCAAATTTGGAAAGAAACGCCCAGTTACCTCGTCTTTCTACAAAACATTTCCACCATTTTCTTAATTCTACCTCTGAAACAAAATAAAAAGATGGTCAAAAAGGATGTTACAAAGAGTATTCGTCAGCAATTGTGACCTCTCTTCAGAAGCGTCCTTCACTCAATGGCCAACAAAAGAAAGAAATCAGCCCTCTCATCTCGTCTCATTGTTCCTCTTGACCCACGTCTGAGACCTTTTGGGATTGGAATAAGGGCCTTTGTTCTAGGATTGATTGACCCCTTCAGCCACAAAGACTGCGGGGGAGTGTCAGCCTAGGTCGATGTGGATGTGTTTGTGTCCACTTTGTATATATATATATATATATATATATATATATATATATATATATATATATATATATATATATAGATAATTGATGACGACAGCCACAGATCGGTTCTGACCCAGGTGTTGTCAGCAAAGTAATCATCAATCGATATTGTTCAATGATCAGTTCTAACGTCGGTAGTCCACTAGGCCTCTGTCGCAGAAATTTGTATAGGAAACGTATCGCTTAATCTTGCGGCAGAGGCCAAGTGGACTATGGACTTTATCAACAGAAAGTGGATAAAACGGTCGCACCACTGAGAGTTGGTGGTGGAAAGATCCTTTTTGCAAGGAATTCCTAGTTATCAAATGACGACCTAAATGCATAGGGAATAAGGACAAAATGCCTTTTAGAATTCCCTTATACGTTTACGCGTGATGATTATACCTTGATTTTTACAGTTACTCACGGGTTTCACATGATCCTGTATTCTCACGCAGCCCAATTTCTCGCATTTGCTGAGTGTATGTATGGGGGAGTGGTACGTAAAACGCCCATTCCCCATTTTTGTACCCAGTAAGGAGGGATACACATATGGGGACTGAAAGTATGTGTGGGAAAGACCATTCGCATTTTTTTAAGAGAAGGCCAGACCATTCTATACTACAGGAATTAGTATACTCTGTACAACAAGTATCGTTGCCTCTCCATGTCACCACTGAGCACCCCCCCCCCCACACACACACACACAATCCAGCTCCTCATCCTCACACAACCATGTACACGTCGCCAATTGTCAGGTGAGAGACAAAAGAAGATGTATGAGAGTCATGGTCACAGGTGGAAGCATGGCTCATTGCTCCCTAGCTCTATCGGGACAGACCTTACTCCTCGGATACCCTCTCCGCGCTAGACCGTGTGGCTCGACAGATCTAATTGCTCCCCATCCCTAAAAGGCTGGCAACTCAACACCGACCTCGTTATTTCGCCATCGTGCCACGAGCCGTGCCACTGCCAAATACGGTGTAGTACGGCCCAGTCAATCTCTGCATTATCCTGCTCCGGTATGGCATGGGGCAGGCAAGCAGCGGAAGACTGTATTAAAATTTTTTGTGTCTTTTGTAGCGAAAATAGCAGGGAATTTTGATAGGGAATTAAACCGTCTCCTAAAAATCAAATTGGGGAAAATTTCCATTATTTTAAGATCATTTTCTATTCTGTTTTTTAAAATGACTTCATTGTCCTCTCATTCTTAGGTGATAAAGTTGATAAATTCATTTTTCCAGATTTAGCAGAGAAATATATTTTTGTTGGCCTGCTCATCAGCTGCTGAATAAACAAAACAAAGTTCTGCTTCCATATGTTTATTCAGAGGTAATTCCTGTACACACTTGGTGCGTCATAGATTGCTTGAATGGGTTTACGCCAAATTATGTGTACTTAAGATGAGGGGCTTCTCACAAGAGGTAGTTATGGATACCACCACACCCCAAATGAAATTATATGTTTCAGACAACCCAAGACTGCCCAGTAACAGTTCAGCCGACCTAAAAGTAGACAATATTAGGCAAAATACATAATACGCAATGAATGTACTTGTAATTGTCAGATTTCTATAAAGGCAAATGCCTTTAGTACTGCAGTAGTAACCAATACCATCTTCATAAGAGATTGAGTGAGTGAGTAATACATGTTTAACGCCATTTCGACAGCTAAGGTCATATTCATGGTGAGAACTACATAACACAATTTCACAGAGGGATGTGATGGTGCCCGCACATATATGCACCACCCACATCCGAGGGGATATGAAAGGCAAGATATAGCCCCTTTTAAGTAAGCTAGGGAAGCCCTTCATAAGTGATTGAACAACCTTATAAATGATCATACCATAATATTTCACTGCCCCTTGAAAAAAGAAACTGACTCTGAGTTGATTGAGAATAACCTGTGACAGGAGAGGTGAGGTGGTCAAGTAGGATAGTTAACAGAGAAAGAGTTCTGAATGTGTAACCTAAATCTGCATGGGATTGCTTTGTTTATAGCCGCATGCTAACTCAAGTGTATTAATGATACAAGGCAGTATATTTTGTGTTTCATATCATGAAGAGGCTAAATGGGAAGTTGTTTTGCACAATCAAAATAAATAATTTTACACCAATCTAAACGCCAAGTATAATTTGGATCATACCGATCATTGAAACTATCTGTAACTCGGTGAGCCGGATCTTGTGCCTATCTTACCTTGCAGCATTTGGATTAAAATGCCAAAGAAAGATTTCAAAGCAACTTTAAGTTGTTTCTGTAAGTTTTCATCTGACCTGTATTTATTGTTTTAAGGGGTACATAACGCGTCTGTACTATTCATTTTCAAAATCAATGTGGCCATCACATTACTACATTGTGATGTAGAGCTAAATACAATCTTAACTTAAATTACATGCTTACCTTTAACTCATGCTCCTAAATAGAGCGGCATGATAGTTCGTTTAACTCAATAAGATGCCAGAACATCCCCCAAAGTACTACAGACGTTCCCCGAACTGCATAGCAATATGCAATTACATACCAATGTTTGCCCAAATATGCAATCCATCAGATACATGTATATAAGGGACTGTGTCGGGTATAACGCCTTGCCATGAAAAAAGAAAGAAAATAGCCTAAACGAGTCCATCACCTAGGTCAATGGTTGTGGGTGTTAGACCAAAATAAAAGGGATGGAAGAAGGGAGAAAAAGAGAAAAGCTCAATGTAAAAGCATTTTGCAAACTACAGGATATGCGGACGTGCACAGAGTGTTGTTGGCCCAACACCTAGATGTGGTATGTGGGCTGCTGAAGGTGGGACCCATTCTGTATAACTACCACTGATCACCCAACCCGCCTCCGCACGGGGGCGCCGCATTGAGTGAGCTGCTGCTGTGCGCCATGATCAAATATTGGCCGACGAGCTGCTTATAGAGCTGCCCACAAACCTCCTCATAGCTGCCCCGGGACCTGCTCCTCACCAGGGAAGCTGCAAAGGGGTCGGCACCAATTTGATCAGACCCAACCTTACCAAGCAATGACGCACTCACTTCCCTCCCCCTCCCACAACCCCTCCTCTCATGTATATACATCCCCGTCCAGCTTTTCAAATTCGATTGGTTTTATGGCGTTATTTGCTTTTGGCCCAGCAAACCTCAAATGAGATTTACTTCCATCCTCCCCCAGACGCCCCCACTGGCCTTTTTTTTCTGAAGGCCTCTCTGTTCACGTATCCTGGTCACATGGGGACCCCTGGGTAAGGGTTCATAACGGAAGTGACGTCATTCTCCCAGCTGGGCGTCTGCGTATACGCATGGGGGGAAACTTAAGAAGGGAAAGAGGCTGCTGCGAGGTTCCCCTGGTGGGTTGAATACGACTCCTGTGAGACAGTGAAGATCCCTCTACCAGGTACTGAAGGGATACACTTGTATAGCTAGATAGACGTAGGTGTCATCTAGTATTCTAGACCATTGCACTGGTGATTCCTCTCAAACCTATGTGGAAAATGTCAATTCTATTGTATCCCCCATGGGAAGGTGGAATAAATTCTATATTCTTATTTATGAAAGGTCATTTAATTTATTAGTACATCATGAAGTTGTTCTTGGTGCTTAGAATTCATAATAGATTATGCAAACACAAGAGAGGCAGATGAAGCATTCTACTAGTATATTATTCTATGGATTGGTATACTTAGGTGGTGTGCTATCGACATTCTTTGCCGTAAATGCCATTTTAGAAAGTACCCAATGAGTCATTCCCTAAGGGCTATTATGCAGATTAGAACCTATCTATTAACTTCGGCCTACAGAATACAAAGCTCCCTTTATCATCACCTCAGACCCAGGCATTTATGCTCTGACGCCGAGGAGAAGTCACTCATAGCGACTCAGAAGGATAACAAATCAGACCGCTTCACATTTTTCTTATACAGAGTGAACAAAAACCTGAAGATATATAAGGCAAAAAGCAGTATCACGAGTATAAAGCTTGTGAAGTCTAGTCTTGTACATCAGTTCGCCATCCGTTACTCCATTACTGCATCCGCTATCACGTATATATCCAGCACCACAGTATATAGCTACAACCAAACTGTATACAGGCCAAGAATGATCATTTTTCTTGGTAACAGTCTTAGTCTGAATATTATCAAGGTTTGAAGCATAACATGTATGCATAATTTGGCTCTTTAATACTAATCTAGTACGGCAATATTAAAGTTGATTTTACCAATTACCATAAAATCCTATGGTCAGCCCTATTTTACTGGGCGAGGTCGTGCGGCATATGAAACACCATACCTATGGAGGCCTAAGCTCATCAGCGCCGTCCACGTCTGAGCACTACATCAAAGAAGATGGGATCCCCGGGAAAATTAATTCAGGGCCGGTGGGAAAGGAGATTGGGAAAGAGAGTAGCAAAGGGTGAGTGTGTGTGAAGCAGGTGTTGACCAACATAAATAGGGAGAAGAAGAGAAGGTGAATGGTGGAAATGAAACTGAAAGTGCATGGACAGAGAGAACATGTTCAATGGAGTCAGATATTCAATGAAAGAAAACATTAAAACAGAGCCACTACGGATACGTTATTGGCATATCATCCAAGCATACAGAATATGCATGCACGACTTGATATAGATGTATTCAAATAATTTCAATTGTAAATATTACTACACATCAGTATAGTACAGAACCCACATACTTCCACGGGTTATCCCTAGGCCTTGCTACAAATGTACAAGGATTAGCTTAAGAGATGTGCATCAAGGGAGTCGTTGTAAAGCCAGATCAGAGGAGACCGTGAGAAAGGCGTGCCCCTAGAGAGTAAGGGTGTGAAATCAAAGGGATCAGTATGACAGGATTCAAAACAGTAAGACGACGCCCCCTGTAACAGCAGTCCTCCTCCACCTCTCCTATTCTAACCCCTCTAGCTATAGCTCTTCACTCCTCAGTCAAACTATTCTTTACATCCTGTCAGTCCACCCCTCAATACAAGCCTCCCTCATGTCTTTGCCATCCCCCCTTGCCCTATGCATTGAAAATCGTCCTGACCCTGGACACATGAACCTCTGTATCTGCATCGCTACCCTTAGAAATAACCTTACAAGGAGACCGCTCTCGCCACCTTCTCACCTTCCTGCTTCTCTGCTTCTCCTGTCAATGCATCCCCAGCCACCTCCTTGTCTTGGTTGTCATCCTTTAGGCTGATTACACCCTTGTGCGCCCATAAGACTCCCTAGGCCAGTCCTCACTTCACTGCAGACTAGTGACCACTCGTGCATCCTAATCCTTCAGCCTCACTCAATCCTCCCCTTCATCATATAGACTAGATCTGAACATGGCGGATGACCATAGGAATAATTTACACAGGGAATCTGATTGCATCTAAACCTTCCATTACACAAGAGGGTGGCATGTCCCGACAGGCGGGGGAGTGTTCTCAACTAGTCTATAGGTAAAAGCGGCAGGAAAAGGGACATTCTTAAAAGTTTTGGGTTTTAGCGCATAGCATTTGTGAAATTACCTACACTCCAAAAATGATGTTTAGTTTTTAAACATGTTTAGGTCTAAACACGTTCAAAACCTAAATATATAGGTCAGTTAGGTGTCTCACCGACTACACATTTAGGAATTAAACACTTTTCTTCTAAACACCTAAACATTTTTACTAAACATGTCTATATGTTTAGAGTGTAAAACGTATTGAATACTAGGTGTTTAGATTTAAACATCACTATGTTTATATATAAACATATATATACTTGGATGTCAATTACACACTAGGTAGCAGCACTACCTTTGAATGGACTATCTGCACCCAATCACAATCAATTGCTATGGCAAATGTCCCCAAACCCCATGTTACACATGGTTTCATTTTATAGAAAATCATCAGAATAGAAACAGGAATAGAGAATTTACTAAATTTATCTTACTCCAGCATAATTAGTGTAAACTAATCAATTAGTTTCATGATAGACATCTATTTCATGTTATTTGCTAACGATATTTGTTCTTTCTCAAGTCTCCCATTCTATGTATAGGCCCTACACTGTATATGTATTTATAAAACGGCTGGCAGTGCTCTGCTGCACAGTAGAAGTGACCTTGAGTGCATTATAGGAGTGTAGTGCACACCTCAGCAAGGTCACCATAGCTGTAAACAAGTCAAGGGCCAATAATTGGTCTAGACATACCTTAATTGGGTGATTAATTGTTCGGAATGAAATGTACAACATTTTATAAAGACAATAGACAACTCCTTCTTCACATCTTGACTGTCTGTTGTCTATAATGCACTCAGATGCATTCGTGCATTATAGAACAACAGACAGTCTCGATGTGAAGAAAGTCGTTGTCTATTCTCTAAATATACCTGTGGCTGACTTAGCACTTGTAAATACCTACTGATGTCCCCCAGAAAGTAAATGAAAACAAACAAAAAATAGTCCTTTATTTTGTCAATGCATACATCTGTGAACCTAAATTTCCATCTAATCATTTCTAAAGACATCTAACCTAAACTTTCCTATCAGAAAATTCTAAACCTCAACACCTAGATATCTAAACACTTAAGGCACATTCCAGCTTAAGTCTATCTTTCCATGTCCTCAAACGCAATTGGTTCTTATATTGCTATGTAATGTATATAGCATAATGGGAATGGTTTCTAATGAATCCTGAGGTCTCAGAGATATTTTTCATGTGCATAAATATGTTTACATGTGATAATTTTCCTGAAGTATATACATCAAATAATGGGCAAACAGTCAAAAGTGCCTGCCCTTATCTCAAATTCTCATTCTTGCAGCACAATTGTAAAATGATCTTTAATAGTAATACCTCACATATGTGGTTAGATGAAATCATTGTTATTTCAATTTTTTAATACTTTTTGAATTTTGAACCTGTGGTAAATAGACAATTTTCTATGAATTTATTTCTGATGTCATCAGATTTCAGTTCATTTCCGAACAATTAATTATAAGATACCTTAAATAAATGATCTGGATACCAAAAGTAATTTGTGTTTAGATAAAAATACATAGAGGATACTACTCAATGGCCTATGGCGTTTATACAAGGCATACATTTTAAGTAATTCATGACTGTACAAAGTTGTGAGTAAAACATAGATTTTTTAAGGGTTTCATTTCCGAACAGTTAATCAAGGGCACATACAATTATTTAGTAAATGAAATTATTCTCATACAACTCCCTCAATCATATCTATCTGTAAAAATATATTAGAGGGTGAAGTGAATGCGTCATGCTATGCCTTCAAAAACGACCCCCAAAAGATAGACTTAACATGGAATGTGCTTTAAGCTAAGTATATTGCTTAGGGGGTTAATGTGATTACAAAAACGTTGCAAGAATATGTTTAGAATTGTGTTTAGGATCTAAGCACCATTTTTTTGAGGATTTTTCCTGTATCCTTTTCATGTTCTTCCCCTCTCTCAGAGTTGCCATTTTCCCATCATTATTTTACAATGAAATCAACGAATTTGATAAAATATGATATGTGCCCTAATATTTCCTATATACATGTAAAAAAAGAGAGAGAGAGAGAAAAAAACACGACCTACCGACCCTAGTTCTTTGAGCTATGTTACTGGAAACACACTTTTTATTTTTCTTGGCGTCACTATGTGATACGACCAATATTTACGATTCGTCGTAATATGACTTGTTCTTGTTCTCCTTTGTCAGGGTAGAAACTTGAAATAATTGTGTGAAACATAGTTTTGTTTCCTGATTCTGTTTGGTAAGCCCATGTAAGTGTGCTGTGCTAGCATTGTGTAATCCCTCTACCCACCGTGATATCATGCATATATGGATAGGTATATGGCCACCAGGCACCATGTGCCTCTGGGCTATGTCAATTAATACCAAAGTGTCCATATGAATAACACAGACGAGCAACGGTATAAATGGCTGTGGGCATTGATCGGAGGTAGACAACGTTTCCATTCTTCCCCAACTTGATAATACTCCCTCTACACTCTAAAGCACAGTGATTTAAGTAGCACAAGGAGTCGGGGGTCGATTTCCCCAGTGGCCATCTACAGTGCTGCCCTCACTTGGCTAGAGCCTTAATTTCCTACTCAGACCCCAGTAATGCTCGAGATCGCTCCTGGATGGGCTCCTATAGAAAAAAAGAAGGACGGGGATAAAGAGGAGGGGTTCAGGGAGTGAGGGAGAGACAGAGGGGTCAGATGCTACAGTTCTTGTGGCACTGTCAGCAGCGTAAGGAGAGGCAGTGTTATCGCCACTATCTGTAGTACTGTCAATACCAGCCTACCCTCTATCAGTATTCACCCCTGGCAGTCGCTGCCACCCCATCCGCAAGTCCCACCAGATCTCAGGTCGATAACTCACGACTCAGGATTGTATCAATCGAACCCTGTGGGGAAATTAACCTGCCCTCCTCCCCCGCCCGCCGTCACCCGCCCCCGGCGCCGTCAGCACTGCTCCTCTGCCGACCCCAATGGGTGAACAGATGAGATGGAACAGTGGGCAATGAGAGGTTAGGGAGATAGGGAGATAACATCTTTTAGCAACGTATATCAGGCATAAGTGAAGTTTTGCACATGGGAGATACAATAATGCAAGGGCGGTGAAGGGGAAAACAGGCTTATATAGCTCAGGATGTCCCTAGGTATGGAGAACGATATCCTCAGTGAGATCCATCTAGAATGAACCTCCACTGACAAAACCCTTTTTCCGTGTTCAAAATCGTTTAAAATGTCACCATGGTCTGTTAGAGTATACTATTTCAGAGCAACATTTTTAAGATAACATACAATGAAATTTATAATAGGCACACGATAATATGCAAACCGCATGACTACGATAGATAAGAGCACATTCTGGTCCCATCACCTTATTCTATAAGGTGCCGAAGGCTAATAGACTGAATGACAAAAATAATGTAATCATACCAGCTGTCCCTACATCTAGTGAGTTATCCCTACAGGTAAATACTATTCACCCTCGGCGACTGCTCCATCATGTAGCAGAAAAGATTATGTATTTCCCTAAGAATTAAGCCTACCGTGCTAGTCATGTGCTTACCTATCTTTCTCTTCATACCTAACGAAGCATATGTCTCTTTATTGTTTGGTCACTGATTTTATGCAGTACCTTTCTTTTCATGATTTTGTTTATAACAGCTGTGATAGTTCAGATCGATGGTTTATCCTATATCACTACGCATTATGTGTACATATGGAACGTTTTCTGTTCACTCTCAGTTTGAATATGCCCGTATGCATATGTATACTATTACCACGACCACTTCGAAATGACAGTGTAACTGTCCATTCTAGCCTGCTCACTACGTTGCTGCCAGTAGAATGCCAGCTGAATATCACAATTTCGTTACACTACCACCATTGCAATGCCTATTAAATAAAACCAATTAACTTAACTTCTGCCAGTACAATGCCCCTTGAATATATTCAATTCACACAGTGCAAACCCTGCTGAATATGGCCATTTTCACTATACTATTACCAGTACAAACCCTGCTGAATATGGGCATTTCACTATACTACAACTAGTACAAACCCTGCTGAGTATGGGCATTTCACTATACTACAACTAGTACAAACCCTGCTGAATATGGGCATTTCACTATACTACAACTAGTACAAACCCTGCTGAGTATGGGCATTTCACTATACTACAACTAGTACAAACCCTGCTGAATATGGGCATTTCACTATACTACAACTAGTACAAACCCTGCTGAGTATGGGCATTTCACTATACTACAACTAGTACAAACCCTGCTGAGTATGGGCATTTCACTATACTACAACTAGTACAAACCCTGCTGAATATGGCCATTTTATTATACTACTACCAGTTCAATCCCTGCTGAATATGGTCATTTCACTATACTACTACCAGTACAAACCTTGCTGAATATGGCCATTTTATTATACTACTACCAGTTCAATCCCTGCTGAATATGGTCATTTCACTATACTACTACCAGTACAAACCTTGCTGAATATGGCCATTTTATTATACTACTACCAGTACAATTCCTGCTGAATATGGTTATTTCATTATACTACTACCAGTACAAACCTTGCTGAATATGGCCATTTCATTATACTACTACCAGTGCAGGTTCTATGATATTGTTGTGTATAGGCTGCAACTTAAAGCGGGGTATTAAGGTTAAAAACTCCCTGCTGAATATATCAACATTTTACCATACTTCCAGTACAGGCCATGTTGAATAAAAGCAATTTCACTACACAACTACCAGAATAGGCCCTGCTGAAAATCACCATTTCACTATACTAACCTGCATAATGTTATACTAAGTAACTAGTATAGAAAATTTCAATATTTCCTATACCATTACTGACATGAGCCATGCTCTTCAACATTCATTGTCCCATATTGGTGCTACTGCCATTGAAATCTTATATACATTCGATATAATATGTATAGTTCCTTCAATATGGTTAGAGAATCGTGCTGAGTGTGTCCATTTCCACTAGAACTACTGGTAAAACCATATTATATAGGCACTCCTGTGGTATGTGCCCATTTTCCTATACTACTAGCTGTACAAACTGCAATGAATACAGGCATATTCCCATAACTCAACAACAGAAAATCTAATGCATTTGAACTGTGTTACACTACAACCATTTTCCTAGAAAGGTACAATTTCAGGATTTTCCCATAGCAAAATACACACACACCAACGTCCATTGTAAGGGGACAGATCTGTCGGATCAGATTTAGAATACTGACACCACTTGTAGGACAACACTATCTACATTGGTCCTAGTGATGGACCTTTCAATGTGATAAGGTGTGTGCAGAATTTTACCGTGATGGTTGTCATGAGGGGATCGTTATGTTAAGCGCTTCTATGCCCGATGTCTATTGACAGAATAAATACTTTGGCGCCCATTCTAGAGCGAAAAGGGAAAATGTCCGCTTCAGGCTACAAGACCCTTCCTGCGATTCATACAGAACAGACCATAGGCATGTTCACGAAAATAACTATTTTTGTAACAGTAATTATTGGTTCCCAGGTTAACTTGGAATGATTTCATTCTAAGGTTTTGTATTCTGCGAATCAGTAGCACCCTGTTGTCCAAATTACCATTTGAAGATTTTACTAAATGTGCTTTTCCGAAAGATTTTCGGACGTTACCAGAAACACAGAACTTTGGCACTCTTTGTGGTCTTAGTAGAGGGACTGAGAGCATGCTCAGATGTGACTGAGCGTAAGAGCTATCGATGTTCCATCTGAAGGCAGTCAAATATCACGTATGGTCAGCTGCCGGATGTGTACTTAGCCAGCATTAAGGCTACACAGAGAATGTCTTCAGCCGGTCTTGGAAATCTTGTGCTGAACCCAAGTCTCTTCTCTCTACTCCAACCATACCTTATTTAATGGAAATGTTGATCAATTGGTGAAAAAAGTACAACTGGACATTCCATCTGTTGCATTATAGATTATTTTCGAGTTAAACTAATAAGCATATGTAATGTGTAGCCAGAAATGTTGTGCCTAGCGCCATTATGGTGCAACGATGCTTTGGTTTGGCATCATGAATCCTGCATCAAATAATAGCACTGCGTTCGTTACGTACATATTTTGATATTGATCTTCACTGAAATTCTTCGTCTGGGACCAAATGGGGAATATTTAAGTTATACAAAATGATGGACCAGTATTTTGTGTAATAGACCCTAGGTTATGTGCACAGGCTGTGCTGTGCTAAGTATGGTCCTACTGTGCTCAATCTGTGCTCCATCTAAAGGCTCCTTTCGGGTTTGGCTTGGTGGGAGAGTGGCCAGAAGGTGGTCACTTTCAGGTGGACCCAGTGCCAGACCTGATTACCCGGCTGTGGGGACGACAGGAGTATCTCAGAGCAGTGAGTGGTCAATGACCATCGACGTAAGGCTTCACAGGCAAAGACTGAGTGAAAGGGAATGGAGCGGGAAAATAGGTGCAGATGGGTGGCCAGGGATGTTGCCGATACGATGTGAGTGTATATATGTGGTGCCCATTGGGCTAACAGAGCATCGTTAGGGATTTACAGTGTCGTATGGGAAGGCCAAATCATAGGGATAATAACAAATGATGGGGGATGGCTTTCAAACTTTATTCTAGTTTACAAATTTGATGTCTAATGTTGATGTTGCATATTGTGCCTGAAATATTCCAAGGTTACTTGAATAAATTATGTATACTTAATTCATCTTGGTTTTATGTAAAGGAATATTTGCAGTTGGGGAAATTAGTAGTTTCTTGCAGCACACTGATTCAATTACTCTTGTCAGGAACGTTAGATGGGGGTACATACAAACACCATAAGATACCAAGGCACTGCAGATTATCCCGTTGGTGTATCACAAATTCAAATGGACATAACGCTTTTGAGTAATCATACCATCCTTTTTGAGACAGTCAAGGGGATCTAAGGGCTCCTATGGGAACTACATGTTATGTTTAAGAGGCACAATTACATGAGGCAGGTGAGAATGATATAAACACTTATTCAACTAAGCTTTGCGGATTATTGGAGTCTAAAAAATACAACACTTCAATACTACAGTGCAGTTAAGAGTAACACATGTTTTACTGGAAGGGTGTGCCTGCTATTCTAAGGAATATTGGCAGTGAATTTTGAAATCATAGCATAATATAGCATACTACGGCTATATTATGGGGGGGGGGAGTGTGGTATTCCCTCGAGGGCCCCAAAGCATTAGCAGCCTTTAAAGGGTTAAGAACAGGTACTAGTAAGTGGGACTTCTGATCCGTGACCAAGTGTGCAGACGGCCCAGACGGACCTGTTGGGCTAGTATGGTTAGGGCATTGTAGAAGAGCCATGACCAAGCAGTAGCAGGGGGGGGGGAACTCAGGACCATGCAGGCCGGAAACCCTGGGGGGGGGGGCACTTGTGGATATGTGGAGACCATGTCTGTACACAAACGAGCAGGAAAGGGGGTACTTTTTGGACCCTAGGGGCGGACCCACCCGGACCCATTGTAAGGGGGTTCTTTTGGGCCCAATTTGGGCAAAAGGGAGAATACTTTTAAAGGACTTTTCGATGCCGAAAGAATTTGTCAAATATTCCAATTAGGACCAAAGTTAGAGTTTGATATCAAAAGGTATATTTGAAGAGTTTGGTACCAAAACGCAACAAATCCATTTTGGGTGTTTTGAGATAATGAGATATTTTTCATTCCAAAAAATGGAAGAGGGGGTGGCCATTTTTGTGAGTTCCAATAAAACACATCCACATTTCATTTTGAAATCCTTGAGTCTTCCTTCAGGGATAAATTAAGTGGTTTAACCCCATTTTTTTCCAAAACGCAATAAATCCACAAACCGTTTTCTTCCAAAACGCCATAAATCCAAAATTTCTCTTTTTTGTATCCACATAATACCCATAAAAGTTAGTCTTTTTCTGTATATTTGACTTTCCTCATGTTCTTGGATATAAATGAAACATTTGCAAGTACTTTTTTTTAACATTGCTGGTTCTTTCATAATATATTTCTTTGCAAAATGCAATAAATCCTGTTTTGTTCCAAAATGCAATAAATCCATGCTGTTTTGTTCCAAAACGCAATAAATCCATCACAACAGCTTTCACATACCTTTCTCCTCACCAGCAAAGTTGGTTTTTATTTGGAATAAGGTTATAAAACTTACAAAACACAATGCTATGACATGTTCAGATCATTCAATCCATGGAAATAAGGTCATTTAGGAACATACATATCATGACAATGTTTGCCTTATTGGATTTATTGCATTTTGGAACAAAACAGGTGTGGGATTTATGTCATTTTGGGAAAAAAAGTGGATTTTAGGTGGGCCCTATGTGCCAAATGGTGACTGTTTTGGGGAAAAATGATTTTGCAACTTTTTTTCACCTACCCCAACCTATTGTTTTTAAATATTAACTCATATTTTTTTGAAAATGGTGTTTATTGCGTTTTGGAATCAAACTCTTAATGTTTTCCTTAAAATCTCAACATTTTATCAGGCAAATCCTCATAATATGGCCAGGAAACAGGTAGTTGGAATTTTGACATTTTTGGCTTGGAAAGGGGTATCTTTTTCCAAAAAATCTCAAAATATGGCCGGGAAAGGGGTAAATTTTATGTGAAAAATCCATTGAAAGGGTGCTCAAATTGCCAGTTTGTCTTCTTGCACTCTAACAGCAGCAAAAGGGGTACTTTTCCAAGCTGATTCCCATCAAAAGGGGTATATTTTGGTTGAAGTTCCCCCCACTAAAAGAGGTACCAAGTCAAGGGCCATGTATGTACATGGTTACTATTGAACATATAGGGAGTGGCCCCCCTGGGCAGGAAACCTCTGCAGGCAATCTAGGGCCATACAGAGAATCAATTTAGTCTTTGGTTTTAACCCTCCTGAAAACACCTTTTTCATAAATATTTTGAAAAAAATGAAAACAGAATAGGAAGGACTTCTATGTCAAGCATTAGATGACAGATAGCTTTTTTCTGAGCAGAAGGGATCTTCCATTTCAGACCATTCTACCCACCCCAACACCAATAAGGGTGTGCCTTCTCTATATATAGATATATCTATATATAGAACAGGCACACCCTAATAAACTGAAAACATAAATATAGCTTGAATTTATCTCGCTATTTCCAAAAGATACATACTAATTGCACCATTGTTCTACGGGCGCTTATCTTATTTGCACTGAACCTGTATTACTGGGATTTAATGGCTTTTTTTGTATAGCATATCACACTATATGCATAGCATGTCTGTGTGTGATGAATGTCCCCGCAGTTCATTGTATAGAGTCAACATATATTTTGTGGGGGTTCTTTATTGGGCATAGAAGCAAATGTCTGGTACAAAAGACTTGTGGGTGAGATGAAAATGGGTCACGCAGGTGTTCATTTCTCAATCTCCAAGCACATGGCGAAAGACAGGAAGGGGGAGGATGGTGTGACGGAGAGTGCTGTCATTTTAAATCCATGTAGTCGACAACATGATGTAGACAGATCCAATATACCCGTGTTAAGTGAGTCAGGTAAAGGGATGACCACTTAAACTATAGGATAACCTCATATTGCACCTCCCACTTCACAGCCCCTCACTGCATTAACTACACTTTGATTGAATCCCCCAAAGTGATCTTTCACTGAAACTTTAACTACTATATTGACAGGATATCCGATCCAACAGAAGCCATTACAGGGCCGGCTGTCTCCCCAGCGTGCCGCTTATGCAGGGAAATGAGGGAAACAGAATGTGTTGAATTTAAATGTCAAAGCATCAGCCCTGGCCATGGATGAAGGAACATCGCCATATTCAGTCTAGACATCAACAAACCTGTTTTCCTTACAAATGGGGTTTTAAATAGAATATGCTAAATTGACTAGAATAATTGCCCACTGCCCCATCGCTCAGTTAAAGTAGACTTTGAAATGTGAATTATGAATTGTGTTTTGGAAAGCAAATACACAAGTTCTGCCCTTGGGATGATGGAAATGGTTGCTGGGAGGATGAGCATGGTGAATAAAGCATATAGTCCCTCACTAAGTCAATCCTCCTGCAGCCGCCAAGGCAGCTGGGCTAAAGGCCATGCAGTCCCTGGCAGGAGCCACCTCTGGCCGCGCCTTCTCTATCCGCCTCAGGCAACCATGGCCGAGCACTCCCATGATTCCCTCCAGGCGTCTAATCCTTATAGTCTTTAGACTTAGTGTTGGTCTATTCTATAATACAGATGAACTGGGAGTATTGCAGACGTATGGGTATCATACTGATATGTAATCACACCCCTCAGGATTCACTACATTCCATACATTCTATACATTGAATAATTGTGGGTATATTCGATATCAACCATTGGCCAAGACCCTTACTCAATAGCTGTAGAACTACTGATCTCATTATTTAATCCGACTCTGCTTTGAACTGGAATCATATGAAATTCATAAAGTCAGCCGTATGGTTAACATCATTTCACCATGCAATATCTTCACCAACACGACCCTTCGCCAAGTCAATATGGTCATACACACGACATTCCTTCGAGCATATTTCTTATCCAACACAATAACAGATCTCTAGGAACTAGCCCAGCCATAGACATATGGATCAACACAACACCATATGAATAATCAGCCTTCTAAAGGGACCCACCCATCCTCCACAAAACTCCTTATAGATCCCAAACAGAACTTGCCATATACCCCCAACCCACCCATTGCAGTTCCACAATCACACCCTCGAGTGCCCACCACACATGACCACACTTGCTGCCATATGGAAAGGAGGGGAGGCTGAGGAGGAGGTGGAGACCCCCCCCCCCACCTTCCACTCCCCTTCCTCTTTATGACCATTTCATGCAGATGGCGAGATGAATATGAGCGTGTTGTTTTCCCGCTGCCTCGTCTCTCAGGGAGAGGGCCCGGCAGCGGCAGCATCCTGTCGTGCAGCCACCTAAGAAGTACCGTGGGAAAGTGCCCCTGGCTACATACATGCATACACAGCAAGACTTCTTTTACTCAACTGAAAGGAGGAGGGCTGAGGGGGATAGCGCAGCTTCTCAAGCTCCCTCCCCCTCTTCAAGATATCTGTCAAGTTTCAACAAAAATGGCCTCTGGAAAAACGCATTGAATGATTATTTCCGAACCAAAGGTCTATTAGAAGAAGGGTTCGAGCAGAAGTTGTAATCAAGGAGTGCATATAGAAGAAAGGCAGTGCTTTCATAGATTGAAAGGGGACGGGGTGATGATTAGCTGTGATAGCGGGTACCTTGATTAATGTAAATAATGAAAGATTTTAGATCACCATTAAGATAGTTGATATCAATCCTATGCATAGAATTGGGCTCCAACTCTATCTATCATAAAGGTTACCATTTGGACAGACGGGGTGACTTTGTTACTGACGATGTAAAAAATGGCTTTTATATAATATGTAATTATAAAAGCCATCCTTATATTATAAGGACTGATTAGACGAGCAGAGAGAGTTCCAAGTTGACATTGCCCGAAAAGTTTATCAGCAGGAGGGCTTCCAAACTGCAGTCTCTTACATGGTGATAGAGGGCTTTAGAAAAGGAATAGTGTCAAGAACTTAACCTTCCCATTCCATGGTCCACCCTCACGTTGTGAAGAAGGAATGTGAAAGGGAGGGGTCAAGGGAAAGGTCGAGATGAACTAGACAGCAATTTTCAATGAAAGTAGTCTAATGGGTAACCAGTTACCAATATGGTGGGTCATGGCAGTTAGAGTTTTAACTATTGAACCATGATATATACCTGTAGAACAACAGAACTTTATAGTCCTATACACGAGGATTTATGGTACTGTTGTTTATTGGCAGATTTCAACCTGTAATATACCAACTTCAAGGTTTTAGGAGTTTTCACATAATATGACCAATAATTTTGATGAGAAATAACATCCAACTCTCAGAATTCACTTTTATCCAACTCTCAGAATTCACTTTTGACTAAGATTTTAAAAATTAGATGATAGAATGCAAGCATAAGGGTGGTGCTGGTGGTCTTGATCTATGGCTCTTCCCCCTCCCTACCACACCAACCACTGCTACTCTGACGACCTCCCACCCACTCAAGAATGCTGAGGTGTGACTGAGTGTCCCCCCTTCCCAAACCCTTAGTACAGCTGTGGCAAAGTAAAGGTATATAAGTAAAACCCTAAAATGATCCTTTTCTGGGACATCTACACCCTCCCCCTCCCCTACCCATGTCATTAAGGACACACGCACCTGCTTGATTCTCTCCCCCCCCTCCCACTAGCACAACTCTGACAGCCTCTGTAAGCACCTACCAAGCCACTAACCCTGCCCCTGAGTAGCCTTTTTAGATGAAAGACAAAAATTTCAAAGACAAACCATGCCCCTGCCAACCAAGGACTATTGAGGTATGACTGAGTAGCCCCCCCCCCCAAAATCCACCAAGGACCCTTGCGGCCTAGCTGAGCACCCCTCCCCCACCTCCTACACCCAGTTGTGTGCCTACCTACCATCCCCTAGGCCTCCCACACCCACTGGTGGTTGTCTGATGGTGTCACCATCTACCCACCCTCCCCCTGCCTTCACACCCAACTACCCTAATTTTTGTGTTGTAATAAGTAGGTAATTATAGCTGTCTAGACCAATCAAACATCAGTCATAGCTTTTGCTGGTCTTCAAGGCCAACCCAACTAGCCATACTTCAGCTCATGTTTACTTTTTACAACAATATCTTACTTGTTCCCATTCATATACTTATCACCTCTACACCTATGTTGGATAAAAACATCATAAGGAAAAGATAAAGATTCATGCAATAGATTCCTCTACTTCTTTGATATCTAAATGCACCCATGAATCTAATCCAGAGCCACTACTCCCTGAAACAAACATGTATTTCATGAGGCCAAAAGTCAAAATACAAAAATGTAAATATCTCATAAACTGTCTATTAGAAAAGCATTTCTTACACATTCTCCTGATAAAGGCTCCAACAGTAGCAAAAAGGTCGATTTACTATAGGAATGTATAGAGAAAATGGACACCTCTTACAAACCTCTCTTTTTCTAAACCTTCCATATCAAATTTCAACAATCCCTGCAAATTTTATGCACAAAAAAATATAACTTTCTCACACTATTTTCAGATTTCCTGCATTTACCTTTATATCTATGCCATTGAGCACCAACTTTGTCTTATTTTTTTGGCCAAAACTCAATGTAAAGAATGGAAGGTCGTTCTGTATGGCCAGACAGCGGTAAAGCATGGCACGGCCCCCCATAATAATGCAATAATGAAGATGCCAGATTATAATTCATGTTCCTTAGGGCCGAGTCATTTATTGCCAGAGGGGGGGCTTGTTAGATATAGGGGGGCATTTTATCCTTGCCCAGCTTTACGTCGCATGACCTTGACAGCAAAATCAGTTAGAACTATTCTAATATTCACAATATTGCATTTTCTTAAAAGAAAAAGAATTTTGCAATTCAGGAGTTTTATAGTGAAGACTTAATACTTCATAATTAATCTCTTCATAATTTCCATGGGTGTCTAAAGAAAACTCAACCTAAAGTCACCTGAGGTTTTCTGTTTCCCCATTATTGCTGTACTTAAAAACAAATATTGCTGTCAGCATGGCAATGCTACACACCTAGATGGATCTCATGTCAGGAGATTATCAACCAGGTCGTGACAGACCCTGAGACAATACCGACCACTGATTATTATTTGTAGTGTCTAACATTACCGGCTGGCTGAGGTTCATTCTCCATCATTCATCATTGGCTGATGTATGTCATATGAAAATTGCTTGTGTATCATTATGCATACAGGGAAGCTCAATGCATCTTTCTACACTGATGCTGATATTCTGGAATTATATTCTGAATCAGATTACCCTAACGCACAGGGTATCAGAACTAGTTGTTCTGGTTATCTTAAGCAGAAACTTAATCAAGACATAATTAAGCGGTGTGCTGACCATTCAAGATAAGTTGGAATGTTGATTTATAAACACTTAAGTTCCAACGTGAGAGCTTCTTCCTTCCTTACACGCAACCATTGATTTTATTTGGTACACATTGGTAGGATTAATGTTTACGTCACAAAGAAATAAGCGCCATTCAGTATGGGTTGCTTTTAACATCCAGAGGGGGGCTCAAAACAACATTAAATGATTATCATCCATTTTTACTCTTTCTACTCATTTCAGGTCGTGAGTTGCTATGCTATAAAGGAGAAGAGCGAGGCACATTAACTCCTATTGAAAACTCAGGTAAATTTGCATTGAGTAACATGCAGTACGCATGCCATCTCCGACGACTATGTGCGTGCAAATGGTACCCGCATGACAAACAGAACCCACAACATGTCTCTGATTGTGATAGTATACATACGTCATGTAAAATGCTGGAAATGACAGGTAGGAACACTCCATCGTGAGTATTCTTAAAGGTATACATCGGTGCAAGAAAGTTAAGTTACAAATGCACTGAGGTAATGAAATTCCTTTTTTTTCTAGAAGAATACATGTACAGTGCACTGAAAACATGGAAGATCCGTAACTAGTCAGCGGTGACCACTTTAGGTCCTCAAGTTGACGATACCTAAAACTACAGCTTTAGGTAGTCAAAATGACTACTTTAGGTCGTCATCCTGATGACCTGAGTCATCAGGATGACAACATTGACAGTACAGAGTCGTCATATTGACGACTCAGCTCGTCAGGGTGAAGACTTAAAGTTGTCATTTTGACTACCTAAAGTTGTAGTTTTAGGTATTGTCAACTTGAGGACCTAAAGTGGTCACCACTGACTAGTTTCAGAACTTCTAGGTTTTCAGTGTGTATAAGACAATGTATCATAGTAGCTAAGCCCAACGAACAGCAGGGACATGCCATTTCGGCCCATATCCTATACAATGTACGAAATGTATAGAAGTATACATGTAGAGAGAAAACAATTAGGGCAGTGTAGCCTCTGCTAGGTATATTCTTATTGCGGTAGTCGGTAATACCATAATCAGATTGACACTTATATTATGGATAGCACGACAAGCCCCCTCCCCCCGTATAATGAAAACTTTACCCGCAAAGTAAAAGTGTGATTTAATCAATTCTAACCAAACAATCGTAATCCAAGGCAATGTATGCAGTTAACGTTCAATACACGAGACTAACACTATAATTATTTACTGTTCTTGACAAAATCACGATCTATTATCTTAATGCCTACACAACTGACACGGAACTGCTAGCACATCGGAATCGCAGTTCCAGTGTACAACCTATCTACATATCACCCAACATCCCACTGCTTGTCAACATGTTCAGATCATAACAGCACAGCACTACCCGCCTAAATAACATCAAAAACAGCACTACCTGCCTAAATAACACAAAAACAGCACTACCTGTCAATAGCAACCTGGCCACAGCACCGCCTGCCTAAATAAAATCAGAACAGCACTACCTGTCAATAGCAACCTGGCCACAGCACCGCCTGCCTAAATAAAATCAGCACAGCACTAGTATATCTGTGTCAATAGCACCCTGGGAACAACACTACCTGCCTAAATAACACCAGCACAGCACTACCTATCAATAGCACCACAGCACTACCTGCATAAATCACATCAGCACAACACTACCTGCCTGAACCACATCAGCACAGCACTACCTATCAAATAGCACCTTGAGCACTGCTTGTCTATATCACACCAGCCCTATACTACCTGCTTGTATCACACCGACACCGTCACAGCAACGTGTCACCAGCACAGCACTGCCACCAGGGCCCTATGCAGCTTTCTCTAATCATCTTCTATGGGCAGAAATCCAATGTGGGCCCTGCCACCCATGCAAATGCCAGAGGCGGTTAGGCCTGCTGAAGGCGACACTGACTGTGCGTGGATAATGACCGCAAATCAGCAGGAGGAGGTGGGGATGGGAGGGAGGGTGTCTGGGAATGGAGGCCACCGACATCTGCTTGTGTGATGCATGGGTGGCGATAGGTAGAAGAAGGCTGTCTGCAGCACATACTGTGGGAATAGTCACCAATAGGTGGTGTATGGCTGAAGCATATATAACGTACCAGCACCCCTTAAGGTTATCTGCAGCAATTACTGCACCTACACGGTGCTATGGACTGTCTGCAGCACCTGCTGTATACGGCTATCTGCAGCACCCACTGTATGAAGGGCCCCACCCACTGCCTACAGATGGACCATAATATTTATTTATCATTTATTTCTATGGAGAAAAAAAGGATGAAGGAGCACGGATGGTCCATCCATGAGTGGGGGATGCAGCCCACAAGGTTATCTGCAGCACCTACTTTATAGGACTGTCTGCAGCGCCTACTGTATAAGGCTATCTGCAGCTCTCACTGTGCAAGGTTATCTCCAGCACCTGCTGTATCATGATGGCTGCAGCACCTGTTGTACAAGGTTATCTGCAGCACCTGCTGTATCATGATGGCTGCAGCACCTGTTGTACAAGGTTATCTGCAGCACCCACTGTAAAGGTTATCTGCAACGCCTGCTATGCAAAGTTATCTATCTGCAGCATTTGCTGTATAGGACAATCTGTAGCACCTTCTGTATAAGGCCGTCTGTAGAGCACCCACTGTATAATGCTGTCTATAGCATCTATCAATGGTCACTGATGGGTATAGTTATATAATTATTAGTCTCCTCACCTACTTTTGGAACTCTGCAGAACCAATAGCTGGAAGTCCAGGAAGTCCAAATCATCTAATATTGTGGATATCTTCATTTATACTAGATATGTATAATCAACGTGTATTTTAATGCTGTGGCAGCGATTACATTGAGAATGTGCATTAGGCACTGGGATATTAAAGTCTCTACTGTGATTTTTTGCAGCACCTACTGTGGGACCGGAAGTTGTGATACATTGTCGGCAGCACCGATTATTGTTAGTCACCAATAGGTAGTATGGGCATTGTTGACTATGGGGATTGTCACCATTAGGTGGCTACCTTATGTACAGCCGCCAATATGTGGTATAAGGTAGCACCTTGGATAAGGCCACCAATAGGTGGCTACTGTGTGTACAACCACCAATATGAGGTATAAGGTAGCACCTTGGGTAAGGCCACCAATAGGTGGCTACTGTGTGTACAGCCACCAATATGAGGTATCAGGTAGCACCTTGGGTAAGGCCAGCAATAGGTGGTTACTGTATGTACAGCCGCCAATATGTGGTATAAGGTAGCACCTTGGATAAGGCCACCAATAGGTGGCTACTGTGTGTACAGCCACCAATATGAGGTATAAGGTAGCACCTTGGATAAGGCCACCAATGGGTGGCTACTGTGTGTACAGCCACCAATATGAGGTATAAGGTAGCACCTTGGATAAGGCCACCAATAGGTGGCTACTGTGTGTACAGCCACCAATATGAGGTATAAGGTAGCACCTTGGATAAGGCCACCAATAGGTGGCTACTGTGTGTACAGCCACCAATATGTGGTATAAGGTAGCACCTTGGGTAAGGCCACCAATAGGTGGCTACTGTGTGTACAGCCACCAATATGAGGTATAAGGTAGCACCTTGGGTAAGGCCAGCAATAGGTGGTATCAGGCAGAGCCTACGATGGGCAAGGCCACCAATAGGTGGTATCAGAGCCTACTAGTAAGGTCGACAATGGGTGGTAGAAGGCAACAGCTGCTATATAGCTACGGTCACCGGTAGGTGATATGGGTAGAATCTACTGTGACTTCTAACAACCTGGTGGTACAGTACCTATTCCAGAAGCTCTATGGTTGACAGCCCCCAGTAGGATGGGAAACCCTATAGGCCCCAGGTGCCACCTGCTCCTTATTCCTCCATGTAGAGGTCTCCTTAAGCTGAGTCTGCATGCAGGGTCCTCCAGTACCCACCACCACCTGCCCAGGCTGTGTGATGCCCGCACGTGTAAGGCCAATAAATCCAACTCAGTGTTATTGGCAATTTGTGAAATGGGAATTCCGATTTGTGTTTCCTCTTTTATACTGGGTCAGACTTTAATAACCACCACGCCCATTCCATTGCGGCTCACCGAAGTGAAAGAAAACAGGAGAGGCGTGAATGAAGAAGGGAATTTCAGTGAAAATAATCCTCTAGATCCCCAGTTAATATTAATGAAAACATCAGTTACCTCATCCCATATCTAAGCTGATTGGTTTATACGTGATATGGATGAGTTTGTAGTTACTCTCCGCTCTCCCACCGTCGGCTGCTACATTAGCGGACTATGTTTCAGCGTCGTGGAGGGATATACCTGGCGTAATGAGGCGTGATGGGGCGCGCGGATTAAGCGCATTTGTCATTCATAATGTAGCTGAGGCCATGTTTGCTTAGACCGGCCGTCCGGCTAAGAACAGCTTGTAGGGCCGGCCGCCTCTCGACACGTCTCAGCCCGCATCAGAGCAGCTCGCCGCCTTGAGCTGCTCCATCAAGGCGTTGCGCACATTACACCCAACAACAGAATAGACATGAGTGAGGGCTTTGAGCATCTCGGTAGTGTGTCCTCAGGTGCTCTGAGCAGGTTGTATGGTGTGAGGTGATTAGACCGTGGACAAACCATTATAATGTTTGTGAAATCAAAATTCTAAGGTGGTCTTTTATTGATAAATATCTGTAAGGTAACTTCATTGGTGGTTGGCCAAATTGATTTAAATGTATGAAAGGTGTGGGGATTAGTACAGATTGTCACCAGTGATGCCACCTAAAAGATTCTATTTGTATGATAGTGGAATCAGGAAACGTGGAAGCCTCCAGGTGCTGCAAATCAGAAGTAAGGGGTGATTGCATGGGGTGGTAACAACTACTAGAAGTCTGCTTCCTATGCCTCTGTAATATGTAGCCCTAACAGCAGATAGAGGGCTTCATTATAACCTTCATTATTCTATCAGCCTTGAATGAAGAGTTTTTATTTTATCCCAACAATTCAGCGTCCCACAACGTAGGTTGCGACATATATATTTATGTGTACTTTGCGTGAGGATAGAAGAGAACCACACACCATGTTACAAAGAGGGATTGTGCTATATCATATTACACACTATCACATACAACAGTAGATAAGTTAGGATGCCAAGTTAGATTTGGATGCAGCCATAGGCATGCATTCCTGAGGAAGTATGTAGTCCAAATGCCCTATCCCTGGGAGTCTGCCCAGTGAGCAGTCCGTCCTGCTACAATAATATCACTTCTCCCCCGTGGATAGTTCCCCGATACCACATATCACCTTTGTTCTGATGGAAGTTCATCAGACTTTCATTCACATCTGGGGATGTTGACAGCTCACCGGGCTATCTATTAGGTGACACATCCAATGCTGACAGCCCCATTATGGGACTGTGAGAGTAGCCTTCTCAGTGGTGTATTGAATTCTATCCAGCCATATATGTAATTCTCGCCCGATGGCAGCTCATACAGTATATGGTCACACGTGAAGAGTTTTGAGAAGATCGCAGATAAGAGATAGGATAACCGTAAGAGTCCAAATGGGACCCCTTACTACAGACCCCTGGGTTACTGATTTATCCATTCATTATATAGAGGTGATTTCTTTTCTATATTGACTGTTTTCCATATCAAGATATTCCTTAATTGATTTCATTTTTTTCCCTAAGTAATTCTTTTCCTGATCTTTCAAGAATGATGTAACTTTTAGTTATTTTTTCGACATTCTTTTTATACCCATAGGTCTAGAGCCCCACTGCATCAGTCCTCACCACCCTCCCCTGTTGGGGTACTCTACACACGTGTGATCTAGGGGTGCATATAATATCGTCCAGGAAACTGAGTATTGAACAAAATCTATTACCATTGATATGCCATTAATCATAAACATTTTCTAACCGTCCATATTATATGAACTAGAAAATCGGATAGCTGGAGAAACTATAATCATGTTTATCATAGAAAGACTCTTCTTCCAATTGCATGAAAATGCTTTTGTTTCAGTATAGCACTGAAAAATTGAGAAGCCCGAAACTCGTCAGTGCAGACGACTTTAAGTCTTCACGTTGACAATACCTTAATCTACAGCTTTAGGTCGTCAAAATGGTGACTTTAGGTAGTCACCCTGACCACCTACGTTGTCAGTATGACGATTTGTATTGTCAGTATGACGAGTTTAGGTCGTCAGTTTTAGGCGGCAGCAGGCTTTCTGTGCATTCCTACTTGCATCTATAAGATATTAGGGTAGATTAACCTAAAGACGACTGTTTCTGTGCAGGCCTTCAATGTGGGTTTTGTAGTGGGTAATATCTAAGAGAGTTTAAGTTCCTCAGACTTCCAAAAGACACTGAATGAAAGATAATTGTTTAGGCTTTTTTACCTGCTATATCTTGAAAATCCATGTGTATAATATATATCTAGTTTATCACCCTTACTAAGAACATTCCATTTAGTTCATTTTCACCTTGAGATGACCACTTTGCACCTTGAGACGACCACTTGATACACAGCCTTTAAATGGGGCCATTTTCATTAAGCCATACTTTCAAAAAAGAATAAGTGTCTTACATAAAGATAGAATATAATGTTACTGTTGATGGTGCTGTTTTGTAATGAAAATGTATGTTTTGCAGCAGCTAAATTGGAAGGGATATTTCAGTAAAGATTGTGTTCATCGTAGTTGCCATTCCAATCCAATTAGAGGTAATAATCCTAGCCCTGCATTAAAAGGCCTTTGTATTATGATTATCTATCAATATCCACCACAGTAACATTTTGCTTGACCTAGCATTTATGTTCTTGATGTCATATGGTTCCTTTGCATACTACTGATAATAGGAAAACAGCAAAGTTTGAAACCCATACATAGACATATCATCTAGGGAATGCAATGTCCCAAGATATTATGGATATGAATTTTTTTATGTAATACTACATAATCAGTGGTTTCTACTCAATTAAAGGCATAACTCTCTCTGTGAGTGGTGGTCGGCTCAAGGTGAAATGGTGGTCATCTCAAGGTGAAATTGGCATGCCTGGGATAATGACTCCTAATTGAAAGCATTTAACATTTCTGAACATTTGTTTATGTCATCATTTACTTATGATATATATCTATGTCTAGATACAATATTTGGTACATGTGAACAATCTTAATGTTCAGAATCTGCAACCAAAGTTAAATATTTCTGGAGAAATGGCCAAAAAAAGACTCAAACATGGGTACTCTGGTGTTTTTTTTATACAATGATAACTACTCAACATATCGTAGGTGGCCAGTCCATGGGATACTATAACACCTCTATTTCAGGAATATTAGAGTTACATCCCCATACAGTAGATGTAAAAGTGAGAAAAAGCAAGGTGGCAGGCTGTCAACTCAAGGTATGTGGTCGTCTTTAGGTTAACCTACCCTATTGCCTTGCCATACGGTAGTGGAGACAATTTCATACTGATTATCCAGATGGATGTGTATCTACTGAGGTCCTGACCCTACACCTACTTACCACCACCTCAGTCATTTTACTCACCAAGTAATCCCTCAGGGGTCAGTGGGTAAAGGCCCCGTATCAGCATGTAATTTGTTAGCACACACCCAGCACCAGCACTCTAATGGTGCACCCTGTCCCCTGTGCAGCCCTGAGGTATCCACCACAGAGAACCAGTAGAGATACTGCAGCCCAATGCGCATGTCTGCAGCGCAGGCGCAGTAGTAGCAAATAGAGACAGCGTCTCATGGCAGGCTGTGGACGCTGATCCGCTTAGGGCTGTCTATTTATTGCGTCTTCTCCCAGGCGAAGATCTGTATCATTCAGTGGAGCTGAACTAGCTAAATCCACGGCAAGCAGAGTCACATCATCGGCATATAGGCCTATATGTCAACGGTGTAGCAAGTGCTTCAACATACATGGCAGAGCTTGGGAATGTATACTATATGAAATACGGGTGAAAAATAGTTGTAATTTGTAAGTGTAATAGGCTTGCTGTGCCACACCATCGACAAACACTGCGTTTGCATATCAAATGCCCTACGACGTGAACAACTCTATGTAAGGAATAGGGCAAGGGGCATGACTGTGGGTGTGCTCTATACTGTATTGAGACATCGAGGGTATTATCAATAGCATGAGCTAGGCCTATGCTGCGTCACAGAGTTGTTAGCTGCAGGCAAACGTTGTCTCCGTGTGGTTAGGTAGCTGTACCATAAGCAGAAACCTCTCAATATATTAGATTATCTTAAATAGCACATTGCTAAATACACGTATGACATGCCCCATATATATTCTATTTTCATTAATAAGTGAATTACATGATTTAATTGATATGGAATAGTATCTAGACATAGAAGTATCATATGTGAATGATTTTCAAGTAAGTGAGACAAGGTCACCTTACCTGACATGCACCCATAGGTCAGTTCAGTATATTGGTTTGTTTGCCCGCAGAGACCCATAAATAGGAACAATTAGTAACTGTACCTCACGCTATACAGTCTAGAGCACAACCACAGCCATAACCAAGTGCCCTATTCCCGTTATAACACATAGTTTTGCAAAAGTACTTTAAAATAAACTTACTGTCCATAAAAAATACAGATAGATACAAGGTTAACTAGTCCAGACGACTTTCACTCAGCTGCACAAACAATGTACATAAATGAAATGTACAAGCTATATTGCTGAGTACCCAATCAAGACAGCATGTACACCACTAAGGCAAGTTAATTACCCAATCATGAGGGCAGACATTAGGTCTGCAGCTATATCGTGAGTTACATATGTAGATTTCACCTATATATTATAGGTCTCTGCGGGCAAACAAACCAATGCACAGAAGTGACCTTTGTGTATGGTAACTATGACTCACTTACCTGAAAACTATAACCATATTGGAATTCTCTAGGTCCTATGTAATTCACTTATCAATGAGATACAGAGAGTGCGTAGGGGGAATATCATATAGTCATTTAACAATGCCCTTTGTAATACATTCTAATATTTTGAGGATGGGGTCATCATTTTGAAGACACCATATTTTGCCACAAAATGGCTCCACTATGCTGTGGTGCAATTTGATTTTTAAATGTATGCAATCTTATAGGTAATTTCACTGATAAGTGATACACTTATCCACATCACAAATGTTGCAATAGCTATTTATACGTATGTTGGTAAGACATGTATCAGGCTATTTCACTCAAGTATTTTAGAGGTGTGGGCTGTATGAATGCTTGAACACTTTTTGTGTGTCTAAAGGCAAAATTAGAAGTGCATGGATTGGCTGTCAGCTGATGTTCACATGTATTTACTGGGCCTGGCAAACGGACAACACCCCTAATAAAGGCCTGGCAATTGGGAGGGGGGTAATTCTAAAATAAGTCTACTTACTATATCAAAATAAATTGAAATCAAAAACAAAGTTACATTAATCAAATTGACTACCCAGCCCATCATATTGATTGCATTGCTTCCGATGAAAAGTGATCAATTTGAGTTCTTTGGGTCATCAATATGAGGACGAGGACCTAAAATCCTCTGCACAGAGGACTTTTTTTATTCATAGGTTTTCAGTGTATACAATTATCCACTTTCGTTTATACCCGCAATAGCGACGAACATTTTGCCTCCTCTTTTACCTAGCCGGGTCCACTTTGGGCCATCTTCAGGCCTCTAACCCCTCTAAATGGTGAAAAGCTCTCATGGGATGGTCTGTCGGCAGTTATAGGTCCCTAACCATAGAAACACCCCACCCCCACCCCGCGGCTCCCTCAAATGCAGCCCATAACCATAAAGAAGGAGGTCCAGGCAATCACATGGGCCCTTCTACTGCCTACCTCATGAGGTCCTTGTCACCAAACACATACCGCATGAAGTCCCCAAATTATATCCTTGGCAACTTTATATCCCCTACCCCTTACCAGCAGAAAGAGGACCCTGACAGCACATGCCCCCATGCCAACTTCCTACTGAAAAAGGTCCTTGGCAGTGTATGATGACCCACTGGTATACATGTACCACCTACTGAAAGGTCCATGACAGTGCATGGCCACCTATCCCTATCACCCACTGAAAGAGTCACACGTACATGGTTCTTTTCCAAACCTCATACTAAAAGAGCTCCCTGACAGCACATGACCACCCACACCTACCATCTAATCAAAGAGCTCCCTGACAGCACATGACCACCCACACCTACCATCTAATCAAAGAGCTCCCTGACAGCACATGACCACCCACACCTACCATCTAATTAAAGAGCTCCCTGACAGCACATGACCACCCACACCTACCAACTAATCAAAGAGCTCCCTGACAGCACATGACCACCCACACCTACCATCTAATTAAAGAGCTCCCTGACAGCACATGACCACCCACACCTACCATCTAATCAAAGAGCTCCCTGACAGTACATGACCACCCACACCTGCCATCTAATCGAAGAGCTCCAAACCAAATACCTGATTAAGGAGGTCCCTGGCAGCACATGACTTACCCCTACCACCCGCAGGAGGAACTTTCTAACAGAACATGACTTACCCCACCACCTATAGGCCTACAGATTGTGCCTGCTACAGGCAAGCATGTTGTTGACTTTCTGAGCAGGATGGGGTGAAGAAGGTGTGGGGGAGGCGGGAAGGATGAGTCTCTACTCACTGGTGGCAATTTTCTACGCAGTATGGCAGTTTAGACACATTCATCTCCGGGCAGCCAATCAGGCCTTGCAGCTATTACTTCTCGGAAAGTCTCGTCGGTTCTCGTAGCCTCTCTATACAGCTATGCTTCACTGTGTGGGTAATGGCGGCAGGACACTACAGCCCTCTGGGGCGACAGCGAAGTATTATGAGAACATCGAGTCCGATAAACTGGGGACTGATTATCAGAGAACTTTAGTAAGAAAGCAGTAAATATGATTGTGCCAATATAGAAAAGTGATAATGGCAGAGCATTTCAAAATTATGAAATAGGGCGGAGAAATGCACAATAATCTCGTGGGATGTGTGGGCGAGATTGTCTAAACCCTGTACTATCAACATTTGCGAGATTCTGACCTACAAAGAACGATACACGAGGAAAAACAACAACAACAACAACAACAACAAATATGCAGCAAGCAGTATGTACAGCATACAGCCATTAGAAGTAATCTCTTCCTATTTAGTTTACTTTTCCCTCCGCCCTTTACTCTTTTCTTCTTCTTTTTGTTGCCGCTCTTTTCGCTCATTATCTTGTCATTATAGGTCTTTATTGGCATTTACAACCTTCTTAGAGCCATACATTAATAACATAAGTGTCTGATATAAAGGCCTCAGATGAAACAATTCGATCTAGATAAGCAAGTAAAGTGGCAATTCTAAGACATGGACGTAAAACCCTCCTGAGATATAGTAGACCCCACATTATCCAGCTAATGAAGATCCTTTAGGATAACATGGCCACCCCATCTCCTGGTAATTTCATGGGCAGGGTGCTCGTTATTAGACCACAAAACATTGTCCCCAAACTACCATCGTTATGGCTCTCCTCTCATAGCTGCCATAAATCAACAATTTTCCGCCCAATTTACCCGTGTCTTAGGGGGCCCCGCTGCTGACCAACTATTGGGGGATGATGACTGTGTTCTCAGTAGTAGCAGACGACATTTGACATTGACAGCCATGTCAACACATTACTGCAGCTTTCCCGCCAAATCCACACATGGGTATGGCTGAGCCCATGATCAACATTTACCGTTCTACCGTCATTGCCAGATTGCCGTCTCTGCCAGTCCCTTCTGTTTGACCGTTATTGGGGTTTATTTGGGATAATGGAGTGGCTCTGTGTCTGAAGAGTTGTACATATGTTAATACTGCATCTCATGTCAAATCCATGTCATATCATACAATGGTAAAGGTCAACGAGGATCAGTTTTTGACGCGTGAAGAAACTAGGAGGCAAAAACTTATCAGAGTTCATCTTTTCATTTATGTCAAGGTGCCATGTCCATGTCAAGGTTTTATGTCAAGTTTTTTATGTCAAAAGATGTATTCATATAGAGCTGGCGTCAACGCTAAACCTTCCTACCGCTGCGCCATTTTGGTTGTTATGACCATGTGACTGGCCTATGACCTCGATATTCACCTTGACATAAAACATCTCACTGTTGGGACGCACCGTCATTATGAGTAAACTTACTGATAGACAGAAGCGTTGTGCCAACTCTTTTGAAGAGAGCTATTAATGTTGTCATGGAAAGCATCTTTGTTCATTATGTAAGGAGTACTAGCTACATAAGGGATCGTTTCTATGACAGGAGGGTGGGTAAATAAAATGCCATACTAACAAACTATAATTGACCGTCTATGCATGATTTAAAACAAACAATTGTTATCGCTGCAGTGAGTAGAGGGTTAAATATCTACAGGTAAATGCAATTGATACCATGGTCACCTGCATGAAATACAACACCGCGGTTTGTCTGAAAAGTTCTGACAGCGTGTCATTATACAGACCAGCCTTCCTATAGTTTGATACTTCGTTAAATATAGACAGCAAATAGAAGCTGTCAGACAACTTTCTCTACCTTCCTAGAACGCCCCCTTCCCCTTCTCAAAGGTTTCTATTACTTTTACAGCGACTGGCGGATATATGTAGCTGACAGAAATGTAGAAAGGAATGACCTTTGTCATCAGAGATCTGTACATATTTATATGCCGATTTAATTATACCCGAGTCTCTGAATTGATAACCTTCCCCAGCTCATTATTAAGCATATATGGTACATTCAAATTCCGAGTTTATCTACACAGGTTGGCCTAGCATCACATTGATATCTAAGATGGAGAATATGCCATACCTGAGTGATAGTTGAAAAGGCCTCACGTAGAAATGCAGTCCAGACAAGGACCAGATGATGAAGTAACTCTGAAGTCAAATAATCCTGTATTTCATTTCATGGGAATGTCAACTCTATTCTTAAAACATTATTTCATGTGTTCATATATAGCATTCATTGTACTCTTTAGTAGTGTAGAAATCAAAGGTTTTTGTCAGGTCCTTGAAGTCATTATGGAGATTTGATCAGGTCATCCTCATTTTGAGCTGACAGGGGTTCCAAAATGAATATAGACACATGTTTATATTCAACTTCATGTAGAGAATCTAAAAAGTTTCCAACACACCCTACAATGTGTACGTTATTTATCTCAATTGATAGAGGGCGTCTTGGATTATTAATGTTTGAAGTTTGTATAATATCATCAGTTGATATTGTTATTGTTATGTCATCAGAATCACATATCCCTCATGAACATAGATGTGGATACTCAGAATGTGCCCACATGCTAGGCTAAACCATCACCATTTACAAGGAATATCAAAATGAATCTAACAGTTGGGGGGGGAGGTGATATCTAGAGAAGACACTACATGGGCGTGGAAAGCAGGGGGGACATGAGGACATGCCCCCCCCCCCCACTTTTAGCCAACTCCTCAAAAGGTCAAAACTAAAAGGTCAAGCAAAGGGAGGTCAAAATTGCAGAACCCCCCCCCCTGGTCCCACCCACTCTGCAACTGCTTCCCACGCCTCTGCACTAAGGTAAGAGAAGAATAGAATGACACAATGTCTCATCTGCATCTCCCAACGCAACCATCACCGGGAACCATCCCTTTCCTCTGAAAATTTTCCTAGACTACTTCAATAGTCGTACATCCTCCTAACCCAAATAAACATGCAACTGTGCCATCGGTGCATTCCTGCCAAGGTCAGTATTACCCATGGCAATCCACATAAGGAGTTTCTGTGTGTCTGATCCATCATATCTACCTTTTTGCTGGGCACATGTCTTCCAAGTGAGGCATAGTTTGTTGTTCATCTCATACTCTATCTGTATCTTCCTGGTTTACAAGTTGGGATTGGTACGAGATGATACTTCCAAGCCAGATGGTCCATATTAAGTCAGGAAGACTAAGGCTAGATGACTCTCAGTAAAGTGTGATTTATTTCTGCAGGGTCAAGACCTTATACCATAGGGTAGATTAACCCTAAGACGTCCACATAGTAACTCGAGGCATCCACTCCACAAGATGACATTAAAATGACTTTGCTAGATCGTCAATTAGCATTGAATCAACCAGCTTGAAATGTTGATATAGCGGCAAAACCAATATAAATGGCGATTTTGTTGGGTGGACGTCTCAAGGTATGTGGACGTCTTTAGGTTAACCTACCCTATTATCTAACACCTAGTGGAGAGCTGCTGGTGATCAGAGGTGAGGGTATGACAACTGGTCAACACTACCCGCAGGATACTGATCACTGTGTGGATAGCGATGTCTGTAAAGCGCTTTACGGATCTCGATTCGGTTGAACAACTTTAGGGCCTGTTTTACTTAAGCATTGCAACTGATGTACCGTAAAGCATTTCTGTGATGTACCGTAAAGGCTATTTTTACTGATGATCTCTGTGAAGCAGTCATATTGTCCAAGGTTTTACCTGCACATTCCAGAAACACAGGTCTACCAGGAGAGGAGTATTTTGTTGAGTTTCCCCCTTTACTATGTGCATCATGCATTGTCAACTTTCATGAAACTTGTAATTAGACCAAGTAGTAATGCTTCCCATGCCATAAAATTGTCATATATATGCTTAGAGCACTAAATGCATGTATTGTCTATTGATGTACTGTAAAGCGTACTTTCACAATGTGCCAACTATATTGCTTTCAGGTGATCTTCGTAAAGCATCAGAAACTTGTAACTAGGTAAGGGCTGTGTAAACATCCTTTCTATTTGTAAAATATGCATCACTGAATAAAATTATATACAATGTGTTATGGATTGTTGCAGATATCCAACTGACTTTTACGTGAGTTTGTATTTCCCTTGTGCTTTTTAGAACAATAAATGTAGTGATAGGCATATATTTCTGTTTTCATCGTTTTCTATCCTGCTATGCCAAATACAATTATATGATAATAAAGGGTGTCTTCTCCTTTGACCCTAGGTGATTAAACACAAGAGACCTCTGTGTGCTTGGACATGATTTATCTTCAATATGGAAGGTGTTGCTATAGGTAAGACATTTGTTCTGCCTATGCAAACTATAAATGTACTTAATCAGAATCATAATTCCTCCTTGTTACATTGAAATTATTTATCACTGTAAGCATACATATATAGATATGGTGTAAATAAGGGCTTATAGTGAATGATAACATGGAGGAGAGTTAAGAGTTCGCCAGCACTTAATTGGTGCACCATGAGGAGCAATGGGCCCTTAAAGGGTTAAGAGTGTTTAAATACGAAAGACAACCAATGCTAGCACTCAGGCTATACCTATATATGAAGTGCAAGGGGCAAATCTCCATGAACAACTGTATAATTCCTATGATAAAAACCTCTTCTTCTCGGCTGGAATCGTGGTTCCCCATGAAATCTAGCCCGTTGATGTATACCATGGAGATGGCACAGGAAGAGGGCTATTAGAGCAACTGCGCATGGGCAAGCAGTCAAATCCAGCCCCCGGTAGGGTATTACAGCACCGGAAATGAAAGACGTCGATGTATGACGTCCTCATTACGTGTTAATCAGGGATGTTCTATGTCAACATGGCGACCGGAAGCCGTGGGTGGCGGGGAAGGGCAGTACACGTAATAGATTAATTATCATGTACATTCACAAGATTCACATTCCTGGACGCACAAAGGACCTGCCTGCCTAGTGAATTAACCCTTTGGAGGCTGATGGAGCATCTAATGCATTACTGCCATTGGTCGTCTTGGAGCCCTGGCGAGTCATTCCCTATGGCTACATTCATGCACCATGCCGTCCCCTTAGGGTTGATGCACTCCCGGATGTCCGGCTAGATGCCCCAGTGAAGTGCTGGAGAGATATGCACTTGGGACAAGAACATACCATAATCATGGATTTGGAAGTGATTCGCCAACATTGAATTGATTCTATCTGATGCAGAAGTGAATCATCATGATTGTATACATGATTTTAATAACCGAGTTCTTTTTTAATCATTAAACTTTAATACATCTCCACACGCCTGTTCGTGAACAGCTCAACTTTGGACAGAGGTTACACCCAATATGACTGACAAAGGTATACTATTCCACAGGAAATATAGAGTGCACAATTCTAGAGAAACCTAGAATCGAGAATTCGCCTGTCGTTCTATCAAATTGAGATGTATTCATATCTAAAGAATGTAGAACAACAGTGTCCATGAGAATAATACTCATAGCCTTATAAATGCAGGTTCAGAAAATGGGGCTCCCTTCTCCATTATCTGATGTGCCAATTCATTATGCGTAATGAGCTGGGGCCCATCTTGTATGGTTTTAAGAAATGATCGTAGGGTTAAAAAAGAAGGCCGTCAGACCAGCGAGTGATGGAGAATCTCGGGTCCCTACTTTATCCTAGACCTCCCACCGGGGCTGTGCCCATGTCGATGGGCCCGGCCTCAGGAGGGGATCGTCCCCGGGGGCAGGGAGCGGCCAATCGCCGCCAGTAGGTGCCACCAACGTTAATAGGTACATTAACCCTACTGATGCGCCTTCTGCCGAGCGGGGATAAAGCTTCATCCAGGGCAGATCCTCTCCGGATCCTGAGCATCCCACCACCACCACCACCACCTATAGCTCCCCTGGTGGCTCCTCTAGACTGTGGGGATGTGCTAGGGGGGGTGGGGGTGGGGGGATGGAGGTGTGGTGTAGACTGTTAGGTTAAGCCATACCCCTCTCCTAGACAGAAATGGGAGAAGGAGAGAGAGAGAGAGAGAGAGAGAGAGAGAGAGAGAGAGAGAGAGAGAGAGAGAGAGAGAGAGAGAGAGAGAGAGAAACAGACAGACAGACAGACAGACAGAGAGGGTTAGAGACAGACAGACAAACAGAGACAGACAGGGAATGAGAGTATATTTTCTGTGATTCACCTTGTACAGGTACATAGATGTTTAGAATCTGTAGACGATGCCATCTCTATTTTGTCAAAATTAATTAGGTTTATATTTAAATTGCCCTTATATGTTTATTTTTAAGCTTATGAAACAAATTACTTCAAGACACTACTTAACCTTATCTAACCTTACTTAACCTTACCTATTTCAGGTTTGCCCAGAGGGACATTTAAGTGTATGTACACGTGTTGTGGGGCGGGGGGGGGGGGGGTCAGAGATACCGGTACATGCACCGGAAAAGGAAATGACGAGAGGAAGTACGTGTCCTTCTGGCAGGTCTTGCCTATGACCCATAGCACACCACCAGCGCAAGGATGAACTCATAAAATCCCTGTTAAAATATCAACATTTATTTGTTGCAGTTTAGAAAAAAAATAGTGCTTCCAGATATTGTGCATGTGCCATTATTGATATACCTGTTCATTTACCCACAGAAATCCATATGAAACTGACACACGTTAGTGGAGAAGACCTCCATTTTATAATGCGATACATATATTTATCATGGATAAGTAACTTACGGTCACGTCATTGAGCTAGCCCATGTTGTAAATCAGCCGGCTTCCCCTGCAACATAAGAACATGATATATGTCAGTGTATCAATTTTATCCAATTACCTTCAATAACTGGGTATGTAGAATGGATAACCAAATAAGGAAGTAATCCGATTGAGTCCAAGCATGTTATATGCTTGAGACAGTAAAGTACTATGGATGAACATCATGGACTATAAAAAAATGTGTGACCAGGCAAACCAAAAGGGGTGCCCGATGGGAAATTCATTATTAACTCGGAAAGGGTTATAGGAGCCAGGATGGGATGGTATTAAAATTGAGGCAAAACGTCAACTTCCTCCCCCCCCCCCCAAGGGGTGTTGTCACATGTTTTGAGTCACATGTGTTTCGGTTAACCCGACCCTCCCTAACAAAACATGTCCAGCCTAGACTATGGGCCACAAAGTGGTTTAAGAGAGCAAATACCTGTCAATTATATGTTAAAACTCACAGACTACAGTTTGGTTTATTCTGTTTATTTGATGTCAGATGTGACAATAAATATGACTAAAGTTAGAGAACGCTATTTTCACGACAGTAAAATAGTCCAGTTTTCTTTTTGCACTTGTATTTTCAATATGAAACCGAGGAAAAACGTAGACATTACTTAAACCAATCTTTCTAACTGAATTATTCATTAGGACTGTGACCAGGCAAGCAGAAACACCCCTCTGCAGGGAAACTAATTATCAACGCCCATCTCAAGATCTTTAAAATGAGACATCATTGGCTTAGATATTCCTAGAAGTTATGTCAGAACCCCTCCTTGAACATAGGTTGTTATTCAGATCTGCAATCAATAATTAAGCTCTAAATACATTATAAACCATAATAATGTCTAAAAACACAATAAATCAGCCTTTTTCATAAAAAAAAATACATAACAATAATGGTGATTTTTATCATAGATTTTGATCTAGAAGGAATTTTCTATTTCTGTTTCCAGTTTTGGGTTTTTGGTGAGTATCCCCGAAAATTGGCATGAAAAGCTGCTAATTTTAACAATTGGAATGGTTGCCATGGCAACCAGGAACAGGCATATAGGTTGATTTCTCATGACAAATGTCCATTTTACCATCCAGATATGGGCCATTTCTACTGAAAATGGTGCATTTTAAATGAGACCATTGAATTCTGCACAAAAACATTAGCTTAATGTATTTTCATAATGATTATAGAGTAGTTTTGCCCCTCAAATGCCCCCTGGTGGCCAAATGGGCAATTAAAAATCCCCTGCGGAGGGATGTTCTCCCTTGATGGGTCACAGGTAGTCATGGGCTGCTTTGGATATATAATATTGGCCTATATCTGGAGTACTTCTCATGACTACCCTGGAATCACCAATAGCTGAGGAGCAGTTATGCTGGGCAAACAAGCGTGAACCTTTGTATGTGTCCAGAATCAGCATTTTCAGCTGCATTCCTCAACTCCCCCCTACTCCCAAACCCACCTTCCTCACGTCTACCTGTCACTCACCCCCTCCCCCTTCCTTCTCCTGCACTTTAAACCCCCGACCCACGTTACCTCGCCCTAAGCACGGCCTACGACAGAGGCCTAAGTCAACACACTGCGGGTCTCCACAATGGCCGGCCCGCTGAACGCTGTGTTGACTGTCTAAATTACTGCTCTGCCATCAATAATAGAGTCGCATCGAGCAGCTCGACCTCCCCCACCCCCGAGCGTGAGCTGCTCGCCGCCCTCTGCAGCATACGTCATCGACCTGCATGCTAAGGAATAGGGGGGGAGTTGGTGACTAACCACAGGTATACAGGTACAACGATAGTGTTGAACCGAGCCTGTTAATAATTGTTTTATGCTAACTATGAATGCAACTTGCCAGGCAAGGCACATGCCACCCTAGCTGTCAAGGACTGAACAGTTACAGGTTTATACCCCAATACAGAGGCGTGGGAATCGAGAATGGTAGTATTATAGTACGGTCAATACAAGCTATGTATTATTATTAGAGCTTGTTATATCGATTACTTCCTGAGGCAAGCAATACTTGTTCTGTTGTTACATGTAAGCCTAGTTCAAGCTGATCGCACATTCTCCTTCCTCCTCCATTTCCAGTTCCTCTTAACATGACAACTTATAGTTAAAAGGGAGATAACACCCTTCACAAGTACTGCCTTTATACTAAACTAATTAATAGAGTAAAGAAACGGCCGATGGTACTCTGACGAGGATCTCGTGTGAATAAGGATCTTATTTGCACGAGATATTTTAGTATACAGGACTTCTCAGAAACGGGACAACACAAGGAAATTTGGGAACACACAAGGAAATTTGATAAACGGGAAACCAAGAAATGTGGGAAACAGGACATTTTGAAAAACAGGACAAAAACAAGAAATTTGGGAAATGGGACCAGTGTGTCTAGGAAATGGGATGTAATATTTTCCTCTTTGTTTTTGCAGTCCCGTTTCCCAGAATTTCCTGATAGATCACATAGTCCCGTATATATGAAATATTTATCCTGTGTGCTGAAGATGTCCCGTTTCCCAAATAACTAGTTATGTTTTCCTGTTTCCAAAATACTTGTCCTGTTTCTCAAATAACTAGTCTTGTTTCCCAGAAAGTCCTGTGCACAAGAAAATCCCGTGCGAATAAGATACCCGTGCGAATATCGCTTCCTTAAAGGAACCATCCATCTTCACTCAACATTATTATGGTACCTGGATGCTCTGAAACTCTCCCACCCGGAACCCGCCTTATTCATATACATTTTTATAGGACTGCACAGTTACCCTACTTATGTTTTCTGTAAATCAAATGTTTCCAGGGAGTTTCCCAGGGATAGAATTGGGATAGGAAAATGGTCTGGGATATGGTTAGGCTATGGATATGGATCATGGTGGGTGGTTGTTCAATTGAGGATTGTTCGCAGCTATCGTTTTGCTTCTAAGCTAGTCAAACGTCAAACATTCCGCGCTCGAGAGGGTTTAAAACTACCGAGTCCTCTAAAGATTGCACACATAACATACCATCAAACGTCCAAGCTGCGCACATGGGTCTTAACCTTCTGGTCACAAAATGGACACACTCATACAAAAAGAAAATGGTACCCGCACCACCTGATTCTACTATGAGTTTTACATCCCCTCATCATTCCTAGAGAACAAGTAGTGTCCTTGGTACACACCACATTTCACGTTCTTCTCACTGTTCTGTCAGTCGTGTCGCATAGTTATTGATGAAAGTATGCCAGAAAGAAAGCCCAGACTGCTCAGAATTTGCTCGCAGTAGCTCCGAAATATTCAGTCCCATCCAAGACCCGCCTGTCCCCAGATGTTGGATCGTTACATATATTTCAGTGCCGATCGGACAAGGGGTTATTTCAGAAGATTCTACTCTAGAAGTTGTAGCGGAAAGTCGGGAAGTTACAAAATACTCATGAATACTCTCCCTGCTGCTACAACATTTCCATATTGAAGGACCCTGTGACAATAGTCATGTAATTCTATGTCGAGCAATTCTTGGCCCCTCTGGGTTATGATCTACGGAACTATAGCAACCCGATTGTAGGACCTGCCTGCTCATGTAGCAGCTTATGAAATAGTCACCTGGGCTGTACTCATAGCCACCTGTTTGGAGGCACCAGTACTACATCCTCCAGCGCCTGAAAACATGTGTACACATTGATATGAAGGTGATCCATTATCAGGTATGGCCCTGGTCTAAGTGATGCATAATTAAAACTACGTGTGTACTATTATTTAAGTACCCTCATTTATCACACTCAAATTGTAACAGTAGCGAAAGCTAGTATATGGATTTAGCACTATTGGAGGGAGGGGAGACCACGCTATTCCATCTGTCATCCCTGTTTTGTGACACCCCTTTTTGTCATGTTAATTCTCACTGAAAACCAAAGCTCGCTACATGGATTGTATAGATAGAGTAGAAGTACACATATTTCACCTACAGTATAGGTTTAAAGAAAGAGTGTAATGCTTAGTCTGTATTAATGTTAAGAATGAGGATGTAAATCAAACTTATGGAAGAATAACTTGTGCTCAATGCATTCATTAACCTAGTATTCAACATGCACTCAATACAATCTTACTGCACTGAAAACATCTGAGGGTCAAAAACTCGTCAGCAGTGACGACTTTAGGTCCTCAGGTTGACGATACCTAAATCTACTGCTTTAGGTCGTCATGGGGTAGTCATAGCTGATGACCTTAGGTCATCACTGACGACCTAAAGTCGTCACTTAGGCTGCCCCTGAAAGCCATATCATCCTGTGCACACATTACAGACATCCTAGCATTGCCATCTAGATATTATTGAATTCTTTTTTAGATTATATCTCATCCCCTCATCCATCGATCAGTCGATGGAGATCTCCACCCACTGTCATAGTTCAAGTGTAGAGTATGTGGTATTGCATGAGTACACTCACCTACATGTATGTAATGTTAGAGACAACCAATGAATAAGGACTTATAATCAGGCACTATCCATAAAAGAGGTGTAGATGAGAACAATCTGCCTTCTTTTCTACATTTTTAATCAAACATTCACATCTTTCTGACAGGTATATTTGTATCAAATAGTAATTGTATTCCCCTTTTCATAGCAGATAATACAACAAATACAATGCATTGATACAAGCCTACACATCCTGAATGAATGTGGTGTATGTATAGCAGGAATGTATAGTGGGGACCTCTTATGGCACATACACAGACTAGTAGTAAGACCAAGGTGGTTAGTATGACGACTTAGGGTAGTCATTAAGGTCTGACGACCCTAAACTCGTCATATATGACGACTTTCCAGTAGCGGCGGGTTTTCAGTGTGGGATTGAGACGATAAACTTCCATATGCTGTCATTATGAATGAACGTGATTACAAGAAACTCCCACGCTCGTAGTGGCTGAAAGTATCACTAATGCCCTACAACTGTTCTGTATACTCTGCTTCTGCAGGTGTATTATATGATGATTCCCATGACTAAACCCCATTATGATGATTTTGCATGTGATGGTCTTGGAGTCGATGATGCGGTCCTTTTTATGTATACCCACTACCTGAAAAGAATTTCTAGAACTACAAAATAACCAATTCGCGGAGGTTTGCCATAAAAACTTGTCTGTGGAAAAACGAAACTGCTTCTATGTGCATATGGGTTTGTGAAATTCACTGCTGTTAATTCTCTTTTGGATCTAATCTGAAGATGATCGTCTCCCAGGGCTAGAATGATATAAGCTCTTCCCTATTCAAGACCGGCGCTTATTAAAGACTTAAAGTACATTTTGAAATTCCAAAACCCCTATCCCCGGCGCCCATTACATGACCGGCGCTTACTCAAAGACCCGGGGCTTATACAGGCCAATTACGGTATGGCAGGTTTGTAAAAGCCTGTCATCTGCACAGAAAGCCTGCCACAGCTTGAAAGTCGTCAATGCACTTATATGCAGACGAGTTTAGGGTAGACAACCTAAACTCGTCATACTGACAATACAAACTTGTCATACTGATAACGTATGTGGTCAGGAAGACGACCTGAAGCCGTCATTTTTTAATGATCCAAAGCTAAATAGATTTAGGTATCTTCAACCTGAGGACACAAAGTCTTCTGCACTGACGAGTTTCGGGCTTCTCAAGTTTTCAGTGTGGCTTCAGCCCAATGAGCAACCTACTACATGCCAGGCGACCACCATACCACTAGGCCACAGCTGTAATACATATTTAGTCAACTCCTCTTACACCATTGCTTTTGTGATGGTTTAGTAAAGGCTAGAGAAGGTGATGAATTATGGGTGGAGTCTGTTCCATGTGTAGAAGACATGAAAGCACAGCCCTGGTTCTGTGGTGTACGTGTGAACTGTGGGAAGCCACATGATAGATGGCCAGGGTGCGGTGTGTGGACGTCGGCAACCATGAATAATGTCACACACAACCTAACCAGTTCTGCTGAATCATGCCAGAGTCAGTCGGGGGGGGGGCGTCCCACAATTCTGGGTATGTATGTGTGAAAATATTTGAAATTTGAATAGTCCCAAGTTATGAAATACTCATATTGACGTTTTGGCACCCGGACAAAAGTGAGTTGCCGTGCATGGATGTATCTCTTTTCAATTTCAAGATTGATTTGCGACTTAGTTTGATGAGATGCATTCTTCAGTTTATCCCAACTATTTCTTAAACCAGATCCTCCTTTCTTGCCTTCTCTCCCTTCTGATCAGTACTGATCAGTAGATGTTTGCCTGATAGTAAAGGTCAACCACTGAATGTTGATTAATTTCGTTCACTGCGTAAGTCAAAACTAAAGGTGGAGATGTTTGATTGTTGATACAAGGTGCTTACTCCGGAAAGACATCCCCTGGAGGGCATTTCTTATTAAAGTTAAAATGCATTGTTAAGAAATACCCTCCTGGCATGACGGAGTGCTGCTGAATAATATTTGTAGCAGGTGCACAGAGACAGCACTAGTGCGACGGCGATGGGGCTTACCTTTGACGTAAGGCATGACAAAATCATGTCAACTCACAGTGGGGGATTTCTAAGTAGAAAGGTCTTTGATTCTAGCACTAGGCACACATAATGCTGAAAATTCATTGAGTGAGTGAATTCTTTTCTTTCAATTTCAATCATGAAAGAGTTTGCAAATTTTAACAGACGCTTGTACATACATGTTATAGTTCTGTGTACTACAGTATTTCGAGTTGACAGTCAACTTCAACCTATTAACGCAATATGTGAAGGCCCTTCACTCTTCATCTCAACTGGCAAGACTTGGCATCACACCTGCCATTGCCCTTTTAAGCCATCAATATGATATTTGAGTCGACCGTACTAAAAATATTATTTTGCTTCTGTTAGGGCAGAGCATTGCAAAGGTTGCTGTTCTTAGGTTGCCCAACATAATATTGACAGAGATTGGAGATAACAGTGGCTTGGGAATGTGGTGACATGGGAAAAGGGCCTTTGTATGGTTCGTTTTGCCAACGGCCTTCTCTATACACAGTAAGGATATTGAAGTGGTGGGTAGGATTACGTGCTATTTAGCTTCACCCTGTTCCACGTAGGTCCTCTAGTCCATTGCATACAAACGCTGGATTAATTGCTCAAATGTGGTGGAGGTGCACTATTATTATGCCTAGGAATGGCTCATAGACCACTCAGGTACAAGTAACAGATTAGACATATACTCAGGCTATGTAAGTAGTATACAATTTTGGAATATGCTCAGGCTATGTAGGCAATACACACTCTGGGACCATACTTAGGCTATATAAGTAGTACACAATCTGAGAATCATACTTAGGCTATGTAAGTAGTACATGCTCTGGGAATATACTCATGCTATGAAAGTAGTACACAATCTGGGAATATACTCAGGCTATGTTAGTACTACACAATCTGGGAATATACTCAGGCTATGTAAGTGGTACACAATCTGGGAATATACTCTGGCTATGTAAGTAGTACATGCTATGGGAATATACTCAGGCTATGTAAGTAGTTCACAATCTGGGAATATACTCAGCCTATGTAAGTAGTACACGCTATGGGAATATACTCAGGCTATGAAAGTAGTGCACAATCTGGGAATATAATCAGGCTATGTAAGTAGTACACAATCTGGGAATATACTCAGGCTATGTAAGTACTACACAATCTGGGAATATACTCAGGCTATGTAAGTGGTACACAATCTGGGAATATACTCTGGCTATGTAAGTAGTACACGCTATGGGAATATACTCAGGCTATGTAAGTAGTTCACACTCTGGGAATATACTCAGGCTATGCAAGTAGTACACACTCTGGGAATATACTCAGGCTATGCAAGTAGTACACGCTATGGGAATATACACAGGCTTTGTGAGTAGTACACAATCTGGGAATATATTTAGGCTATGCAAGTAGTACACAATCTGGGAATATACTCAGGCTATGTTAGTACTACACAATCTGGGAATATACTCAGGCTATGTAAGTGGTACACAATCTGGGAATATACTCTGGCTATGTAAGTAGTACACGCTATGGGAATATACTCAGGCTATGTAAGTAGTTCACAATCTGGGAATATACTCAGCCTATGTAAGTAGTACACGCTATAGGAATATACTCAGGCTATGAAAGTAGTGCACAATCTGGGAATATAATCAGGCTATGTAAGTAGTACACACTCTGGGAATATACTCAGGCTATGTAAGTACTACACAATCTGGGAATATACTCAGGCTATGTAAGTGGTACACAATCTGGGAATATACTCTGGCTATGTAAGTAGTACACGCTATGGGAATATACTCAGGCTATGTAAGTAGTACACAATCTGGGAATATACTCAGCCTATGTAAGTAGTACATGCTATGGGAATATACTCAGGCTATGAAAGTAGTGCACAATCTGGGAATATACTCAGGCTATGTAAGTAGTACACACTCTGGGAATATACTCAGGCTATGCAAGTAGTACACAATCTGGGAATATACTCAGGCTATGCAAGTAGTACACGCTATGGGAATATACACAGGCTTTGTGAGTAGTACACAATCTGGGAATATATTTAGGCTATGCAAGTAGTCCTGTGATTCCCTATGAGCAGAGGAGAGAGCACATTGCGAGTGTCAAAATACACTTTATCCCAGTGGGATACACAAGACATGCTTAAGATGCCCAAACAAATAGAATAGCAATGTGTTCAAAATACTCCAGGAAACTCTGTAGACATTTGCTGATATATCTGACACATTGCTTGTCTGCTTCTGTCCAACCGCAGATAGGCGTCCCTTAAGAATATACAGTTGCATGTTAAAACTAAAACTTGACGTTGCCCTTAGCTCTCATGAATATTGAAATCGCAGCAACAGACTGTAGGATGACAATCACGCATGCGCAGAAGCCACCTTAAGTTAATATGCTGACTTTTTGCTGTCACCGGAAGTGCTGCTTCGGCTCAGCCGTCAGTAACGTCACGGCAGACGCTGTAACCTCGCCCGCCGCCATCTTTGTTTTGTACGTCGACAATAATCATCTGCTTCGTCTCGCGTTACCACGGACTGTGGCCTCAACAGCCATATTTTATTCATAAAGATGTTTCTCCATTCACAAGCAGGGATCACCCAATATGAAGATGCCTTGACAAGCGATGAAGGGGGCTTTTTAACATCAGGACTCACTCAAGAAACCACACAGCCCTCACAAAGATGTAACAATGATAGTATTTGGTGCACGTGCTTAGAATTAGGTAGGCTTATCACAAAGAGGCAAAGTTCCATGAAGTTTAATAAAAAGGCAAGGGGAGAAAGGACATCCCCTTGCTTACAGACACATCGTTGTGTAACATCAGCTAAAAAAATGAAGTCATTGCTCAACTACAGTCTGTAAAGGCATTGTTCAAATGAGTAGATTTTAATTAAAGTGTCAGCATTTTCGAACCTATTGTTCACACTAGTGATAGTCTAAATTTCACACATTGCAATGTAGCCGTACTGACATTTTGGGCGATTGGTCTCTACCGACCCATTTGTAGTAACACACACCCTACATATTGTAAGGTCGATATAATAGTGTGTATAAATTCGGCCCCTGTGCATATTGATGAAATGAAATCATGTACTTATCTGATTTTAGACGGGGAGATCTAGGTGATCCCACCCGTCTGCGGTCAGCGCATCCTATATGGTGACCGGGCACCTGTGGTCAGCCTATTGGATACGCTGACTTTTCTGTCACTGGTCACCGATCCTGTATACAACCAATAGGGACAGTATCATTATGGTTTAGGGCTGTTCCTCTAGTTTTACAAGAAGAGAGGGATGTTATCATGGTTTTAATAAGCCATGATTTCTTTTTTTCAAACCATGATAACATCCCTCTCTTCTAATAGAACTAGAGGAACAGCCTTAAACCCTAATGATACTGTCCATATTGGTTGTATAGAGGATTTTTAAGCAAATTGGGATAACATAGTATTAGATTGACTCTAAAAAGGAATAGAATAGAAATTTGCCTATTAACATACAGTTGATACTTTTAAGGAATAGAATAGAATTTTGCCTCGCAGGGCTATTGATCTAAAATGGTTGCTTGGAAGTATTATAATAGAAGGTTTGAAATTGATAGCCCTGCGGGGCAAAATTCTATTCTTTTCCCTATATCCCTATAAGTATCAATTTTAAAAGCATAGCCCTGTAGGGCAAGCTTCTTTTCTGTCCCATATTAGTAGCCCTGCAGGGCAAGCTTCTTTTCTATACCTGGTATATGGTATAAAATTCTATTCTATATATAGGAATAGGATAGAAGTTTATATAGGAGAAATACAGCTCCAGGCCTTATATACTACACTTAGTGTAGATGCCACAGAAATGGTGTTTAGGGATATGTATTGTGCAATACAGTTTGATATGCTGACCTGACATTGGCATCACCAGTGACCAGTGCCAGAAAAGTCAGCGTATCCAAAGCGCTGACTGCCGCACCTCCGTCACCGTAAAGAATACGCTGACTCTAGATGCACAGGGTGCCCTGTTGAAAAAAAGACAACACTGGTACCGGTCGTTAATGGCCCAACTCTACTGCTTTATATGCAGCAATTACGTATATAAACTAGAATGTATAGTAAATAACTCACTATTGTCTCCATGAATTTATCGGCTGTATGGGTACAACACAGGCTATGCTCATTCATAGGTCGAAACTATTGATGTAGCTAGAGTCTCTTGCATATCACCCTTTATAAAGTTTAAGGTATTATTTATTTTATTGGTCAATAGAAGTGGCACGTCTGTGCTATTAAACCACGTTAGCCCTTTGTAATTTATAGCATATTATCCTTTATAATATTATAGACATGGTGGTGTTAGCAGTGGTTAGACCCCTATTTTATGAACAGAATACTAAGGTAAATTTAATTGTAGTACTTAAACAGTAGGTTAATACTGGTCCATGAGGCAGGCCAGCCTCCTCTACTTATGTGTAGACCTTTCAGTATTCATTTATTCATGATATGTACAATAAAATTGAATAGACAGATTGGGAGGATGCATTCCTGAAATAATGGACAATTAGCTGTCAGGAGCAAAACAATGTTATAATGCTAAAGCAAAAGACTGTGAGTGCCTATATTTCTGATAATATAGCTTGGTTATTTTGACAAGTAAGGCTGCATTGTTATTACATGTATACATTCATTCTCATCCAATGCAGCTCCGCCCATCCCAAACTCCTCCCCGGCTCCCTTCACATCCCTGATGCCATGACCTCCCTCCAGCCACTCCCCTGCAATTTCCCGTGGTACTAGCCACCCACGACTGACCCAACCAGGCATAGAAAACAGCCTGGGGCGAGCTGTTATCACTGTGCATATAATATCTTGTAGTGTTTCCATGGGAATGCCACATGAAACGATTGTTGCGACAAAAATGGCAGAAAAAACAACTATTCCTCCCGACTCCTCCAGCGCTCGATTTCCTGCTGTCACCGCCCCCTTCAGTCTGTACATCCATCGTGCATCTTCCAGGCCCGCCCTGGATGCCATCCCCGCCCACCACTCTCTGCTTTATCCTGCATTATTAATGTTGGAGTGGGGCTGGGAGCACATGGGGTCGGGCTGGCTCTATAGATGATGACACATAGGGGCATATGTAGAAGGGGGACGTGTTTGGGGTGAAGGCTGGGGCCCGCCTAGAATGCAGATTTGTGTGCATATATACCTCTGCATCCGTATGTTACAATAATACAATGGACAGGGACCCAGACACAGCGGGATGACCTTGCTCAACTCCATTAACTTAGGACCGGGGAGGGACAGGTGGCTATAGCGCTGGTACCTTTGTGGCTAACCTGGTCGCTGACCTCCAGACAAAATCTTCAATACACTGTCCATGGCCACGACCCCTACCTCAGAATGTATCCAGGAATCATATGATAATAGACATCTATACAATGCGAAATATTCTACTTTTCCCGTGGCTAGTCAATTTGATATGTTTAGTGCATGGGTGTGGCAATTTGAAATACCAATAAGTCTGAAAAAAAACGAATACTGCTATAATAATAGATAATAATTTCATCATTCATATCCTATAAGGAATTGATCCAGTTAGTCTTGGCCTGAGAGTGACATCAAGGATAGCAAAAGGAATACTATTTATGTGTGTCGATCGAACCCTGTAAAATATTGATGAAGAAGCATCTATTAGTTTCAGACCCATAGCCTACTGTAACCTACTGGTAGTATCCAGCAAACTTCCAGATAATCTCCATGCAGGAGGATCTCACAGATAAGCCTACCGTCCAGAAGGTTGGTACTACAACAGGCTACAGATGGCTTAACGCTTTGGCTAAGCCTACCAGTAAACAACCTCCATCCCTCCTCACCTCTCTAAATCCCTTAGCTCAACTCTCTATTCGCTACATCTATTGTCAACTATCCCCAACACCATTAGTCTCACCAGTGGCGCTAATTATTGCTATGCTAGATTTTTGTTAATTAGAGACACTGGTGCAAAGGCGTGATCAAACATGTGCAATTTGCAAAAGTGGGCTTGGGTGGCATAGATTAGGGCAACAATTACCAAAGAATTAGCACAAGGTTTGCCTTTTTGCCTGGGCGGGGAATTAATCTAATCACAGAAGGCGGTAGCGGGCAATGCCGGTGTGCTAGACAAGCGCCTGCCAACGGATCCGTCACCCGGACTGTCAATTTGTGCAGCAAAAACGAGACAGCCACCACGGAGGCCAGTGAGGAGGAGGCGTCAGGTGGAGATGCAAGAGGAAATTGTGTGTAGATAGAGGGGGAACGAGATACATCTTGCCTGAGCTATAATTGGGATTTGTTTTGGATCCATCAGAAATTATGCTTATAAATGGTCCTACATAATTATGTGGTAGATATTGACCGAGGTGGTTACTGTTTTCAATGTAATATCCACAACAAGCTGTGGCTATACTTGCCTATACTGACCAAGTAGGGTAAATATCTCACTTATACCTCAGTCAGGTTGGGGCTAGGGGAGAGGATTTCTGCTCAGTGGACCGCATCGATAACTATGCAGTGGCCATATGACATATTCGTTGTGCTTTTCTTATACTATACTCTACCTACAAATCCCACTCGATGTAATGGTCTGGTCTATTTCTTTATTGTCATTCTGGTTTGAAATATGTTAAACAAAATGACTAGCCTACAGGATTCTGACACCATGGAATCTAGCCAGTAATACCTAAATTCCACTTTGGAGACTCTATAGTCAGTTGGGCGGTTTAGGTGGCTGCAGGGTATCGTAAAGGAAATAAAGAGCGGCACAGACGCTTGGTTATTTTCCTGCAGTAGAGTTTGTATTAATAAGAACATCCCCGTTCTGTTGTCCCTTGCTTAGCCTAAGTATTCATGTGAATTTCCCCCTCAACATTCCTAGTATGTAATCATTGATAGAGAAATGTACACAAGATCTACTTATACCTAACGGCATTCAACGAGTTGGACCGCTATTGTGCAGAGGTAAACAGCTCACACTTCAAGAACACCTGCTGTGGTGTTTGGCTATAAGGAATGGTCTGTCGAAGAACTGCTACGCTTTGTGTAAAATTATGCATATGGATTTGTGACATTTACTGATGGCACTTTATATTTTTAACACTGTACCCCTGCGTAGGTTGAAAAAAATCAAGGGTATTAAAACCAGTGTCAAAAGACTATACTAATCATAAACCAATTTAGCTGACAGAGACATTTTTGTATAGGATTGACTTTCCTTCGTGAGCTAGAGGCCACTTCACATTGCTGGTGATTAAGAGTTGTAGTGAAATCCCCTCCAGGGATGAGATATGTCGTCATCTTTATAAACCTGCTTAGCCTAAGATAAATTAGGGAAGGGACGGTATTCTGTGAAATTCATTGATCAGTGAAGCTGTATCCGCTCTCTCAAAGTCATGTTTTAGGCATGAGCCCACTCCAGTGAGCCAGCTAATTAAATCAACCTTCTCTCCAACAGCTAGACATCATCACGTAACAAGCCACCAGATTAACTACCCCCTTCTCTCACTATCACCAGTGGTGGAAAAATAAAGCTTCCAACGAATACTAGCTATTCTAGACTAGGTCCCATCACCATATCATATCATAAATCTGCAGGTCCCGCTAAGGAAGTGAGTGCATGTGCCTTGTCGATGGAATGGGGATTTGCTGTGAGTGTCCAACCAATCAGCGTAAAGCTTTTAGTCATGTGACCTATACGTCAATGGCACAAGATGGCGGACCAGGAGGTGTCAGGTGATTCTTCATGTCGTGGCTACGTGCTGCAAGGATGCCCTGGGGATGGTAGAGATGTGGCAGTTCTGATGGGAGTAGTTTGGGGCTCAAATGGAAGACCTTCCGGATCGTGGCCTATACAGCCCATTCGGAGTATTGACGTACATAGTATTTTGTACCACACTGACTATGTTCACAATCCTAGAATCCGTATCTACAGGATGTTTTATTTTATCATTATCAAACTATCCTCAGCATTCAGGGCTATACTGTTAATGAAAGCCATTTCATAAAGAGTTATTTACAGTGTACACGTAGGTGTTAGTGGATAACATGTACAAGTATACCATCATATTGCCTGCCATGCAACGTATACATGTACACTGATTTGTACAAGGAAGCCATTTCAGTCTCTGTAATGTAATAATCTGTGCCCTACTCTGTGTAGTATGCCATGCCATTATCTGCAATGTAAACCTTTGTGTACTACGTTGCGCAAGAAGCCATGTCTATATCTTCTATGTAAGAAACTGTGCCCTAATTTAAGAAATTGTGCCTTAATTTGTGCATGTCGCTATCTGCAATATAACGATCTGTGCTTTGGATTGTAAAAGTAAGCCATATCATTATATGCAATGCAATAAAAAGCCTGTGCCCTATTTTGTGAGTGAGTGAGTAATGGTTGTTTAACGCCAAGCCGACAGCTAAGGTCATATTCATGGCGGAGCCCTATTTTGTGCAAGAAGCCATGTCATTATCTGCAGTGTAAAAACATCTGTGCCCTTGTTTGTTTGAGGAAAGCATACCATTATCTGTAATTGAAAATATCGTTTTCCAAGGAAGTCCCATCCCATTAGCTGCCTTGAATAAATCGCACAGTAGATTTGATCTGGAGGCCATGCCATTACTTGTCAAGTACATAAAAGGTCCACATTATAGATTGCACAGAAAACTGGGAAATCAAAACCATTACCTATTGTGTAAAATGTGTACACTACTTGTATGAGGAGGCCCATCCATTTCTTGAACAGCTGGGAAAGGAAGCAGATCTCAAGGGATAAAATAAGGATAGATCATGTTCGATTTCATGAAAGAGATAAATATTCTCTGCCTCTGAATGTCACACAAAATTCCCAGAAAGGTCTAAGATATACCTCACATGTACAGACCTAAAGGTTTATATAAAAATAGATCATTTTCGATTATATGCAAAAGATCGATGTTATCAGCTGCTGAATATCACACAAATCCCAGAAAGGTCTAAAATATATCCCCTACACGTGTCTCCCTGTGGGGGGTGGGAGACCTGGTGAGGTAGGAGAGGTGTGCTGGAGAGCCCCATTACTGACAAGACCCGTCATCGCCACCACCCCTAAGGGGTGGGGTAGGATGGCGATAACGTCACACCCTCATTGATTAATTGTCTCCTTGGTACCTTCATGTTACACTAGAGAGCGATCGGAGCACCAAACCACTCCCACCACAGCCCCTTTAAATATTATTTGCTACATTAACCTCCGACTTATGTCATATGATGCTCCACATACCCCTGGACCATGTGTATAGCATATGGTAACCCTTCTCTTCTGCAGCATGAATGCATTATATGCTTTATTTCTACTGAAAGGCACTGACCCAGGAGTAATGTTATTATGTATTCCTGTTATCAGCCTATGTCAGGAGGAGCTTTTTAAGGGTCGCCCAATGGTTCAGTATGAATTATTATACCCCTTGTTGTTATGATGCATGAATGCATTCGAACATGCATCGTATCATCCATAGATATGATACTATATCAGCTCTGTAGAATAGTCATGATGCATGAATGCAGCAAAGGTGACGGCTAGTAACATCTATCCCTGAGTTATCAGTTTGCAGTGATAACTGAGGTAGGGCTATAATGTAAGTCTGCCTGTTTTGATGTAGCGTCCCCATGGTAATGTGAAAACCATTAATAGTTGATTTACACTGTTAAAGCTGCACTCTCTATTCATCATCACGTTTTCATATCTAATAGCTTCAATAAGTGGATCCAGTGTAAATATCACATTGAGCTTAATGCGTCCAGGATACATTATTGTATTGAACCCGCAGAACCTCTTTTTAGGACTTTATTACTACTGGGTAATACATTACATGTCATACCATACAAAATAATGGTGATGGGCAAGCTGTTAGATAGAACAGGGTATGCTGTAAAGGCATAACATTGCTACTCTTTTCAGACACAAAATGCGATAAAAACAGACGAAAAGAGCTAGTGTGTGTCAATTTGTATCCATTCAGTTGAATAGCGAAACAAATTCGGGAAGCCAAACCAAACGCCACACTTGCGGATCGGCAATCCTAGGTTGCAATATTTGGTAGATGTAATCTATAACTGATTCCAAGACAAATCTCCGTAGAGTTAGATCCCTTAATACCCTCACTAATCGTCGAATAAGGCCACATTTGTCTACTCTGCCGATTTCACCCTTAATAAAAACCCACACCCCATTCTGCAGTTACAGCATAAAGGATTGATTGCCTGTCCAATTCGCCCCTAATTGGGCGCGTTTTCCCGGCCTTAATCCCCACCTGAAAAATGGTGGTCTCTGCCACGACCTAAAATGGTCTTTCAAGTCTGGTTCCTGCAGGGTCTTGTTGAGTGCTGTCATGCAAGGGTTCTGCTTAGGGAGTGGGCGGTGCTCTGACATCTGGGCGTTTGGTGGGTGGGTGGGCGGGTGGGTGGAGGCTGTGGGTTGTCAGCTTGGTGTGAAGCAATCTCTCATAGATCACCTTGCTGCTTGTGACACCTTGATCCCTTGTATCTCTGGCACCTCTGATCAGGTCTAGTTGAGTGGGTAACTAATAGTAGGGGGAGGTGCCCCTCGCCCTAACCCAAGTACTATAGATTCCTGCCAGATAATTTATTCATTGGATATTAAACAATATTGGATTTCAAATGTTCAGTCTTGTAATTTGAGGATAGCCCCTTTGATTTCTACACACGAGCAAAGCGTCAGGCAGTTGAGGAAAAAAGACTTCTTCCATTCCCTCCACAGGATGGTAGAACTGAATTGAATTGAAATTTATCCCGGATATGACTTAACCTAGGGCACGTTTTGGGACATATCCAGGTCTCTGGTTGAGGCAGATAATAGATGAGGGCAGGGTGTGCTCTGGGTGTGCTGTAGGCAGCTGAAGGAAATCCCCTGTTGGCACATGGTGTCATGTCGTGTCATTACCACACCTGAGGCTACTGCGGTTCTATATTGACCTATAGGGCCAACTAGAGGTACCTGATAGCTTATCGGGAGGTTCTTGTCCAGTGGGCACTTACTGGTGCTAGCGCGGGATAAGCACTGATAACAGCCACCACACTGTTACCAACTGACCCCTAAGAATTCCGCACCAAATGAGGGGGATTATTTCATTGGTCGAAAATGCATCCAATGAAGAGGGAGGTATCTGAGGGGTTATCGGGAGGTACCTATGGACTATAGCGAGGTAGCGGATTGTCCTATGGGCGCGGCCATTGCTGAAGCTGATTACCAGCGCTTATCACTGATAATTATCAGATGAGTACCAATGCCCCCTGAACAGACCGCGTTGAACTATTTCATTGGCTGATAATCAAACCAGCTACGTCGATATAGGGATGTACCACTGGGCTAGACCGACTTAGCGGGATCAATTATGAGAATGGAATAATCTGTACTATTCACTGTGGACCTCTCGGGGGGCAGATGGTACCAATCTGATTGCTGATGTCAATGACAACTGCTGGTAGCCAGCTTCAGCAATGACCCATTACATTGTAAGAAATCGTAAAAGTGAATAGTGGACCACTGCAATTGAAAGGCATTGCACCAGTGTAGTTTTTACAAGAAGCCCCAGGTGGCAGTACGGTGGTACACAAATGCACAAGGAATCTCTGTGAAAATGACAATGGCAATAATCGATGAGATCCTTTTTTTTTTACAATGTAGACATCACTACCTCGGCATAGGTAAGGTACTTAAAGGCCTAGAGGGAGGCTATCGTGAGGTACCTGAGGGCGTAAAGGGAGGTAGATCTATCTATCTGTGGGAGGGGCCATAAGCAGGTACCTTTATTGTATGAATTCGGGATAATATGATAGTTTATACATGACGTATGTCGCGGTAGAAGACACGGCCTGATGTGACCCACTTGTAACAAGTACATACATGCTGGCACATATAAGGTCTTCTTTACACATACAATATTGTATACGGTACTCATCATTGTCCACAATAGGCACGTTTATGGCTTTAATACATTTGGCCTCAATATAGGACTATTGATTGTATTTCTACCTCACTTACAGTCGTGTTTGCTCTACACATCAGGCTTATAATGATCTACCCTGGTTTGAGTGAATGCTGAATAATATTCAACTATAAATTGGGATACGTATCCATTCAATATCCAGATTATAATCAATACCACCATTTGTATAGGTAAAGCCTTGTGTGTAATTACCTATATCTATGCAGGTATTCTAGTATAGCCCTGGAGCGGTACAGCCTATACTGTGTAAATGGGCTTCATATACCCGTATGTGCCTTTCATTGATGTAGATTCGAGAAAGAGCTGACTCAGCATAATTTGTGAAAGCTCTAAAATTTAATGTAGATCATTATGACGATCACCCAGCCATTATAGCAGGTATATATGTTACTACGGATCTTGTTAGTTGAAGATCTGTTTTGTCTTATATTTTACTATTCTCCATAATTGTACTTATGTGGGCGTTCAACCTTTAACTTAAAAAAAAAAAGATGAAACACAATGCATACATGTATTAAGTAACGAAATATACAGTATAAATTACTGTAGGTGATGCCAGTATGAGTTGAAATAGTCCTGCTTCTTACGTCAATATGCAAACAGAAGGAAATGGCACACGGGAACCAATGACAAATGAGGACGCTTGTCCAAACACATCTTGTGATGAGTAAGGCATCAGCAGCCTCTTCAAGCCTACCAAACATGGAGTCTGCAAGATAAACAACGCGCACAGGCTCCACCAAAAATGAGCTGAGGCAGATGGGTGGGGAGCTGGGTGGGGTGGGGGTACTGAAAGACAGTTCTGTTCAGCAAAGAGAATGGCAAATAGAGGCTCCGACACATGAGGTACCACAGTAGTGGATAGGAGTGTGGGATGTAGTAGTGAGGAAAGAGAAGGTGCAGGCCGTTGGGAGGAGGTACCATCTTGCTAATGATGGCTGTACCTAATACCACCTCCATAAGCACGTGCCCTCCAAGCCTCCCCTCATACATTGTACCTTCTGTGGTATTTCGTGTTCTATTGAAATGATAGAGAATTGCCAGTTTCAAATGAAGTGGCATTTTCTTTTCTTTAAACCTCACTAAAATGATTAGGCCTGTGTGAACCTATTTCTATGCATGACTAGAAGATCTGATGTATGTTTTATTCAAAATTACCAGGCCTTATCATTTCACTTGTTCCTTTCTTTACATCAAACATTGTCTCTAACAATCTCGCTGGACGTCGGTCATTGAAAGATACACCTAAATGCAATTAAGATTAGCTGAGTTGAACAGACTCGGCTCTGGACTCTGGAGATGATTAGACAAACTTTTGCATTTCATTGGAGGTTTATTAGCATAATTGCAGAGTCTGTACCGTTAGGCAACATTCTCTTGCCAGATCTGTCAGAGGCAGAATAAGGTACCCCCACTGTTCTCACTTTGATGTGCAGACATTTAATTTAATCTCTCTTAAATGCCAATGCAAAGTGGGAATACTAAGAAAGGTCTTTGTTTACCATGGCGGCGTCTGAAAGACTAAGTTTCTACCTCGGGCAGAATTGTATTATTTCGAATTTCTTGTGAGATATACTTGAATTTACAGACAGTATTATTCACAGGCAATGCCGTGGCTTCCATACTGGCTCCATTGATAGAATACGAAAAGACTGCGCAAAGTGTCAATCATTGAAGGGCGACATGATGAGTCAGGCTTCTCGTTCTTACTTTCTCATGATGCAATGATAAAGTATCATTGGTGATTAACTCGCCGGTGGTACATTGATGCATCATGCCGACCCTTATGAGGCATTTGGGAGGTAAATGATTATGACTATATTCTAATTTGAAAAATCATAGACCAGCAAATATTGCTTGTTTTTATATTTGCGATGAAGGTCTCAAAGTGCATCAATATCTGCCTGTTGGAATATTTGAGATAATGGTCAAGTAAGAAGAAAGTGGAAATTTGTCTTTTGGTTTCTACAGCAGTTGTCGTTAAGTAGATATCCCCTTTCACATAAATCCATTGAGTAAATGTGTATCAAAATAAGGCCTCCAACTCAGATGACTTAGCCTCAGTTATGATAAACTTTGTTGACAATTGTGTCCAAGGAGGTAATCTCTTCGTGGCCAATATGAAGAAAATGACAATTTCTTTTCAGCATATAATGTTGCTGACATGGGAAAAAACTTCGAAAAGCAATTCCCGGGCTCATATTTGCAGTCGTCCACGAGTTTTTTTTTCAGTTGCTTAGGCTATTTCTCCAAACTGATCAAGCCAAGGCATGCATACCTCCCAATCCTATAAGTACCTATAAAATAAATAGCTCGATGCAGCAAGTTGGGAACCTGAGGTAGGGAAAAAAGCATACTCATTTATAAACGTGATGGGACAGTATTATGCACTATCCATGAAAAACGGATGGTTAGAATATTTTTCACAAAATATATAGGGCCAAACTTTGAAAAAACAAAAAAAAAATTAAACTAATGATTTTTAAATTTATAAATTGTACTTCAGTGGTAAATTGTGCACTATATTCATGTAAAACCATCTACACTGGCCTGAAAGCAATGAGATTCATCTTTCATTTGCTGCAAATATTGTGTAAATCGGATCAATTTTGGCTAAACTACAGCATTTCTTAGCGAAAATTCAAGAAAAACTAAGTTTTAGGTTCCCAACTTCCTGCATCGAGTTGCGGAATAATTGACATTTAAAGGCCAGCAGACTGCTTCAGAAGACTATGTCTCACTATCCTATTGTTGCTTGAGCACACAAGTTCCTCATCGGCCCTCATGTTTGGCTGGCGATCTGCCTGTATATTGGAGACACGACCGGTCATTCCCCCCCACTTCCACCCTCACTCAGTGGAATACCTGCAGGAGACCAGTGTAACCTGCCCCCCCCCTCGAGGGGTCAACATTTTTATCACCCCCCCCCCCAGAAGGGCAAAAAATCGTGTCCGAATGTGCCCTTTTAACCTGTAGTAACGCGCTGGGTTTTTCGCTGAAAACAGGTGAAATTATTTTAACCCACCTGGTCAAGGGGTCGAAAAACTTCTGACCCCCTCTGGTCAAGGGGTCGAAAACTTCTGACCCCCCCTTCAAACCTAACAGCCCCCCCCCCCGTTGTTAAAAATGAACACTCCCTACGTACATCTGCTGGCTGCATCATGGCAGATAGAATTAAAGGTTTCAGTTTGGGACATGATGCTGGAGAGTTACATCCCTGCACTTTGCATGCACACTTCAAAATGCTGACAACTTGTCTTATCAGTTGTGCAAATATTGGGCCATGATTATAGAAGTGATGATCGAACAGGCCTATACATTATCATTATCTTATATATTCATTATTTACTTGTTCTACTGACCTGACCCCAGCATAATAGACAAGCTGATAAGAACAGGTAGCTGAACATCGATCTTTAATAATACAAAATGTAAAAGTAAAACTTATAACAGCAGAGGGTGATGGAGGGTGATTATAATGATCATAAATGATGATCGTGTATTCTCTAAAAGCCGATAAGGGGGGCTTGCTGAAAGTCATTGCTGAATGAGAGTTTACAAGATCAAATGAATCCTATGTGTAGTGTGTGGGGAAAAAAATTGACTATACTTGTATCACATATGTTATTCTGCACCTTCAAGTACACAGTTGAATGATATGGTGTCTCTACATATCCAAAATGCGAATTGCTGTGAACTGAGTAGACATTGTCAGTAATATCCCCTTCCCTGGCCTCTACATCCTCCTTCATATATATGTGGATCTACTTAATTAATGTAGTATTTGACAAAAAAGAACTCTTTGGATTCCCATGTATGTAGGCGTGCGGGTTTTTCTCTCCTTTTTGTATACAAGCGTTGTGTTGATGGACCATTTATGTACGATTGGTTCTTCTATAGCCATAGATCATTCAATATTAACCCAAACCCGGACATGGGTGGTCCTGCCCAGCGCCTTGATAAGGTAGTCAGTTGACTCCTTCCATTCTCTGTGACTATTGATAGAGGCGGCCGGCTAACTGTGCAAAAACGCAAAGCCTGGGAGGCAGGTGCTTAATCTCCTCCATATAATTCATCCCCATCATGTGTGGACCTGAACTCTAAAACAGCCCTAACAAATAGACCTGTCAACATCCACATGTAGCACCGTACAACCCTGGAGCAATCCTTAAACTCTATGATAATGAATGGCTTTAAGCCAGCTCCCAGAGCACTGATTCTGCCGCTCTGTTTGCACTCTATCATTACGCGACTTTCTTCAATGATGGGAGGAACTTAGTGGGTAGCGAAGTAAGCCATTAGAGCTATAATTCGCTCCGTTTACTACTATTGCTCCTGCGCTCACATGGTTGTCGTTTACTAGGTGGCATGTCGGTCCGACTCGACGGCCCATTAAGAGAATTAGTGGCCCGTAGGGGGCGAGCTGATATTTTATTCAACTGCCGCTGGTGCTCCCATGTCGGCTGGTCACAATGCCCCCCCCCCTACCCATGTTATCGTGAAAGGTGGGAGGGGAGTGGGAGGGGGTTCTGCTCTGTAAGTCACTCTATGAATCATTCATGGCTATATTCCTGTCCTCCAGGGTGGTGGCGGCGGCACGTGATGACGCCCACTCACTCCCCACTGGTGAAGAGGTTAGATGGGGGGGGGGGTGAGGTTATAATGGGGTTAACCGTGTAAGGGCGTCATAATGCATCAGGCATCATGTCTCATTTCCTACAGGGCTGATACGCATTCGAAGAGTCAACATGAAGCTCTAAAACAAGGCTAGCGTGTAAACTCAACAGCATTGTACTTCATAGGTGTGTCATGATGGTCATGGAGCATGGCCCTTGGTGGACTATGGCCGTTTAGGCGTTAAGACAGATAGGTTAGGGTGAGAGATATAATGGGGTAGGAGGGAGGAGGGGGAGGACCTGTGAGCCCGGCCTGTGAGCTCAATAGATAATGCCGTATGCTGAAAGTGCCATTCTTAGAGCTCTTATTCTGCTGAGGTGGCATGTTTATACTTCGTTCCCCAACACCTGACCAGGGCAATGAACATTCAAGCAAGATCAAGATTTGGTCGTATATAGGAATAAATCTAGAGTCTGACTCAGTGCCGTGGCAATTTGTCCTTTGATGTATGATTTGTCATGATTAGCTAAAAAGGGTTAAAAAAAGAACCAACAAGTTCAAGAAAAGTGGATGTGAATATGAACCCTATTCAGTCGGCATGATGGATGGATATACACCACCAGGTGGTTAGTCGCCATATGTGACAGAATCTGCGAAAAGGGACCTTACTTTAGGGGGAATAGGGTCCTTTTCCCCAGTGCAGGTCACATATATCATATTAAGGCATTTTGCAGTATAAAACACCATTCCGCTTTAAATTGGTGCATTAAGCCAGTTTGGGCGCCAGACCCAGTATAGTACTGGCGTAGGAAAGGCAAGGTTGGGTGGGGGGAACAATAATGGGAGGATCTCCTATATTTAAGCCTGCGTGTGTAAGAATATATCGGAGTCCGATATAGGTTGCCCCCCCCCCCCCCAATCCAAGACCCTTACCCCCAACCCATCCAAGACCCCTACCCCCCCCACCACCCCTTCCGCGAGGCAGGGATATTTGGCACACAACTCAGCAATGATGTAGCCACCAGTTGACCATGATTTATGCATGATTGTTTTGTCAATAGTCAAAGGACAGACTATTCATATAATATGGTATATATGATGCTCCAAAGGCTTAATTCCCATATCTAGGATCTGTAGCTACTCCTGCAGTACAGTAGCACAGGTGGCCCACATCCACAGGACACACTGAGTGCTGCCGTGGCTGCCTGTCGTCTGCTGCCGTGAAAATGTCGTCTGCTTTTACCTGGGGGAGACCTGGGGAGGATTGGAGACAAGTGGGACACGAAGCTTGTAGCTGCGTCTCTGTTTGAGGGTGAAGAGTGGGGCGGGTGTGTAACAACTCTGGCTTCATGTCAATTATGAATACTGTTCAAGCGTCTTAAGATTGTTATCACTTTCTGAGTGAGTGAGTGAGTGAGTGAGTGAGTAATAGATGTTTAACGCCATTTCGACAGCTAAGGTCATATTCATGGCGAGAACTACATTACACAATTTAACAGAGGAATGTATCAGTGCCCGCACATGTCCACCACACAACCGAAGGGATAGGAAATAGGAGATATAGACCCTTTTAAGTGGGCTAGGGAAGCCCATATCACTTTCTGTTATCTGGTCTTGTTGAGATGTTACTACCATTAGGTTTAAATATAACCTCAAAAGAAGGGTGGGTCCGATGAATCTTAATCATTGACCTTATCAAGGAATGTTAAATAATGTGAAGTTTAATAAGGGTAATAGCCCAAGAATGGATAAGAGGGAGATGTTTCACACAGGACTAGCTGGTAATATCATACTAACAATGATACTAGTTAATCCAAAGCGAGCGTTTTTATAACATCATCTACCTCTAAATTTCTGATAGTAATACGCACTGAACAAACACAACTAGAATCAGTGCATTTTGTTTCATATTACTTATTCAGCCGTCTAGAGGAGGCTGATATGAAAACTCGCCCTTATCAGTGTAGGGAAGGATAGAAGATCAATCTCTGTTTAAAGGACCATACAACTAGTAACCGGTGGCAGTTAGGAGGCGGTGCTACCCTGGAGGAGGCAGTGTGTTCATTGGACCAAAAAGGGCTCCATTTTGCTAAACAACATGAGCAGCTCACACCTATTGACTGGGAGAGGCCCACAGAGGGAGCAACGCATGGATAGGAGCAACCAATGGGAAGACGCAGGCTATTGAAAGGACCAGCTAGCCCACTGGGGAGAGCAACTCATGGGGTGGAACAGATGGAGCGTTGGGTACGTTCACGAGGAAACAAAATAGGCCTATCCGAGCCTAGAATAATACCATGCATACCAAAATCACGAGGGATATCATGAACCATAAGTGTAGGCCATTGCCTGTATAGTTTGGTCTATAGGACCAGTCACATAAAAGAAGATTTGCTATGTCTAAGATGAGCATGACACTTCCCCAATCGTAATTTCTCTTTGATTCCTTTAATCCTGTGTGCGTGGTAATGGCTGACGTAGACAAGTGCAATTATGAACCCTTGTCCTTGACAGGAGCAGCTCATGTTTAGCAAAAAGAAGTGGGTAGGATGAGGCCAAGAAGAGAGTGCATGGATATATAGGAAACAACTCAAGGCATGGTCAGCAATAGATCTACATAGAGGTCCAGCCTATGTGAAGGATTGGCTCATAGGGGGCAGTGCATGGGGAGGATAGTTTCTTTTTGTGGGACAGTGCGTTGGGAGTATCAGCTTATATGGAGGAGATTTCCGCTCATGGGAGCAGCATCGGCTCACGGACGTCACCAGCTCATGGAGAGCACCTCGGGAGCATCAGCTCATCTATCAGCCCACGAAGAGCAGTCCATGGCGAGTTTCAGCTCATGGAGATCAGTGCACTTGGGGGGGGGGTCGGCTCATAAAGAGCAGTACATAGGGAATGAGCAGTAGTATCAGCTCATGACGAGCAGTCAATGAGGGAAACACCTCATTCATGCAGCAGTGCATGCATAAGGGGGGGGGCATTAATTAACTCGCGGTGAGCCATGCATGAGAATGAGCCGAAGGCATAGGGACAGCGTACGGATGGTCAACTCACAGGAAGGAATGCACTGGCAAAAATGAAAATATCCGAGTGGGCACATAACATTGAATCAATGTTGGAACAATGCTGAGCGACAGTGATCAACGTTGAGACAACGCCATTTGGGATATGGAGAAAAGCAGTATACTCACGATCTACGGTTCATGTGGAGAGGCAGCTTGCTGTTATGAAAAGCTCTTTCTCGGAGACAGCTCATGAGGACAAACAGTTCACAGGGAAAAGCAGTTCACTGATAGGTGCTGCGAGTTGCTCATGGAAAGAAGTACATGATGGGTAAGAGCAGCTCAGTCAGATGGTGCTAGCCTTAACTCAATAACAGAGGCGCAGGAAGCAAATTTCTATTAGGGTAGCGTGGGGGTCGCGGTTTGGGGGGAGGGGGCTGCTATACTTTTATACATGTACAGGATCATATAGGGAAACTTCCCCTTATTGGAGGGGGACAGGTCCCCTGCCCCCCCCCCCTTTGCCTACGCCCCAGCACTACGAGAGGAAACTGATGGGTAAGAACCCCCTCATGGGAAATAGGGAGAGTCCTATAAAAATTCATTTAGCACTAAATATCGTTATACAATTGAGATCCTAGACAGTGCTAGTGCTAGAGGACAAGTTGATGCGGCTGTAGTTAGAAAGACTGCAGAGAGAGAAATAAGCGCCTTTGCATCGAAAAGACCGACGGGACTAATGGAGAATTCTTTTGGCTCTATTGTAAGAGGGTTAGGGATACATTCCTCTTCGGCTGATGCGAGGAGCGACAGGATTTGACGAAATGCCATTTGCATATAAATGGACGTTGATGGCCCGCCTATTTTATTCATGCACGGGGTCCGCAGGTTTCCTCCCGCAGACCATATACACCCTCTCCCATTGGGCATACTTTCATTTTCTAAAGTGCAGCTCAATTTGGGACCGCCTTCTCCACTGCTGTTAAAATACTACAAAAATGCTCCTTGAGGAAGGATAAGACAGTCAGGGGGTAATTTATTCAGGCTGTATGGAAACTAATTTTCCCCAAGTACCAGATGACATCAGTCGTGGGTACAAATTGAACCTTGGGTCTAAAGACGCCCCCATAAAAGATTAATATGTCTCCTTTATTATGCGTCTGCTGTCAGGGTTATGACAGAGAGGATATGATTTCACGACCCAGGGCAATCTGAGACGTCTCCATTCACAGCTACGGCCTCGCCACTTTATCTCATTAAGTATCAAAGGACACCTTTCTTCTTATACTGCCACATTAGGACTCACCTAATATCGCCCAGAGATGAAGGGCCTCATAGTTTATCAAACCACACCAGTTGTGATATGTCATGGTGATTTAATATTAAGTGTCACATGACAGAGCACAGTGGCGGATCCAGGATGTGGAGAAGGAGGGGGCGCGCCCCTTATTTAGACCCTAATTTTGGCTTACTGGGGAAAAAGAGGGGGTGGAGGCCCGGGGCCACTAGGACCTATCTTGGAAATTCATCTGCCGACTCCTGTTCTAAGTCAACTGTTGTCCAGCTTTTTAGCCTACAGGGCCAACTGCCAGGATTCAATTCATGAGATGTTTAAAGGATATTAGGAATGATTCCATATGGCTAAAACATGACTATGGGGATTGGCCATAGGTAATAACTGGTCCACAAATTGTGGCAACAGTATAGTCGTTGCGCAGACATGAAAAGAAAACCTAGCAACAATGATTTAAAACTTGCTTCTTGGTCCATCATTTAACAATATTCTGTTCAATAGATGGGGACATACCTTCTATAGACTCCTCTGTGGATATCTCGTCTATCTACTGAGAGGACCTTCACAGAGGGTTGAGCTGCTTCTATTAGCTCAGAGAAAGGTCAATGAGTCAATTATGTGCACAAATACTTCACAGGTAGACGCACATTAGGACTACTTCCGCCCACCTCTCAGCGCCTCTCAGCGCCTCTAGTTCCAAGATCAATCATCAACATTATTATCATAACACTGAGGTTACATTTAGGAACCAAATATGGGATGACTAAGTATAGCTATCACAGAGTTCCTGCCCCCCCCCTACTTGGGTCACCGAAGTCTTATTGCTGGTTTATCATAATTATATATTATGCTACATCATTTATCATTGACATTTATTTCTAAGTTTTACATCATTATAATTAATGCACATAAATGCCACCCTACACCATATCTAGAAATAAAAGGGTTCTCCGAAAGACTAATAAGGGTAGCCTGTGAACGCAAATGCCACTGTATTATTCACAATGTTGCTGGTGAATACATTATTTCAGATTATTGATTTTTGCATTTTTCACGTTTTGAATGAGATGCAAAAGAAGTGGTCCAATTACTATAGAACAAAGTGGATACAACACCATTGCATTGGGGTCTGTAGGCATACTTTTAATAGACAGAGCTTCAGTACTTTCACAGTAGGTAGATAAGTGTCAATAGATGTTAACACAGAAGAAAGCTCAACTTTGCCAAAATGTCAGTTATAACCTTCTATTGCACTAAGGCGAGGATACTTTCCAACCTAGTACAGCTCGTATAGTATACCTAATGTCAGTTTTAATGTGAAAATACATCGGTTTTACATAGGAAAGATATATTATGAATGTAGATGTGTTGTAATTATTCTGTTAGGTATCATAATAAGCCTGAACATATGACAATACAGAGCTCCTACATAACTGGTCACATCAACAGATTTATTGTACATCAAAAGGAATTGTTACAATGTTTGATTACAAGAAGCTCACCCCTTACTCCCCGATTATTGTTACCTAGCTAGCGCAACTGACTTATATATCGAAACCTGCACCATGAGAATGGAGGCTCGTCAAAATAGTTCATCTGTATTGAATATACAAGATCCATCTTTTTACATTCCAACTATTATTGGTATTGTATGATATACGAATTATATAATACTCATGTGAGATACAGCAAAATAGAAAGAATCAGGACGGTATAACTAATCCTATTAATTGGCATTATATTTATGGGTCGACCAAAAAAAGGTGGGGGTCCTGACCCCCCCCCCCCCCCCGGCTTGGGGATCCGCCCCTGCCAATGCTCAACATAACAATTTCGCATAATGGCTGTGTTCACTTGATGTCAAATTTAGTAGATTAAAGCATACACATTAGGGCGGCTGACAAATGACAGTTTAATGGAACTTATCCGTGACAGTTGGGTAAATTAGTCCAGGCTGTTGCCAGTGTAATTGCTGCAAGTTGTGATAATTACAGCTACTCAGTGTTTGCCTAATGAAGGCAGTGTGTAATAAACTCCAACTGCTGCCTATTAGAATACTAATGTCTATTCTAATAGCTAGTGAACAGAATGTATTATACAACGCGGTAGTATAATTCAAGGGAAGCAAATCACAGGCAAGCCAATGTTCCTTCAAAAAGACCAAACTTGCCTCTAGATGGTGAATCATCGTCTCAGTGCCTAAACCTGAGACATTTACACTAACAACCAGGAAGAATACTATCAGATTTTGTTGACGGTGCTTAGCTGAAAAGAGCCTCAGATGTCAAAATCGACAAAGTGTTGGCCGATTTTCTTGAACTTTGTGAAAGATCGGAGAGTGAGTTTCGACCCTTCGGACTTCCATTTATAATAAATGTGCGTTAACATCTAGCCCGCGTTCATCTCAAATTTCAGCAAATTGATAGAAAGTTGAAGTAACATGACCTCACATCAGAAAACCACGTAGGTATTCATTTGCCTGCTGTATCAGTTTGCTCTAGACCTAGTGGCATTTCCATCAGCTGACATTTTACGGTTTCACTCAATAGCAATGTGTGCTTTTGAATTACCGCTTGTTATTTGTTATGCTGCACGCAGCCAATCTCATACACAGAAAAAAAACCAAATTAGTAAATACTAATTTAACTTAGACAAAACCACTGGTGAGGCAAAATCCCAACATGTTAGTAATATTTTACTAGCATGTTAGTTGTATTCACTAACCTATTCAGGCAAGCTGGCTTGATTTAGCCGAGAGAGAAAAGCAGTCTTTTTGTCTAAGGGGTTAGTAGTTTTATCTAAGGGTTAGTAGATTTCTTCACACCAGGTGGTAGTGTGGTTTGCATGAGGACTTTTGTGGGAAATGTCTATCATGGAAAGGCCTACAAATGTGAAATTAATGGCACTTCTAATGACTATTGACATGATAAAGCCTTCACCATTCAACTTGGCATAGGACTTAATAGAATACAACCTATAGGTTTATTATGTTATTGATGAAAGAGGAAAAAGAATGGAAACACCTTTTCTCTGGAAATTCAATTTTCTCATCCACATCTATGGCCCTATGAGTCAAACACAGAACAACTAAGTTCTGGGGTTGCAAATAAAAATGATATGAGGCATTAAACTTGCTTCTCAAATGGAGAGGCTCTGTCCTGGGTGTCCTAATCCATGTGGAGTTTACCCCTATCATTTGAATCAAAATAAAAGAATGGGTATTATTGGTATTGAAATAGTCCATGTAGTTAGTGAAAAAAGTCTAAGGTAGGTTAGGAAGAATGCCCAACTTGCCTGATTTCTCCTAAGGGTTAGGCGTAAACTCCCAAGAAAACTTTGGTGGTTTGGCGATGTGCAAACTCCCAACTTGCCTTAGCAATTCCAATAAATGTTAGGCGAACAGCCTAAGATATTTAGATTTTTTTTTGTGTAGACACCAATTTACGTCGGTGACTTTATAACAAATAAATAGGAAATTCAATGCAGTTCAAGGGGCTCATATAATATCTCTCAGTGACAAGCCATCGAATATTGAAATAAGTTTCACAAGTAGGCGTCAAACATTATGGTTGTTTTAAATACTTATCATGGTTTTACTTAAAATTATGTTGACACACCACAATTTGGACATTCATCAAACAATATGCCTATAAAATTAAATCAGATATAGAGCCAAACACCTGTCGACTGGGCTTATCATGCACATTTACAATTTACTATTCACTGTTTATTCATTTATACTGTTGATATTCGTTGTCAGGTTTTTTAAGGCTTAACACCTTATTGGAAGTGGCTGGACAATACCAAACTCCATCATCCTGGCGTGTGTGAAGGATTTCCCTCCAGCATTCGCTGCCTTTCACGGGCATTAGCTCCCAAGTACATAAAACCTCCAACAAATTCCATAATAGACACAGTTGCATTCATCATCCGTTCTCCCTTTTGAATATGGTGAAGATTGGATGGAAAATCCCTGGCATTGCCTCTGGGGGAAAGCGGGCCAGGCCAACCCAAGCAATGTGTTGGTGAAAGGTAGCGGTGGGTGATTTTAGCCCCAGTGACCCTGGATGTACTACCCCAATGGTAGTCCAACAGCTCAACCTAGTGTGTGACTCGGAGTGAGCCCTATCGGCTATCTCTCTCACTCACAGCCTCCCCCTCTCTCAGCACAGCCAAGCCCAGTTTCCTCACTCCCCCTGACCCACTCCCCTCCCAAATGGGCTGCCCAAAACACAGCCTTAGAAACCCTTTTCATGTTCCAATGCAGGGTCTACCCCCATAACACCTCGTCCTTTTAACACGACAAGATCACGTCTCTCACAGTAGTATTACAAGTAATCTAACACCTTGGTTCCAGGAAGCAGCTCTCATAGGAGGGGCGTGGTGGCTTGTATATATATATATATATATATATATATATATATATATATATATATATATATATATATATATATATGTGGATCAACACAGTAAAAGGTACGCCCGCGAGGGGGTGCGGGGGTGTACCTTTTACCGTGTTGATCCACATATATGTATAAAAAAAGAATCAACCCAAAGGAATTCCAAAAATTGGGAGATTAAAAGCATTATAGATAGACGTCGACTTCAACTCATACAGTTAATGCCGCTTGACAATCTGCCGACCATGAACCATCAGCCCTTTCTCTGGTCGTGAACTCCATCGAACCACCATTTAACATTCACGTACCTGTACTGCAAATCTAATTATGAAATATCTATCAGAAGACAATTGACCCCTGCTGTCTTAGTCATTGCTCTCATACCTCATCACCTTTACCTATCTGCGTCCCACATCTCCCCTCCACGTTCCTCTATTTCCTCTCCTGTTTCCTCTTTCCATTCTGTCACGTGCATTCCACCTATTCCCATGACGATGGTACCATGCACACCGCGGGGTGCCGTATGAATGCAATTATCCGCTGATCCAGCGCGCCGATCATCAGCGACCCCCGTTGCCACCGGAAGTGACGTGACGTCATCGGAAGCGCGGCAGGGTGTCTGTCCGCTAGTTTCCGGACTTCGCTGACCTATATGTCATTGCACGCGAGCACTTTTGATATTGGTGGGGCGTGGCACTGGTTGTGACTGTGGGAGTGGAGGCTGGGGGGTTGGAATTGAAGTATAGGGATATATAGATGAGGATGATAAATTGTTTTGGATACCTTTGAGTAGTGATGTGAACCTTATAGTTTCATATCGATTTCACCCATGTTCCACACGATGGTTTGTATCAGTGTGCAATGATCATGCTTTGAGTGACAATGTATAGATGATGTGGCCACCGCAGCATCATGATTTACAAGACGTCCAATGGGACCCCCACCTCTTTGTTTACCGCCTGCAAAGTGGGCGGATTTATATTTCATGTGTGTATTGTTTGGTTTGTCGGCGGACCATGCTGGGTAATACAAGCGGGACCAGGGGAGGGCGGCCAGTGGGCCGAGTTGTGCTTCATAAAGCAGTATAAATGACGACAAATAGAGTAAAAATGGCGTACAGGTTATCCTACTTGTTAACCCCCAGGGACAAATCTCATTACTCTTACCTCTCATTGAATTATGTTTTGTGATAACTAATTATTCAAATAGATAGTTGACAGCGCCAAATGCCGGGTGACTGAGTAGAAATACAAACATACTGTACTACAAAACAGCTTTCATAAATGTGGCTGTGAATAAAATAATCTATTTGATTGTTCAAATGTCTTGTGGTGTTTTTCTTTTGGTAATATTACCTAGCAAATCAGAGATGTCCCTATAATCTATTATTCGTATATATCCTCTGAGTGCAACCCACAAAAGATGAAAAGCTTTACGAAGAACGTATTTATTGAAGCACCTTAGGAATACCACCCCACTCTAACCGCTAAACAAAACGTGCCCTTTATACTCTTCAGGTTTTCCCTACGAGAATTCTATGGCGACGGGATTGATCCACAGTTCCAATCATATCTTCTCGATGCGCATATCTATTCAAATCTCCAAATGTTGAATGACTCATATACCGTGATATAGAAAGATGTAGAACAGCTGATGGTGGCCTGTACTGACAGGTGTGTAGGACCATGGAGGTGTAGTGTTTGTAATTAATCCTACTTAACACGGCTATTGGGACTGGCTCAGATTTATGGTGGTGGAGGTTATTGTACAGCATGCACCTGGCTTGTAGTAGATAAACATTTCCCCTGTTTCTAAGGCCATTTAATGTATGTGTGCTCGCTCTAAATGCAGCTCAACCGGACCTTCTCAAATTCAGAACACTGTAATGGATGCCTTATGCGGGGGCCCTTTTGTAAACCCACATTGCAAGGCGTCATAATGCGTTCTCTATAATGCCTAGATAGTCGCCGAGCCAGTGGTACTGGAAAATTAAGCAGTATTGAAAGTCTAGCACTTTTCTCATTAGCTTTCGAGAAAATGAGCTAGATATAAAGCGTGTACAGGCCCACACACATTATGTGACCTGCACTGGAAAAGGGCCCTTATTATCTCTAAAAATAGGGTCGCTTTTCGTAGATCCCGTCATCAGATGTAACATGCCTGCACACAATATGTAAGTTAACCTTAACTCCTGTTTATTTTGTGGATGGTACTGAACTAGAAAATAGGTTGCATTGGAGCACTGGCTTTCGAATGATCCATATTTTTCAAATTGTCGGGTTGATCTTGGTTGATATGCCATCATATTTAGCGTTGTATATAGCAGCACAAAAACGTGGGTAGTAAGTATTATAGCTTAAACTGGAGTGTTTTGAAATCGATATGACATAATGCGTAGTGGCAGCATAGGAGAACTGGCGTTGTATCACTCTGAATAGCGCTGTGAAAACTATATCTATGGCATAGGAAACGCCGTTTCCGAAACAGCGTAACTAGTAGACTGTTGTTTCGCGATGGTTAGCGTAAGTAGTATAGGGAAACTGGTGTTATACCATAGTTAACGTAAGTAATATAGGGAAATCAGAATTGTAACCTGGTTGCTATGGCCCTAAGTAGTATATGGAAACTAGTGTTTGAACATGGTTTGAGTGAGTAGTATAGGAAAACTGGTGTTATACCTTGCTTGGTTTAAGTAGTTTAGTAAAACTAGAATTGTACCATGGTTAGGGTAAGTAGTATAGGGAAACTAGAATTGTATCCTGGTTGCTATAAGTAGTATAGGGGAATTGTGGTTGTATCATGGTTAGTGTAAGTAGTATAGAGGAACTGGTGTTCTGTCATGGTTACTACATTGTACAAGAGAAGTGACGTTAGAACATTAGTGGAAACTAAAGAACAATTGTCTTCAACTGACATTATTAATTCGGGTCGTCTTTTTAAAGGCTGGTCGAAGTCAGGGAGTAGGCCCAAGTAGTAAAGTGGAAACATCATCATGAAAATGCTATAGAATGAAGAAGTGTAAGGTTGCTGATGCCTGACCTCTTTCATACAAAAACATGCAGGGAACTGACTGCAGGTTGCTAAAATTAAAATGGAATGAAAGTTAGGCCTATAAAGAGTCACTGAAGTTTATTGTATGAAGATTTTTTTATCAGACTATAAGCATGATAGACCCTAATAGACCCTAGTCTGTGGGCTCATTTAAAGTTATGATTAAAAAATATATAAAATAGTGTTTATCGTTTGTGTGACTGGGTATTGTGACATACAGCTGTGGCCGCCTTGGATAATTATACAGCCCGTCTGGATGAATATAAAGAAACACAACAATGTGCCTATATATACATCCGTGCACCCAGTCCCAATAGCAGGGCGACCTAGGGGGAAGGACCGACCAGTCTTTCATTAGCACACTCCTGCATTAATATGTAATAAACTCTAAATTACCTGCAATAGGTACCAGTCCCCAGAGCCACATGTATGCACCTGTACATGTAAACCACCCACACCTGAGCCACAGAGTACTAACCTAACATACATGCCTGCCTACCAGCCAGTCTCAACAGCTATAATATTATCAATATGGAACAATCTGTTAGGGACAATAATTACACAAAATGACGCGATCCTCTGCCCCCCCCCCCCTGCTAATCGTACCTCAACCCACTTGTACTCCCCCCAGCATGGCCATTTGGCTGTCCTCATATATTATGTATTGGGTTAATAAATAAGCCCAAGGTGATAATAGTCGGGGTTTACTAGTGCTACTTGTGCTAGTATCAATGGCTGGGTCTGACATGCTTATGTAATTGTCGGCTCAGATAGGGGTATTTGATTGGTTGCTCTATGATGTTGGAAGCTGGGGAGGGGGGGGAGTTATAGAATTATAAGAAGGGATGAGTTTCAGGTGGCACTATCGGAACCTCCGGTAAAGCTACCGTGTATTGGCTGGACTGATATAAGTGCCGGGCTGGAAGGTGTTGAACATTTTTCAATAACCACTAATAGGCACCGATCTCTGATAAGGGCTGGGAGTAAAGGGGTATTCACGTTCATAAATGCTGCGCGTCTAATTGTATGATTAAGGGATGTCGAAATTTCTCACCACGCTATTCATGCCTTAAAATCACACAGTGATTGATTAATAAACCATAGTGTCAACTTGTGATCAGCGTTACCAAGCCTACACAGAGAGAAGAACACTGATCGCTTTGACGCATACTGCACAGGTCACAATTTGTCTCCCACATGACGTGTATGAAGGCATGTCGATTGAGGTTGACACTCTCATATTTGGTTTGTAAAATCCACTTGACATGCGTAATGAAGACATGTCACATATTTCTGATCCATTCACCTAAGTGCTGGGTAATACTGTGAGACAATTATGTAAGGGTCAAGAGCAGTCAATAGCTATGTACCAATGGTTCAATCAAGGCAGGCCTATAATGGAAGGCCCACAGGCCTGCAACACTAAGGCACTTTTTCCTATCTACAAAACTTCTACTTGACTGAGGACCTCTATGCACTCCATAATACAAGGGCATGGAGGTGCATGGCAATGCCATCTGTCTCCATGCAATGAAGATAATGAGATTATAGACTGGGTTAGCATACAATCTTTTGGTATTTTCACTGACCCACACACAAGGTGTCTAACCTCACCAGTTGAAGAATTCAGGATTGTGGGTGTCTATTTTGATATTCAATAACATATACAACTTTAACAATGAAATAGAATTCACTACCATTTGTTGATAGTATTTACAGACCTTAGTGATATATTCTTCACAAAAACAAAACACTTGATAGATCAAATGTCTCAAGTGTTGGTAGTACCTCTTGGTAGTGATTAATCCTAGTACCAAAATGGTTGTTTGCCCCATCTAGTGGAATATCCTAGAACAATTATGTATGTCAAACCATCACATGTCAAGTGCCTTCGACATGGCCATGACCCTAGTCAAATCACAGATGACATGGCATTTAAAGGCATGTCAAATCGTATGAGGATTACTGTGTGCTACAGTTGTCATGGTGACATATGTGCACATGTCCCAATGATGTGTGATCTCTGTGTCAAATCAAGTTGACATGGGTATACATGTCACTTTGTCAGGAAGACTTTTTTCAGTGTAGAACTATCATATTGGATCTCAGATTCAAAAGAAACTAATATCATTTTTGTTCTTAGAAAGTGGTACTTTAATATTACACCTTACTTGGCACATCAAAGGGTAGGCCCACACCCTCTGTCATCCATATGGCATCTTTCCCAAAATAATAGAATTCTCTACTCAAGGGACTGCACTTAGGCCGAGGATATTGTACATGTCTATTCTAGTTTATGAATGTGGATAGTATGTAAAACAAGTACCATTGGAAACACTTAACCGGGTTATTGTTTGAACTGCGGGAGCCATCGGGATATCAGACAAGGTAGGAACAGCCTACATAATTAGGTTAAAACATCTCAATAATGCTAACGTCTATTGAGGTCCCAACAGTGCTAACAGCTATTGGTCAGGGACTGGGAGAAACTGAAACCCTAATATTATAGAGGTCGATGTGTCCAGTCTACATACGCTTCATTGTTCTGCCAGACGAGCAAGGGCGTTGAACCGAGGGCATGGAATGTTATATGGAGTACCATATTACATCAAATATATATTATATAACAGACAGTGATCCAATGCTAAATTGACTGAGCGCTCATCGTAATGTGATTTAGCCTACCTTGCCGCAGATGTGTGTGCTTGGTCCCCTGGGAGCCCTTGTCTTTAGCAGCATAGAAGTTGTATTTTTCAGTGAATAGTTTGACTATAGACTTCTAATTGTTCACTAGTCCCTCTCCTGTCCCTTCTTCCCTAAAGCCACCACAGTTCCAGATATCTTACCCATCTCATAATGTCTTCTTCAATCCCCTTCTTGTGATGATTTTGGAGGCAAGGCAAGAACGTTGAACGCGATTGTATGATAGTAAATGGTGGCTCACTATATTCTACGAACATATGCAAGTACCTACTAAATTCCTCACCATCAAGCTTATTTTTTATGCATACCTATCGCAGCAAAATATCACTTCAGTTGTGGGTTATCATAGTCATATTGCATTTATAAGCCATGTTCTCGCTTTATACATGCACAGAATCCCAAAGAGCCTCTGGGTATAACCCTTTCTACTCCTCTACCCCCCCCCCCCTCAAATGCCCATTTTGCTTGCAGCGTTGGGCAGACATGGCCGTGCGCGGTGCGTTCCCGTTGTCGCATGTCGTGAGGATGGCGTTCCGCGCTGGCCGCCTCCCAAGTTGACAACGGACATATAATATTGATGTTGGCGCTGCCAGTCGCTGACACCGCTTGATGTGCATTTACGTTGACCCCTGCCTGTTTGTTTCCCTCCTGTCACGCTTCTATCTAATCCCTAGGTATTGGAAGGACCGACGTAAAGAAAAGAATATGGGAATGTGTCGCCGCTAATTTAGATCCACAAGGCTGTGGACGCAATATTTCGTACCCACACCAAGGGCTGTATGAGAGCATGTTAAAGATTAAGCCACAGTCGTGTTCGACCATAATGCCACTACCACCCTATAGTCAAGAGGATTACATTCATATTTACAAAGGAGGACAGTTCCATCAGGCACCATTCATTACCCCCACCCCCTCCTCCTCCTCTCCAATCCTCCCCATCACCTGCAGTGGCACGCAGTGTGGTGCATAAGGGCTGTGAAGGGACCCAGGAGGACTGGAATCAGCATCATCATCAGCAGCCTCCGTACCACCTGTTTGTGATGGGAGGCAGGACACCATCTGGTCCTAATACCTCCTCCAGCACAGTGCTATATCTGCCTTCGGTGCCAGCTGTCTCCTCTTCATCCCATCCTACATGATATATGCAGAGTAACCCCCAGCCCCCTCCCCCACTTTTACCATCCCCCCATACACCTCGGCCGTCTAACATCGCGTATTCATTCATCACCTGGAGTATTGCCCACCTGAGGTCCTACCGCCTACTCCTGTGTATGTCATACCGAGCCCTCCTGCATGCTGGCATATGGTACACACCTTAAAGCCAGTATAAACTATCCCTTATATGCAAAATGTCTCTCCGGCATAGACCTCGCAGTCACACATATGGGGTCAAATATCATGGCAAATTACCAAGTAATGTTCACAATCCTCTAACTGCAACTAATGGCTAAGATTGCAATGCGCCAAGTATAGAAATCGAAAGAATCAGATGAGGCAATGGAAATATGTAAAGCAGCTGGAGGAAGCTTTTGCTTAAGGACCTACCTGGGACCTGTCCTTCTCCATGGCGGCCCCGGCACGGCTCGAAGCCTCCTGCTCTAATCAATGTGCACACCGGGCGTCCCACAGTACGTAAAACGAGCCGCCCGTCTGCCGCATCATCGCCGCGCCCGCCGCCGTCACCCGCCAGCCACCACCATGCGGCCCTTCGCCAAGTTGTGCAGCAACACAGCTCAAACCAACCAAATCACCGCCTACTATAGTGCTCAACGTCTTCTTCTTTTCCAGCTGCACTCCTCTTTTTCTGCGCTACTCCTCCAGTGCCCAGCGTTTGCAAATTTTCCGATATTGCGGTGAGTTGAGGATAAGAAGTACAAGCTTGCTGCACCGTGTGTGGCGCTGGGGGTGACGGCTTGGGGTGGTTCTTGTAATTTTTTTTCCGTATAGCCGTTCCCCCGGCAGCGGCGTACGCGCAGTTAGATGGTCCCTGCGCCGCGTCTCCGCGCCTTCTGCCGCAGGTGGCCGATGGCGTCGCTTCCGTCAGTGCTGTCCTGCCGCCACCTCAATGCCACCCACACCCCTCCCACCCACCCACCTCAGAACCGTTAGTCGTGCGTGCGTGTGTAGAAGGTGAGTCTGTGAGGGAGTCTCAGTGGGTGCGTGAGTTAGTGGGAAGCAGGGCAATGAGTATGTGTGAGTGTCAGAGTGTTATAGGGGATGGAGGACGTGAGGAGGGAGTGGGGGAGGTGCAGGGGACCGATTCCAGCGACGACGGAGGGAGGCAGTGGGAAGAGAAAAAGAGGAAAGTGGAAACGGACAGATGGGGAAGAAGGATCTAGAATTGAAGCAGTTGCGACGTTAGTAGGGGAGAGGCATGAGGGAAGACACAGTAAGGGAGTCGGTGTGTGTGAGGAGGCTGGTAGTGGTGGGAGGGTGGGACTCCCTGTAGTCGGGTGTGCTGGCGGCGAAACCGCGTCACCGCCAGGTGTTTACCGCTGGGACTACTTCCGCCCGACGACGGTGACGGCAATGACGTACACATGTGGGCAACGGGAGAGACTGGTGTGTTCTCTGTGACGTATGGCGACGTATGCATGCCTGCCCGCGGGTCTGTTCCAGCTCACAACCTGAGGGTATACAGTTATACCTAGGTTTTTAGTAGTCGGTAAAATTAATGCAAGCTCCTCCCTAAGGTGAAAGGTGAATCTCCCCTTGCACAAGTATAGAGTACAGCAAATTCAATTCTACTATAGTTCTGAGAACATGTGCGGTAGTTGCAGTAGCAGCAACTACAGCGCCCCCTCCCAGCGGATGTCATTACTACTTCACTGCTTCCGGTGCGCGCCTTCCTCCCGCCCACGCGTGCGGCTGTGTACGCGTGTGTGTCGGCGTCTGTGGGCTATTGTGTGTTATATTATGGATGGTGGATTGTGCAGCAGTAGAAGGACCCTTCCTCCAGCATAGCTAGGGGCTGCAGGTGCGTGCAATAACGGACACACCCTTGGTCTATTCTCTCTGTGACACAGCTCAGGCCGACAAACACGGCCGGGCTCTGTCGCCTCTAATAAGAGCAATCATAGAAGCACTGTCGATGGGCCCTAATCATGGGGCTGGGGGAGAGGGGGTGTGGGGATTCTGCATGGAGGAGCCTGCATTGAGGTGCACAGGGCACCGCGCCCTCCTGTACCTGCCGAATACCGCTTCCAATGGATGGGGGCCGCGCGCAGCGCAGTGATGCACCAGGAGGCGCAGCCTGCATCTCATTTTAGACTACTGCTGCGACCTTATATCTGTGTGTGTGTGTGTGTGTGTGTGTGTGTGTGTGTGTGTGTGTTTGGTGGGTTGTATAGACTACATGCTGCCTTCAATGCTCCTCCTGCTCCTGTTCCTCACCTAGATGTGCGGCATGCACATGTTCCTCCAGTGCGTTCCTCCAGCAGCTCACCTCACGGACGTAGTTAAACCTTAGACACAAAAGCAGGACAGGGCGGGTAAACACATCTCATAGAGCTGCTCGTGAGACAGGGAGTAGCTCCTTGGAGCAGCTCACGTCTCGTCCACACACACCTGTGGTAAAAGACACAGGTCAGCAAAAAACAGATATCTTCCCTGAGAAGGACATGCACATGACAAGCAAGCTAGACAGCACTGCTGTGTGTGTAAAACTGCATGCAAACAGAAGGGGCTTGCTAGAAATAAGGGTCATGTTGCTTCTAAACATAGAAGACTCAGCAATAGGAATAACATGATACATACGACTACTAAGGGTATAATTGATGGATTTGACAGAGAAAGCAGATGTCATTTAAGAAGCTGTGGACTGTGATTGGTAGATTGTTACATTAGACTCGAGTGCAACACTGAAATAATGACATATGGATACGGAAGCAAACGCTTGAATATTAAAAAATCACAGTACTTTTGTGAGGTAGACTTTAACTCTTGAGCAACTAAACTTGTGAGACAATCTATTTGAAAATCTATTATCTAGACTGAGTGTTGCACAGATATGCGCGAGAACAGCCAATTATTTTGGCGTGACATATAGATTGACGACAAAATGATAACATCACGATGACAAAATAATTGATACAGATCAAATCGTCGTCTTAGTACAAGAAGGTTATAAAAATAATTGACATTTTGGCAAAATTGAGTTTGATTCTGTTTTAACATCTACTGTCTCTTATCTACACACTATGGAAGCACTGAAGTTCTATTTAAGAAATGTGTGCCCACAGGTCCCAGTGCAATATTATTGTATTCACTCTGTGCTATAGTAACTGGAATACCTCCTTTGCCTCTCATGCAAAACATAAAATTTAGTTACCAGCTCCTTGCACTAAGGCGACAAAATGGTCTGGTTGATTTTCTAATGATAATTTGAAGTATAGGTGGAGTGCAAAATCTTAAAAAATGAAATCACATGAGAAATTCATTCTTCCTTAAAGTGTTACCTGTTGGTAATTTATGACCCTTACCTTTTTTGGGGCCGCTGATGCAGAACTGACTGCATCATGCTCACTGGTTGACATGATGCAACAATGAAGTGCTGGCAAGACTGCTCATCAGCACCTTATTGGAGCATCATGACGACTCTCCCAGACCGTATCACCACTATAGGCTTGACATGATGCCTGATGCAGTGGCGGCCCGGCCCCTAAAGGGTTAATAGAGCATCCAGTGGAGTCCTTTCACCTGCCACCATTGGCAGAAGTAGATGTACGTGTCCCTCAGGGTCAGCCCTCGCCCCCTATACATCAAACTCTCACCCAGTGTGCCAGTTTACCTTAAGACAGTAATCTGACATCCTTTCACGAACCATAAGGCAGCCCAAAGACAGCCATATACTAGCCGTACACCCTGCTAAGTCAGCCTACAGATGACCATCAGGCCAACCTTATACTACGCCATAAAATTCTAAATTCAGCCACATAGCACTCAGCAGCCGTAGCACCACTTAGCAACCATGTCAGCCTCTATTGAACAAGTAATCAATGGATAATTCATGACGCGTGTGTGTTAGTGAAGGATAATTACACGAGGGTGTAGCCCGAGTGTAATTAGCCTTTGCTAACACACACAAGTCATGAATTATCCATTGACTACTTATTTTATTCCACGAAACCAATAGATAATCAATAAAATACCAATAAATTCAAGTTGAAAACAAAAATTGTTCCCCTTCCCCGGGAGCGGACAGCTACAGCGCACACAGCGAAAAAAAGATGCGCCCGGATCGGGACTCGTACCACCTACCTACAACGGCTGAGTGCAATGCGCTAACCACTAGACCATGGCATCTCACACCTTAGCGGCCGTCTCCGCTTGGCTATGTTTGAACGCATCCCGCGGTTATGTATACACGATCGTGCACACACCTCGGCGCCCGGCTAGGCTTGCTAGGGGGTCACAACCCAGAATGCTGGGGATTTTCACACTTTGAATGTATAGTAGTTATATGTGAGTGACCTCCCCGGGCTTTGTATCATATCCAGACCTGGTTCTACCCAAGCTTCTCTCGTCAGTCCCTGTGGCGCAGTGCATAGGGAGTTGGATTTGGGATGTGAGACTGCAGGTTTGATCCCTACCCTGGCCTGGAATATTTCGTGGGTTTTAACATGTAACATATGACATGTAAGGACATGAGAGGTGTGCGGTTATCCATGGATAACCCGCACCGGGCACAGGTTATCCATGGATAACCACACGCCTTACAAAATTGATGTTACAGCCTACAGGGTGTGCAATATCGACAGATATGTGGATGGGAATAGCCACCAAAAAGCACTGAGTAACCAAGAAATCGTGGAATAAGCAGTCATATACCAGCCACTTCTCCAACCATGCTAGCCGAAGACAATCTTATATCCTGGTCTACAATCGCTCCATGTCAGCCTGCATACAACTACACACTGGTCTCTCATCCCTCGATATCAGCCTGCACACAGCAGTCATATCCCACCATATCTTCCTGCATACAGCCATGTACTGGCCACTTCACCAAACATGACAGCCTAAGACAGCCATATTCCAGTCTCCCTATTACCCTATATATAGTCATATCCTGGGATGCAGACATAACCTGGTCTCTCATCCTACCATGTGAGCCCGGATGCAGACATCACCACAGTCTCTCATCCCACCATGTCAGTTTGGATATAGCTATATAACAGTCTCCTATCCGATCATGTCAGCCTTGATACAGCCATATACTGGCCCCTATTCACAACATGTCAGCCTGGATACATTTATGGCAAAACTGTTACGGAGTGTTATATTGCACGGCATCCAAAGTGTAATAATATCAGTCAGCATACTGCCATATACTAGTCGCATCCCACCATGTCAGTAAGCATACAGCTATTATATACATCAGTCTCTCATCCCAGCAGGTCATCCAGCATACATCCATACACCGGTCTCTCATCCCACCATGTCAGCCAGCATACAGCGATACACAGGTCTCTCATCCCACCATGTCAGCCAGCATACAACCATATACTGGTCTCTCGTCCCACCATGTCAGTCAGGATACAGCCATACACCAGTCTGTCATCCCACCACGTCAGTCAACACACGACCATACACTGGTCTGTCATCCCACAATGTCAGCCAGCATACAGCCATATACTGATCTCTCATCCCACAAGATCAGCCAGCATACAACCATACCACGGTCTCTCATCCCATCAAGTCAGCCAGCATACAGCCATACAGCAGTCTCTCATCCCAGCATGTCAGCCTGCATACAGTCATACACCGGTCTCTCATCACACCATGGCAGCCTGCATACAGTCATACACTGGTCTCTCATCCCACCATGTCAGCCTGCATACAGTCATACACCGGTCTCTCATCCCACCATGTCAGCCAGCATACAGCCATACAGCAGTCTCTCATCCCACCATGTCAGCCAGCATACAGCCATACAACAGTCTCTCATCCCACCATGTCAGCCTGCATACAGTCATACACCGGTCTTTCATCCCACCATGTCAGCCAGCATACAGCCATACAGCAGTCTCTCATCCCACCATGTCAGCCTGCATACAGTCATACACCGGTCTCTCATCCTACCATGTCAGTCAGCACACAACCATACACCAGTCTCTCATCCCACCATGTCAGCCTGCATACAGCCATACAGTCTCTTATCCCACCATGTCAGCCTGCATACAGCCATACACCAGTCTCTCATCCTACCATGTCAGTCAACACACAACCAGAGACACAACCATACACTGGTCTCTCATCCCACCATGTCAGCCAGCATACAGCCATATAGCAGTCTCTCATCCCACCATGTCAGCCTGCATACAGCCATACACCGGTGTCTTCTCCCACCATGTCAGCCTGCATACAGCCATACACCGGTCTCTCACCCTACCATGTCAGTCAGCACACAACCAGAGACAGAACCATACACTGGTCTCTTATCCCACCATGTCAGCCAGCATACAGCCATACACCGGTCTCTCATCCCGCCATGTCAGCCTGCATACAGCCATACACCGGTCTCTTATCGCACCATGTCAGTCAGCATACAGCCATACACTGGTTTCTCATCGCACCATGTCAGCCTGCATACAGCCACACACCAGTCTCTCATCGCACCATGTCAGTCAGCACACAACCATAAACCAGTCTCTCATCCCACCATGTCAGCCTGCATACAGCCATACACCGGTCTCTTGTCCCCCCATGTCAGCCAGCATACAGCCATACACTGGTCTCTCATCCCCCCATGTCAGCCAGTTTACAGCCATACACTGGTCTCTCATCCCACCATGTCGGCCAGCATACAGCCACATACCAGACGCTCATCCTGCCATGTCAGCCAGCATACAGCCATACACCGGCCTCTCATCGCAACTTCTCATACCAGCTTCTTGCCTCACCATGTCAGCCTACAGACAGCCATATTCTAGCGTCATAACACCATATCTATTATCCAGGCGACCAAAATAAGATCCTGATAAATGTAGCGATGGTCGCCAGTGAAGGGGAAGAACGTTTGTGACTATAATACCTTGTTCGTATGGTGAAAGGTACACAGAAAAAAATCTGACTTGGTCAAGTCTAAGTTAAGTTAGGGCAAAATGACTAACATGTGACTAACAATGTTAGTTATATTGACTAACCTATTCAGGCAAGCTGACTTTACTAAGCCAAGGGAGAAGATTAGTCACTTTGTCTAAGGGGTAGTCGTTTTGTCTAAGAGACACTGATTTCCTTCACACCAGGTGACAGTGTAGTTTGTATGAGGACTTTTTTGGTAGGTGCATATCATGGAAAGGTCAATAAATGTCAAAATAACAGTAGTTTTCAATGACAATCAACACAATAAGACTTTGACAGTCCACCTTGATATAAGATTTTATATATTACACCTAAAAGATTAATAAGGTATTGAAGGAACAAATAAGAAACACACAAACACCTTTTTCGTGGGTATTAAATATACTCATGTATCCACAATGTTGGACCTGTAATGTGGTAATAAAGCCAGAGAAACCTAGCTCACAGGTTTTAGATAATATCAAAATGAGGCATTGAACATGCTTCTTCAATGGCAGGGCTCTGTTGTGGGTCCTTAAACCCACTGTAGAGGTTGAACTAGCCATTTGAATCAAATCAAAGGAATTACCCTGAAACCTTACTTATAAGCCAAACCCTGAGCTAGAAGACAACCCTTTGACAAAATTTAGTAGTCATTTGGGTTTAATCGTAACCTTGCACCAGAATTTATAAATAATTCATGAATAACATTTAGAAGGCCTCCTAAATGTCATAAGGAACTTGGTCAAAATTCAGGCAAGTTGGGACATTGTCCTAATGGTTAGTCATAAAATCCCAAGAAATGTTCAGATGTTTGGGCATGTGCAAAATCCCGACTTGGCTGCAAAAGTTAGCCTGTTTGACTAACATCTGACTAAGATAGTTAGTCACTTTTTTTCTGTGTATGGCAGGATGATTACAGTTTGCTTGGAATGGTCAAGTGGCATGTGTAGATAAAGTAAATGGACAGCTGATGGGCACTGATGATTTATGGGGACATAGGCAATATGCGTCCATTTCTGAGTGAATGATCATATTGATGGGAAGATGAAGAGACATTGGATGGAACTGGTGGACAAAAAGATGGGAGGAGGGAGAGAGTGAGTGAGTGAGTGAGTAATAGATGTTTAACGCCATTTCGACAGCTAAGGTCATATTCATGGCGAGAACTATATTATGCAATTTCACAGAGGAATGTGTTGGTGCCCGCACATATGTGCACCACACATCCGAGGGGATAGGAAAGAGGAGATATAGACCCTTTTAAGTGGGCTAGGGAAGCCCGAGGAGGGAGAGAGGAGGGGTATGAAGATGGAATAAATTGAATGCTGGCTGACAAGCTGATACTCACGATAGGCCGATGTCTGAATTGAGTGATGTATGGACAGGATGAAGTAATACATATTTGATATTCTGCCGAATAATAGTTTTTGAAATAATGCACATTGTAAAACCCAGGAAATAACATACAGCCGCTTTAGTCAGTATAACACATGTGCAATAAAAGTTATTCCTAGTCAATCTATAGATTTACAGTAGGCCCATATGTATTCATGTCTTTCTCGGCATGATTGATATCTGTGTAATATATGATGTTAGAATCTTAATTTTACACCTGCAACTAGGTCACTGACAATGATGATACTTTATTTTAGCCTGCACTTCAGCATCTATTTTTTTTTTTTTTTTTTTTTTGCAGACGCTGAGCAATTGAAGCTTAAAAGCTCCAGGAATTCAATTTGGCCTTGAAATTTAAAATAATGAGTTCGGTTTCTCATAGGCTTGACCAAGCTTTCGTTTCAGTGAATAGTTCTAGGTCCCTGGGTGCTCTTCTGCAACGCGAGCTTATTGTAATTAGAAAGGAGGGAATCACAAATGTAATTAGAGATCAGTTTTAATGAATTCCTCACGCTCAAGAACATTGCATATTAAAAACCGGGCAATAAGGATTTGTTTAATATCAAAAATGAGAATTAAAGTTCAGATAAAATCGCCATCTCCCCCATGTTATATCTACGCACACCACTCCCACAATACTATTCCATGATTAATCATATGGTCTTTATTCACTATCCTTCGAGCACAATTGCATTCGAGCAAAATTGCATTTGAATATAGAAGCTATCGGGAAAACTTAAAATAACCCCGTCCTTTCCAAACTGTATAACCCAGGCTGACAGATGGTTTCAGGACACGTAGAGTCACAATGTGAAAAGGCTGATGTAGAGGACCCCCCTTGTGGTGGCAATGTGGCACTATATCGATTCTTACTCCTTCTTATTATTGCATTTCCTTTCAGCAGCCCCTTTCCCTTAAGTTACAGACCCTGTAGATGTCCCCTGGGTTTCCTCCGAGCCATCGTGAAAATCGATTCCTGTCCATACCAAGATGTCCCCAGTATGTCAGCTGACACAGGTCATTTATCGCTATTGTAATTATCCTTGTCCTCATTAAGTCTCAATACAGAGAGACAGTTGTGTTCTTTTTTCCCCTCTTTTAACTCCCCAGCAGGGCCCATTGTTATTTATGCATAAATATAGGGCTGTGCACAGAGTAAGATACATAGACTGCTTAGATAAATATTGGTCGACAGAGTCTCATCAAATGCTAAATAGTAGTGTTGCGGGACAGGCAAAAGAATCCATGTTAGCTGTCAGTAAGGACCATCATTCTCGAAGACTTTGAACAAAATTCTGTTTTAGACTCGTGAATATTCATTGGTCCACTTTGATTATTAGTGATTTTTCTAATCCCGCATCTATAAATACCATCTTCACTGTAAGAAATGTGTGTTGCATTTACACGCTTTGTAACACACTTCTTTGCAGCATATTTTTACTCACTTATTTTTTTAACACACAACACGCTTTTGCCAAAAGTGTGTTAAGAAGTGTGTTCATGTCAAAAGGGTGTTACAACAAAAGTGTGTTCATGCATATAATGTGTTCATAGAAAGTGTGTTGCTTCATAAAGTGTTTAGATATGAAAGTGAGTTAATATTTATACAATGAAGGGGGTGGGTGGGGGGCATTTAGCCTTTATTTCTTCATATTTTCATTTTGGTGTACTTGTTATTGTCCTGAGATGACTTGAGGAAGGTAACCATGAGGCACACATACTTAATCTGGAAAGGAATAACAATATATTTTTGTAAGACTATAATTATGATATGTTGATTTAGTGCATAAATTGTCCTAATACCACTTAAACTTCTACATTAAAATATACTAATACATCAATAACATATCTTCTGATTTCTCTGTCTAGAATTTAGAATGATGACTGAGTCTAGGCTCCCATACATAAAAAAGTTGTTATGTAGGTACATTATAATGATAAAGAATTATATTCAAAATGCAGAATAGTCACACTTACCTATTCCTGGTATTTTGTAAATCACAAATCAGCATGAAAACTTGTCAGTGACTGGAGCAAGCAGATTGTAGTTTTCTGAAACAGAAGAATTGGTGAATGAACACTATGTTACACTGGATAGTAAGTTGGGCAGCATATTGATACAGCTTTTAGAGAATTTCTCTATAATTTCTCTATGTGAGTGTAAATCTATGATAAACCAACTGACTACACTCTTTTACAGCTTGTATAGCACTAGTGTTGAGGATGATATATAAGAATACTTACCAGAAATAAGCAGAGAAGTGAAGACACTCCTCTCTCCAGCAGGTGCAGATTCAAACTGACTGTGTGTAACTGTTATAACTGACCTTTGGTTAGGTGAGGGGCACTTAATGGGTTACATAATACCACTGATAAGACTGAAGGATTAATAAAATGTGTGTTGATTTAACACACATTTCAGTACCTAAACACTTTTGAGAAAAAAGTGTGTAAGTGTGTTAGAAAAAGTGTGTTGATGGCCTCAAAGTGAGTAAAATGCTTAAAGTGGGTTGAATATCCATGTGTGTTACAATCTTGTGTGTTCCCGCAACACACATTATTTACAGTGAATTCAGTTGCCACTCTCCATCGCCATAACACTGCTTCGATAGGCATTGGTGAAAGGGGCGCTGCATTCCTTTGCACTACCACTAGCTCCCTGCACATAATCGAATAATGCACTCTGGAAAATCTTAATTCAAAGACTAAGTGCCCCAAGAAAATGGCATTACTAAGAACACTCACCTCGGGCGGCAGGAGAATGGGGCTGGGAGGTTCCGGGTAGGGGTGGGGTGGGGGGTTGATTGCTGCTGCCACTGTCGCTGCCAGTGTTTGAACCGTCGATTCTCCTTATCCTAGGAGGAGGATGAATTCTGGTTGTGTGAATAGTTTGAGAAAACAATGCTCCTCGTCCCATCGATTTAACACTGACAGTAAGGGGATGTTGCTGACTGTAATGTTGGGGCCGTGAGTGGCTGACATTTTACCTCCTGGTTAGAATAGAGAGACTAACCGCTTACCCCTGCTCTAATTAACTATATGCTGCAGCTTGACATCCAGGCTAGCAACTATTTTAGGATTTATTAACCATTAGTCTGATTAATTTAACATCAGCATTAATATTGAGTGTAAATCTATATGCAGATGTGATAAATGCCTGGGAATCCGATATACTCGGAGTACAGCAAGGTAGTTGGTGTATGCAGAAATTAATAAAATTTAAATTATAATCACTTGATCCATGCATGTATCTGTATGGGCTGAAGTTATGGGCCAACTCAAGGTACATGCTGTATAGAAGTCTATGTGCTGTGGATGTACTTGTGTCAGTTTTAGAATTACAATTGCTTATGTCTAGCAAGACCAAATGTAGGTATTTAATGAAGAAAATTATTTTATCAAAATACAACCTAAAACTCCATGCAGAATACTCCACTTAATTAATGGACACAAGCGAATAACTTGCTTCAATTTCAATGCAACTTAATACCCAACTTTTATTACTTCCAGCCATTTAACTTGAATAAGTCTAGCTTATTTTATGATTGAATACAAAATATATACACATTGGCTGGTATTCTCAAATACATTATTTGCATAAAGTAGCAGCTCTGTACTTTTAGCTGGAGATGTTTGCACGATCTGATGGACATTATTTCTCCCCGCCCCATGCCTAATAAATACAACTTGTCTGAAAGTATGAGAGTGTCCAAGGACGTTGCGCGGTGCGTCCATGTAGGGCGGTGTTCAGGGATTCTGCGTTGAGCAGACGACATCCATTAAGATTGCCGCGTCTCTCACCTCGAACGCAGCCACTAGAGGGCGACAGCGGTGGGTGCTGACATTTGCTGCACTGAAAACATGGAAGATCTGAAACTAGTCAGCGGTGACCACTTTAGGTCCTCAAGTTGACGATACCTAAAACTACAACTTTAGGTAGTCAAAATGACAACTTTAGGTCATCATCCTGACGACCTGAGTCATCAATATGACGACTCTGTACTGTCAGTATTGTCATCCTGATGACTCAGGTCGTCAGGATGACAACCTAAAGTTGTCATTTTGACTACCTAAAATTGTAGTTTTAGATATCGTCAACTTGAGGACCTAAAGTGGTCACCGCTGACTAGATTTGGATCTTCCATGTTTTCAGTGTGCTCTTTGAAGTCAATGCGCCTGGCTGTGCATCGATTAGCTGACCCGGAAAGGTCACCGAGCCTGTGCAGAACCATCCAGCATGCTCCCCGATTCTACTTGATTCCCGCCAGGGGAAAGGATTCGTCTATAGGGGGGAGGGTGGGAAGGGTGTTTATGCTACTGACCCTCCTCATCGTCCTCCCTGCAGACCGTTACTACTCCCTCCAGGGTTTCAGACCATTGACCAAAGCAATAGTATAGTAATGTCTTAATCCTAGCACAAAATCACTTCTATATCATTACTGTGTACAGTGGCGGATTTAGAGGGGGCGAGGGGGCGCCCCCCACCTTTTTCCCTGTACTTAAGAGTTTACCTAACATTTTTTACCCTGGAATTTAACCAAAATTAGGGGCTAAACGAGGGGCGCGCTCCCCCCTTTTCAAAATCCTGGATCCGACCCTGGTGTAAGCAGGTTGGGGGACCTGCTGGATGGGTTCCTGTCCTATGGTCTATAACCCAAGTAGCCCTGCGTCTTATAGCACCATGACACATGGCCGAAAAATTTATGGCTTAAACGACATTTGGCCTAAATGTCATTTGGCCGATATGTAAAATGGCCGAAATGACAGATGGCTGAAATACTTAAAAATCATTTTATGCAACGTCCATTTTCAACACTTCCCTGTACGACACCATACAACACCCATACCACACCATACAACACCATACAACACCATACAACACCAGTATGACACCATACAACACCATACAACACCAGTACAACACCATACCACACCAGTATGACACCATACAACACCAGTACAACACCAGTATGACAACATACAACACCATAACACACCAGTACAACACCATACCACACCATACAACACCATACCACACCAGTACAACACCATACAACACCAGTACAACACCATAAGACACCAGTACGACACCAGTATGACACTATACAACAGCAGAACAACACCATACCACACCATACAACACCAGTACAACACCAGTATGACACCAGTACAACACCATACAACACCAGTATGACACCATTGTATTGGTGTTGTACTGGTGTTGTATGGTGTCGTACTGGTGTATTGTGTTGTATGGTGTGGTATGGTGTTGTACTGGCGTTGTATGGTGTTGTATTGGTGTTGTTTGGTGTTGTATGGTGTCGTACTGGTGTTGTATGGTGTGGTATGTTGTAGTACTGGTGTTGTATGGTGTCAGACTGGTGTGGTATGGTGTTGTTTTGGTGTTGTATGGTGTTGTATGGTATTGTATGGTGTTGTATGGTGTGGTACGGTGTGGTATGCTGTTGTACTGGTGTTGTATGGTGTTGTACTGGTGTGGTATGGTGTTGTATGGTGTCGTACTGGTGTTGTATGGTGTCGTATGGTGTAGTACTGGTGTTGTATGATGTTGTACTGGTGTTGTATGGTGTTGTACTGGTGTTGTATGGTGTGATATGGTGTAGTACTGGGGTTGTATGGTGTTGTATGGTGTAGTACTGGTGTTGTATGGTGTTGCACTGGTGTTGTATGGTGTCTTACTGGTGTTGTATGGTGTTGTATGGTGTCGTACTGGTGTGGTATGGTGTGGAATGGTGTAGTAAGGTGTAGTACTGGTGTTGTATGGTGTTGTACTGGTGTGTTTTGGTGCTGTATGGTGTTGTATGGTGTCGTACTGGTGTTGTATGGTGTCGTATGGTGTAGTACTGGTGTTGTACTGGTGTTGTATGGTGTTGTACTGGTGTTGTATGGTGTTGTATGGTGTTGTACTGGTGTGGTTTGGTGCTGTATGGTGTTGTATGGTGTCGTACTGGTGTTGTATGGTGTCGTATGGTGTAGTACTGGTGTTGTATGGTGTCATATGGTGTAGTACTGGTGTTGTATGGTGTCGTATAGTGTAGTACTGGTGTTGTATGGTGTTGTACTGGTGTTGTATGGTGTAGTACTGGTGCTGTATGGTGTTGCACTGGTGTTGTATGGTGTTGTATGGTGTTGTATGGTGTCGTACTGGTGTGGTATGGTGTTGTATGGTGTCATACTGGTGTGGTATGGTGTCGTACTGGTGTTGTATGGTGTTCTTAAGGGTCGTATGGTGTTGTACTGGTGTTGTCAATGGGTTCACAATGGGTTGTCAACATTTAATAAGGAATGTCAATTTCAATGTTGATTCAAGATGGCATATCAACTCGAAATCGGCCTCGAAATCACCAGAAAGCTATCAATGTGGAAACAACATTGAACTTCAAATCAACTGTTGATACATGTATGCAAACACTGAAAAAAAGTTGATTCAACACTGTGCCCACTGGGTCAGGCTGCAGAAGTATGGAATTCAATGATATTTTGGCCATCTGACATTTCGGCCATCTGACCGTTCAGTCATATGTCATTTCGGCCATATGTCATTTCGGCCACTAATATTTCAGCCATGTGACATGGTGCCAAATGACATGGTGCCATAAGGCTTAAGGGCCATGCGCCATGGAACCCCTGCTGGATAGGGCAGAGATAGTGAAGGGAACGGATGGGTGTGGGAGGGGGTGGTTATAGGCCAGCTACTACTTGTGCTCGAGAGTGGGTCACGAGTAAGATGTGAGAGGAGTGGTGTGGGATGGACAGACCAGTCCATTTCCCTGGTCCTTGACCTCTGGTATCTCTAGAAGAGAGGTTCTATATTAACGCTGCATCAGCTGACCACATACTGTGAATGACAGGGTGTGTGACCGATGACCTTTGATAGAGCCCAACATCACTCAGCTCTCAGATCACTACACACGACCAATAAAATGCTATCTGGTGTACTTAGTGTAATGAAAGGGTATGTTAACCTTTCATATTAAAGGCTTGATTCCAATGGACACAGAATCTTGAATCCCCATTAAAGATTAGATTATCAACTTCGATTAAATACTTGTCAATTTGCTTCAATTGATGATGATCTGATTTTTTTTTGGTGTCTATTGGGATGGACTATATTCAGGGAAAGTCCCTAAAATCAGGGAAAATTCCTGAAATCAGGGTAAATCCTGAAAACTTCAATCCCTGATGTATTTGCCTTATAGCTACAACACACCCCAGACGTTATGGAACTGTCGTTACTCTTTTTTATTCTGTGAGACCATGCGATACCCTTACTTCTATATAATACATTACATGTAATGGCACATTCATTTTTGAGTACATGTCAGCTTTTCTTTGTCGTTGTTGTTGCAGGAAATATATTACATCGTCAACATCAGACACACATGACATATTCTACCATTTACATCATACTTGTGATCTACCAGATAATGGCCAGAAGAATGGGTCGGACTCTGAAAGATATATTTGACGAGTTCACTCAGTCACAGTGCAGAGGGTACTAGAAGGTACTAGGGTAACTGACAGTTACCCCATCCAATACGATGGATTGTAAGTAACTAAGTGTGATAACTCTTCCTCATTCTATGTTGTTAATCCACTATTCTACTTCAAAATGGTATTACAGAATCATAGCCAGGGCATGGATACTTATGGAGACAAGACCTCGAGCTACTACATTACTTGGATTACATAAGCTGAATGTCTGGTACTAGGGTAACTCCTAATGAAGTTACCCCAGTTCTGGACAATGTCAGCCTACAGTTATTAGTTCAGATGATTGTGCATTATGTACACCACATCTAAACAATAAGCCATTATTCAAATCATTAGAAGTACTGTGTAATCACCCCTTTTAGTTCTCTATACTACATATATAGGATCTGCCTTGTTGGATGGGGTAACTGGGCAGTTACCCTGGTACCCAGGTACCTTCTGCACTGTCAGTAGGAATTGCCACATTCAATAACACACAGAAACATGAGTTCTGACATTGCAAGATATCGATCACGAGGTTACTAAGTGATATTAAGACATTTCACCAGTGTGACTTTAATCTTATTTTCACCACTCCGTTGATGGCGGTGGGTCCAATAAATTTAGCTAAAAGTAGTAAAACTCAAACGCATCGAGCGCACTACGGAGACCTGGGGATGACATGTACAAATGTTCGTCTGCAAAGACATTTTTGCTCCATTTTTGCTCCTGCAAAAGTATTCTTGCGGCCGGAAAAACAGCCACGGCCACAAGAAGTCTCCAAAGATGTCAGGTTGTAATGGGAGGCTAGCAACATAGATGCTGTTTCTTTTTAAATTTTTAAATTCCATTGATTAGAACAAAAGTTATGCCATTTTGAAAATTATACTTGCGGGTGCATGAATGGTTTTTGGGGCCGCGAGAACATAATCTTTTTGTGCATGTCCTATCTTCATGGCCCCGTAGTTTTCACATAAACCATGGTCGCACTTTCCAATAAGAATATAACTTAGACAGGGAATCTGATGCCCTATAGACTGTTGGATAGTATCTCTACCAACCTATTGATAGTGGCTATGTTGACGAATGTAATCAGTGGAACTAATCCCTCACTGGATTAGCCTCTTAAGCATGTTTAATACAGTCTCTTATTTTGGACCTAAACACTGTTAATGGACTGAGTGAAAGATAAGATAGACCTCATACTTAATGCATTCCCAATACAGATGGATCGAGTGAAAAGGGCAGTAATTAGGGATTCCTCTAAGGGACCAAGTAACACTTTTGTTTCCTGCTCTTCTTTTCTTCTCACAGCACTAATCTCTCTCTCTCTCTCTCTCTCTCTCTCTCTCTCTCTCTCTCTCTCTCTCTCTCTCTCTCTCTATATATATATATATATATATATATATATATATATATATCTTAGTTATGTATAATTACCGTCATTTCCAAGTTGAAACAACATTCAAAGAGGGTTCAGCTTAACTCCATTTCGTGGACTCAAACCAACATTGAATAAATGTTAGAAAACGTTGATTTAACACAAGAAATTCCATGAAGATATGCATTAAAATTATGTCAAGTTAACGTTGAATCAACGTTATCTTACTCCCTACTTTGTGCATATATTGCCATAGTATATTTTCTTTATTTTCTACTGTTGTGATGTATTTGATTCATTTGCCCTCATCCATTCCCCTCATGCTCCAGTGGTACATATGTCCCATTTTGCAGAGGGATCATGTACCTCATGTGTAAGAGGGCCAGCCTATTGATTCCTTAAGGGATTACAGGACAGGAATGGGTTATACAGACTGCGAATGTTTCAATAAGGGTGTGTACCACACCATGGACCATAATGCAGGGAACATTTCAATTCATTTATAAATACCTTTACACCTACATATATCTAAACATGGAATCTTTATGATATGGTTGTTACAATAACCACATTACCATCATTATAATATAGATAAGACAGATTCCTGTATGCAGCATCCAGCCCAGTCCTATCGCAACATTTCCTGCCATCTAGTGAGTCATTTTAGAATCATAGAATAAAATTGAATCAACGTTTTTCAAACCAGTTAAATCAATGTTGTTTTGAGTCCATATTCTGAATGTTGATCAACATTCATCGAAGGTTATGTGGAAAAACGTTATCTGCTGGACATTGTTTAAACGTTGAAGAAACATCTATGAAAAAACGTTTTCTTAAAACCCAAAAATCAACGTTCAAACAATGTTTTTCTACAAACATTAGTCCAACTAAGCATCAGTGAACGTTAATCAACGTTCACTCAATATTTCTTGTTACCTGGGCCGGCCGTAGGGGTGGTATATGATACGTAATGAGTCTTTGGTGTCAGGTACCAATTTCCAAAATACAGCCCCTACTATTTTTATCTTTAATCCATACCTTTGAAAAAGTATTTCTACAGCTCATGTTATTAGTCTTTTTATGATGATATTAAGGAATTCAAGAACTCTGGGATGAATGTATATGTACTATTATAGATATGAAATGTATAGGTCCCTCAAATCATACATTTTATATATCATAGTGACCACCCCTTGTCGTTTCACACACCTGCTTCTTTGACGACAGAGTTCACATTGATCGACCAGTAGTAGATTAAGTTTAAATATTGAGGGGGAGTGTAAGTTGAGGTATTTCACCATGGGCAGGATCATAGCGCTTACTACATGATTAATGTATATGGGCTAGCAGCATGCATGACAAACCCAGATACCAGAGACAACACAGGGACAACTTCTGACGCCTTATAATTATCTGAATAGATCTATGGGAGTACTCAGGATACAAACATACTACCCTGTTATCAATCCTGTGGTGAGAGGACATCTCTTCAAATATCTTATCACTTTCTGTATCATCCACATAGTATGGCAAAACAAATTCAATGCCCAGCCAGATAATGAATAACGGGTTGTTTGGGCCAAAATTTGTGTGTGGCGGTGTGTGTTTATTGAATTTGATACACTTTCAATATTAGTGGCCCAACGGGCGAGAATGCGCCTCCGGGGGGGGGGATCTTTAGTACTGCTTTTGGCAACTAGGGGGCAGTATATGGGTAAAACACTGATAAAAATGCTAAAAAAAAACTTTGGACCAATTTTTATAAGGAATCCAGTAGTATGCTTAAAATCATTCCACTAAAAATGTTCCACTTTTGGAACATTGGTTGCCATGGAAACATAGAAAATTGATAGATAAGGCAATTTCTGGTTGCCATGGAAATCACTCCCCTATTCCAATTGGGAATTTTTGCCACAAACTATTTTTGAAATTCGCTCAGGAACCCAGAACCAAAAATAGAGCTCAAAAATTCCCTCTAGAACCAATTTTATCACAAAAACATCACATTTCTTTGGTTCTTTTTCCACAAAACTATATATTTTTACATTATTAGTGTTTTTGATAGGATATAATACAGTTAGAGTTTATTTCCTATTTTCAGTTGTACACACCAACCTATGTTTGGCAAGCAATTACAGCAAAAGTACCGGGATATTTTAGCTCAAGATATCTCATTTTAAAGCCCATGACTCAAACCTTAAAAAGCAATTTCCCCCCAGGAGGCATGTTTTCCCTCACCTGGCCACACATTTGGTCATACCATTTCAATATTAGTCAGGTGTGCACCAGTAGAGCAACATGCAATTTCCAAGTGTAAAATGAATTGCAAGAACTGACTTATTGATAATCAGGAATACCAGGGTACATCTTATTTTTTTCTATTTCTCCTTTAGTTATTTTCTTATTTTTTTATAGAGAGAATACTTCAATGCCTACCTTATCATTTGTAGGGAGAAATTCATTTTCACTGCAGATTCAGTAATATCCTTTATAGAGGTTGAGGCGTGTACAATTCCGTTGGAGGAGTGGAGACATAGTCAATTCGGGGTGACGTCAAAGTGTTCCTCCACCCTATTGGGCGCTATTCAGTCGCCTATATAGGACTCCTTCCGGCGAGAATAAGCCTGAGAATAGACCTTTAGAATAAGGAGGCTGAAATGGGGTGGGCTTTTCTATAGGACCACCCACAATCATTCCACATAGGTGCCTCATTGCCCTCAGCCTTTCCTACTTCCAACCAAGCCTGCACCTAGATTTAAAACAATCAAAGTGCCCAAGCAGGCAGCCATGCTTTATATTGATGGTCTATAAAGCAAAGAGATGCATATACCCCTGGGTCTATGCGGACAGTGCGGTATGGCCGTGGCTGCATGCGTTGGTGCGCATTGGCCTGGCATTGTTATGGCTCTGACGTCTATTGATCCATATACAATCGATCTGCATTTCTAAGCGTGGGCGTCACACAATAAAAGTAGTGGGCAAAATGTTGGGAAATGAGAGTCATTGTACAGATTTTTTAAAAACATAATTTCGTTCCATTACAATGCAGTTAAACACATGATTTGCTTTTGTTTCATTTTGAACTGATTGTTTACTAAAGTGGTTATTGGTACACAACTTCGGACTCGGAGACACAGTTAGGGCCGAGAGTGTGCGTGTGTGTGTGTGAGAGAGAGAGAGAGAGAGAGAGAGAGAGAGAGAGAGAGAGAGAGGGAGAGAGAGAGAGAGAGAGAGAGAGAGAGAGAAATAATACGTTTCCATATAGCTTATGTTAGGGATGTAACGCCACTCCACATGGTCTGTTTACTGTTATACCTCTAACATGACACGAGTTTATATACAATCAATGCTTGTATGACTATGATTTGAATTTCATCTATGATAGTTAGCGCCATTAAATCGACTGCCTGGACTGCAAATCATAGTATTTAGCTCAAACTGCCTTATCGATTGATTGAAAACTAGAACAACAGGCCTAGACCGCTGTTCAGGATGAGGGTGGAATTTGAGTGGCAGATCTTCAGTGTACATATGCACTGTAAAAAGATGTTTTTCAAAATATCGACGAACCCCTGGCAAATTTGGGACAAGGATTTCATGGTTATTTTCACAGAAATACTTGTACAACAATGAATTACTGTACAGCCATCTGGAGCTTCATTGTAGAAGCTATACTGCTTCACTGCATTTCAATTGTGGTGGTTTACTGTTCAGTCTTTTACAGCCCTGCGAACAGAAATCACGTGCCTATAACTAGCGCCACTTATCCCATGTTGGCCGTAACACTATGGGGAATAAGATCACTTGTAGGGCTATAGGCAGGTGATCTGGATCAGCCTGATGCTAGAGCCTTGTTTCAGTTCCAATTAGGTCATGAGGTCATGACGTCACACGCAGTGATGGCGGCCAGCTGGTGGCTTGAGTCGGCCGCTGGTGTGCAGTGAGTGAGTAATAGATGTTTACGCCATTTCGACAACTAAGGTCATATTCATGGCGAGAACTACATTACACAATTTGTAGAGGAATGTGTCAGTGCCCGCACATATGTGCACCACACACATCCTGAGGGGATAGCAAAGAGAAGATACAGACCCTTTTAAGTGGGCTAGGGAAGCCCGCTGGTGTGCAGTGATAGTGGAATTAAAACGATTAGGGATTAATAGTAAACCATCATAGTCCAAGCTCTAATAAAACTAGAAACAATTAAAGGGCTAATGATACTGTCCCTACGTAAAGTCCGTCAGTGACTGATGGCCGTCAGTTGGCCATGAACTGAGGGTTTGTTGTGTATACAAAGATAATATCACCTGCCTATAGCAATACATAGCGTTCCCCATAGCGTTACGGGGTCAGTGGCGCTAGCAACAGGCGGCTTACACTCTGTTCTGAGGGGACTCTTAAAGGATGCCTGGCAGATTAAACAGATAATTCTTAGAGTGTAGTACCATGGACCAACGATTTTCACCACAGGGTGTTATCAGTTGAAGCCTGTGATTGCGACTTATATTATGGGCCCTATATACCCTATAATCCCTCAAGTCTAGGACCGTTTATCTATAATCAATTTCATCAATTTAACATGGGCACAAACCCCTTTCCTCTGGGTCCCTGCCCACGCCCTTTCCCATCTCTCTTTCTGCTCTCTTTCCCTTCCTCTACTCTTCGTCTCCGTCCTGATTGAGTTCCACGGTTCTAAAGGATATGATTGTGCTGGCATGCTTTCTGCCACTGGGTCCGTTCTAAAGCCACCATTATACAGAAACATCTTAAATTATCAACCCCTACCCATCTCCTACTACGACTCAGTGCTACAACCCTAGCAGTTCTGGCCAATTTTGGTCCTTTCTTCTAATCAGTTTGATTCATGATTATTCAGAGTTTCCACTTATTACGAGTCGGCTGCATCGCTCTGTCTCATTAGCTCTCTTTTACACAGATAGACTGGTCTCCTTCGTTACTGCCACTTGCCTCAAGCCATTCTGGTTGGCACTTGATGGGCCCAAGTATCTATCTATTGCTGTTTTCATGTAATGTTATGTCCAGTCATGGTGATTTTTATGAAGATGGATATGAATGTAGTGTGTGATTCAGAACACTTAAAGAGGTGAAGTGCTTTTGGTAAACAGAATTTGATGTACCGAGCACAGCATCTTGAGGGTAACGTTGTCGAAACAGAATTTGATGAGTGATCAGACAGGGTGCCTCCAACAAAGATAAATACCCTGGGGTACAGGATTCTTTTGAGAAAACAAAAAAGACTGCCCTTGATAACCACTGATAACATGCAATTATGCCTTGCTATAAGTTATAGCTATACACACAAAACTATAACAAAAATGGACGAGCATCATACAAAGGACAAAGATGAAACTATTATACAAAGAATTACCTTATTGTTGGACTCAGCTATCTGGTTCACTACCGCGCCCGGCTTAATGTGCTACCTACATGGATTTCAATTACATTTATCCATTAGAGAATACATTTAGATGCTTTTGTGCCATTCTCCGAACAAATGACCACTACATACCGGTTGACTTAGATGTCTGGAATTCAACTTACGTAGGGATTATTTTATACTTTATGTGTCACAATGTCTCTAAAGGAGAGCTGACCATTACATCTATTCATTGATTATTTCTTGTGCATTCAATAGGGCAGTAGAATACAAGTGTAGGCTTCCTTAGGAAGTAGGACCACATGTCTTCACATGAATGTACGTAGCATCGCTTCCCTGTCCAAAGTCCACTCACTGCTGTTATTGGGTAGTATGTTCTATAATTTTTAATATTCTCGTTCAAAATGTTACAAAATTCTACCATGCCACCCAATCGCCAAGCAAAAGGTAATATGGACCTTGGTTATTAGCTTCTTGAAGGTGTTGGGATTCCAACATGAGAAATTCAATTGGAATCATTTCGAATTGGTAGTGTTTTGGGATGGCAGTTACCACTTACTCCTCAACAGTACGTAGTTGCTGGTTGCCATGTGTTTCAAAGGCTCTAAGCTTCAGTTGGAAACAAGCAACTGGCAAGTGGGAATTAGCACCTTGAAACTAACTAATCTTTGGCAACAGTTGTTCCTATTTACCTTTTGCCAGTTGCCAATTGCCACCGATAGATTACCACTAGTCTTGTCAATCTTGGCGGGCTTCCCTAGCCCACTTAAAAGGGTCTATATCTCCTCTTTCCTATCCCCTCAGGATGTGTGTGGTGCACATATGCGCGGGCACTGACACATTCCTCTGTTAAATTATCAACCTGTGAAGCACGGGATAGCCACTTAGTGCCGCTAGAGTGCTGTAAAACACAAATCAATCAATCAATCAATTGTCAATCTTGGGTTGCCAAATGTTGCTTGCAGAATCATAATTGCCAGTTGTAAGGTAATGACCTAGTTCCTAATTGTCATATATGTCATTCTGTCATTTGCTGGTTGCTATTTGTAATGTCATAATTACCCACTTACCAAATACCACTTTCTAAATATACTATGGAATTGGTGACTGGTAATTTGAATCAGTCTGCCATCCATCATGGCGACTGGCAACCCATGGCTCATTGGCTGGCATCTGGCAACTCATGACTGGCAATTGGAAATCTATGATTGGCAAATGGAAATATTGTCCTCCTATAGTTTCTTGCCATTTGCCAATTGTCCATCACTAACGTCCACCCATAGTTTGCTAGTCCACACTTTTGCCAATTCAAAGTTAAGGTTGCTACTGGGGTAGCCAGTAGCCAATTGCAAAATAGAGGTTGCTAATTACCAGTTCACCTATGTAAGGTTTAGTACAGTATGTACATTTGGTGACATACAACTTGGAACTAGAGATTTGTAATTGAGAAAAGGCACCCCAGAGGTGACAGCTGGCAGCCTAGAGGCAAAAAGAAAGAAACTACCAACTGAAATTGGTGACTGGCAAGTGACAAGACATACATGAGAGCAGTCAACTGCAACTTATAGACAACAATAAGGAACCTACAACTAGCCACTGACCATGTATATTAGTCATAGCACTTGACTGAGATCAAGCATCAAAGCATTTAATAATTCATGGTCAACTGAGTAGAGCATGAATTCTGCCAATTTAATACTTGACTATATGTTGACTATAAGAAGAAGGTGCGTCTTACTTTCTGGACCATTTCGTAACTGTAGAATGCACAATTATAGACACCAGATGGTCATTGCACAGCAGTATGGGGCCGATATTGCATTATATTGGGCGGTCAATCCTATTAAAAGCCACTGTCTGATGACGAGGATAAAAAGTGAATTCTGTAACTCTTTCAACACTGTTTATCCAGACTAGACACAGCTGGGGCCCAACCCAGGTCCAGCTGTATGGTCTACCATTGGTTCAATTGCCTCCCACGCCGCGCGCTCTCAGTGTGTACCCTATGTTAAGGCAAAATCATCCATTGTGTTTTAGGTCCCTCGATCTTGATCAGGGCGGATCTCAGAGATAAATTCTTTTAGATGAAAATGACTGGGTAAATGCATTTTATACCACGTTTAGGATAGTTATGATAATAAAATTGTAGGTACGCGATTACATATCATAATTTTCTTTCCACACCCATATGAATGTCATGTGCGAGGAAATTGCGCAAAAATAAAATAATTCTTATCATGTCTCCAAATACACATCCTTTGATTTGTGGATATGAAATCCAGAATGCGTTTATGCAAAAACATAGAAATCCATATATTGAGATACTATTGTTACCAAGTCTGTGGGTGTATATTATATGGATCTTGCTGAAAACCACAGGCTATCAATGGAACAGGTGGGCATTAATCATATTTAACCAGCATTGACATTGAGACATGTGAATATAAATCAAATGTACCCAACATGTTATCATTGTTAACTACCACATGGTGCCCTGTTCGTCCATTGACTGATGGTAGAGTTGCTGAACCATCGGTCAGAATATTCTTTATCTATTTGATTTTTGTATCCCTTCCAACTGTTACAATAGCCTACAGGCTATTCATGGTCCACAGCATGGTCCACAGCACTTATTATAGTAACAGTGTCTTTCCTTTCCTGAACAGGGACGTAGGTATGCAGGGTCATTCATAATATTGTCCAATAGATGCGGCCATTATTCGATCTGGTGCTGGTGGGAAAAGCACACGTATACAGGGACAATCTTACTGTTCAATAGGCACAGTCATTACTTGATCTGGTACTGGCGAGAAATGATAACAGCTAATTGATACCAGTTGTACCCTAGGAATTCAGCAGTGAATAGAGGAACCTATTTTATTCATCTATAATATATCACACATAGAGGCACCTATTTTATCCATCTATAATATATCACACATGACCCCTGTAGTGTATATACATATATATATATATATATATATATATATATATATATATATATATATATATATATATATATATATACACTATAATTCAATTTTCGTAAAGAGATGGACAAAACACGTCTCTGAAATAAAAAAAAAAAAAAAAGAAAAACACCAGAAATCATTGTGTGATACCCTGTGATGACTGAGATGACTAAGAGACGAAATAACCAGATGGCCTTCTTCCTACATGCTAAACATGAACTCATGGGAGAAGATTGCTGTTTAAAAAGAAAACCAATTTTGGACAAACCCACTGTCTCATATTCAAACATTGCATTGATCTAAATACTCAACAAGAATCTGGGCCATTAGACATGGGATGATAAAAATGGATACAAGCTCTTATCAGCAGATGTGATGGGGTGTGGGTGTAAATGAACATGGTGCCTTGCAGCTGGAGGAGGTGTACACAGGAGGATCGGGGACCCTGGAGGTCAGTGTTAAGTACTGCTGGGGGAGGCCTGGTGCACACACTCCAGCCCCTGATTGGTGCACTGCAGATAGGAGTAATGTACATCCTGAGTGGACATGGGGGCCTGATTGGAATCTCTTCAACCTGGGTACACTACTTACAGAGATACAAACAGGAATGGTGCTGATTGTGTGTTTTGAGTAAACTTTGTGCTGCTATCAGCTGAACTAGAGTTACTTCCCTGTTCATGTTGCATCTATTACAAGATATTTCTTCACCTATATCAATGATATAAAGGCACACACTGAGATCTAGAAAAGATATTCTGAGAAGCAAGATGCAATCGTTGAATCCAAATATTTTACTTTTGTTTTGGAACCTCATCCTTTGGATGGCATTCAAGTCGACAATGGATTAGTAATTTGGGCATAGTATATAATTTGTTTGCATTACATCGCATGGCACATATCATGGCCTATCAATAAAATGTGAATATGAAGATAGGTTTCAGGTGTTTGGAAGTAGAAAAAACATGTCATTGACAAAAAAAAACGTAGACATGGCAAAAATACTATTCCATTAGATACTCATAAGATAATGGAACCCCTGACCATTTCATGAAGCTCATGGCAATGCTCCGCTGCTACCTTTTGCCACACAAATGGGTGGCCTGAATATTTAGACAGATTTGGAACTAGGAATGTATAGAATGTACTGCTCAATCGTATAGTGAAATACACCAGTGAACTTTGGCTAAAATATGGCACCCTGGTTTTTGGTCAGGGGACCAAAATAACCGTATGTTGTCAATGGGTACCACTTGTTGGGATTTGGCTGTTTTGCCTTCTGTGCTCAATCAATCATTCAAAATGGAACCTATATGTGTTATTATCATTTACTCTGATAGCCCTGGGTTAGAGCTATTTGGGGAACCTGGTTTTACAAATATCTAAGGCATATTTTGGGAGTGAGGGGCCTTAAAGCACCCCAAAACACTCGTTTTTTTATCAACAAAATCTAAATATGCACATATGAAGAGGAATAAAAAATATTTAAAAGGTAGGGGGGCAGATATTTTTTTCCTGGTATGTTTAACATTAAATTTGTTACGATATTTCGGAGATGTATAGACGGATTAATCATTATGCTATGAGCCAAAATGTATTTGGGTAATTTTCGAGGAGAATCGTCTCACGCCCAGAGATGTGGCTCTAGCTCTATCATAACTACACTACAAGGACTAATGGAATATAGTATATTCATGCTTAACATCTACCCATTTAAGCATAAAAAAAATTAGAAGTCTGGGTCATACACAGAGCAGCACAAATTGTTTTATATATCCTTGTGTAGTCTTAGGGGGAGATTCGTCTTACGCCCTACTTCTACATCATGCACAAATAACTGTTAGGCTATTAATATTTAACTATCCTTCTTATGATCCCTAAGTACCTACATATATAACAGTAATAAGACCTGTGAATGGAGTTTTCCTAACTACCATCCTGGCCAGAGATATACCTATATAATGGGAGGGACATTCGTCTCACGCCCAGCAGATTCCTCTCACACCCTAGCAATACTGCATATCATTTTCTATAAGACTAGAACATGAAGGAAATCAGAGATAATGTATGTGTTCTATAGTGAATTACCATTCACGAAATTGAAGGTAAAAATAATGTTGCATGATAAAAAGGGGTGTACATAATTGTGCACAAAGGTAGGGAGTGAGACGAATCTCCCACCCCCCCCCCCATTTATATCCTCTCTTTGCTCCTGTGTTGTACTTTCAGTATTCATATTTAACCTACCCCCATTTATGGATATTATTGTCCAATGACAGTAGTATAGACCCCTTACATATGCCGACATATTTATTTTTTTGGTCCTATACAGCCCAACTCCCGACAAGTGGTGCCCATTGACCATGTGCATAAAATTATACTCATGTGTTTATAACATGTAGATCTACAATTATGCCTTCAAGATGAATAGTTGCTGTTTTTTTTGCCTATCTAATCACCAGTCTTTATTAAAAAATCTATGTTTGGATCTTAAGGCATCTTGGACTTGTCCTGCCTTTCCTTCCCTTCCCAATAGTCTACTTTTCCCTTGTACCTCCTCAAACGGCCCTGTTCTTTATATCAAGTTACATAGATCTGTTATTTTCTGCTATCTGGTTGCTTTGAGACTATGTCTGGTGTTTGTTTTCTAGATAGTTATCTCTTCTCCCTGGATGGGTAGTAGAGTGTCCTGATAAATCAAAGGAATAGTATTGGGTGCAGAACACTTTTTCTTATGCTGTTGAATTGCACTGAGCAAAATAGTAATTCCAAGTGCTCACTAGTATCAACTGTATAGTTCTCAGTGTTTTCCGTCTTTTAGCTCTAATGGCGCCAGGCACCTTTTATCTATACCGCGATTGACTATTTTTCATTGAAAAACACATGATACCTCCTCCCTGCCCGATGATTATATTGCAGTTTCATTTGACTAGGTCTGGAATCTCATCTCTAATGTAAAATATTATATTAAGTACTATGTAGAACATTATAGGCTCTTCTGTCTGGCTATTTGCCACCGCTCTGTAGAAGGAAGAAGGAAGAAGCCATTGGTCACAGCAGCCATATAAATGTATAGGAGGCAATATGGTTTAGAGACAGGAAAATGACACACTCAGCAATTTCTATCTACCCCATGAGAACACTGACACCTCACACCTCCAGGGCAGTCCTACCCATAGTCCTTCCTATCCCGTAGCCCCGAGGCTATGGTAGATATGCCTTCGTCACCACCCTACCACTCCTCACAGCACACATCCCTAATGAGGGGCACTTGCCTCTCGGATGAAAGATAAAGGCTGCGTCTGTGTAGAGCCCTGTAAGCACAAATGATGCTGCTCTGCAGAGAACAAATCGTTACCCTTGATTCGTTAAGGCAACTGATGTATTGTATTAGCTGAGATTTTCCACCGTGTTGTTTGGGATGGTGGCAATTGCAACAAGATTTTGCTAGCGTACCAATAGCAGCTTAAATATTCCATCTTGTGGTATTAGATGAAGGATTTGCCATATCTGTACATGATGTACAATCTTACTCAGTGATTAAACCTAGGTACCATTTTATTTTTAGATTTTTTTCTTTTGCTTATAAATACAGACTGATAATTGACATAACTTTTCATCTTGTTCAGGACATTGCGTTGTATTATATTCTAATTGCGATGGGGCACTGTGTTTTGATAACAGTGTACTGTAGGAGGGATGATAATCGAATTCTTGAGAAAGCTGGAGGAGCATTGATTATCATCCACCTCCAGTTTCCTACAGCTGGTTACTGACCACTGTCCAACTCCCACTGTTCTATCATAATTATATAAAAAAAAAAACAACAAAAAAAAACAACAAAAACAAACCAAAACAGCAAGTAAACATCCCTAATTGGTTTCCCTTATGGTCAATATCGTTATAAATACAATACTATAGGACCTGAATCAAATGACGAGATGATATAATTGTAGTAATAGGGTTAAAGGGAGGCATACCCTTTAACCTGTACATCTTTATACCTTGTATTTAGCAGCAGTATAGACTTTTTCAGCTTGTAACATTGCTCAAGACACACTAGTATATATCTCCCTCTGCTACCGCTTGACATCCCACCAACAACTGCAGGTGTGTCTCTAATGGTGAAGGATTGTCTTTTTTGGGGGTTGGCTCCACCACTGTCGTAGACATATCAGCAAGAAACCGTCCCAAGTTATCCTACCACTGCATCTAGTAAGGCTCACGAGAATTAGTCTGAATGAGGGTTATCCTGCGAGGTGGAGACTAATCTGAGTGAACCTTTACATTTATCTCATGTTATTTTAGTGGGATATTTTCCAGATTTAATTTATTTGCCACCAAATAATGATTTAAACACAGTTATTTGCATTTTAATGGTAGAGTGGCTGGCTTTGAAATACGGGATAAGGTTATTGCATGGGGCTGTGCAATATAGGGTTCCTTGGTTCAACCCATGTAGCCTCAGTATTCAACTTGAGATAAACAGTCACCTTCTTACCAAATATCCATTTTTGTAGTTTCTATTGGCTAGTTGGCATGAACTGGCAAAAAATGATAAAGCTGCAATTAACTTTGGAGTTACGGTAATACCCCGCATGAAAGGCTCACCCTGAGGTAGAGGGGAGTTATAAGTCTTAATTTTGACCAGTTTGTTACTTTCCTGTAGTATGAAATCCCCTCATGTAAGGTGCACGCTGACTTTAGGGAGATTCTATAGGATGCAGCAAGGGGCTCTCCTTGAGCCTTATTCACGAGGTATTACAGCTTACTTTCTTGACTAGTTGATAAATATCATTTTCTGACAATTATTAACATGTTACGGAATGCCATTTCGAACGGAGCAGCCTCGTTCAATAAACAATATGACTTTTTTTTTATTCTGCCTTCAGAGTGATCTTCAGCATCTATATACTGATATGTATGGTTAAGTACAGGAGAGGGCACTAGGTGGCAGGCTAACTGGTAAGGCCTCTATATTTTGTGTACAGAGGAGTTCCCACACCCCCCCCCCTGAATTTGGTCTAACAGTGACCTTAACTTACTAGATTACAGAGTGTTATCTGGCTTATTTGAAGGACAATGAACTGGATGCCAAAAACAAACTATCTGTAAAAAGATCAAGCTGAGCTATCTAGTCTATTGAATGTGATTTATCAATTGGTATACATTTCATGGTGCATACTGAACCCAATATTCATCATGCAATATTATTCGCATAACAGGGGTGTACCTAAGTATCTTATGGAGAAGTTATTTGATGCAAGCCCCTACAAGCTAATGAGGATACAATGTGCATATCTGGATCAACACAGGAAAAGGGACCTCTGTGGGGGGCCTCCCAGGGGTCCCCATCTATGCTTTATTTTGGTACAGGCAAACTCAAACATGTGTCTTAATTGGTGCTATTTATAGTGTGATCAGACAACCCTCTGCACCTGTACGGACTGCTCTTTCTATTTACAGACCCTGGTTCCCTCTGAACAGATATCATGTGCCTCTGGCAAGCGCCCCTGATCCCATAACGCTATGGGGAATGACATCACTATGTACTGCTATAGGCAGGTGATCTTTTCTTTGGATACACAACAAATCCTCGATTCACAGCCAACTGATGGCCGTCAGTCACTGATGGACTGCATAGGGACAGTATCATTAGCCCTTTAATTGTTTCTAATTCTATAAGAGCTTGGAGCATGATTATTTGGTTCACTATTAATCCCTAATCTTTGTAATTTCACTATCACTGCACACCGGCAGCCACCTCTGGCTTGGTATTTTAGTGAGGGGTGTCTGTGCACTAAGGGTAAACCTATGGAGCCATGGGAGTGGATACTGGACATGCCCATGTAAGCAGGGGGGCTACTAGAGCGCCACCTAGTGTATTAGCCTGGTAAAACAAATGTATAGCACTACAAGTGATGTAATTCGCCATAGCGTTACATACAGCCCTCAGTGAATCAGTGGCGCTCGCCAGAGGCATGGGATATCTGTTCAGAACACTGAGAACCTAGTGTGCTAACAACCCTTCCTACTCTTAGCTGGAGTGTGCAGGCCAAGTTGTTACTCAGCCTGAACTGGCCTTGTCAGACTGCCTGCAGACACCAACTCCCAGATTGCAGTTTTGGACACCATTCACACTACAAACTAGTGTTCCCAAAACACCCATATCCAATATTTCCAATTTGATTTTCTCAGCTTCTAGGTAACTTGAGAACAAAAGAAAAAAACTAATTTGGACCATGGCTTGCATGGACAAAGAGATATTCTAACATCAGAATTATTAGATGGATTCTAAAATTCCTCTCCTGTTCCAGATGTCTCTTGAAAGCACAATTCACGCTCCCTGAACTCTACACAGCCTTATATACTCACTTGTTACCAGTGGTTCAATTCTTGAGATATGACATGTCATATTCCAGATGTCAATATGTCATGCCTCACTCAGTTTCCTCCAGCTCCTTTCTGATAGTGAGAGATTATTAGCATGGACGGTCCATGCTGTGAGGCAGGGTGTGAACCATGCTGTGGTAATTATCTGCCTATTGTAATCCTGACCAGGATGGCTATGTCTAATCACACACTGCCATTATTAACCCGTTGAGGGCTAGCATCGACTATAGTCGACACCATGGCAGGCCTAGCATCGACTATAGTCGACACCACGGTAGGCCTAGCGTCGACTATAGTCGACGCCCATTATATAGGATTAGTATAGGAATTGAAAATAGGCTCGTCCTCTAGGAACTATACTTTTTTCAGAGGCCGTCCCCATGGCCAGGGCAACAATTTTTGCTCTGCCCTTAAAGGGTTAATCCACCACTGTAAGCCTCCAGTACCCTGCAGTAATTAGAGAACAAGGATCATGCATGAACGTACTGGAGTGATTAACATTATAAGTAATAATTGTAAGGGCAAATGAATGTGGAACATTCAAGGAGCTCTAAGATACCTTCCTTATTCTTTTGTTTTTGTGGAAAAGATGACAATGGAATGCCAATGAAATAGGTAGTGGCTCTTTTCCCCCAGTGTTCTAGTTTCCATATCAATCTAACTACAAAGATGGATTTATAAGTAGAGTACCATATTCTGGATTTTGTCGATCTTGACAGATGATGTAAGATTGAACAGTGGGTGGTACCCAGCTGGAGGATACAGACACTTGGTGAGTATTAAGAAAATAGAAGGGCTAGCTAATCAATGTTCCTCCAGGAAGATTTGATTACCAATCATTCTGCAGTCCATTGTGATCACAACCAATGCCCCACACACGAAGGAGCCGTGTCTTCCTGCATGTCCATTATTGCCATATAATATAGACGCTAGTGTATAAGTATTCCAGTTGAAGAAAAGATATCTATTTGCCTTGCATTGATGATAAATCTTATCAGAGGTAGGTCTATATTTTTCCAGGACTAGGTTGAAATCCTTCATGTTGCTGCTTGTATTTAAGATGACATATGAAACGAAATTTATAATAGGATTCCAAAATGGTTGGATAGAGATCAATATCACTCAAAAGAATATACATGTATCATATATGCCTTGGCAAATCATACATAGTGATAATTGGGGCCGGGGTAGGGGCCCTTGCATGCCCTCCCATAATGTGTTGCTTTCCTGCCTATATAAAATCAAGCCCCCACCCCCTCCTCCAACTGAGAACCCCCAAATAAGGAATGCTTAATCAATGGGTTAGTGGTGGGGACTGGGGGTTCGGTGGTGGTGGCAGCTCATTATCTTTCATGTCCAGGGGTATGGGAGGCTGCTGCAAGGTGTGCCTGTTCCCACAAGGCAGAAATTGCTGTGTGAGTCCTTTCCCTGCCTTCACCTTCTAGCATCGCCTCAACCAATGTTGTCTCTCTATTAAATGGGTAAACTGTTATAATTGATAAAGTGATGTGTGACACACCTTATCAACTTGACAACTATCCATCCAACTTTAACTGATAATAACTACGACCCATAGTTGTGAACATGGATCGTAAAATATATAACATGACCACATATGTTATAATGCCTAATAAGTACTTTGCACTTAGCTAGTAGGATATCTCACACTGTATCTAAACCTGAAGCAAAACTTGTAAAGTCATGACATGACATCATTTATTGTATTGGACATGTACATGGATGCATAAATTTAATGAAGCCTAAGACTTTACTATAAAGACATGTTAATGGCTTCAATCAAGCATAATGGAATTCAGACCATGGACTTATTACATATCAGACTGTTATTTTTTCTTCTATAAAGTTGACATGGATTAATGTATATATAAAGAATACAAAATATATCCACATACCTTACTTGATACTAATACTTCACTGCAAAGCTAATTAAAACTAATTCCTTACAGGACTCTATGACTCAAGCTATTTTCCATAATTTGGTATCCAGAATTGATGTATCCCTATTCCTGAATCAATCGAACATAAACCATTACATGTAAATGGAAAGCACTAGATGTGAGGTCCATGTGCTGTATAGGGTGTGGGCGGGTGTATCCACCGGGGGGCCCCATAGTGTTTTTATTTTATTTTATCTACCATACATGCATACTAAATTATGTTATTTTGGAGCAGATGGTGGGAATACTGGAAACTTGGCCTATGTAGTATACGACACAAATGATTAAAAAATTCTTCGCCGATACCAGGGGGATCTCAATTGCACACATGAATGTGAGGAGCCTACGAAGTAACTACCTAAAGCTTCAACCTGAATTTGATAATAGTGATATAGACTGCCTCTCCTTCTCTGAAACATGGTTGCATGATAAAGTATCCTCTGATCAAATAGATCTAGCAGGCTACAACCTAATGAGATGGGATAGGAAAACTCTAAACGAGAAAGGTGTAATCCAAACTGGGGGTGGACTTGCTGTGTATCTAAAAAGGGAATTTACCTTCTCCACCACAGAGCTACAACATCTAAACCAAAGCAATAAGGACATAGAACTACAATGTGTAACATTCCATAAACATTTCCTAAAAAAGTGTACTCTGTTCAATATCTATAGACCACATAGTGGAGATGTTGCTATTTTTTGTGAGACCTTATTGACAATGGCTAACTTCCTAGATATCCAAGGTATGGAATTTTTCATACTAGGAGATTTTAATGTGGACTTAATAGGTACCAATTTAACTAATAAGAAAAAAGACAGGCCCGCCTGATAAAGAATACTATTCTTCAACTCGGCTGTAAGCAATATATCAATGAATTTACTCACTTCGAACCCAATGGGCATACATCTCTCCTTGACCTAGCCTGTTCCTGCTCAAAAAACATAGTGGACAGCGGTACCCTAGACATTCATATAGCTGACCATCTATGTATCTATCTCATCAGAGCGGCCAGGACCAATGTCAAGGAAAGCATTTCCTTCACAGGGAGATCATATAAAAATTATAATAAAGATGCCTTCACTTTAGGATTACTAAACTCTAATTGGAATACATTTTGGAACTCCACAGAAGCATGTGAAGCGTGGGATGCACTGATACACCAGATTGACATTATCCTATCTATAACATGTCCTATCAAAAATTTCAACTTTGGCAGAAAGAAAAAACCATGGATAACCAACGATATTCTACAAATTATCCAAGACAAAAATGTAGCACTTAAAAAAGCTAAACGTACAAAAAATGTTGATGATATAAATATCGCAAATTATCTTAGCAATACTACCAAGTATATAATAAGGGATGCTAAAATTAACTATCATAAGGAGAATTATAGAAATAACTCTAAGGCCTACTGGAGAGAAATCTCAAGTATTGTTAAAGCTAAATATCAGATAATAGCATTAACCTTGTAGATCAAAATACTAACGAACCTGTACCCCATAAGGACACTGCCGATTTTATTAATAATTATTTTAGAGATATAGGTCCCAACTTATCACAAAACATGAACCAACCATGGTCTTACGTTGGCTATACAGCTCATAATCTATTTTCCCTGAGACCAGCCGAACTTGGAGATATTAAGAAAATTATTGCAGCAATAAAGTTATCCAAATCATCAAACATAAAAAACATATCCAACCTAGTATTAAAAGATGCCTTAACAGTGCTACCAACTCACCTACAACATGTTATAAATTTGTCAATCACCACCTGCAAATTCCTTCGTACTTGGAAAGAATCAATAGTCACCCCTGTCCCTAAAGGTGGTGACCCCTCCTTAGTTTCTAACCTACCACCAATATCAATGCTCCCTTTAATCTCGAAATTATGTGAAAAAATTGTTCACAACCAATTGATGAAATATTTAAATGCAAATAACATACTCAATACAAAACAGCATGGCTTTAGGCCTGAACACTCTACTATCTCTGGACTGCAATCTTTAACTGATGAAATCTATAAGGGAATGGAAAATCAATCGACTACCTTGGTTACATATTTAGATTTTGCCAAAGCTTTTGATACCATAAATCACACTCTTCTATGTGAGAAACTGAAGAAGATTGGACTTGGTGAAGCCAGTCTTTGTTGGTTTAAATCGTATCTATCTAATAGGACACAAACCACCAAGGTTAATGGTATTTGCTCCACCAAACTAGAAATTATATGCGGAGTACCTCAAGGTTCTATTCTAGGACCTCTATTGTTTTTAATATATATAAATGACCTTGATACCTCATTACAGTTTATGGAATCACAATTATATACTGATGACACTGCTTTATTCCATACCTACAAAGAGCCCACACCTGACATAATAGCTGCTATGAACCAAGACCTGGAGAATGTAGCAAACTGGTGTAAGAAAAACAAACTATCCTTAAATATTAAAAAAACAAAATATGTAATATATGGCACTAACCCCAGGTTGAAAAAACACAGAGAAATAAATACGTGGACAGATGAGGGGAAAGGGTCCTCCGAGGTTAAACATGAAATTTAAAATTGATGTTATCAGCTTTAAAATGAGGTACAACACTTGTAGATAGCCCTTCTAGTCTTGGAGTTATTGCTTCACAAAAATGGAATGACATGACTCTATCAATACAGCCAATAAGCTCTATCATTTATTGTTTAAATCAAATCAGGCATCTAATTAGCATAATGATTTAAATAATTGATAAAAAAATGGCCATTCCTTTCCATACATTTGGGCATAGATTTGGAGCTAGAAGTGGTATCGTTATGCTTTTTTCAGTGTATGAATCTCCATGAATCATTCTATTGGTTGAAATTATTTTTTTTCTATTTGGAATATAATTTTGGTTGCCATGGCAACACATTTCCCTGAAAACCCTTATTTAGGCCTTCTTTTGAATTCAAAACGTTCCATTAGCATTCCAAATAGACTGGAAGTTCCAGAAAATAGAACGTTTTTGAAAAATCATGTTTTTCTATGTAAAAAGGTACATAAAAGCTATTTTTGGTCTATTTTTCACATTCCTAGCCTTTGCAGCTCCCCTAGTGGCCAAATCCAGTACTAAAAATCCCGCAGGGAGGGCCCTTTCCCCTCATCTGCCCACATATGTCAATTAACAACCAACCGATACTGAGAGCCTTCAACTATAGATACCTGGGCTTGGAACTTGATGCTGAATTAAGTTTTAAAAACCATACTAAAGTCATTTACAATAGTATGTCATATAAAACTTACTTGATGACTAAATTAAGGAGATATATTACACAAAAGGCTGCAAGGGACATCTTGGTATCCATGATTCTCCCCATCATTGAATATGCCCAAATTATCTATGGTAAAGTCTATATGACTGGCTGGGAGAGGCTAGAAAGTAGTCCTAAACGTACCTTGAAAGTATGTTATTACCCCATAAGACGTGAAAGAATAGAATACATCAGAGAAGTCAGTAATATTAATACCCTTAGCATTATGCATGGCTGCCTTCAAATATACCCAAACACCTGAAAACATTGATACCAGAAATATAGATACTAGAAAACATGACTCCAAGCTTGTGAAAACTAACTGGCCTAAATTAAAAAAGCCAGACAATCTTATACCCATAGAGTAAGTCACAAATGGAATAGTTAACTGTGTAGGCCTTGTCCAGGATTTTTTCCCACTCCCTGCTCCTCAAATATTTATCTCTATTACCCCCACCTGATTATTCCTTTCTAATATCTTAAGTGACATTGATACACCAGCCCACTATACCAACGACTGATCAAATACTAATTATCAATAATGAACAAACTAATATATTTCATATATTTTATAAGGCACACGTCCAAACTGGGACCTTAAGATTTGGTCCTACAGATTGTACTACCCATTCAAAAAGAATTGAATTGAGTTATTGTAATATACTAATTTTGTTGTTGTATTAAAATTGTTATGTCAAAGTAGATTTGCTGTATCTGGACAACTCGGACCATTGTGTCCCCCTGATGCAGCCTAAATAAAGAAATTTAAATTGAATCGAATTGAATTGAACCATCATGTCTCCGCTACTGCCAATAACAATAGCCCCATGTCTTACCCATCTCTGTCACCCCTACTTCTAGTACTTACTAAAGCAGATATAATATAGCCTAAACATATATAAGCCATAGTCTGACATGACATCAAATCTATGGTAGATCTAGTTTTATGGAACTACCTTATGACGTTGGTTTCATGCACACTCAACACTAAGAACACCCCTAGGAAAGGACTTGATTATGGATAAGTGTGAGTGGAATTGATCAAATTGAAGTTGCCATATATATGTTACGACCATGATATCAGATAGCGACTTCTATATTAATACTGGTCTACTGCACTAATTTCAAATAGCAGGCAACATACTGAGTTAGAGGGAATTCTGAGAAAACAAAATATGCTCGATATAAAAATGGCTCACAAATAAGTTTCAATAGCTTGTGTGAAAATGATAAGTTAGTACCATAGACTATACTTGGGAGAGTGACTAGAGGGCTGGAGCCGTGGAATCAGTGGTATGAATAAAAAGTTGGAAATAACACAAACATTGGAGTAGTGTGGCTGAACAGTCTGAAGGGACAAGGTCCGACGAGTGTTCAGTGCCTATGATAACTGGTTAGTAGAAGAAGACACTCATGTAGGTCGAGTGGGGGCATGTATGACAGTATCTGAACTGTAGGCATTACACCCCTATAGAATTAGAGTTAAGAAGTGGTCACTACATGGGTACAATCCTATAAGGTATTAGATATGCACCGGCGATGTGTATATATATCCTTGTGGGGTTACGAGTTGCCAGCGACACCATACACTCCTATAGGGTATTGGATATGCACGGGCAGATTAAGTCTCTACAGGTCTGAGATCTGGAAGGTGGTTGCATCGGTAGTTAAGATTATACCCCTATGGGTTAAAGCATGTATCCCACTCTACCTGGTCCTCGAGAGCAACGACCAGGGTGAAAGTCCAAAGGGTGTCTGGTGGAGAAAACCCAGAAACACCGGTAATTAGTGAGTATATAAGGTTTGTGTAGAGTTAAGGGAGCACAAACTGTGCTTGAGACATCTGGGATTAACTGTTTGACCTGGAATCAAAGGGGAACCTCTTTGTATTCGACAGCTTCACAAATAGAAATAGTTTGAAAATCTAAAGGACTTTTCTGTGCGAGTGTCTACATTTGCAAGAGTGCTCTCTAGGAATTTAGATTAAAGGGTGAGGTCCCTGGGGACCCTGGGGTGAAGCTCATGAGGATGCCACAGACCACATAGCAGAGAATGTCACAAAAGGACTACTAATTTTATGTGCATGTTCCAGAAAACCTATATTTTCAATCCCAATTGAGAAATTACTGAAAAATAAAGATAAGTTTTTTTATGATTTTTTCACTTTTATTTGTTGCAAACTCACGAGCTTGAGCCCCGGGTATCCGGGGATTGAAAATCTAGGAGGAGCAAAGGCTCTCTCTGTCTTGCGTCTTATCATTGGCTCTCTCTCTCTCTCTCTACCGCTACTCACTTATGAGAAGTTACCATCATTAACTAGGGAGAATTGAACTGGTGGAACTCATGTTAATCATCAAATGCATGGTTGGATATCTAAAGGTTGGGCCTCAAAGAGGAATTAGTTCATTGTTCATCAGTTTGTATATCATGTTCATTGGAGTCATGATGTTCTTTTGGAAATATGGTGGAGTTGTGATTAAGCATTTGAAAACATTGTTATGAAAACCATCGAATGACTGTTGAATTACTGAAGATTGACCATGGGGACTGAATGTAAATAAAAACCCTTGGAGATGAATTACCCATTTGTGTCTTCTTTCCAAATGGGCTGTGGGACTAAGACATGGCTGTACCACTTGATGCTAGTTAAAGATTCCCCAATCTTAGTGCAACAACAACAGAGTGGAGGTTGAAAAACAAATATTATTTTATGGTGGAAATCCGGAGTAACAACCATATTTAAGATTCATTTGGGGCACCACTTTAGCTCATAAAACCCCTCTTTCCCCTCCGTCTGTAATAGCCCAATACTGTATCAGAATCTTTTTCATTCCCCAAAGTAGCTATTCCATACACCTAACTTGCCAAAAGTGGTAGTGTGTGAAAATACCGACAATGTATACATATCAAGTGTAAGAAAAACTAAAATATCTCTTTCAAAGACCAACAAAGGCAACTGTTTCCTTATCATTTCCTCTGCCTGAGGTGGGGAGACAAGTTAATGGTATTTAAGCTGAACACACAGGAAGACTGACGGGCAGTGATTTTGTGTGGGTGTTGGTGGGTGGGCAGCAGAGAAAGGGTAGATTGGAAGGGGGTAATGGAACCATCACCCAATCAATAGATGCTCTGCAGTTGTCACAGCCATCACAAATGACCTGGGGAGCTGAGTGGCCAAAGCTTTTTCCTTCTAGATAAAAATCTATGAGCATCATTTTCATATCTGAAATTGATGATTAAGCTCTAAATACATTATAAACCATAATAACGTCTAAAAACACAATAAATCAGCCTTTTTCATAAAAAAAAAATACATAACAATATGGTGTTGTTTTTTTTATTGTAGATTTTGACCTAGAAGGAATTTTCCATTTCCGTTTTCAGTTTTGGGTTTTTGGTGTGTATGCCTGATAATTGTAAAAAAAATCTGCAAATTTTGATAATTGGAATGGTTGCCATCCAAATATGGGCCATTTCTACCGAAAATGGTGCATTTTAAATAAGACCATTGAATTCTGCATCAAAAATTAGCTCAAAATATTTTATACTGATTATATAGTAATTTTGCCCCTCACATGCTCCCTGGTGGTCAAATGGGCAATTAAAAATCCCCCGTGGAGGGGTGTTCTCCCTTGATGGGTCACATTTTTCACAGCATGATATTTACTTGCCCATCGTGAACCATCGCATAACATTCTTTGGATTGTGAATCATGATGACATTTTGCATGTTGATGTGAAAAGGTAGAATGCTGCCTTGTTATTTGCTAGACAAGTATGTGTTTTTCCCTCTTGAGCTTGCATTACAAGGTAAAATAAGCAGAGTGGCTGGCATATGTTTGGGTCTGTAGATTATGATGGATGACAGAACAGGAGGGAGGGGGACTTCTGGCAAAGGGTGTTTAGCATCTGGAGAAGACAGGAGACAAACGTTTGGGGACAGCAGAAAGACAATGTACATATGAAGTATTCAATATTCCTCCAGGCTAGTCAAGGACAACTAAAATTTGATTATCAACATCTTTTCAGAATTTCAACTCAAAGAACACACATGCGCGAGTATTGAGTACTATGTTGAGTGTTGAATAAACAATTGAACTGACAAATAGAGGTCAATCTGAAGATATATCTCTAATCTATAATAGCTGCGAGGACTTTTATAACAGGCTTCTGATAATGCAACTTCCAAAGTATTTGTAATCAACTGAGTGTCATATGCTATATATACATTGGGAGAAAAAAACATAATCTTTCACAGTATGTATGTATTTCCACTTAGGAGTTGGTTAATCTTTGGGGGAGGGGACATTTTCCAGTTAACCCAAACTGTAGTTTCCTCCAGTTTATTGTAGAAATGTTCGACAAAGAAAAATTGCAAAAATGGTACTTGTATATACTTTTTCTGCAATAAAGAAATTGTACCAAAAAGACTATCTAGTAAAGGGTGGGACAAGACAATGGCAATATGGGGCTAATTTGCCTCTGTGTGATTCAGCTATGAAGGAGACTTCATCTGAGTGCCAAATGACCCCCATTTTGGGTTGTTAGGTGTGAGGTGTAGACAATTGCTTATTATCTCCAATAGCTAGGTCAGTGCCAAAGGGAAATGCGAGGGGTGGCTATTCTCAGAGGGAAGAGAACCTTTTGGGAATATCCCTATCTAATCATCAGAGGTTCCCTGACCCTCACCCCTTCCATCCCCGCTATAACAGATGCTCCTTCAATTCGCATCCATCCACCTACCACCACCCATCCAGAACAAGTAGAATCAAATAGATATGGGCCGCAGCCATTGATATATTCCACACTTGATATGACATGAAAAAGGTAATACACTTTGGCCCACAGGACTGCACTGCAAAGCAAGCTGGTGATATTTTGGCATAATGGAGAGTTATGCCACAGATGCAGTGCAAAACAGTCAACTGATGTCCAAACAAAATTGTCGCAGTATTACCAGGCGGGAAGAACTTGGGCTGAGAAGACTATTTTAGGAGGGGAATAATAACCAAGATCTGAGAGATGCATCGAAACTTAATGAGAGTGCAAAACATGAGGAGCAGAAAGATGATATGGGTATAACATGGCAGTCCAAATTATTTGGGAAACTCACGGGAAACCCAACAGGATTGAATTAAATTAATGTGTGCCTAAACGTGTTAAAATCACATTTGATATCTGTATTGACCTTGGGAATGTTGGAAACTTTACTCTTACTGTTAAGGGAAGTTAAAGAGGATGGATAAGAGGAGCTTTTTGGTCTAGAGCTGGAACTACCTAGAGGGCCTTAGCCCTAAGATCGGCTTTCGGACTTTCAGGTAGCTTGAAGATCTTAAAAGTCCGCTACTGCAATTAGAACATCACTTACATGATTTGAACCTGAGATCTATATCCTGGCATTTCCAATTGCAGCGAGCCTAGCAAGTATAAATGGTAGAGAGTTGATTTCAGCTTAAGGCAGGATATGGGCTGAAAAAATAAAGTAATGGGTCCCTTGATTGTTCAGAGGGCATTAACTCGGCAGAAATGCAGAGCTGCCCATTTCAACCCATTTATTCAGTTTCTGGTCCTGTTCAGATATTCGGTCAGGTTTGTTGCCCTTTTCTTTCCTCCATTTCTTTTTTCAAACCAAGCTTGTTTTCAGTGCTTGGTTGTATCTTAGACCTATATACAATATAGTCCATGGCTGTATTAACTACTTATACCCTGAATAAAAGGCACGGCTTATACGCGAAGATGGATTCCTAGAATAAAGTCTCAGGTGCGCCCTGTAGGATTCACGAAAGGTGGGGCGCATTATGTGCGAGGTGTGCCTTATACACTGGGTATTATGGTACATTAGATTACTTGTGTCCGAATTTTGACAGCAATGTCCCCTAGAGTTCTCAATATCATGCCAAGACCATGCATAAACCCACGTTCTTCAATCATAACGTTTAAAATCACTCGAGAAGGGGGTTCTGGACTGTCTATAACATTTAAAGGACATGAATTGCTATGACGATTCTTTCTCTTTTCTTTTAAACAATTTTTGATACAAGGAAGATGACAATACATTTCTAGCTCAGTGCATATCCCTCACTGACATTCTTATTGCCATGGACACGATTCTCGCTTAAGAGCCACATTAGAACTAAACTTCCAATAGGGCTGACTCCTCGTTGAAATTACTGATGACCTATTTCAGGAGATTACCATCCTCTCATTGAATCAAATATACTTAAGTGCACGGCGTCCCTAGTCCTATTGACAAAGTGTCAGGCAGCAAAAGGATTGGAATCAAGTGCAGAGCTGCAGAGAGAAAGTAAGCCCCCATTAGGGTGAAATACGCCTATTTTAAGTGTCGACTTAACTTGACGTGGTCTTATGGATGAGGGGTACCTAACTGAAGTGAGAACTGAGGTGAAGCTTTGTCCATACTTCAGGTCTACCATAAGATAGCACTATAGAATTAAGAAGGATGAGGAATAATGTCACTCGAGATCACTTTTAGATCAATGAGGCCTGAGAAGCTGATGCAGTTTATATCTTATATCTATATAACACTCATGTTGAGAACTAGCACAAATGAACACAAGGTTACATGATTTGAGTACTGTTTATGAGGCCTATCAAAGGAAAAGATCACCCTTTTTTAAATGATAACTTCTCCTGCTAGTGTATGAATTGAATAAGAACAATCTAACCTACTCAATGACAGTATCTGCTACATTATAAGAGCATACAGCAGGGTTCTCTGGTGCATTGTGTGATGTCACAATTGGCCCAATGCACCAATTAAGTGATGCATTGTTTAAGCTTGGAGGCTGTTGCAACCATGTTCTTAATTGCAATACCAGAGAGTTTATCGTGATTATATTACATGATATAGCAGGTGGGTTATATACTGTTATTTATCAAAGTGAATATGCAAGCAGTGAAAAAAGGCACCTCTGAGTAGCATTTAACTCTAGATGGGCAGTGCTGTGCAGTCTATATAATGTACTTGACCAATTGTGACGCCATACAAAGCATCAGATAGGCCTGCTCCCTGCACTTATGATATCAGATGTGATACCAAGTATGTCAAAATATTTTCATTCAATACAAAATCTACCAAAGGAAATTGCCATGGAAATAGGGGGGTGTTTTCTTTTAAAACAAAGTATGGACAGAGATCAGAACTCCATATGCAATCTGACTTGGTTGCAGTACCAGTGAGTACTGGCCACTGCTTGTATTTTGAACACCAAACTACTCCCAGCAATACTTAACACTAATCTTGGGGTCCTTTGCTCCTGTTGTGCACACATCCTCCACAGCGCCATGCTATTATACACTCAGACCAGTCCAAGGCACTACTCAGCAACCATTTGTCAATATAAACAAAAAGTCATTATATGCTACTTTCAAAATAATTTCAATTTAAACCTTACAGCTTCCACATGGGTGTTTCCCATCGACATGCATTCCTTGCCTGTCATCAGGTCATAGGGAATTTCAAATGTTCAAGGTTACCACAATTTCAGCGTGATCTGTTAATCTAAGACATCTATCACTTCTTTATTAACAGCGCAGTGAACAGAACAGGGTGGCAACACAAGCTTTTTGATTAATGTACTTTGCAAACATGTTAAGTGGCTATCTGTGAAATTCATGCATAGTCGTACATAGTTTTTATAGGCTGTAGTTTTACCATAGCGTTTCCGAGATCTTTAAGCTATGGTGAGGGTAAACATACTTCGGTTTACATTTAGCCTATACTTTTGTCACTATAGGCTATAGTGACAAAAGTGTGTAAAAGTAATAGTTCCAGTTTTATCAAAATTTCACGGATATTCATGATACAATACGAGCATTATCATTGATTCGGTAGTGTAATAATTTTGATACAATCATCAAGCAACATGTATGGATTAAACAGCGGCAGGCTTTCTACCTTCTTGTATAGCAAGGTCCTTAGGCCTCCCCCCCCCCCTATGCACACTGGAAAATGACCACCGCGATAAGCAGGCCTAGGTCTGCCTCTAATGGTGAAGGATGGTTTTGTCATGGGCTGCCCCCCCCCTATTGCGGACAGATCAACGGAAATCCATCTCAAAATGGCCAAACACAGTACGTTTATGACATACTATGATATAGATTCAAATGGCGACTTTTGTTAGAAACTGCTGCCTGAACATGTTTAGTATCAGAAACGATTCACAATAAAACCATAGTGTTGTAGATTTTAGTCCTGTGAGACATGGCGCGGCGACTTGTAATCTTGTGTCTAGTTTCAGTTGGTGAGACAGATAGGGCATACTATCACCTGGGCTTTTGGTAGTATATAGCACAAATTCAACCTGAACTACCCACTGCAGCTAAGTACTAATAGTCTGTAGACTGTCCATTCTGCATGCACCTCACTCAGCTGCCACAGGGACCTGTCTTATTCAATGTTCAATGCCATAGTCAACAGGTGTGTCATTATGAGTGTACACTGTCTCAGATTGCCAGGAGCCTGCTCTGCCTGCCTCCCCCCTACACACACACCCAACTGCCAATCACTTGTAATAGTCTGTACCTTGTCACGGGCCATTGGTCAGCAAACCGGCCAGATCACTCCACCTCTCTGTAGAGGGGGAGCACAGTGTAAGTACCTCGGTGTACATATACATGTTTTCAGTGTTCCACAAAATTGTTTATATAATGAAAGGAGTAATCAAATTAATCTTTCATCACCAATAGTAGATACATATTCTGAGAAAGCATTATTTCAATGTAAACTAAAAATTTTACACAGAAAAGAATGTAGCAGTTCCCCAAGGTGGCCTTACACTTCAACCTCCTCTGATTTACAAAAATGCACATATGGCAACACACACTTTAGCACTGATTTCTCCATAGAGATCTTTGACAGTGAATACTTTGTTCAAATACAGAAAATATCATCCAATTGTACCATAACCCACTGAGATAAAACCTGTACTGCATATATATAGTAGTTTCAAAACGAACAATTCTAAAACAAAGGCTACAGGGATCCATTTCTGAATCTTAAAATGCTCTAATGCTAATCTGCCATAGGGCTCCAAATGATGAAATGTCTTATCTGCGAATAAAACCAAAAGTATGAGATATATTCTGAAAATTCCTTCACTGATAAGTAAAGTACACACACTGTTGTTATTACATTAGAATAGTGAGCAGGAATAGTCCATAGCCGGGGAGCCACAAACAAAAATATATTGCAAGGCCTCCCTATCCCTTACACCGTGGCGACTGTGAACCATACACTAGTCTACTCATCTCACGAGTAGTACTCACTAGTCGCCGCGCTAATAATATGTTGGTATACTTGAAGTACTACACATTTAGCAGGGGAATGAATCAAGTAGTTTACAAAGAGGCATCGGCACGTGTAGATTTTACAGATAGTCTCAAAACCGCTGAGATTATAATTGTACCAGCTTTTGTGACTACCTCATGGGCTTGTGAATATTTAGGCTAAAAGATCATCAATTGCTTGCCCTGACAGGAACATAGAGTGCGGGACGTGGAGTCTGTAAGGAGTCTCCATGCTCAGGCTGATTCTGTCAATTCACATACTGTCATTCTTACTAAGTGACTACACACCTTTAGCTGGCCACATTACTTCCATGATTGGATGTCCCGGGGTAATTATAGGTAGAATAATAATCTGGTAGACTTCTAATACAGCCTGGTTCATGCAATGCTACAGCATTTGCAGAGAACCGTTAGAACTAGATTGTGGTATGAAAACATGCTACACACGAGGTTGATACATAGGCCATGGGCTTCCTGGTTGTTAACTTAATGTTTGAATAATAGATCAAATCTAAGAAGCCACCAACTAAAGGTTGATAAGTTGACGCTGTGTTAGCCCTTTTTGCAGTGAAAGGGCGTAGCAATGTTGTTACCTCAAGGAAATGCTGTTAAGTGTAGGCAACAAGAGTATATATAGTTTGTTGAAAAGTCCCTGTATTCCCTTCCTTATTTCTCTTTCCTTTCTTTTAACGTTAGTATCCTCCATAATTTGAGAATTCTGGAAATTTTCTAAAATATAGCTATCGTAGCAATGTAAATAACGGTCCTAGACTCTGGGTAAAAGTCACCATTTACTCCTCCCTAAAATGCTAGCTTAAATGGAAAGCATTCACGTCGTATACTGTTCACTTCTTTGATGGGAAACTGATTGTTCTCTATTGACTGGTGACAAGGGCAGAATGATTGTGCTGACCTCTTGAGAGGTGAGCTGGTACCAATACGGCTGGATCACTGATATTTCATGATGTTTGGATTGCCGGAGACACCTGCATACATGTTATCAAGAATAGGGTAAAGGCACCCTGAGTCGGACAGATACCTAAAGTCGGACACCTTTTGTATTGGATTACATAACAAATATGAGAATTTCAGCTATCATATGAGCTGGGCAGGAAAATTAAGCCATTACTCTCTCTAACAAATACAGCAAAAAATATTTAAGGCTCTTTAAAAGTCACTTTACAAGTATGCTGAACCAGGGTGTTTTTGCCATATTTTGATAATCAGAGATAGTGTGTAAATAGAAAAACCAGTTTAATTGGCAAATCAATTGTGTCATAACCATCATGCTTATGGAGCATCTATACATGTCAATAGAAACATACATATTTTTGCTACTGATTTGACTTTCAAAGCATGGATGCACCACTAATATTGCATTGTGGGATTAATCCTTATTTGACCTTTAAATTGTACCTAAAGTCGGACACCAATTGCACCTTGCCTGGGACACATTTATAGCATAGTTTATATACATTTACAATGGATATTTGTCACAAAAAGAATCCTTTCACTAAACACCTACTCCCTTTCATGCATATCATATGTGTGTGTTCGGTTCAGCAAGCACCAAGCAGCTATATTCAATTAGCCCCCCTTCTGCCTCACAGAGGTCATGTTTAGTTTAGCCTGTAGAATGATCTGGTACATGTATTCAAAATCAAACATCTGAGATTATTTTGTAGAGGATTATTGTATGAGCTGGTTTCCTCTAGTGTCATGCTGCATTCCGTTATATTATATTCCACAAATAGTTATCCGCTATGTCTTTATTGATTAGATAGCATAGTGTCTGACTGTAGGGTCATATCTAGCATGAGCTGTCTGACTTTAGGTGCAATTTGAAGCTGTGAAGACAAAACATGTACAGGCCATTTATTCATAGATGTGTCATGAGGGAGAGAATTATCAAAACTTCTTCATGGATTTAAGTGGTCAAATAGCATGTTTCTTTTTGTGTTATAGAAAGTAGAATTCACAAAGTTTAAAGGTAAAAGATTTAAGGATAAAAAAAGGTCACCTTTTTATGGTCAGGAGCGTCCGAAATGGGTGCCTCTACCCTATGTGATGGCCAGCAATTATTCAACAGCCACTTTCTTCCATCCTTTTGTAGAAAAATAAATACCCTGCGGTGTTTAATATTTAGACAATCACCACGCATATTAATATCATCATCCAAAAAACAGACATTTTTAACCTCAATAGGGGGATACTAACTTTAAGTGGCTCCTCTCTATTGGTGTACATTTTATACTAGTGTCTATCTTTTCTATCTGACCCTGACTTTCAGAGGATAATACCCCTGAGGGGTTGGTTCACGAAAATATCTATGATATATATTCAGAATAACAAAAGAAAAGCGTCTTCAAAGAATTCACAAAGGAAGCTATTTCCTCATCATTTTCTGTGCCCAAGGCGGGGAGAAAGGTTAACGGTATTTAGACTGGACACACTTGGAAACTGACGGTCAGTGATTCTAAGGGCCGTGAGTGGCTGGAAAGTGGGGGTAATGGAACCATCACCTAATCAATAGATGCTATGTGGTTCTCACAGCCATCACAAACGAGCCCTGGGGAGGTGGATAGCTGCAGCTTTCCCCCGTCTAAGCCTCCGCTAGGTGCTTCATTGAGGTGGCCATACAGTTGTCACCACTCCTTAAACTGACACTTTTCATCTGCAAAAATGGCCGCATCTATCACCTATCTGACACCTGCAGTCATCCACAGGACTCGGGTACTACTATTCAAGTTGACTGTAGGATTGATTCCACAAATTGTTCGATGATTGTTTTTTTTTCTTTCTGCCATTAGATATTTTATAGAGTGGGGCGTTTGACTCCTACACAGTAAAAGACTAATTCCTTTAGAAATTGTGAATCAATGGTGATGGTTGGTGTCAGAGGTTCCCTGTTATTTTAGGGTTCACCGTAGCTCCTATATACATTGTACAGTGAACAAGGATTCATCATAGTTTTTCAACAGGAGTTCACAGTATTTATGGTTATTCACTCTTTTAGTATGATGTTAGGATTATTCAGGCAATCTCCCATATATCCTTAAATCACCTCCAAGTAAAGGTCTAATCCATGATTCAATTAAGATGTTGGAATTTCACAACCATGTTTTACATTCCAATATTGCTGTAGAGATAAAACATATATAAACATGAGCTTAGTGATGATACTCACTTCCTCATACATCGGAGTGACCATTACTAGACATAATGCATCATTTGGCAACTGACTACCTAAATTCTTGGGCTGTTGATTATAGATTGGTTTGGGTGTATGTTTATAGATGTCACTGGGAGTGGTGTTCTAAATTCATATTTTGAAAATATAATTATTATCTCTCATATTTCTAGATGCATACAGACTGTTTGTCTAAAAGGAATTATGTATCGTAAATTAAGTTTGATCATATCCATTTTACATCTAGTGGCATGCAAACAAACTATAGTTAATGGGGTTTCACCATAACCCAACTCATATTACAAAGTTAAACCATAACAATAAAGAGGTGTCAGTGGACGACCACCTTAGGGCGAAACAATGTCAATATAGGGGATATCACCAACCTTTCAGTTAGGGTGAATAACCAAAAGTTTTACAGAGTTTCCATACTAAATTTAGGCAAACTCTTTACATTGTAAGCACTGGAAAAAGTCTTCCTGACAAAATGCATGTATATCCATGTCAACTTGATTTGACACATAGAGCACATGTCATTGGGACATGGCACATATGTCACCATGACAACTGTCTTCATTACACATGTCACGTGAAGTTGACGAACCAAATGTGAGAGTGTCAACCTCATTTAACTTGCCTTTCACACATGTCATGTGGGAGACAATCGTGACCTGTGCAGTATGTGTCAGAGCGATCAGTCTTCTTTTCTCTGTGAGCCGATGAAGGAGAGAGGAGGACCTTGCCGACGACAGACAATCAGTGGGAATTAATCCACCCTCCTCCAAGGAGGTGAAGATTTGATTAATCATGCAGCTAATCCTGGCACAATACACTGCAATTAGAAAGCACACCTTGTGTTCAGATAGAGAACAGAAGTAAATACATTTAAACATGCACTGTTTGGTAGAGGAGTACATTGTTTTTGTCATTATAGACCTGTGCATCATGAATATTGTGAAATCTTATAGTTTTCTATTTATCACTGTGACAAACCTTATAGGTTCTAAAACTGATGATTATGTTTATCAGGTACCTGGTTCTGATGTCATCATGAAATGGGAGATTATTGCATACACCTTAAAACTGGTATGAAAATAATCTTCATATGTCTGTCTAGGCTCATGAATTTTTACAATTACTTCTCTACCAATGAACGAACTTGGGTTCAGTATCTGGGAAACCCTCCCATAGAGTACGCTGCAGCTCCTTAGATGTTACCTCAAGTATTAAAAAGGATAGCCAATCTGATATGATGCATCAACTTCGTGTATAGATATAGCGTAATGATGGTCCCTATACGAGGAACTGAGTTGCAAGTGCACCCCACGCACCCATTAGTAGGGGGTGGGTTGAGTATAGTGGATGTTTTTTTAATGGTGCCCTACTACCTACTATAGCCATGTAGGTGCTGGGGTCACTAGGGTGGAGCTGTTCCCAGAGAGTAGACAGAAATTGCTGAGTATACCCACTTCCCATCTTCTTCCGTTGGCCACGTGTGTTGGCACCCACTAAACCACATTGCCATGGGTACTGTCACCCCTAACTACCCCACCCATCCATTCACAAGCTCAATGGACGTATCACCTATCCACCTTACCTCTGCTGTCAGCACATGGTGAAGAAAATAACCAGGGAGGACAGTCCATAATGTGGCACACACCTGATATAGCATCAAAGGGAAGGGGATCGAGTCACATGGAAATAAATTGCTGTCCACATGCTATGGAGGACGGGTGTCTTGCTTCGTCAATATCAATGTGATATTGAACTGATGTCTGAACAAAATGCCTCCAATGCGTCTAGTCACAGCGGGGAAGAAAAGGAAAATACAATGAGGAGAGTGTTTTAGGGAGGAAAAGGGATCCCGGGTCTGGGGAGCTAGTGTAGGCTAATTCTTACACCGCAAGAAAAGCTATGAATGTAAGGGAGATCATGGGAATAACTTCTAGAACTAAGCAGGATTACAAATCGAATTTGAGTAGCTTAGATAGGGTACAATGACTCTCGTTTCAAAGTACCATTCCTACATTCACACCTACATACCAATTGAAGATACTGAAGCATTATCCGTTCCAAACCCCATTTCTCATGTGTGCTATAGCATACCTCCCCTCGTGCCCACTACACACCCCGACTCAGCACCCCAAACACCCACAGTCATACAGTTTCTTCTGGTGACCGGGAACACATGGTCAACATTCCCGTCACCAGTGACGAGTGACGGGAATGTCATTAGAAGAATGCTACTGCCAGTCTGACAGTCAGGGGCGGATCCAGGGGGTGTGTCCTGGGGGTCCAGGACCCCCCCCCACTTTTGGTCCACCCATAACATGTTCAAATTGGGGTCCCGAAGGAGGACCCCCCATTTGGGCCCACCCAAGGTGTCCACTTTGTAAACCCCCGTTCATGGCCCCTATCTCTCTTTGATATGGTTTTATTGTTTGTGAATTTTACAATTTACGACTCTACATCTACTCTATAAAATGTCCACAAAATTTTCTAATGTGACCCAATATGCACCAGTGAGACCACATAGGCATCTAGGCATCATGTGTGCCTTATGCATGGGATACTATGTTTGGTCCCCCAGGTAATTTTCTATTAGATTTATATCCCATTAAAATTTTATTCATCACATGGGGTGCATCAAAATACTGTGTGCTGTAATGAGTTGACATCATTTTTGTGAAATTTCAAAGTTTTCTTGATGGTAGGCTCCAAATCACTTTAAAAAAAATTACTAGATTCACACCCAATGATACAGAAAATCCTTAGATGCTTAGACTACCGTGTTTACAACCAATATTTCAAAAAATTCCTTGAGGGACGAGCTGTCAAAACTCTATCAAAGAACAATGTATGGTATCAGGACATAAATTTGCATTCCTTTCCTATAACAAAACGTTTTAAATATAGGTTTGATGATTATGTTATAAGATTTTCTTTGGGAATGACCCAAAACTCCACCAGTGCATAAACATACTCCTGATGGTACACCAAAATGCTTTAAACTTCAAGGTTTAACATCATTTTTCAAAAATACTTCCCAGGGGTGCGGGCAGGCTCCACACCCCCTTAAGGAACAATATCTAAAAATACTTCATTCACATCTGAGGCTAGTGAAGCCCTTGAACTCAAGATTTTGACATCTATATTTCAAAATTTTTCTTGAGGGACCAGCCCATAAAACCTCACAACGCATTACCACATAAGATTTGCATCCCCTTCATGGAAACCTGCCCACCTTAGGTTTACACCAAAATGCTTAAAAATTTGGAGTTTGATATATATATTTCTACAATTTTCTAGCGGACATGCCAAGCCTCCCTAAAAACCATTGTGCAATCAAAATTCAATAATCTCATAATCATGGGTTTACTGCTGATGGTACACCAAAATGCTTTACTGGATTGGGATCTAGAAATGCATCAGAATGCACTGTTTGATGTCTAGATTTCAAAATTTTCTTGGAGAGGGCAGCCACCCAAACCAAGTATGTCATGGTGCTGCGCATGCAACGTCGCGCCATTGCACTTGCGACATCGTGGCGCTGCGCTTGTGGCATTACCCCCATAAACCAGGGTTGGACCTGCCCCAGGGTTGGACCCCCCCCCCCTTTTCAAAATCCTGGATCCGCCCCTGACAGTTACTGACCATATGTCCCCTGTCACCAGAAAGAGCTGTAGTCTAGGCCTACCTGTACACCCAGACTAGACTCCCCGCACCCTCTAGACACCCAGTCTAGGCCTACCTTTAGCCCCAGACTGGACTCCCTTTGCACCCTCTGCACATGACCTCTAGGGTAAAGGCACCCTGAGTCGGACATATACCTAAAGTCTGACACCTTTTGAACTGCATCACATAATCAATATGAGAAATTCTGATATCACATGAACTAGACAGGAAATCTAAGCCATTATTTTCTCCAACAAATACAGCATAAAAGATATAAGGCTCTTTAAAAGTGGTTTTACAATTGTGCTAACACAGGGTGTTTTAGCCAGATTCTGATAATCAAAGACTGTGAGTAAAAGGGAAAACTGCTTTAATTAGCCAATCAGTCGTGTCCTAACCTTCATGCTTATAGAACGCCTATGTATGTCAATGGAAATATGTACATTTCTGCTATTTATTTTACTTGCCAAGCCTGCATACATCACTCACATTGCATTGTGGGAGTTATCCTTATAGGACCTTGAAAGTGTACCTAAAGTCGGACACCAATTGCACCCTATCTGGGACATAATTATATCATGGTTGATATACTTTTATAATTGTTATTTTGTCACAAGGATAATCCTTTTAATATTATACTTACTCCTAGTCTTGGTATTATATCTGTGTGTTTGGTTTACCCAGTACATAACACCTATATTCAACCAGTCTGCTTTAGGGAGGTCATGTGCATTTGTACCTGCAGACTGACCTATTACAGGTATGCAAAATCAATCATCCGTGACTATTCTGGAATGATGCATGGCATCAGCTTATTTTCTGTAGTAATATGTTTCATTCCTTCATAATATATTTTACACAAACTTATCCACTGTGTATATAGCTATTAGAAAATATAGTGTCCAACTGTAGGGTCATATCAAGCATGAGCTGTCCGCCTTTAGGTGCAATTTGATGTTTTGGAGACGAGATATTAACAGCACATTTATTCATGTGCAGGAGAGAATTATCAGAACCTCTTCATGAATATAATTGGTTGAAATACCATTGTTCCATTAGTGCTATAGAAGGTAGAATACATAATCTTTTAAAGTTCAAGATTTGAGGATTAAGCATGGTCACCTTTTCTATGGCCAGCAGCGTCCGAAATGGGTGGCTCTACCCTACATGTATATACCTAGTCTAGGCCTACCTGTAGCCCAGGTTGGACATGTCCTCTACACGCCTGGTCTAAGCTCCTCTGTAAACTGACGCTGGCATCTACATACCCAGTCTAGGCCTACCTGTGGACCCAGCAGCCCTCTACAGCCTACTAAATGTACTGGACACCAAATCTACCTGGTGGTCTCCCCCCTGGCTGCTCCACCATGGATGGCTTTCTACTGGACATACACTCCGCTGACCACTACCCTGCAGGATGCAGATCCCTGAAATGATTGGCTTCGTCATGACTTCCTCCCTGAAGGCCCCTGGCTGCGATTCCCGCCTGTAGGTCCTCCATTACCAGCGGACCTTAGGGAGAGACGAAGGAGGCAGGGTTTAGTGGGGGCATGTGTGGAGGTAGGAGGGGTGGTGGACAGAAGCCCTGGTACTGTGCTAAAGTAATAGTGGACAGACGTGACCACATCTATGGGGTCCAGAGGGACCCTTGTGGACTTATGGGCTACCTCCGTGTCTTACACTGTGATTGAGCCATGGAGGAAGGAATTGAAATACCAAGGGAAAGGAAGTCAGGTAAAAGGGAAATAGAAACGTCTATAAAAAGCAGGCCTACAATGTCAATGTCTCCCCAGCACGCCCACTAGTTTGAGGCTCAGCAATCACAATGAGGATAGATACTTATATTAATGCACCATGAGTCAAATGATTGAGTGGGTGAGGCTGATATCCTCAGAACTATATTTAGCCTGACCCCTGCAAGAAATGATGATAAATGACAACAAATACGAACCATTATAAGACGAAACAATTATCAGTGCAGGAAGCGATACATCATCGCCAACAAACAGTGTATTTTCAGCGCTGTACGATATTAAAGTGTCATAGTCCGATCTTTTCATTTTATCAATTCCTACGTTCAAATATGCCCCGGGGATGCACTACAATAACATTATATTTTGGTGTAAGTGGACCATCTATTGGTATCTTCAGCTTATATATGAAAGCTTAGAAAGGGGGGGGGGGAGTGTCCGAGGAGACTTCAAAAGTAGGAGATTGGATATAAATCTAACACTCCCTTCAAATACGAGCTTAATTATGAGAAAGGAGAGCAAACTAGACAGCAATTTTAAGTGAGAGCAGTTCAAATCGTAACCAGTTACCAGTGTGGGGAGCTGTGGAACAAGAGAGGATAGAAAGTGGGGGAAAACAGGATAGCATCAGTCCCATCCTATGGAGTTATAAATACAGCCTTACTGATATCAATCTACTCCTGTTTGTTTGTTTAGTTTTCCTATCGAGGAACTCAGACATTCAAATCTACTCCTGTAGCATACTAAGGGTGTATTGCATCATCTACTCCTGTAGCATGATGCAATACACCCTTAATGTGTTTGGTGACAAGTAGGTAATTATAGTTGTGTCTAGACCAATCAAACATCAGTCATAGCTTTCCCTGGTCTCCCAAGGCCAAACCAGCCAGTATTACTTCACAGAAAATAGTTCTCTCAACTGTTATCTTCTGCTTTGATCACAAACACTTTAAATGTAAGTTCCTTCATTTCTATCAAAACCATAGATATTTGTAATTTTATCACATTCACTATTATAGTTTATACCACGATTTCGGAACTTCCGGTGGGTTTATATGCAGTTTAGCCATGCATTATTCTGCATATACCACCCATGTGCATTTTTGAAATTTTTGGTATATACTTTTTCGAGGTCAAGTTGGAATATTTTGGGAAATTATGGCAGCTATACAAAGTTAATCTAGCCATTTTCCATTGTGAAAAATCGTGCCAACTCGTAGGAGAATTGAACCCCGGCCGCAGTGGTGGTAGGCGAAGGCCTTAGCCATAGCGCCACACTGAACGGTGATGAAACTCAATGCGAAGGTAAATAAGTTCTAACCTGGAGTCCTAGTCATATGTTTTCAATCAGTTTTCGTCCTGAATCCAACCTTTTCATGTTATAATATCGAAATCCCAAGAAGTTTTCGATCCATAGACGAGGAATGCGTGCTAATTGTCTCCATTTTATTCAATATAAATAAGAATCCATTGATTTTCCCAACGTATGCGAGTAGCGGCCCGGTTCGCTCTGTGCGAAGCCATTGTTTTTCTTCCTTGACCTATATCCACATCCGGGCCACTGACACACTTTCGCCGGACAAGGAGGCGGGTGGGAATGGCCGGACCGCGACTCGCTTACGATGGAAAAATCAATGCATTCTCCTTTATTTTGAATATATTGGACATAATATGTATGGAGGGATCATCTAGACTATCTAAGGATATGTATGTTTTATTTTGAAGACTTGTCATGGTTGGATTCCATACGAAAAGTGAGTGTGAACACGGCGGTTCATCTCTTGGCAAGGAACAAAAACAATGGCTTCGCGCAGAGCGGCCATGGGCTGTATCGCTTGCTTTTACAAAATGTCTTCGCCTGGCTATATTCTTTGGATTTCAGGTAAGAAATTGATACAAAAGGGAGGAAATGGTGGTATAAACCTATTAGGACATGGATATCGGGGCCCCACGGGCTGTATATGCTGTATATACAGCCCTAGGGCCCCGATATCCATGATCTATTAGCTTAATGTACATTATATGCACAAAGGGATTTTACCATACTGCAAACATTTTTGGGCCCCTGTGACCAGCCATTTGACGATGATATGTGAACTTTTGCTGTATCAAAAGGTAGACATAAAGGTTTATTCAGACCACCATTCAGGCATATGAATCTATCACCAACCTAATCTATGACCATATATATGGATATTACCAGAAGTAAACCACCATATGTTAACCCGGACCAAAATGCAGTAGAAAAGCAGTATTCAAACAGTAGGAAAACAGTGTGGTGTGACAGTAGTCATTCAGTGTGAAAGCAGCATCACAAACAGTATTGTATCAGCATCTACTGGCATTCTACTGCTCAGCACCACAGAAATTGCAGCACTGGTTCAGTAGTAGGGCAGTAGTATTAGCAGCATGCAAGCAGTATTGAATCAGTTGTCCCAATTATGTAAATTAGATGGCAGCATTTGAACAGTATCTACTTATTTAATGCTGCATGACCATATATGGGGTTGGGGCAGTGTTTAATCAGCACTACTGCATGACTGCTGCTATAGCAGTAGGTGAGCAGTAGATAATACTGAAAACTACTGCTGGGGGCAGGTAGAAGCATAAAAGAAGCAGCCGCTGTTTTAGTACTGTCACTACCAAAGCCTTTCTAGGTGGTCCTTGCTGGATTTGAACTTGGGATCTTCTGATTACTGTATCAGCGCATTAGCCCCCTGAGCCACCACCCCATCAGCTATGTGGAGCTGTCATTACTCCCTAGTTGTGCATGCAACTTATATAGGAGGGGGGCAGTATTGATTCAGTAGTACTGGGCAATTTCTACCATAGGAATAGGGTAAGAGTAGACATGCCTCATAAAGTGCTGCCATAGTAGAATACCTTGCACTTTATTGATGTTAAGGTGATAAGACATTAGCTTTGTAATTATTAATGATACATGTATAGTATGTAATGAAAGTGTCATGATGGTGACTGAAGGAATACTTGATGATTCAGTACATTTATGCCCTACATAAAGTCAGCGAGTAATTCCTTGCTTTCAAACAACCCGACATCCATGTGTATCCATTAGGCACTCAATAACATAATAATATGCAAAGGTATAGGTATGCTTTTCTTCACAAACACTGAATAGTTTCAGAATTTCATTACTGAATCTTTTGATTACTGTTCACAACCATACTGACATTCGCACTATTCACTATTTTAGAAGCATCAGGTCAGTAGCCCAGTAAATGATCCATGAATGGACAGAGTGATACCAGTAGATGGTCAGTAGACTACTGCATCTATGCTGCTGCACAGAGTGTCACATTTTTTATATCTATTAACATTCAGTTGAGAGTCACTAGACTACTGATTCTAACCTGAAAATGCAGTGCATTTTCAGTTGATAGCCAGTACACTACTGAGTCTATGCTGAAAATGCAGTGTAGAGTCAGCTGTTTTGGAAGTTTTTCAGCAGTGCCTACTGCAAAATGCAGTTGTTGATCAGCATATTCTCAGTAGCTACTGATAGGAGAAGCAGATACTGCCTTCTGGTCCGGGAATGTATGCTGAAGAACAGACACCTACTCCCCCTCACAACCTGCCTTACCATATAAGGAAACAGTCAACAACTTGAAATATTCATTGACATCACAATCCATACATATGAATCTATCAGAAATCTCATCTATGACCACATAATGCATAGTACCACTAGTTAATGTAGAGACCAGACACATACCCTCCCCCTCTCAACCTGCCTTACCATATAAGAAAATGCAACTCTGGTCTACTGCACTGATGTCATAGCACCTGGCCTAACTTTATCAATCACATTTCAATTCACATCAACTTTGAACATCAAAACCTAACCTTTTCCTCTTGCTTTTCTTATAATTTCTACATATGTATCTAGAAAACACATTTTGAAAAAAATCACTCAAAAATTCCCTGCTCCTTCTTCAACATACAACATATCTTACAAGGCAAGTACAATTACTAGTCCCTGCAACAAACAATTTTATGGTAAGGGCGTAAAATCAAATACAAAAATGTGAATATCTCTGAAACTATTCATACAAAAAACATGAAATTTCCCAGCCATACTGCTGATGGCATCTCCTAACATCTGACTTAAAATGACATTCCTACATGCAGTAACAAAAAAGTCAATTTACTATAGAGCTCTATGGACAAATTGGAATTCCTGAAAATTGTACAACTTTCTCACAGTACTCTCAGATTAGATGCATTCCAATTACTGCCTTCGCTATTCAGCTCAAACTTTTTCTTAATTTTTCACCAAAACCCAAATGTAAAGAATGTGGGGCCGTTCTCTATGATGACATAACTCCCCAGCAGGGCACGACCCCCCATGATAAAGTAGGATGCACAGAAAGTATTATTTCTAAATAGTTTTGTATATCTGTAAATGCCCAAGCAGCACAAGGACATTGACCCAATGTTGGTCCAAGGTAGTTGATGTTAGATTGATGTCAAATACTGACGTTGGCACAGAGCAGTGCTGCCAGGTGGCATTTCCCTGGAGCCAATGTTAGGATCCACAATGTGCTACTGTATAACTGTACTAATTTTATGATTAACCACATTTGTTATAATTCAAAATATCGTATACCTTATTATATCGCAGACAAAAACAGTGAACCAATGTGATAAAATATGTTAAGGACACAGCTGTTAAGAATCGTCATCATAGGAATAGCCATTTCTGGCTTTGCCCTGTAGTCTCATCGTTTAGTGCTTGGAAGTGGTTTCAGACGTAGGTTTGTAAAGTATATTAAGAAGACAACTTAGTTGTCTTAACCCCCTCCCTCCTCCCTTACCCATAAGTAACGGTACGTGGGTGGGTGTGGGTGGCCAAAGAGAATCAATGCTCACCAGCCATTTTTTTTAGTTAATGGCTATTCCCTATATAAGTAAGTCCATCAAAGAAAGCACAGCTCCAGCAGCTTCTATAGACAGTAGCCTGCTGAGTAGGACCAACTGGACCCAGGAGTTGCTTCCTGCCTCCTGGGTATACAAGGACGTCTTAGAACTTCGCACGGCTGTCACTAGGGGGGCTCCTGTCGGGGGTCATATTCCTCTACATTGAAAGCCCTGTCCCTGGGGCAGTGTTTATATGTACATCGACTTGCACTATCCGGCTGAGAGCCGTTAGGGAGTAAGGGAGAGGAGTGCAGGAAAGCGAGATGGGTAGGAGTGTAAGAAAGGGGGAGGGGTTGTCTTTTGCTTACTACGCTAATACATTTTACTAGGGAGTGTTCATTATTTATCAACGGGTGTGTGGGGGGGGGGTCGAGGGGAGGTGCAACAACTTTTGACCCCTCTTGAGGGGGGCATAAAAAACGACCCTCTTTTAAACAAAAAAAAATGTGTGCTTAGTACTATAGATCAAAGAGGGGTGCAAAAATTATCCATGTGTCCAGCACAGGGGGCGCAAAAATTTTGAGTGCTGTTGAGGGGGAGTGCATAAAAAATGTTTGCGCATCCACTTAAAAACCCACCATCCCCTGATGATAAATAATGACCACTCCCGAAGGGGCTGAAAGGCCCCGCGGCCTGACTACTAATATTTAAGCAAAGGCAGTGGTTGGGCATACTTTGGATGTACGAATACATTGGACGGCTTCGCTATGTGCTCATGTACCCCTGTGTAATAGATAAATAATTAAGAAAAGAAGCTTAGATACTCCTTGGTTAAGATTAATCAATTAAATGCACATGATATTAAATAAATCACACGTTCAGAAATCTTGAACTGCCATATGAATGTGACAAAGTTGACTCTGTGCACCGTAAAGGCAAGTATGACCCCAACCAAAAACAACATCGACCAATTGTGATCAAACTTGCCAACAGAACCATCAAGTCTGACATATACAGAAATATATCTAAACTCAAGAACTATGACCACTGGGATGGAGTGTCCTTAATGGATGATCTATCTAAGGTCGAGCAAAAGCAGTACAACGAGCTCAGAGCTATCTACTTCTTGGCAAAAAGGAGGAAAATCAGTAATGTGAAACTCAAACAAAGAAGTTTGATAATAAATAACAAGACGTACTCCCACAAAGACATTCCTCTTCTTCCTCATGGTTTGAATCTACAAGCAGCAATGACCATGAAGACCAAAGATGGTATAGCATTTAAGTCGGAACATCAGCCCTTGTCCAACTTATTTCCATGCCAAATCAACTACAATGACAAGACATACCAGAGTGTGGAACAAGCATTCCAGCATTGTAAGGCGAAATGTGCAGGTGTTGAGGTCTCAGCTAGCAAGACACTTCTTACAAGTGACCCATTGGAAGCTATGCAGTTAGGCAAGGAAGAACTGGAAAAAACCGGCTCTACGAGTGTACTTTCCATCCTGTGTACGGAGTTGGTCACCATCTGGGAAATGTTCACACAATGGGCATAAATGATGTAAAAGGAGGCAACATGCTTGGACTCTTACTAGAAAAACTGCGTGGAGAAATTATTGCCAAACAACCAGATGCTCCAACCTCTCCTATAAGTTCACCACCAACACCCACTCCCCATGATGACGAAGGCAACAAGAGCAAATCAGATGAAGAACCGTATGATGTGACGAATGATGAGCAAAAGGATGATGAGAAGGTCGATGAGGTTGAACAGGATCATTCGGAACAAGACAGGTCAGGAGCAGAAGAAGGCCCAACTGATGATGATATGAGTACTACCTCCAATGATGAAACAGCCACTGATGCCACGAAAGGTGGTGATGGTGGAACTGTACCGGTTGACCCCAAACCTCAACTACAACGAAAAAGTGATCGTCCCAAGAAGGACAAAACCAAGCCAAAGTAAGACCTCTTGACTTTCATATATACCTGTTTTTAGATCGTACATAACATGTTTTTAAAAAAAAAAAAAGAAGATTACAACGATGATTGTGATATTGTAAAATACAATGATAAACTAATATGTAATGTATATAATTTTCAAGATGTCTGATACTAGTGGACCAAACAAAAAAAAACAAAAAAAACCCAAAAAACCATTGATTTAAAACATAATTTCAAATCCACTAGGCGTCACTATGTACTGTTTATACCATGGATAATGAGTGTTGTGTAATATAGAGCTATAATATCCCCCACCCACTCGATTGCCATTATGCCCCAACAAATTGGTATGAGCCGCCACAAGAGCAGAGGCTTACTACCATATGTAATTATAAAATCTGAATTATTTGTATGGGTTAAAGTAGATGTCAACTCTAGATTGGTACAAACTCATTATGTGGTTATTATGATTGGATTTTACCGGTCAAAATTACAAATTAATTGAGCAAAAAGGTCAATGCATTATGCATATGAATGCACAGAGTGTAGCAGCATACTGTAGCAGCATGTCGACTGTTTTAATAGACCTTTTCCTTATAACTTTACTCTTTTACTATTCTTATCATCAATTGACTGAGGGATTGTGTAAGAAGTTTGATCTGTGATTGTACTCGATTAAACTGATGTGATATTTCATTTGATAACTTTACTTGAGTACCAGATAACAATTAATAGTGAACATTATATAGTATTATAATAACTGGGATAATTTGATCAAATGTAACCCAGCTTGCTACCGGTACTCTATGGTTATATAATCTGGATGTGATATCCTTAACGGGTGGCACATAACATCAGCTTTGCTGAGGTGCTATCCTCACTTGTTTGGTCCAGTATAGCTACTATTATCATTACCCAGATATGCTTTTAGGAATTTACTGCGTTTCAACCGTATTTGTTGATGACTAGTCACGTGTTAGAAATTGATAATATGTAAGGTGTGTCGACATGTATATACATATCAGTTTGGGCATATTACTTTTCATTATTAATATAATCGTGGTGAATTCATATGGTTTTATCTGGATGAAATCTTTAACAATCCCTGTACCGTCTAGACCAAATAAAGTTAAATTGTTTCAAAATGTATTAGAAGTACACCGGTCATGATTGAATAAAACCATAGTGTTGTAGATTTTAATACAATAGTAGAGAATAGTCCTGTGAGACATGGCGCGGCGACTTGTAATCTTGTGTCTAGTTTCAGTTGGTGAGACAGATAGGGCATACTATCATCTGGGCTTTTGGTAGTATATAGCACAAATTCAACCTAAACTACCCACTGCAGCTAAGTACTAATAGTCTGTATACTGTCTATTCTGCATGCACCTCACTCAGCTGCCACAGGGACCTGTCTTATTCAATGTTCAATGCCATAGTCAACAGGTGTGTCATTATGAGTGTACACTGTCTCAGATTGCCAGGAGCCTGCTCTGCCACCCCCCCTGCCCCCCCCCCCCACACACACACACACCCAACTGTCAATCACTTGTAATAGTCTGTACCTCGTCACGGGCCAGTGGTCAGCAAACCGGCCAGATCACTCCACCTCTCTTTAGAGGGGGAGCACAGTGTAAGTACCCCGGTGTACATACATGTTTTCAGTGTTCCACAAAATCGTTTATATAATGAAAGGAGTAATCAAATTAATCTTTCATCACCAATAGTAGATACATATTCATTATTTCAATGTAAACTAAAGATTTTACACAGAAAAGAATGTAGCAGTTCCACAAGGTGGCCTTACACTTCAACCTCCTCTGATTTACAAAAATGCACATATGGCAACACACACTTTAGCACTGATTTCTCCATAGAGATCTTTGACAGTGAATACTTTGTTCAAATACAGAAAATATGATCCAATTGTACCATAACCCACTGAGATAAAACCTGTACTACATATATATAGTAGTTTCAAAACGAACAATTCTAAAACAAAGGCTACAGGGATGCATTTCTGAATCTTAAAATGCTCTAATGCTAATCTGCCATAGGGGTCCAAATGATGAAATGTCTTATCTGCGAATAAAATCAAAAGTATGAGATATATTCTGAAAATTCCTTCACTGATAAGTAAAGTACACACACTGTTGTTATTACATTTGAATAGTGAGCAGGAATAGTCCATAGCAGAGGAGCCACAAACAAAAATAGATTGCAAAGCCTCCCTATCCCTTACACCGTGGCGACTGTGAACCATACACTAGTCTACTCATCTCACGAGTAGTACTCACTAGTCGCCGCGCTAATAAGCATGATCTATCAGGATGAGAGTGTGAATCATGAATTCTAAAGCCATTTCGACAGCTAAGGCCATATTCATAGTGAGAAAACTACATTTGAAATTTATGGACTAATATATGTAAAATAGGCAAATAGAGGGTGCAAAGTTTTGCCCCCCCCCCACCATTCACAACGTTTTACTGAACTATGGAAATTTGGTTTCAGATTAAATCAAATTTACAGCAAAATCAAGGTACAATCCCTCAATGTTCTCTGACACAAGCCAAAATCCATTGAGAACACAGCAATTTAGTGGTAAAACTCCATTAAAAAACGCCTTCAACCCCAAGATGGAAATTCATGTCTCTCACCCCTATAATTATTTCTGCCCGCCCCCAACTTCAAACACCTTAATGAACCGCCGCCCCCGAGGAAAGCTCAGGGTCCATCAAGAAACTTTATGGAGAAAAATAGGTGATGAGTAATTGGTGAAGGAATTAAAAAGATTCGCAAGGAATGGCCGTTAAGTGGTCGGGTAGAAAGAGGGAATGTCAAAGTCCGCGTGTTTACCCACGTCAGCCTGCGTGTCCATGACGTCACACAGGTCTATTTTACTCATTTTTAGGAGGGAGATTCCACACCATGGAGGGTTAAATGTAATTAGCTGGTCTCAAAGTAGGACCACCCACTGCAATGGCCCCACTGCGGCTGTGTCTAACGCTAAAAGTCACTTTATGGAACTACCAAACAATTCACTTCAATAAATCTGTTACCGAAAGTTCTGTCAGAGAAAAGCACCCTTAAACTGCATAAAAGTCTAACAACTAGATTTTTTTCTTCTTATACCAAAGCTGTTTATAATGCCATCAATTGTTAATCTGGGCTGTTTACAATGTCAATCTGGTGCTGACATAAGTGTAGTCAATAAAGTCATCTTATATCTATAGGACTTCCTCCTGTGGACCCTATATTGACTGAGACATAATTATGTATGCATGTAAATTCCATTCAAATGGTGCTCTCACATGTGACATGGCATACATATAGAATGTATGGAATAATGCTTTACTGCATTGGGCTATAAATCAGTAGTATATCACTTATATCCTGCATTTCCTTAAAACAGAATAGATCCCACCCTTTGAGACCATCCTGCTAGGGAATTTCTCAACACAAATCCCAGAAATCGGAAGTAAAAATTACAGTGGGCCATGGCCCAAGTAGGCATGAGCTTGTAAATATTCTCAAAACTGTTTAGCCTTGTAGTCAATTCATATACGACGGAAGTAGTGGCCATGGGAGATGCACTTTAATATCTGCTCACATCTGCTCATGTCGGGAGACCACATGCAGCTACGGCGTGGTGTGAGAGCTATGGTCAGTAAGGTTTCGGACCATTCAGCCCCCAGCCATCCGGCCCCTGACCATCCGGCCCCATCCATTCAGCCCCTTATCATTCAGCCCCTCATACATCATAACTACATCATAACCAAAGAGCAAACAAAAACTGACGTATTTATGACGCATTTATGATGTATTTATGACGTACTTATGATGTATTTATGACGTATTTAAGGGTAAGCCAGTAGCAAAACGATTTAGACAGCATATGATGTATTACTGACATACTTATGATTAATGACATATTTATAACGGAAATTACAAGGAGTGTTTAAAGAAAGAGTGGTGATGTATCTATGACGAAATTATGACGTATTTATGACGAATTTATGACGTATTTATGATGAAGTTATGACGTAAATTACAGCAGGAATTAAGAGAAAGGGCAGATGACTTATTTATGATGACATTATGACGGAAGAATGATGTATTTATGACGAATTTATGATGCAATCATGACGTATTTGGGGCCAAAAGGCTAGGGGCCGAATGACAGGGGGCTGATTGGTAGGGGCTGTTTGGCAGGGGCCGAAGAGAGAGAGAGAGAGAGAGAGAGAGAGAGAGAGAGAGAGAGAGAGAGAGAGAGGGGGGGAGAGAGAGCGAGAGAGAGGGACAGACAGACAGACAGACAAATAGACAGAGCAGGAGAGGAAGAGAGGGAGGGGGGGGAGGTTATGCCCTGGGGGAGGGAGGGGTGGAAGGAGATATCCTGGGGGAGAGATGGAAATGGGGCGGGGGTGAGAGGGTTGTTGACAGTTGGGGTAGTAAGATGGGGATTGGTGAAGGCGGAGAAACATGTGGTCACTGACCTGAAATTACCTTGATTATTTTCTTTCCCGCCACCTGAGCTGCTCACCACGGTGCCACTCTCCCAGCACTACTTCAGTGGACTGCCACTATGCTGATCGAGGTGTGGACGGGGAGCAGAGGTTGTGTCTTAACCGTGAAACATTTTTTCTTAGGTGTTTACAACTTTATGGAAACCCTGCTGAAAGACATGATGCATATATTTGCTTTTCTTTGTCACTTAAAAATTAGGATAAGCCGATTTATCATCACTGAAGTGAAACATATTCAATCACTATGTAACCACAGATGTTTCTTAGGACTGCATATAGCCCACCCCACTGATTATGCCCATGTATTTTTATTTGGTAATGATACTTGGTCTACCAAGGGTAGATGAAGTATGTGGTATGTCCAAATTGATTTGTGCATACCATGGCTAAGTCATTGTGTTCGTAGTGGTTTTGTAGCCATGAGGTATCAGAATAGGATTAGAAAAACAACAACAAATAATAAAAGAAAATAATAAAAGAAATACACACATATTTATCAGTATCAGTAAACCTAGACTTTCAAACAATCTTTCCTAAATATAGGTAGATTGTAGCCCCCCCCCCACACACACGTTTGACGAACAATCGTTTAGTGAACGTGTATGCTGCTCTGCGCATAGTCCAGAGAAAATCATTCTTTTTATTTTTATGCCCTCCTTTATATATACCAAACAAAAATGAGGAGAAAATAGAATGATAGCTGAACAATTGGCTTTCTAACTCCAGATTATCCAGTGCGATAGGTTCGTTTGTATACTTTGTATTATAATAAACCTGTATGTCAATATGGAATGGTAACAGTTTTATAATTATACAAATAGATTTTTGATGGAACCAGTGGGTCTATTGTTCAGGTTCAAGTTCATATGAGTAAAAACAGACAATGGGTTAAATATTTAGGTTCAAGGCCACATGAATAAAATAGATAATGGCATTCCTTCTGGACAATTGGGAACTCATGAGTGCAGTTTTTGCACACTTATTAGATCATTGGAGATTGTAAAGAATTTCTTATCAAGTGAAGATTGGTTCCACAGGCCAAAGCATAGAGTAGGAGTCAGCATTTGGAAAGTATCTACTATGATGAGCAATCAACCTTTAATGCTCTTAATTGCACTATCGCCTTCTTCCAGGATTAACAAGCCTTTGATAATATAAATCGTGATTTCTTAGGCAAGATATGGAGAAATATTGATGAAGTCGCACAAAAGATATATGTTTTGAAATCATTTACCGAATAGAAGCTCAACATGAAAGAGGCAACTTTCAACCCACTTTAGGCTTGCCTTTGGTAGCATTTACCAAGTTACTTACATTACCGTTGTGGGTGTTCGGGTTTAAATGGGTTGTTGAAAATATGCTATTGAAGTTCCATATAAAATATCATTGATGCGACATGAGGAATCTAGTCTGGCGTGTGATAACTCTCAACCACACAGCGCCTATGTCGATAGCCACAGACGACTACTATTCCTTAGGTCAGTGGTGGCTCCATCTTGTGTAGCTCTAGTTATACATCATATATGGGGTGAAGGAACTATAAAGTTCTTACACCCGAAGCTGGCTAGCTGAGTGTTTGAATTCCCTGAAACTATCAACATTTTCAATATGCTACTTTGGATGAGTGTTAAAATTCACTGAAACTAACAACATTTTCATTATGCGACTCGATTTGTGATGCAGAGTGACACTACTCACGTGAAAATATCACCATTTTCAATATCCTACCTGATACGAGAAGAGTGGTTGAAGAATGCCACTACTCGCCTGAATCTAACACCATTTTCAGTATACTACTTGATACTAGACTAGTGGTGTAGAGTGCCACTACTCGCCTGAATCTAACACCATTTTCAATATACTACTTGTGGTGTAGAGTGCCACTACGTGCTTGAATCTAACACCATTTTCAATATACTACTTGTGATGTAGAGTGCCACTACGCGCCTGAATCTATCACCATTTTCAATATACTACTTTTTACTGTGGTGTAGAGTGCCACTACCCGCTTGAATCTATTGTCATTTTCAATACACTACTTGATACTATACAGGGGTGTGAAATCCTAAAATACATTTCCTCTGAAGCTACTTCGCAATAATTTCCAGTTTACATTTTTACACTAGATAAAGGTCATTTAAATACCCAATGGTATACATGCCATCTTCTCTCATACAGAGAGGCTAACAACTATCCATGGGATATTCCAATTTCTGATTTTGGACGACAATAGATCTATACATTTGAAAAAAATTCAAAACACCCCCCCCCCCCCATATAAATGGTAATTCATTTTCTCAGTGGATTTGCACAGATCTCATGAATGATCCCTGTGAGCATCAAAACCGCGGAATTCCATGTTTCCGCGGAGATTTCACACCCCTGTACTATACCAGTAGTGTAAAGTGCCACTACCCGCCTGAATCTATTGTCATTTTCAATATACTATTTGGTACTATACCAGTAGTGTAGAGTGCAACTACTCGCCTGAATCTATTGTCATTTTCAATATACTACTTGATACTATACCAGTAGTGTAGAGTGCCACTACTTGCCTGAATCTATTGTCATTTTCAATATACTACTTGGTACTATACCAGTAGTGTAGAGTGCCACTACTCGCCTGAATCTATTGTCATTTTCAATATACTACTTGGTACTATACCAGTAGTGTAGAGTGCCACTACTCGCCTGAATCTATTGTCATTTTCAATATACTACTTGATACTATATCAGTAGTGTAGAGTGCCACTACTTGCCTGAATCTATTGTCATTTTCAATATACTACTTGGTACTATACCAGTAGTGTAGAGTGCCACTACTCGCCTGAATCTATTGTCATTTTCAATATACTACTTGGTACTATACCAGTAGTGTAGAGTGCCACTACTCGCCTGAATCTATTGTCATTTTCAATATACTACTTGATACTATACCAGTAGTGTAGAGTGCCACTACTTGCCTGAATCTATTGTCATTTTCAATATACTACTTGGTACTATACCAGTAGTGTAGAGTGCCACTACTCGCCTGAATCTATTGTCATTTTCAATATACTACTTGATACTATATCAGTAGTGTAGAGTGCCACTACTTGCCTGAATCTATTGTCATTTTCAATATACTACTTGATACTATACCAGAAGTGTAGAGTGCCACTTCTCGCCTGAATCTATCACCATTTTCAATATACTACTTGTGGTGTAGAGTGCCACTACTCACCTGAATCTATTGTCATTTTCAAAATGCTACTTGATACTATACCAGTAGTGTAGAGTGCCACTACTCACCTGAATCTATCACCATTTTCTATATACTACTTTTGGTGTAGAGTGCCACTACTCGCCTGAATCTATTGTCATTTTCAATATACTACTTGATACTATAGCAGTAGTGTAGAGTGCCACTACTCGCCTGAATCTATCACCATTTTCAATATACTACTTTTTGTGTAGAGTGCCACTACTCACCTGAATCTATTGTCATTTTTAATATACTACTTGATACTATACCAGTAGTGTAGAGTGCCACTAGTCACCTGAATAGATCACCATTTTCTATATACTACTTTTTACTGTGGTGTAGAGTGCCACTACCCGCCTGAATCTACCGGTATTACCATTTTGAATATTACACTACCGTAAACTCCCGCGTATAAGACGCGTCCTCTACGCCAAACAAAATGCTAGGGAGTCTTATATGATTTTTTCAAGTTAGGGGGGCATCTTATACGAGGGGTAATTTTACTATAGAAAGATACTGTAATCTCCCGCGTAGAAGGCGCGTCTTCTACGCCAAACAAAATGCTGCTGGGTCTTATACGCGGGAGGTAAATTGCCTTGAGTTTGGGGTGCGCCTTATACGCGGGTTTTTCCAACATCTCATTTGGGAAAATGCGCCGATGACAGCTTGAACTCATAGCGCCAGCACCGCGGCAGACCGGGAGGTGTCAACGCGCTTGGCGGGTTCAAGCTGACCGTGTGCCGATGACAGCATAGACTCAACAGGTTGACAATGCGGTGTGGCTTGCCGGGGTGTAGGGAACACGTGGGCCGATGACAGCATCGACTCATAGCGCTAGCGCCGCGGCAGACCGGGAGGTGTCGACGCGCTCGCCAGGGATAAGGCCCACCATACGCCGATGACAGCTTGAACTCATATAGCCAGCAGCGCGGCAGACCGGTCGCTGTAGATTTGCTCGCCGTTTTTTTACGCCGACCGTGTGCCGATGAAAGCTTGAACTCATATAGGGGGGTGGGGAGGGGGGGGGCGCCTTCTACGCGAAACAGCCCCCCTGTGAGTTGGGGGGGCGCCTTATACGCGGGTTTTTCCAGAAATCGATCCAGAGGAGGTACGTGCGCCTTCTACGTGAAAAGGCCTTCTCTGAGTTGGGGGTGCGCCTTCTACGCGAGCTGCGCCTTCTACGCGGGAGATTACGGTACTAGGACTTGATACTAGACTAGTGGTGGAGTCTGGATAAGATTTATTTCATGAAGTAAGTCTCAAGCCCTATCTAGTATGTTCCTTTTGTAATTTTCGATCCGCAAGTGAAATAACCGCATAGTTATAAACATGGGAATTTTGTACGTGGAATTTTTTTCTGAGTTTTATATGTTGACCATATTAAGTAAATAAGTGAATATTGTCTGGTGAGTAGTACATGATACAGAGATGCCACTCACTGGCCGACAAAAACCAGGAAAACTGAACTTTGGACACATTTTCCCAGGAATTTAACATAATTTAATACAGAAATCTTGAAATGAAAACCAGGAATTCCTGGTAAACCAGAAAAAGTGGCATCTCTGATGATAATAGGTCAAACGATGGAGTGGGGTCATCCATATTTTCACTATGTCAAATGTTTAATTTTGACACTAAATCAAACAAAATCCGCTATCATAAAAAAATGGGATGCTGTTCTATTTTAGGCTCATGAAAGTTTCATGGTTTCAAGTGGAATTTTAATTACATGTAGGATGGCATTGGATAACTCACTTTAAATGCCCCATTCAGAAATAATGCAAAACACTATATTGAATATGAAGAGTTTATTATCAACTGGCAGTATCAGGGCAACGTCGAACAGTGAACTATGCCATAGGGACTGAGATCCAAAAGGTCAAAATCTAGAGTACCACAAGACGACAGCTGGAGATAGGCCTGAAGAACACGCGAGCTGTCAGAGGAGATATTATATATATAATGGAAGTACACTGTCAGGGATGCCAAAAAAAACAAAAAAACTACGAAATCCTCCAATTTTGGATGCTGATCTCTAAAAATTGATACAATTTCACCAAATGAATCGTAGATAGGATTTGAGAATTCCTACAAAAGAAAGTAAAGTGGCATCCCTGCTATGCAAACAATTTTCTATCTAATATCATTCATGGATACCGATTGAGTATACACTATTAAAATAATGTACAAATGAAAGTTAGATTAAATCGATTTCATCGACATGAGGAAATGATATAACTCCCAAACTGTGGAATACAGACAAAACTGCATAAAAACAATAGTATACTCTGGCGGCTAATCTCAATCCAACTAGGGGCTTGAAATAATAAATTTCTGTCATCAATGTAACACTCAAATAAAAATAAATATGACAACTTGAAAACCAAGTGTGATTAAAACGAAATCTTGAAAATCAATCAATTGCAGAGTTCTGATAAAGCTATGATCCTGCAGTGCATAGTGCTTAGTGTCAGTGCTTATATCCAACCGTGTACTAATAATGCTGAACACAATACATTTATTATGCATTTAAACTTTCTGAATAAGGAAAATCACCTATTCCGCTCGTTACAACAAGAAAATGATCAAAGCAATAGTTCTTTACCACACAGAAATAGCAGGGAGGATACATTACATATATGTATACTTTTGTTTCATTCAGGACATACCAAAGTGATTAAGAAAATCATCAGCAAATACAATAATACCGTCAATATGTTAAACACTCATTAAATAATCATATTGATTACACAATCCTGGAAGATGGCATAGACCTAATGCAGTTACAATGCCATGACACATATATGTAGCCTACTATCTGATAAACCACCGAATTACAATTCACCAACGAGTTACAATTTATCACCTAATTACAATTCACCAACGAGTTACAATTCACGATTGCGTTACAATTTATCACCTAATTACAATTCGCCACTGTATTACAATTAACCACTGACCATCCAGCAATACAGACAATTTTGATAATTTTACAATATCCACAAAATAAATGGATATATGTTAGCGTATTCTCTCTACATTTCCGACAGGAGACTTAGTGCTTTGTGCATATAGAAGATGTGACTGGTCTAATACAGTGTGATTGTAATAATGGGAAATCATCCTAAGTTGGTTATGTATCTATTTACATTTAAGGCAATGTATAATACTGAGACTGGCCTGGAGTATAGGCGGCACTTGTCAAATTAACAGCATAACTTATAACAGTACCAAGATTAAACAGCAGTATACCAGTTTCAAGCAGAAGTAGACAATGCCCATTTTGACAACCACTATGTGGAACAGCTGATACAGCGGATACCCAGAATAGATAGCTTCCTAGATATTGGAACCAGCTATATTTGGTTCACAGTGTGGAGTTAACAGAAACTGCTTTTCTGTGTAGCAATTTGGATAATGTTATTTATCTAATAGTTGGGGATCCAGCCAGCTCAAATATCAATATTTAAAAATCTCCTGGTGTTGAGAGCAGCACAAGATATCAGACATGGATCTGGGTAATTTGATAGTGCTGATAACATTCTGAGGTGCGTATCTTCATATCTAGGTCGGAACAAGGTCAAATATAAGGTCAAAGGTCTCAATGCAATCGCAATGGGTCCTAATCAACTTAGGATACATATGAATGGGAAATCCGTTGTGCACTGAGGACCTCTAGTGTTAATGAATGGAAGTAAGTTCTCTCACTCTTCTATAGTAAATTTCAAATTTTGACCTTTGGCCTTTAATTTGACCTTGTTCCGACCTAGATATGAAGATACGCACCTCAGATTCATTATCAGCACTATCAAATTACCCAGATCCATGTCTGATATCTTGTGCTGCTCTCAACACCAGCACTAGTCCATCTCGATGAGCTGGATCCCCAACTACCGTAATCTCCCGCGTAGAAGGCGCGTCTTCTACGCCAAACAAAATGCTGCTGGGTCTTATACGCGGGAGGTAAATTGCCTTGAGTTTGGGGTGCGCCTTATACACGGGTTTTTCCAACATCTCATTTGGGAAAATGCGCCGATGACAGCTTGAACTCATAGCGCCAGCACCGCGGCAGACCGGGAGGTGTCGACGCGCTCGCCGGGGATAAGGCCCACCATGCGCCGATGACAGCTTGAACTCATATAGCCAGCAATTCGGCAGCCCGGTCGGTGTAGATTTGCTTGGCGGGTTTGACGCCGACCGTGTGCCGATGACAGCTTGAACTCATATAGCCAGCACCGCGGCAGACCGGGAGGTGTACAGGCGCTCGGCGGGTTTGACGCCGACCGTGTGCCGCTGACAGCTTGAACTCATAGCGCCAAGCGCGGCAGCCCGGTCGCTGTAGATTTGCTTGGCGGGTTTGACGCCGACCGTGTGCCGATGACAGCTTGAACTCATATAGCCAGCACCGCGGCAGACCGGGAGGTGTACAGGCGCTCGGCGGGTTTGACGCCGACCGTGTGCCGCTGACAGCTTGAACTCATAGCGCCAAGCGCGGCAGCCCGGTCGCTGTAGATTTGCTCGGCGGGTTTGACGCCGACCGTGTGCCGATGACAGCTTGAACTCATATAGCCAGCACCGCGGCAGACCGGGAAGTGTACAGGCGCTCGGCGGGTTTGACACCGACCGTGTGCTGATGACAGCTTGAACTCATAGAGCCAGCACCGCAGCAGACCGGGAGGTGTACAATAGTGAGGGTGGGGGGGGGTGGGGAGGGGGGCGCCTTCTACGCGAAACAGCCCCCCTGTGAGTTGGGGGGGCGCCTTATACGCGGGTTTTTCCAGGAATTGATCCAGAAGAGGTACGTGCGCCTTCTACGTGAAAAGCCATTCTCTGAGTTGGGGGTGCGCCTTCTACGCGAGCTGCGCCTTCTACGCGGGAGATTACGGTATAAAGGGGGAAATATACATTTTTATCAAACAGGGCTGTGTATTCAATTAGGATCATCCTTTTTCATTTCAAATTGAGAGCTAGGTACATAGCCTTACATTATACCTTGGTCCGAAGTTGCATTCCACTTTGGGCTCCAGTTGGAACAATGGTCAGTGACAACGTATAATCATATTTATCCTAAAATTGGACTGTTTTTGATAAGCCTCACTACTGTCGCTGACTAGAGTCTACAGAAAAATAAGAAATGGGAATTACATAAAGGTAGGTTGAAAAAAACTTCTTATGTAGGAACAGGAATGTAACATTATTACCCGAAGCCCACACTTAATGTTAGTGGTAGTACCTGAAATAATTACGTACTAGTATAATATAATGCAATCTCACAGGGTTTCTCTAATTGGATAAGATATCTTATACTAATTGGTAAAACAATCGTACTAGTTCATGGTTTCCACCATTTATTGGTCATTGTGTTAACTGACTGACCCTGCTAGTTTATCATACCAGAAACTGATCGCACTCGAGCTTCACTTCACCTGATTTTCATTTAAATACATAAACAGCCACTCCTCTACCTGCCTCATCAAATAATAAATGATGCAAGACTATAGCCAACATTCTAATGAAATTAATCTTGGCAATGTTTGAGCACCAACACAAATTGTATTTATACAATAGTTAAAGGTAGGATAGGATTTGAAACCAGTCATATTCTATGAACAAGATTTTGCTTGTGAGGTTGTATTCTGAAGACCGTGACACTTCATCAAGGTGGTGCCTTGAGCCTTAGGTAACCCTAAGGTATAGCACAATTGGCTTATTTGATTTTTAAAATTATAATCTTTTCTCCTGGATTATGTTCAAGAAGTTCAAAGGACTTGCTGCAAAACAATTGTTTCAATAAAGCATATATTATCAATGCATTCATTCTCGGCGTTATATGTCTGAAAATACACTTTGTGTAGCTAGGGAGACCTCACTTTATTGCACTGTCTGACTAGAGACAGTGACAAGAGACTAGGTACATATCTGGTATATTCCCTGGGCCTTTTACCCTCTGCAGTTCATTCTATCGCCTCTGGTATGATTAGATCTCACCCTAAAACAATATACACAATTTATCATGAGTAAGTATTCATTGCACTCAAATTCCCCGACTCCAAATGCAATGCACACAGATGTAATTTACATTGGCAGTTTTAGTTTGATATCTCTCCACCAGAAATCTATTAAACTGCAAATTTATATTAAATAAGGAATGTCCCCAACACTCCATTATTTAATATTGCTCAGAGTACAGCTGGGCCTATCAGACTTCAGTTCTACACACATTTATGGCACAAGTCTTCAGGCACAGGAGATTATTGTTAGCAAATGTGTCACTGTCATATGGCAGCATACTATGAAATAAATAAAGTTCTATTCAGCGTATGATGCTGTGTTGATCGTACAAAGTCAAGAGTCGACAAGCATGAAAATTTGCCCGCAAGGGTAATTCATTCCGTTAACGCGAATTTTGTGCTGTTCTTTTTTGCATTAACGCACTTGAGGCTTAAGGCCGAATGTAGGAACGTACCAGTATGAAAGGCATCCACATAATATCATACTGACATATTTCATAGAAATATATCGGACTGTTGTCTTTGGCTGTGGCCTAGTACTGTACTTTCTATGGCACTACTGGCTATAGAGGATATGCAGTTAAGTTTTATTATCTATGAACAGAAATACCAACTTTAAGTCACAACTCTTGCACACTACTGACAAAGACACATGAATATTTTGAGATGCTTGGTCCACTAATACCGACTAACTCCCCAATGAGTATTGGTAAATGAATATTAAAAATATATAACTGTATGAAATCACTATTAAAGCACTTTGTATCACTGAATTCATACAAACATGTACTAATTAAGTAATACGACATCTTTGCCTATTCTATTTATTCAAAACAATTACTTCTACTTTAAAAGTAGCATAAATATTTGTAGCTGTCTAATGAAGTTAGACTTCCTATAACAACACTATAAGACCTGCTATGAAGAAGACAGAAGAATATCTCGAGACAAGGTCTCTTTGGAATCAATAAAAATATCCTTTATAATCACGCATCCTATCATTATTATCACTTTACTATGACACAGCCACCCACCACACATAAACATTCAATTCTATCAAATACTGACACATAACATATATGATTTTTTTTCTCATTGTTATAGTACATTCAGTAAGCAAAAAGATCAAAAGTGCACCAATGAGCCCAAAACACACATACACATTACCTTAACAAATCTTGCAGTAGCAGCTTAAACTGCAGCTTATATTCCATTTAAGAGGGCTACTATGGCTTAGAGAGTCTCCAAGAACTCAGGATGTGGCTTATACACTGGGTTTTTAAATAGACTAACATAGAGGAATGATAACCATTCCATGCCTAACCCACGGCTTGTAGCAAATCCAGCAAATCTGGATGCAGTTTATACGCAGGTGTGGCTTAAGTACTCTCAGTTTTGCAGTCTTTACACGGCATATATGGAAAGGTGAATGTGACGGACTTGTGGATTAATTTTAACTATGGGGTAAAAACCTCCATATATAGTTAAGTAAATCTTCTGTAAATCATAACCAATAGGGTCACCATTTTCATCCTTACCAGAGTATTTTTAACTTAATAATATATGTACTGAGTGATTTCCTTGAATGGATACAAAGCAACACTTGCGAACCATAGTATATAAATTCACCAAGCTTTGCCTAGTGAAATACTGCTCAGTACCCAACTCGCAAAGAAAGGTGCAGTTATGCCTCACGGTCTTCGTCCTCTGTCTGTATTCTCTATTTCACCTATGTGCTGGTTAGTTTGTTTCGGTCATACTTAAACTCTGGCAGTTAGTAAAAGACTTACAGTGCAACGTATAACTATCCTCACTGCGCATTCTTTTGCCTCTGAGGGCCCTCGAACCGAAGTACTTTGTAGACTCGGAAGGTTTTGTTCGTGAAAGCGGTTTTGAAGTATTTGGTGTACTCAGGTTGACCGTGTCGAATCTTGTCACAGAATCTCGGGACCTTTGACTTAACTAGATCGGGGAGTGGAGCGCCATTGTCGGGGATCTGTGTGGTACAATGGAAAACTTGGTTAAAATTGAGCAACAAAACGTATAACTCCTTTTAGGACTGTAGTATTTAGCTCACATAGAATTCAAAACTTGTGGCTGAAACAGACCCCGACTGTGCCTTTTAGGACCTGCTCAAAGTCTGGATACACCTTAGAGGTGAGGTATTTTAATATAAACCAGTACTAAACCAATACCGTACCTTTTAGGACATGCTGAAAATCTGGAAACACCTTAGAGGTGAGGTATTTTTAATACAAAATTTAAATTTTAACCCATACTGTGCCTTTTAGGATCTGCTCAAAGTCAGGATACACCTTAGAGGTGAAGTATTTTTAATACAAACCAATACTAAACCAATACTTTGCCTTTTAGGACCTGCTCAAAGTCTGGATACACCTTAGAGGTGAGGTATTTCAATATAAACAAATACTAAAACCTAGGTTTACCTTACTAGATACACTGTATTGTACTTTAATATGATTGATTGATTTGCTTAGCTTTTAAATGGTCTCATTGGATTGCCTCATTAGTTTGTGTACATTCTTTTTCCCCACGTCTGGACAGGTAAATAAAAGCTGCTTGTTTAAAACAGGTATTTATATATGCTGCTTGTTTCTCACAGCAGTGACTTGATCTATGGATGACCAAATCTATGAGATGACCGAATCCATGAGATGAATAATCGAATAGATCTATGAATGATCCTGAATTGAAGGATGAGATATAAGGTGAAGCTGGGACTTGATTTTCAACAGTTTGGTACTTGAATAATATCCTCGCCTGTAAGGGGCACCCCAACTCTAGCCAATCCTGGAGGGCGCATTGGGGGCCTATCCTTGTGTCTTAACTGCATCTTCTATGTGCAGTATTATGCTATGGCACTTAGAAATTTCAGTAGCATCCATAAAGATTTATGACCAAAATAAATTCCATCATTATCACTTTGTAAGAGCTTACCACTCCATTATCGATATCCATCATGTCGGGCAGTCGACAGTTGCCGCGAGAAGGTGCCATACAAATGGAGTCTTCTAGGATGATATAAGACACGTCGTACTTCATAAAGATAGCGTGTACTTCCTCAGGCGTACGCCGGCCATACATCTGGTACAACTATGGGAAGAAGGGGAGATGGAAAGATTAAACAGTGTTTAGAGTACATGTCTGAAAACTTAATTCCCCTAATTAAATTTGCTATTTTTTTTTAGGTATAGGGAGTGGTCATTCTCTTAAAAGGGCTGATAGGCTTGAGTAGGACACCATGGCCGTTTTTTTTTTTTTATTATATCACTCACAATGGCTGCATATATGCATCACTAACCTCCTTGGTCCTCTGTCTGAGATGTTTGTCCTCATAGTGCGGGTGGTTGGTGATGGGTCGGCCGGTGCAAAGTTTGACACCGGCCAACAGCTGCATACTCCCGGCCAGGGCTGCCATCTCAGATGTGTGTTGCCTAAACATAAGGAATGGTTATAAATTATTAACTTTTGCCTAACTATTGAAAACAGAAAAAGAAACCAACTTGCATTATTGGTTAACTAACCTCCCCCTTTTAATAAACTGAAAAAAATAAAATGAAAAACTGTTATTCATCCTTGCTTCTATCAGAACCTCAACCCTAAATCAGTTTTCCTTGTTCTTGGAAATTACACACTCAAAAAATCTCGATTTGAATATCTTCTTATGATAGCCAAGAAGCGAAAGGCAAGATTTCACCTACTTTATCCAGTTCATAAGATCGACGGTATCTGGGTCATAAAACTCCCGCAGATCCTCCAGGTCCTTCCTTGCCTTGGGTAACACCTAAGATGTAAAACATTGATGAAGCTGAAGACAATTCAACATCTTGATTCTGTTTTATAATATGTAACAAAATATTTGATACCCATACATACAGTACTGCATGTACAAAATCTAAATCACTGCCCATTCAAAATTTACCAATTTATGCATATATCTAAGCAATGGCATAGAAAGACCTCAGATATGAATATTTTAAAGGGCTTCCTCCATCATATGATCAAAGTCCCTTGATGGGAAAATCCCTCTAGAGCCATCATATCACACGTGAGGTAACTATCATAGTTGATGTTGGTTAGAGTACCATAGGCCACTTACCAGGTGTAGGAAACATATCAAGACGACAATGGTGAGGAAGTGACGGACAGCCGCAACCTATGAAAATTAATAAAGCCTTTATCAATGGGTCAATCGATTAAAGTTTTACATAATTCACAATAGCAATCAAAAAGTAGCCTGTACTACATGAAATGGCATTCTCACAAATATAATGTATACTAATCGACATGTGATATATACAATATCCTGTCTAACATTGGGTATTGGAACTGTGAGCTATAAGTGTAAGTAAATGAGTGTTTGACTTACAGCCTTGGAGGAGGTGACATTGCAGCGTTCCAGTAGCCATGTTGTGCAGGTCTTGTCGCTGACACCGACCGCTGCCAGAACACACATATAGGGTGTCCACAGGTACTTCATGCGCAGTGTCGACACTGCTAACGCACCAAAGAACACAGCCTGTATAACATGGTAGGCAAGGTCTGGCCGCTTGCGGAACATATGGTCAGCCTCCTCGCTCTCTGTAATGCTGCTCTGCTTTGTGCTATATGTGCGAAAACAAACAATGAAAAAAAGTCGAGTGATAAGTACCAAACCTGAATGCTAAAGCTTGCCATCTTAATGTGTCGACCCATGCAAATAAGTTTACTTTAACAAAAAAAAAGGGGGAACAAAAGGATTTCAAAATGTAATGTATCATAAACTAATTCAGGTTCAATATCACAGCTATACGATCAGTGTACATAGAGGAAACTGGATCTCAACCTACCTAGTTTTTTGTATATATGCTATGACTAGAATAGCCACCATGACTGCATGCATGTAGGCATATATAGGGAAGACAAGGGACCGTGTCATCCGCTCAAAGACGTCACGTCCGATGAAGGCGAAAGCGGCATTACACAGGTAAAGGCGAACGTCAAAGTCACGCTGACTGAAAAGTTGAAGGCACAGAAAAACATCAGTTAAGAAAAATTTTTTTTTTCTTATTTACCTATATATTCTATCAGTCTTAATAGGATGTAAGCTAACATAACTATAATTCGCTCTTCGAGTGAATAAATACCAGAGAAATAAGTAAACAAGGTTCAACTCATAGGTCCTGAACTAGAAAGCCTAAGCCACTGCACAGGTATAATTCATGAGGGGGGGGGGTCCTCTAGTGGTTAGTGCAGGAACTAATTCAATCTTTAGGCAACACATTCTCTCACAAGCTGTTAGATGGTGACACCATCTTTAACTTCTGGTGGCAAAAGTATGTACATCGGCCAGGTTCCCATTCACAACCCATATGATATGACACCTAGGCCATGATGCTTTCACTGAGGAATGAAACAATTCAGAGGGTAGAGCATTTTGATTATTTGTAATATTGATAGCGCTACTTTTTACTGAATTTGCATACCTTACCTCTGGGTAATTAGTGTTGCCTCCTTTTATTTTAAACTGAATTACTAATGATCAACATCTTTATTATTTCCACAAAAACCTAAGTACAAGCTGTGGGGTGTAGGTCATTTCAGCCTACTTGTGGCTTATATGATCGCAATGAACCTAGGATGCAGCATAGAGACTATAGAAAAGTGCAAAACTTGTAGTTTTCAAGGCCTATATGCTTTCCCAAAGTCACGATGCGGCTTATACGCAGGTGTGGCCCATATGCTATGCTTAACACTATATTAGGGGAAACTAGGATTCTACTAAAAGCAGATTAAAATATTTTACCTCATATCTCCATACACACCAAACTTGGTGAGAACAAACTTGCCGATGTGTTCGTCCGCCTCCTGCTGCATAACGACCTGAGGATGGGACAGACAGAGGCTCATTATTAATGACATAAAATGATCACACATAAGGAAAACCCATGTATATTTCACTTAGGCAATGCCATATTATGTGTAGAGGCGGAGCAGTGGCTACAGTTACAGACACTGCGGAAAAAAGGCAATACTCTTTGGTTTAACAAAGTCATTGACCAATCTTTTCACCTTGTTATAGAATAATCAAATTTGATATTATGCTATAATACAATTGTACAATTGTTCCTTGCCAACTTGTATATTCACAAGGAAGCTACCGGTATCATTCAAACTGAGTCTTAAACAATGCACATACTTTTGCCGTGATTATGAAGATTGCCATAAGTACGAAGACAAGGATGATATAGAGGATGACCGTTAGGATATTCCGAATGACACCAACTGGGCGCACTATTTTCTGAAATACCAAAAATGTGCACTCATGTAGCAATTATGTCATGATTCATTTGTGAAGGAAAATCTGGAGATAATCCTACTGTGGTCTACGTTGTAAGGACAATTCAAAATGGAAATCCAAGACAAGGGGTCCATGGTTAGGAGATTATGTTAAGGATTCAATTGAAAATTTAGAATCTAAGATCTATGATCAAGAGGCCCATGTTAAGGATGCAATTGAGAGGATTCAATTTAGGATCTGTCATCTATGATCAAGATATTAGGGTTTCATATTTAAATTTGACGATCAATTCTGAGTTTAATATCAATTCTAAAAGCAGTTAAATTGCAGTGCGTTTCCCGGATTAGAAATTTATCCCATATTTTCTGCAAAGTAAACACAGCAAAGCTGTAATGCCGTGCATATTCATATCATGTTCTAAGAAGTATAGAATTGATTTACAACATTTTTAATATGATAGATCAAAATTTTCAGAACAAATATTATTTTAATACGGAATCTAAAAGCCCTTCATATGTTGTGTGTTTTGCAATTTATTAATCTATAACATACTTTCAGGAAAGTAAACACAGCAATGCTGTAATGCCGTGCATATTCCTATGATGATCCAAGGAAAAAAGATCATTATATATGAACTCTATGGCCTTTGGAATGGACCTATACTTAGATATATGCTCTGATTGTGGTGCTTCCTCGCTCTCGATGTAAAATCCTGCCCCATTGCTATAGTATGGAGTAAACCTATGCCTGGATTAAAATATGCAAATAAGGAATGTGTGTGAGGGTTGGGAGTAGTGTGGTGGTGGTATTGGTGGTGGTGGTGTCACAATGGTCACTAACATCCATCTGATAACTTTTGAAGATCAAAATTGACCATATATGGCCTGGATCCCTGTGATTCCTTAAACCAAGATGGCCGACACACAAGGAAAAAAAAAGAATTAGGTAGTGGAGGTGTCCCCATGGTCACTAACATCCATCTGATAACTTTTGAAGATCGAAGTTGACCATATACGGCACATGACTATTGTATTATTGACCAATGGGAGGCATCCCTGGCATATACTGCGGAGTCGGGGGCTGAAGGTGTTAGTCATAGTGCCGTCGGGGTCTAATGGTGGCCCCCCAGCTGATAATGGCTATGTGAGCTATATGGCCTGGATCCCTGTGTTTCCTAAAACAAAGATGGCCGACATATATGGAGAACAATAAAATTAGCTAGTTGAGGTGTCCCAATGGTCACTAACAGCCATCTGATAACTTTTGAAGATCAAAATTGAACACATATGACCTGGATCCCTGTGTTTCAAAAAAACCAAGATGGCCAACACACATGGAAAAAAATAAAATTAGGTACTTGAGGTGTCCCAATGGTCACTAACATCTATCTGATAACTTTTGAAGATTAAAATTGACAATATATGAGCTGGATCCCTGTGTTTCCTAAAACAAAGATGGCCGACACACATGGAAAACAATAAAATAGGCTAGTTGAGGTCTCCCAATGGTCACTAACATCCATCTGATAATTTTTGAAAATCAAAGTTGACCATATATGGCCTGGATCCCTGTGTTTTCTAAAACAAAGATGGCCGACACATATTGAAAAAAATAGAATTAGGTAGTTGAGGTCTTTCAATGGTCACTAACATCCATCTCATAACTTTTGAAGATCAAAATTGACCATATATGAGCTGGATCCCTGTGATTCCTGAAACCAAGATGGCCGACACATATTGAAAAAAATAAAAGAATTAGGTAGTTGAGGTCTTTCAATGGTCACTAACATCCATCTCATAACTTTTGAAGATCAAAATTGACCATATATGACCTGGATCCCTGTGATTCCTGAAACCAAGATGGCCGACACACATGGAAAACAACAAAATTGGGTAGTTGAGGTCCCCCAATGTTCACTAACATCCATCTGATAACTTTTGAAGATCGAAATTGACCATATATGGCCTGGATCCCTGTGTTTCCTAAAACAAAGATGGCCGACACACATGGAAAACAATAAAATAGGCTAGTTGAGGTCTCCCAATAGTCACTAACACCCATCTGATAATTTTTGAAGATCAAAATTGACCATGTATGGCCTGGATCCCTGTGTATCCTAAAACAAAGATGGCCGACACATATGGAAAACAATAGAATTAGGTAGTTGAGGTCTTTCAATGGTCACTAATATCCATCTGATAACATTTGAAGATCAAAATTGACCACAAATGACCTGGATCCCTGTGTTTCCTAAAACCAAGATGGCTGACACACATGGCAAACAATAAAATTGGGTAGTTGAGGTGTCCCAATGGTCACTAACATCCATCTGATAACTTTTGAAGATCGAAATTGACCATATATGGCCTGGATCCCTGTGTTTCCTAAAACAAAGATGGCCGACACACATGGAAAACGGTCCCAAGACTCCAAATAATCCAATGCCACGCCACTTAAAACTCCTAAAAAAGTGCATCATACTTATGTGTACATGTATACATAAATATACATGTAGGTGGCCTTTAGTGGGTTAATAGTCAGTGGTGCTGAGAAATGCACCACCAGCAGAAGAGAACCACATGGTGCTGGGGGAGGTGGTGGCAGGCAGGTATGGGGCCACCACAGGAGCACAGCCACCACCACTATTCAGAGGTGGGTGGGGGGAGGGGGTTATATATACTATATACCATGGCTCTGCCTGAGGTGTCCAGGGCTACCACCACTCTGTCCCCAGGGTCTACAATAACAGGTCCACCAACACCACCACTGCCACCAATTCTATGCTTGACTGATTTGCAGATTTTAATCCAGGTATAGGCATACTCAATACTGTACCTATGACAGGATTATACATGGAGAGCGAGGAAGCACCACTATGAGAGCTTGTATTTAAGAATGGGTCCCCTCCTATAGCCGTTCATTCCTAAGAATGAACGGCAACAAAGAAGACATTCTTGAATTGGTAGAAGTTGCATAACTACAGTGCAGAATCATACTGTCATTGTTACTAGGTAGTGAGGGAATATCTTTTAACACCAAGGGACAAGATTGGGGATAAAAAAAATCTCAAATCCATGGAATACAGAATTATAGCTATCAAACGAGGGGCCATTACAAATTTTGCATGCGGATTAAAATTGACTACCTCAGTGACCACGAATTCACTTTATTCAAAGTATATATAGAGAAATACTGAAATCATATATAATGGTACTTCGAGTTTTCTCACCTGGATTTGCATAATGCAGAGGGCGGCCATGATAAAGCTGAAACAAGGTCCACTAAGAATCATGGTGTTTCCAAACTGCATCAGGCACACTGCGAGAAGTGACCCCGTCTGAATTAGGTACACATTGCGCACCTACAAGAATGACATGTTAAGATATTCAAAGGCGCAGAAAGAAATCATCAGCGACAACAATTATCACCACAAATGAATATTGTACGCGATATCTTTGACGATACTAGTACGCAATTATCTAGTGCTAGTACGCGATATCTACAGTAGTACATGTATCATCGTGTTACCTTGTGTAGGGGTACAAACTCCAACACCTGGACGGCAAATAGCGCCATGGCCTGGAGGAGGAGTACAAACTGGTTAAACTGCCAGGTGATGGAGAAGAGGAATGTGCACGCAGCCACACCCACCAGGTGGAAAGTCTGATAACAAAAAGAAAAAAAAAACAACAAATATATCAATACATGTATATACCAGGATTCTTGTCCAATTTACTTTTATAGAGCAGGTTAATTTTGTGTCAGATACAAGTATGAGTCCTACTACCGGGGTAGCATGGCATACATGATTAGTGTAGGTGTCGAAATCTGCATTATTATGTTGAAGGTATTGATATATTGCAGTACCGACCATTGGATCAAAGTGGCTGGGGACAATCTTCATATCAATTCATCAACCACAAACTACCGTAAAACTTTATGTAGAAATGCGCACCTAGCTTTGACTGGTCCTATATGGTCCAGTAGGAGTTTATCCTAGCTTTTAAGGTGCAGCTTTACGGTATCATAATTGATCATGGTTTGAAATTCATTTTTAACGTACCTTTGATGTATATTGGATGCAAGGTTTGAAGTAGAGGGTAATGAAGACAAGTTGCGCCCACAGGAATGGTAGAGCAAAACTCTCCCTCAGAGGAATCACAAAGCTAACACGTGTTGTGTCCTCTCTATAAAAACAAATCAAATACATGCTTATACAAGGCACATTCACAGTCATAACATACATATGCAATCTGAACTGATCATTAGAAACTTTTGCAATGTTGGATGTCTACCAGAGTAATTTGGGTTTTTCAGATATTTACCAATTTCAAAGGCATCAGGTACCAGATTTACTGCACAAAATTCTCCCTCAAATATCTGGTCTTATGGACTAAATATCTTGATGTGTAATCAGATAAAACGTATCTTTTTTTTTCCTTTTTAAATGGGGGGGGGGGGGCTGTACTTCTGAAGTCCCTCTATCATATATGCATGATTTAAACATTAGTATTCATGTTGAAGACTAACTTGTTGAATATATAGAAGCTGGCAGCGAGTAGACCGGCGAGCCATGACCCGCTGAGCAGCCATGTCAGCATGTAGAGCGCACCAACTAACATCCCATGCAGTGCAAAGATGGAGTTAATGTAGAAGTAGATGGGTTCAAACCAACTCTGTAACAAAATATAACACCATTTATATGCTGATATTCTTTTAAAAATTATATTGAGACGGTAAGGGACGTTTTCATGATTTCTTTTTTAGCAAAGGCAGAGGGTGGCAGGTTTGGAGGGTGGGGGGGGGGCGAAATATTTTGACCTAACAAGATCGTGAGGCTTCTTCCTCCCTGCAAATATGACGGCTCTTCCTTTGCAATTCAATACAAACTTGATTTTATCGGTTGCTAAAACTTGTATATCTACCTGTAGCAGAGGGACGGCCCTATAGACGGCGGCCAGCAGCACCTCCTGGTAGATGTTCATACGGGCCAGAATGTTAATGGTACGTCCATGTTCTGTTAGGTTATCATTCATCAGGTCATCCACACCTAGCAGCCAAAAATACAATTTGTAAGCTGATATACTGTAGGCCTGTAATGGGGTTCAAAGTCCAGTACATGGGGTGATCATTGGAATGGGAGAACTCCTATGTGAGTCGAACTACTGGTATGTCCATGGCAGTATGTAAATGTGACCAACAGGGACATACTGTCTTGTAAAATTACATGGCGTAAATCTAAGTTTTACAGTCGAACAACAAGGTGTTCGGCCAAGAAAATATGGTTTATTCAATAACTGTCGGGGCAAAAACACACACAAAAAGATAAACGATAACGACGTGGAGTATATAATTAAAAAAGAATGAACTTAGCATTAAGAAGAGAAAACCTTTTATTTATCAGAAATCTGTTGGGCCTGCAGCATATAGACTTCTTACTTCAAAAGTAGCGGTACTACTACTATAACTGCAAATGTATACAGACCTTGACAGAGTGAGGGTGCGTTTATCAGCTGTTTGTAGTAGGAATAGTAGAGACCCGACTCGGTACGGAAGGAAATCTCTCTCTCCACCTCCTGTTAAAGATAAATAGATAAAATACATCTACGGATAAAATATCGCAGCATGTAGCTAAGAAACAGGAGGTAATCTGTAACCCTATATGTATACATGGAGACTGGCTAGTCTCACGTCTTGCTCCAGTTTCGCCTGTGGTTCCAGCCAAGATCTTGTCAGAAAACTGCTCTGAATATCTCAATGACCAAAGGAGCCACTCAAAGGTAAAAAAACAGGAGGAAAACTGATGATGGTGGTAAAAACTGGAACTCGATTATATGAAACAATACTTCCAGGGTAAAAGTACAAAGTTATGTGTATTTACCGGTAGGAAGAGTTGTATCCTCCCTACACATAACTCTTATGATCTGTTGGAAAGTTCCAAGAAATCGGTTAAAATTCCACAAAATAACCTGTATTTTCTTAAATGACTGTAATTACTCTTTCTTACACTCTTTCCCACAAATACCCTAACTTCCAGTGCATTTACCTGAATATTCGTGAAGAACATTGCATTTTCATGGAGAAGCTTGGCGTATGTAGAGTATGAGTACATAACACCTATACATGTTGCTAGACCGACCAAGAGTAACACCACCCATAACACTGCCATGAGCTGCTCCTCTCCTCCATGAGCTGCTCCATGCTTCAGGGTAGGTCTGGCCTCCTCCTGGGTGGGCCTCTTATCCTTGGTGGCCACCCCAACCTTTCTTCTTCTGACTCCAGATGGCATCTTTCTATTCAAACAATTTGTGTCTATGGAAAGAGTTTCTCTTGAATATATACCGTTAAACCTTGGCTTCTAGGACGGCCAAATTCTAGATGTGACTTATGATACGTGCGGTAATCAACAATATTGCACAGAACTATTGACAGAACTAAAACTCCAAAATATCAATCCCAGGTGCGACTCACTTTGGGGTGTGCCATATACACGATGTGGGTCTTATAAATGGGGTTTTACGGTGAGTCTATTCAGCAAGAGTTTGGCAGCCGCTATTCCCACACAGTTAGCACTTAATCGTGGTCATTCATTCCTATTTTAAAATACCCATATATCCATTTTCTAGTCCTGATAATCAGGGGCAAACACAACCTCTTGGGATATCTTCATGACTTCATGAAGAAGACTACACTTCCTTCAGAATACACATCCAGTTTCCCTGGTGCAATTCCAACGGTCTTTCTCTGGTGTGCAAGGTGTCGAGCCGGTACTTGATATCTTGGATTCCAGGGGTTTTTAAGCCTATCTATGTTACAGTATTAAGGCCGATAAGATAGCATCAACTATGTACCAGTATGGCACGAGGCAGGGAACAATGGTCTTTAAGTTCCAATTATTGAGTAGTTGTTATGGTCTGAGGTATGGTACTTGTATACTATATTCGTGTGGTGAAAGTATCTCATATAATCAATACACCGATGTTTATGGTCGATCAGTCTGCTATATTGAATTCTGTATATAGAGTAGATGACCGAGAACCACCTCTTCCGTGTTTTTTGTCCTATTTTGTCCTAACTGTGTACACCATATCCTTGGTTTATGTCAATTAATGTAGAGATCACGAGAATGATGTAAGTAGACGTTCAGTAGTGTTTGGTACCTCCAGTGTATAGAGCCTTTTCTCTTTGATGCTACAGCTACTCTCCTACCAGTAAAGCAATGTGTTAAACAGACCGTGACCACATCACCTCCAGTACCAGCTGAACTCAACCCAGGCCAGAACACTACTGGTGCTACCCCCACCCCCCTCCGCCCACACACACACACATGCACGTCCTAACCACCCACCTGGCTCCCCTCCTTTGGCCACAACCAGCAAATATCGATCCTGATCTGACCCCCCCCCCCTTCGCCCTTCCCCTCCCTAACACCACCTAGCAGTACCGGTACTTTATGGCTATTGCATCCATAAAGGGGGCGTGGTTTGAGTTACCTTGGGTATTGACGTGGGGGGGGGGGGCATATGTGTCTATGTGCGGTGGGATTGGTCATTTATAATGTACAAATAGAAGGGGATGTTGCACAGCTAGGATCAGGGTAGAGTGGAGATGAATGATTGATAGACAAAGTCAATGGGTCATTTGAAACAGCTGTTCAGTGGGTGACTGCCAATCGTGCACCTCTTAAGGCTTAAGTATGGTGATATGTAAGCTCGTCTACATGTGTAGTGACATGTAATAATACCACTTCATAACTCCATTTCATTTCAAAGTATGTCGACAGTTCAAAATATGGGGGGAAAACACGAAATTCTAACACACACAATGCAGTAATGACTTTCTTTGATTTTCATTCATTCCTTTTTATCATGTAAATCTCATCACAGGTCATTGAGATCTTCACAGCCTATTTTAAAAAAGGAAGTCTTTTGGAGAAAAAAAAGTAAATGTCAAACTACAAAACCTCAACTTACCTAATACTTTTTCACATCAGAAATGTTATGGGACAAAAGTATGAATGTCGGAGTTTTGTGCCATTTGGGTGAGAAAAATGACAAAGACAAAGTTGAAAATGTATACTTTTTTCACTCCACAACACATTTATATATGTTATATAAAATACTATTCTGAAAGGGGACAGTGTTGAAATGATTATTTGAGAAATGACAGAAACTTCCCAAATTTATCTCTATCAGTTGATCTACACCAGAATGTTCATGGTTTAATGTGGTAAAATGTATTGACCTCATCTCCCAAGATAAAATGATATCAGATTTGATTCAGCTTACATTCGATTTTAACTGAATATTTACTTCCATTTTCTATGAAAAAAAAATGTGATTTTGCTTACTTTTTAAATTCAATTCATCACCAAAACTAGTTAAATGACATTACAATCCCTCACATAAGGTACATCTTATACGTGAATCAGAGGCTCTCTGGACCTTATAGAAACCTCCCAAAGTCTGGTTGCGTCTTATAGGCAAGGTATTTTTACTAGAGAACAGAACTTAACATTCAAAAATCGGCCCCCAGATGCGCCTTATATAGGTTTTGCTTCAACTCAGGGTGCGTCTTATACGTGAAATGCGCTTTGTATGCAGGAGATTATGGTAAATATAACAAAATGCATATCCATGCAGAGGCATGAATGTCTACAACAAATTATATGAGGGCTCCTTATTGTGAGTTGATTCCTTTGCAAGGTAAATTCAATGTGTTGCGATAAATACACTATTTTGCAAATGGCACAGAACTTAGATTTTCATCTAAGAAGGGCCGGTTTCCATGCATTGAGGAACTTTTTTTTCGGTTTTACTTTCTGAACTCAATCCTGCCGCCAACTTTCTTGGCTCAAACATTCCGTAATCTAAGTACTTATTTAGAATAAGATCAAATTTAGAATAACTTCAACTGACATTTAATAAATATAAAGAAAAATATAGCTTTACGTATCAAGACTTTTTACTGACAAATGGGGACCTTGCTACTTTATTATACATCCACCTACCTTAATCTTGGAAAACCAGAGATCATTCTCATGCAGGGTGAGCATGTAGGTGGCATGTGTGACGCTCACAACTACTAGCATCAGCAGACCTACTGCACGACTTAGCCATCCAACATACAGCGGTAGCCCTGTCCAGTGTCTCTTCACCCCACTCTTTTCCTTTACCACCAAAGGGATGGTCTCTGGGGTCTCTGCAGCTCCATTCTGTGTCTCCTCATGTTTGGAGGCTGCTGGTCGGGCTGAGGCGGGAGGAGCGGATGAGGAAGGAGGGTGAGACGAGATGTTTGTGCGCTTTCTGCGGTGTCGCACCTCACCATCCATGATTGCTGTTACATTGGACTTCTTCAACTGAAATATATTGAAAAATGGGCCCTTCTAAATTCAGCATGTAAATTAATAACTGTGCTCCAGGGAACTACCAAAGTAAATAACTGTAACGCCTCCTGCATAAGAAAATAAAAATAAATAATAAAACTTTTGCTCTATTCAATATACAAAATTAAAAAAAAAAAAGAAGCTATTTGTACTTATTATTAAGGGGGAGTATAACATATCAAATGAAAGTCTTGGTGTCCCCTTATGGACCCATCTTCTGTGCTTTGTTATTACAGCTTCTCCCATAAGTCAGGCCGTAATAACAAAGCACCGGGGCTCACATCTGAGGGCTTTAATTATGTTCCAACATAGCAAGATTTCAATTTTCCTCCAAAAATACATGCAAACATGGAAACGCCACAAAGTGGAAGTGCTTTTCCTGAAAGTGCTTTGTCCACTAGCCCAGCACCCATTTTAGAAGAATCAGAATAATCATGCGAAAGTGTACCAACTGTGCATGTGTTAGAACCATGGCGTATACCGACTTTGCATGTTTACCAGTGGGTGCTAGTACCATACATGCAAAGTGATACCCGGAAGGCCTCACTGTCCGCATAACAATCATTATTCGGACGGTGGGGTTGGGACACGGGACTATGCGGTGGAGTTGGGACACGGGACATAGAGGGTATACAAGACATGAGGGAGGGAGGGTGGGACACGGGACATAGAGGAAGGGTGGTATACAGGACATAGAAATGTGTGTCCTGTATCCCACCCCAAAGTGTGTCCTATGTCCACCATCCATGTGTGTCCTGTGTCCCACCTCCCATGTGTGTCCTGTCTCCCACCATCCATGTATATCCTGTGTCCCACCTCCCATGTGTGTCCTGTGTCCCACCATCTGTGAATATCCTATGTCCCACCTCCCATGTGTGTCCTGTGTCCCACCATCCATGTATATCCTGTGTCCCACCTCCCAGGTGTGTCCTGTGTCCCCTCCTCCCAGGTGGGTCCTGTGTCCCACCTTCACCGTCCGAATAAGTAATGTTATTCGGACGGCCTCCTTGTCCGGATATCGCTTCCCACCATACATGCTGGGCATACAGGTGTGACTGCAGTGCAGCCACCAGCTAAGGCCTAATTAACATGCATTCTTGTGAAATTTGGAGCTTTCAGAGATCCGAAGCCACTCTATACATGGTGACTCTCCACACCTGTAGGTGTGAAGACTTCACACCTGGAGGTGTGATGAGTGGTAGTCCACACTAACCATACCTTTGAACTTGTAATTATATTCTTAAGCCACCATGTGCCATTTAATAAGTCATAATAGTACTTCTTTGGTTTGGTTTGGTTGATTTTACGTCCACTAATAGTACTTAAAAGTTAGCAGACATTTCTGTGGTTTGATCTGACATCAAGTCCTTTTTTCTGTTTGGACAGGTATTTCAAAGCTGCTTTTCCAGACAGCTAGACAGGTATTTATATGCTGCTTGCCCGATACAGCAGTGACAGTATCTATGAATGACCGAATCTATGAGATGAATGACCGCATCTATGAGGAGGGTTGAGGGGGGAAACCGCTACAGGGGCCTTATTCCCCTACTCTTCTCGAAGGATAGCAAGTGTTCTTTTATTTGCCTGGTCCCATAGGCAGGGCCAGACAAACCACTGCCTTTGATCACTCAGACATGGTTCACTGAGGGGGAATCCCATGACAAATGACAAGCATGTAAGCCTGGGCGTGTAGGGTGGGACAGAGTGGATTCCCACCAGGTATGATGTAACTGACCATTAAAAACAGTGTAAGGCACATGCTGATAACCAGCTTCTGCTAGACGTACAGGACGGCGCCACCTCTATCCCGCTAGGTCAGAATTAACATACTACCTACACTATACTTTTGTCTGTTAGAACAAATTTAAACTTTATTGACCATAAAATGTGTAAATGATACAAGGTCATTGAGGCACTTTTTTCATAACCGTTACCATGAGAGGTAATAAGATGCTGGTCATGGTATTCCTCATAATGATGGGTCCTCTCTCAACTAAAACTTATAGTTATCTTTGGGTTATTAATTATGGTAAGTTGGTTTCCTGTGGCAAGTATTTTGGGTCCTAGATGCTTAAACTCAGAACCTATTATCTCTTGAATTTCTTTCATATTTTGGGTCATGATATCATTGCAAGCTTAGAAGGTTAGAGATTTTGTGTCAATGAAGCCTTGAAAGGATTCAAGATGTTCAATGATTCAAACACCAGCTGAACACTAGAAGTATCTCGAAGCATCCCTCTCTTCATATAGAATGTGAAGAAATGGTACCCAGGATATGGTCACACGTTTTATGGACCATTCACACTAAGACTTATAAATTACTGCCTATTCACTCTGAAGATCATTTACACTAGATCTTGAAACCTACAAAAATCTTTTATTTATATATTTTGAGTCTATAGCGAACTCTTTAACATAATTATACCCTCAACTGCTGTGATAATGGGATTTGGTATTAAAAATTGAGAACCATGATTTAGGCCACTCAAACAAAAAACTGGTTTCTCATCACCAATCCCTGAAAAATATGACATGGGCGATTTTATTACTTTTTTTTTTTTTTTTTTTTTTTTACTCTGGACATTTGGGGCAGGAATGGGGTTAGGTCATTTACCGCCTCCCGAATATTTGAGACCCAAAGTTTTGGTTTTAGTGCCTAAGGGTTTATTGATTATAGAAAAAAAAAGAGAAAAAAGAATCTTCAAAACAGAGTGGCTTTATATATAAACCCCTATTTAAAAAAAAAAAGCCAATGGTCCAGGGTGTAATCTAGACCTGAAGAAAATATTGAAATCCCAACATCAAATGGTGCATTCTAGACCCTAACAAAGAGGTTAATTTTAATAGTCTTATAAATTCAGACATTTCCCCCAGACTCCCCAGATCCGCCACTGAGTTTTAGAGGATTTAGGGGGATTAGTTACTCCCAGCAAATTTTCAGATTCTACTTCAAAGTATTGCTGTGTTCTAATGGGAGCTAGGTGGTTAACTGTGGCAAGAAAATGTTCAAATTCAACCTTCAAAATGAGTGTGTTATGGTGGCTTTGAGGGAAAAATGCTTCAAAATAACTTTCAGATTCTCCTGAATTGGTGATTTAGAAAAGGATGTATTTGAAGCAGAGTATATGGCTCAAAAACATTTTTGATTTTGAGCTCCGTTGACATTTTTAGGGGGGAGATTCAGGAGGCAAGTTGCTGCAAAGGCTTTCAAATTTTTTACATTTAAAATGAGTGTAACACTAGCAGAAGCTTTGGGGCATATTCCTCCTACACATTTTCAGATCCTATCAGTAATTTCTAAGTTGCTGTGTTCTTAGATTTATGTGGTAAATGCAGGTAGGATTATGACGGGATTCTGGTCGAAGCTCGCCGAGAGTCCTCTCCCTACCGTCGTGTAGTCGCCGTATAGTGTGAGGCGGGGGGGGGGGGGTGAGGGGTTGGGGGCAGGGGGAGTGGGGTAGGTGGATGGGTTGAGGGGAGGATGGGTTGAGGGGAGGGGGCAGTAGTTGCTTGGGGTAGTTGGGGTTGGGTTTATTGGTTACCTGTCCCTGGTTACCTGTACACCGGTGACCGGAGATGACTTTCTTGAGTAATCTCCCATCCAACTGGAGGAAACCTGGAGATGACTTTCCATTTCCTGGATTGTCATCTCCAGTCTGTTCTATATGGTTACCTCATACCTGTACCGTACATCGGAGATGACTTTCTTGAGTCATCTCCGATCCACCTGAAAGATACCTGGGACCTGGAGATGACTTTCCGCCTCCTGGATTGTCATCTCCAGTCTGTTCTAGACTATGGATGTAGGCTACACCTGGGACCTGGAGATGACTTTCCGCCTCCTGGATTGTAATCTCCAGTCTGTTCTATGGTCACCTGTACATCGGAGATGACTTTCTTGAGTCATCTCCGATCCACCTGGAGGAAACCTTTGACCTGGAGATGACTTTCCATTTCCTGGATTGTCATCTTCAGTCTGTTCTATGGTACCTGTACACCGGAGATGACTTTCTTGAGTCATCTCCGATCCACCTGGAGGATACCTACAACCTGGAGATGACTTTCCGCCTCCTGGATTGTCATCTCCAGTCTGTTCTATGGTTACCTGTACACTGGAGATGGCTTTCTTGAGTCATCTCCAATCCACCCGGAGGAAACCTGGGACCTGGAGATGACTTTCCATTTCCTGGATTGTCATCTTCAGTCTGTTCTATGGTACCTGTACACCGGAGATGACTTTCTTGAGTCATCTCCGATCCACCTGCAGGATACCTACAACCTGGAGATGACTTTCCGCCTCCTGGATTGTCATCTCCAGTCTGATCTATGGTCACTTGTACACCGCATGAGCAATAGGGTGCACCAGCAGGTTAACTCGGAGGAGTAACCCTTCAGGGTCCAAGTATAAGAACAGGGCTGAGCATCCCTGGAGCTTTTGCAGGCACAGGCGTAGCCGGCTACCGGAGAAGCAGTGATGGGGCACAAGTTTAAAATTTGGTGGATCCAAAATTTGAAATAATTCATGATCCCGAACCCCTTCATACCTTCCTCCTCACTAATCTTTCGGCTTTAGGGAGTGGTCAGACCCCTCTTAGGGTGTCGTTTTTTTTAGCAAAAAAGCCCGCGCGCCACTATAGAATAAAAGGGGGGGACAGAAAAATTTCAAACCCCTCCGAGGGGGCACGGAAAAATTTTCACCACACACGCGCAGAATTTCACCAACCCCCCCCCTGTTGTTAAAAAATGACCACTCCCTAAGAACAGATTGGAGATGTCTACCCAGGACATGGTAGGTCATCTCCAGGTGCAGGCATCCTCCAGGCAGACCGGAGATGACTCTATAAAGTTGTCTCCGGTGTATTAAGTTACAGGTAGGCCTAACCATAGAACAGGCTGTAGATCCCTGGAGATGACCATCCAGGACATGGTAGGTCTTCTCTAGGGTACAGGTATCCTGCAGTAGGATCAGAAAGTCATCTCCGGTGTACATGTAACCATGGGACAGACTGGAGATGGCAATCTAGGAAATGGAAAGTCATCTCCAGGTCCCAGGTATCCTCCAGGTGGAACGGAGATGACTCAAGAAAGTCATCTCCGGTGTACAAGTGACCATAGAACAGACTGGAGATGACAATCCAGGAAATGGAAAGTCATCTCCAGGTCCCAGGTATCCTTCAGGTCGATCGGAGATGACTCAAGAAAGACATCTCTGGTGTACAGATAACCATAGAACAGACTGGAGATGACAATCCAGGAGGCGGAAAGCCATCTCCAGGCTGTAGGTATCCTCCAGGTGGACTGGAGATGACTCTAGGAAGTCATCTCCAGTGTTCAGGTGAGTATAAAATAGACTGGAGATAACAATCCAGGAGGCGGAAAGTCATCTCCAGGTCCCAGGTGTAGCCTACATCCATAGAACAGACTGGAGATGACAACCCAGGAGGTGTAAAGTCATCTCCAGGTCCCAGGTATCTTTCAGGTGGATCGGAGATGACTCAAGAAAGTCATCTCCGATGTACGGTACAGGTAACCATAGAACTGACTGGAGATGACAATCCAGGAAATGGAAAGTCATCTCCAGGTCCCTGGTATTCTCCAGGTGGATCGGAGATGACTCAAGAAAGTCATCTCTGGTGTACAAGTGACCATAGAACAGACTGGAGATGACAATCCAGGAAATGGAAAGTCATCTCCAGGTCCCAGGTATCCTTCAGGTCGATCCAGAAAGTCATCTCCGGTGTACAGGTAACCATAGAACAGACTAAAGATGACATCCCAGGACATGGGGAGTCATCTACAGGGTGCAACCCCTCCCCCTCCCCCCCCATCACTAAATATATGGGCCAAAATACTTCACTTGTAAGTATGAGGCTGTGTGGCGTAGCTGTCTGAGTGTTCGCCTTCTGTGTGAGGGGTCCCCGGTTCGAATCTAGGAGGAAAACGCGTTTTACATGATTTTACTACATTGTCTTCAAGGATTTATTTAATTTATTAGTCAATAATATCCATTTCTGATGAAATAGGACTAAAAGCATGCATCATGGAGAAGAATGGTGCCCAGTTATATAATAAATAAATATATATATAGAAATTACTACTTTGACCGAACAACGACAGGGAGAGGACTTCCGGCGAGGATAGACTGGATTTCGGTTGAAAACATAGCTCGTAAATGTTTCCAAGAAAGATTTTAAATTCTAACTTTGAAATAGATTTGGATGGAGCTTGGTCCAAGAAGATTTTCAGATATTGCCTTTGAAATGGGTATGATCTAGGTGATTTGGAGGCAGAATGCCCCAAGTAGATTTTCAAATTCCACATTTAAGATTTAGATCAAATTGGTATGTTCTAGGGGAGGGGGGAATAGGGAATGTATTTCTTCAAGACAATTCCAGGAATAAAAATACCAAGCAAATCTATTAAGACGGGCATACCTTTGGATCTATTTGGAATACAGTCAACTCTCTACTTATGGTCACCTCTCTAATGTGGTCACCTCGCCAATATGGTCACTTTTGGAAAGAACCAAATTATTTTCCTCTTTGTTCTATTATAGGGAACTCTCCGTAATGTGGTCACCTCTCTAATGTGGTCACCTCTCCTTGTGGTCACTAATTTCTAGTTAAAAGTCCCTTTTACTCTCTCTAATGTGGTCAGCCCAAAACTTGTTATGGATCATAAGGGAGCCTGGAGAGAGGGTTTAGGCTGTGTATCAGGACTTCTCTGCCCGCCACAGAGCACCTGTGGGGGGCAGTAAGGGTGAGGAACATCAAAGGGATGTTAGGCCATGTATCAGGACTTCTCAGCCCGCCACAGAGCCCCTGTGGGTGGCAGTAAGGGTGAGGAACATCAAAGGGATGTTAGGCTGTGTATCAGGGCTGTCCTGCCGCCAACGGGTGAAAGGCATCAAAGAGCAGTCATGGCCTTCGAACAGGACCTCTCTCATAGCCTACCTGGTCTCCAGTATGGATACAAAAGGTGAGGGGAGGGTTACATTAGGCCATTTAATTATAATAACTTGGATTACACATCCGCCATTGTTTTTTTTTGCTGGGGGGGGCATTTTCAAGCATTTGTCCCTTTATCCCACATATGTTTGTAAAAGAAAATGTACATTTTAGTGGCCCATAGGTAAATTTAGTGACCCATAGGTACATTGAGTGACTGGGGAGGGTTTGTATGTGAAGCCCATATCCTGAACATGAACTCTCTCTAATGTGGTCACCTCGCCATTGTGGTCACTTTTGGAAAGAACCAAAGGTGACCACATTGCAGAGAGTTGATTGTATTTAGAAAATCCTTTCAGATCTAGAAAGCTGAGATTGTCATTGTGCCCCATGTCACTGTAGCATTTTTCAAGGTATCTGTCGGCAGTGAGTGTCATACATTTTTTGCAACATTGCGACAGCTGCCCACCCCTGCACAGTAGAGTAGGGCAAGAGAACTCGTAATTGGGCGAACCAACCCTCTCCCTAGCAGACAACACCCTGGTGACACTGACACAGGGGGCCGGAGCAGAGGGGGGGGGGGTGAATGATGATGGGGAGTCTGACTGTCTTAGGGAGTGATCATTTTTTAACAACAGGGGGGGCTGGTGGGTTTGCGCGCGAACGCGCAAAAAAATTTCGACCCCCCCCCCTCTCGAGGAGGTAAAATTTTTTCGACCCCCCCATAAGGGACACGTTCCCTTTTAGCCTATAGTAACGCGCTGGGTTTTCCACTGAAAACAGGTGAAATTATTTTGATCCCCCCCCATCAGAGGTATTGAAAAAATTCTGACCCCCCCGGTCAAGGGGTTGAAAAAATTCTGACCCCCCCTCAAACCCACCAGCCCCCCCCCCCCGTTGTTAAAAAATGATCACTCCCTTAGTTGGATCGGCGCCCAACTCACATACTTGAACTTGTTGTGACGTAGTGTCATTAGGGTCTCAGATCTGTGACTAGACTGACGCCTAGGCTAGTGACGGTCTGAGACCAAAGACTTACAATATAGGAAGACGGTGCACTCTGCTCCGCGCCCATAGGTTTAACGTTGTGACGGGAGTCTCGGCGCAGCGTATGCTGCACAGGTCTCCAGTGTGCAGCCAGAGTGTAGCTGCGCGAAGTCCCCATAGAGCGCAATGTTAAACAACACATATTCGAAAGCTATTTTAAAATACTAATCCTTGGAATAATGAAATATTCTGACCACTGGGTGAAAGGGCAGGACTCAAAGATGCTTATTCTTAGGTTTAGATATGGTTTATGTGAACTGTCTTTTCGTGGGAACCTTGGATAGCCCACACAACTTGTCAATTTTGGGCATTTTCTACCAAAACAGGTGAAAACAACCCATGTTCACTCTATCAAAATAATTATTTGTATTCCTTCCACAACTTCCATATCATAGTATATGAGAGAGAGTGACATAAATATAAATCATATGTACTTAGATTTTTATTTATTGGCTCAGTTTAACCATACTGACAGTGGAAAGTGAAGTTACGAAGCTGAGCACTCTGTGCTTCATGAGAGGAAAGGCCTAGCACAGAGGGGTCAAATTGTCAAAAGTGTCCTTCGTTTCGGGAATGCTGATCGCTGCACATCTCATTATTCTTTTAAATGATCTCAATACTGATTAAGTTCATAGCAATAGCTATCTACACATACCAGATTTTTTTTTTAATTCCAAAGATTTCCATTTCAAAATTGCCGATCATTTATCCACAGTGCAGTGTGCGGAGTGTGGATGGTCCCACATTCTGCTCACTCAGGTGGAAAACCATGACAGAAAAATACCTTAATCATTTATCTTTTATAAATTCATATCTCTGGTAATAGCAATCGGATTTTGATCATTCAAAAAGCATCATATTCACAAAATCTTGAACTTTCGGACAGTGTAATATTTTACATATCCCACACAATTAAAGATTTAGGCACCCATCCCTGCGTATGACTATGGGAGCCCTCGCGTTTACACCCTGGTGCAAGCTGGCCCATCTCCTATGAGTAACGCGGTTCAGGAGCTCAATCTCTCGTCACCCAGTACGGCGAAGTGGGATCTCTTATACTAGATTATGCCTCTTTGCTGAGACTGAGAGTGAGTGTCACTCTCATCTAATGAGTGGGTCTGGGTAGTGCGATTAGAAGTTCAGCTTTGCGTCATAACGTTAGAGACATGTAACTTGAAAATGATGACTCACGTTTGAGTATCCTCCCTGTCCCAATATTGCAGCAGATGCCAAAATAACAAAATCGCTCAAAGACTTTCTTTTTCTTTTTCACTGTTAGCAGGCAAAACTACACAGTGCAGCCTTCCTTACCCGATACACCACATGACAGACGTCTAGATAACCCACCAGGTAGCGCCAGCGCTTTGCAGGAAACAACTTGTTATGTTGGCTATAGGGCACAGGGCATACTACCGCGCCGCCCAAGCGTAGATTTCGCGCGCTCAGAAGGCGTCCCTTTCCTGCGAGAGGATGGCAAAATTAAGGGAACATGGCAATAGCAACATTAGTCATGCCCTGAGGAAATGCATGGTAGCCTACATATAGGTAGGTCTAGGCCTTAGGCCCTCTAGCAAATGTCCATGACCATGGAATATTTTTGGATCGTATTCCCTGAGGTGTGACTGGCCCGAAAAGCCATTATATGGCTGAGTGGAATGCGACCAGTCCCACAGAGGGGAATACAGTCCAAAAACAGTCTATGGAAGTGGATATTAACTAAATTTTACATTTATGTCATGGGTCCATGGTAGGGAGTGATAATTTTTTAACAACAGGGGGGGGGGGGCGGTGGGTTTGAGGGGGGTGGTCAGAATCTTTTCAACCCCTTGACCGGGGGGGGGGGGATCAGAATTTTTTCAATACCTCTGATGGGGGGGGGGTCAAAATAATTTCACCTGTTTTCAGTGGAAAACCCAGCGTGTTACTATAGGCTAAAAGGGAATGTGTCCCTTATGGGGGGGTCGAAAAAATTTTACCCCCTCGAGAGGGGGGGATCAAAATTTTTTTTGCGTGTCCGCGCGCAAACCCACCAGCCCCCTGTTGTTAAAAAATGATCACTCCCTAAGCTAAAATGATGATATTTACCGGTAGGCCCACTTAGGCATCTGGGTCTCTTCTTGGGATTTTAACCTGGCTGGAAGTAGAATGACGTCACACTGGAGACAAACATTCATGCTGCCTTAGTTCCTCAGGAATGTGGTGGGACCATGCTGTCACACACTTCTGACTGTTTTCAGATGAGATCTCATCTGAATAATAATCTTCCATTTAAGTTTCCATAAGTTTCAGATGATCTCATCTGAATGTTATTCAAATTCAGATGAGTTCTGGCATATATCCTTGACCGAACCCACGTTAGGCCGGGCACCCCGGGAAGCGCGGCAGCATCAACATTCGTCTCCATGGAGGGCCAGGTCAATTCTGCAAGAAGTGACCCTTTTGCCCCACTTAGTTTCCTAGTTCTTTTCCTTGCATCAGGTCACATGATCACTAGCCATGGAATACAAGCATATTGTATTCCATCCCCCCATGGAATATGTCAACGACCATTGAATATTTTTGCATCGTATTCCCCGAAGTGAGTCAGCCGTATTCAACGAGGCCTTATAGGCCGAGTTGAATGCAGGCAGACTCACCAAGGGGAATACCATGCAAAAATATTCTATGGGAGTTGACATTTGCATTTATGTCATGGCCCTACGGGGTTAATTTGCTTTAAAATAGAGAAACACAGCTCAGATCTGTTCAGAATCCAAGATGGCGGACACCCATTGAATACAGCCACATTGTATTCCATTCCCCCCATTGAATACGGCATGTCCGGTACTATTCTATAGTAACGGTCGTATCTGCCATGACATAAAACGTGCCCTGTGTTGTATAGCCCCTAGTAACGATCGTATCTGCCATGATATTAACCAAAAACACAACGAGTGAGGCATACAGAGCTCATATGCCCATGAGTGGGCTGCCCTTGCTGCCCAAGGTGCCTGTAGCAGCAAGGGCAGCCCACTCATGGGCATATGGGCTCTGTATGTCTCACGAGTTGTGTTTTTGTTTTATTCTACCTATAAGAACAACAGCAAGCGATTTTGAAAGTCCTACGCCCAGAAAACTGTGGATTGAGTTTCATAAATGTAAATTTTCACCCTATTGAGTGCCCATCGAGGCTGTTAATCTCATGATCTAGTCAAAATAGCTAAGCTTTCTTTATCACATCATGTTCCCTATTGTCGTACGATCATTTTGGTTTTTGAATTTTGAAAATCAACCCATAAATAAACATTTTAGAGCTGAAAATGTGGGGCAAAGTAGACAGGATCTGCTGCCCTATTGCTGGGTTGGGCATGGCATACAAGGAGCGTGGCGTACAACATATTGTACGCCACGCCAGAATAAAAAGACTATGCCTTCCATAGTGGCACACTCCCTAGTGTTAATTCCTGGGTATGTATGAATAACCAATCAGGCTTGGTAAAAGCCTAGGCTACTTTTTCACGTAGGCATTTTGAATCGCTATCTATATGAACTTATATCAAATACAGCCTTTTCTAAACATGTGTATTCTGAAGATGGACCTACACATTTTCGTGTGTTTCATGCATTATGATATCTATCATAAAGATATAAATATTCTGCAATCCAAAAGTGTATTCAATTGGTGGTGTGTTAATCATATTTTGTGGTCAAATTTGTAAGTTACATGTGCTAGGTCATTGTCCTATCTACACCTATGCAGGTTCTCAGATATTTAACTTGGTGCATTAGCAAGAAATACTCAAGATATAAACATCATCAAAAAATCCATAGCTGTCATATCATCTAAATATGAGGGCATATGCCATATTTAGCAGTACCTGCCATATCTAGGGTACATGCCATATTTTCCAAAGGAAACCTTCAGTACTTAGGGGCATATGGCATATTTGGCAGTAACTACCATATTTAGGGTTCGTGCCATATTTTGCAAGGGGAACCTGCAGTATTTAGGGGCACGGGCCATATTTGTGAGATCCGCCATATCTAAGGTACATGCCATATTTAGGGAGTGGTCATTATTTATCAACAGGGGGGTGGTGGGTTTGAGGGGGGGCGTAAAATTTTCAGACCCCTCCCGAGGGGGGGGCTAAAAAAATTTTGACCCCTCTAGACGGGGGGCGGGCTAAAAAAATTCACCCTCTTTTTAGCAAAAAAGCCAGCACGCTACTATAGATCAAAGAGGGGCGCGAAAATTCTCAGCGCCTCCGGCACGGGGGGGGGGCGCAAAAAATTTTGACTGCCGTCGAGGGGGGGGCGTAAAATTTTTTTACGTGTGTCCGTGCAAAAACCCACCACCCCCCCTGTTGATAAATAATGACCACTACCTTAAAACTTTCTTTGGTCACATAAATGTTTTATCCTATTTTCAGGATAATATATTCTTATTGCATTTCCATTAAATAAAAAATATTCTGACATGATTATTGAATGAAATCTGTTGAATTATAGAGGAGAGCAGCAGGTTTATATGATGCATCTGATCGATGTCACGATTGCCAAAATGCATCAGGTACTAGGCCTATATTCGTTATGCATTGAGGGTGTTGCAAAATGTGCTATATTTAGAAAAGTAAAAGGTACAATATACTGATACCTCACAGGGGCCTTCTGCATATTGATATTTGTTGAAGATGACAGTAAGGCATTCTAGAAAATAAGCTTTACAAAGGGCATACGGATGCACCGTTACAGCCTGTGATATATTTTAGCAATCGTGACGTCATCAGATGCACCAGATAAACCTACTTCTCTCTTCTACAGGGACACATATTTCAATGATCATGCCAAAATCATTTTATTTGATGGGAAGCCCATCAAAATATGTCATCATGAAAATACACTGCAAAAATGGTGATTAGATTTTAAACATGTTTAGGTCTAAACACGTTTAAAACCTAAACATATAGGTCAGTTAGGTATATCATCGACTACACATTTAGGAAATAAACACTTTATTCTAACTACATAAACATTTACGCTAAACATGTTTAGATGTTTAGAGTTGAAACAGTTGAATAATAGACCTGTGTTTAGATTTAAACATCAATATGTTTAGATAGTTGGATGTTGAATCCACACCAGGTAGCAGCACTACTTTTGAATGGACTATCTGCACACAGTTATAATCAATTGTTGTGACAAATGTCCCCAAATCCCATGTTTATCATGGTTTCATTTCATAGAATGTCATGTGAATAGAAAGGGCAATAGAAAATTGACTAGATTCACCTTATGCCACCATCATTTGCATAAAATAATCAATAAGCTCCATGACGGACACCTATTTGATGTTATTCTGGAATGGATAAGGCAATTTCCTTCCTGCCAAGCTATTGTACTTTCTCAAGTCTCTCATTCTGATGCAGTGTGTAATACATGTACATGTATATATAGCTGTGGCTGACATCTTTGGAGACTTTGACAAGTAAATACCTGCTGATGTACCCCCAGTAAATGAGAAAACAAACAAAATATATCTCTTCTTTTTTAATGCATACATGTCTGCAAACCATAACTCTCCATCAAATCATTTAAACATCTAAACACAAAAATTCATAAACACCTAAACACAAAAATTCATAGATATCTAAACACAAAGTTTTAACCTAAACACCTACATTTCTAAACACTTGAGCTAAGCACATTGTTTGGCTAAACATGTTTAGGAAATTAATGTGATTACAAAAACGTTGCACAGATATGTTTAGAATTGTGTTTAGGATCTAAACACCATTTTTGCAGTGTAGGATAGAGTTTTTCTTTACCACTACTCACTAGTCCACTCGTTTTAGCCGTAATACATGTCACAAATTGCAACAATAGTACTAACCAAACATCACTATGACTAATGCATTTAACATATCAACAAAGCTATATTGTCATCAACATCACCTCTCATGGTAATTCATATTAGAACATCATTATGCAGAAAAACTTTGTTCCATCAAAATGAAAGAACAGTATTTTCTTTTTGCGTATTTTGGAGTTGACTTTGTCCCCCATCAATACAACTTGCTGGCGTAGACAATCCACATCATATTTGTGATGTTGGTAAGAAGCCTTTAATGTTGCAAAGTTTTCTTTTGTTTGCTTTTTAGCATCTCTCCTTACTTTATGAATGTTAAGGTGATTTGGGCCGATCTCTTCTTACTTTATGTGACAACAACTGCGTACAGGATAATTTTACTTTACCACTGTGACCATGAGTCGTCCACCTGGACCTTTTTGAAGCCTCATACTGTTTCTAGGATATCTGCCAGAGTATGCTAACTTGTAGGGGGCACCAGAAAATGGTCATGAAAATCATCCTGAAGTATTAGTCTTTCAAGCAAATAAGGTTGCAGCCCTCATACTTATGTCTGTCGGGCTCTATAGGCCTTCATTTCCGAAGTGATGCATATTTCTCTTCATTAGTACCATGAGTCAGCCACCAGTACCTTGAGTCGGCCACATCATATGATGAGTGTCTGTCGTGTACTTGATGCAAAGAAAGGGTAGATTTCCACTTTCCTGGTGGTTGACTGAGTGTAAATGAAATGCTTATAGTGTATTTAGTTAAGGTTAAGTCCTTTCTTTGACTACTAGGACATTATTGCAAATAAATCCTCATTTACCAGTTGCACTTCAATATAAGTGGCTTGCATAAGAAGCTTAACACGTGGAATATAATTATTCAGCATCTACCACGGAAGGAACTTTGGGAGACATGGTTACATTAGCCTGGGGTGAAGAATGTGTGTTGTATTGTATGTTGAACGTAATAGGAGCATTGACAACACTGCAGTTCTGAAGCATACCAGCGGTTTGATTACCAAACCCCGCCAACCCCGGGTGTACATTTGAGCCTTGCCCGGCTTCCCTCGCTGGGAACCCTGGCAGGCCTGCCAGGATTACGGGCTGTGAGGCGGTTAGCAAAACCATACTTCCATGGCTACTGATTGAACTTAATGATGGACCCTCAGCTGGATTGAACCCTAAAGCCGCCTGTGCAAAATGTTTAGGTTGGCTAGGACCTGGAATGTTACCACTGGAGGAGGAGGCATTCTTTATCTCACAGGTAGGCCTCTTTGAACCCACCCTGGTCAGAATGTGGGACATGGTGTGTTGCTGGGGTTTCGATGCAGTGGAATAATTATTTAATTAAGTTGTTCAGGTTCTTACGGCCAGATAGTTGAGCTACCAAATTTGGGGGAACATTGTTTTCCAGAAGGGTTTGACATGTAGTTTTACAAAGGGAATGGTTGGTGTGTTTTCCTTGAATCCCAGCAGCTTGGCACATGTTTTTCACAATCTGAAGTAGGGTGTTGATTCCCATAGGTGCACTTACATAACCATCAGAATCTGACATGGTACTATCTTTTTTTACAGTGAGGTAGAATGGCGCATCAGAAAACATCATGTTGTGAGGCCTCTTTGAGGCAAACAATTTATAACATTTAACTGGACATCTGTCATCATGAGTTTCATAAATTTTGGGTGCAAATGCCCGAACATGGCCACCATCTCCCCCCTTACGGGTCTTAGTAGCTCTCTCATTGAACTCTAGATAGGCCAGCTCCTCCTTTCCCTCTATGAGATCTACGTCCCCCCACTTCATACTACGTGATTCGTCACAACCCCTCAGTCCATAGCCAATTGTCTGAAACCAATACAAGGTTCTCTGTAGGGTACATGGATTTTGAAATCCAAGCGCTCCTTTTTCCCATAATTTCTCCACCTCTTCTTCATCAAAAGCTTTAGCACGGTTGGGTCTATTTCCCATGCCTTCTGCCTTCAGATTGTTCCTCTTGGAGGCCAATACATCCCAACTGATCTCAAAAGATTCATGAAACATGGGGTCCATCTCATAGTCTTTGGCTCGCAGATGTCTGTAAAAAAATTAGAAAAAATAATAATAATTTATTAAATGCAGTATACATCAAAATATCAACACTTGGAATTTTTTCTGAGCTCAAACTTTTTTTTTATATCTGTGGCCAGGTGAGGGAAAACATGCCTCCTGGGGGGAAATGGCTTTTTAAGGTTTACATCATGGGCTTTAAAATGAGATATCTTGAGCTAAAATATCCCCAGTAGTTTTGCTGTAATTGCTTGTCAAACATAGGTTGGTGTGTACAACTGAAAATGGGAAATAAGCTCTAAATGCATTATATCCTAACATAAACAATAATAATGCAAAATATACAGTTTGTGAAAAAATAACCAAAGGAATGTGATGTTTTTGTCATAAAATTGGTTCTAGAGGGAATTTTTTAGCTCTGTTTTCGGTTCTGGGTTCCTGAGGGATTTTCAAAAAAGAATTGGGGCAAAAATTCCTAATTGGAATAGGGGAGTGGTTTCCATGGTAACCAGAAATAGCCTTACCTACCAATTTCCTATGTTTCCATGGCAACCAACGTTCCAAAAATAGAACATTTTCAGTGGAGATGGAATGATTTTAAGCATACCACTGGATTCCTTATAAAAAATTGGTCTAAAGCTATTTTTAGCATATTTGTCAGTGTTTTACCCATATACTACCCCCTGGTGGCCAAAACCAGAACTAAAAATCCCCCCCTGAGGCACGTTCTCCCCCGTTGGGCCACATCTATTAAATGCACCAAAATCACTTCATATGTGTAAAAATTATATAAAAATATATATAAAAAATTTCTATATATGAAACCAGTTTCTAATGGCCTCATAACATCGTGTAGAATCTCTCACACACTAAAGAAAATCATTAAAATAAAAATGGTAAATATTGCATTGGATCATGTTGTAAATTCTCCTAAAGTAATCGACAAATCTCGAGGCATACATACCTAACAATGGCTCTGTGGATCGATGTTAATGTATCTGGTTGATGGGGCTCGCCGTTGTCCTTCTTTTTATTCAATAAGTAGTTAGCAAGAAGACCATCAAGTTCCGTTGGTTCAATGGCTTCTATAGCCCTCTCTTCAAAACAATTCTCCTGTAGCCACTTCTGGAACGTTTTCACAACCTAAAAATAACCAGAAAATGTATTAAAATTATGTCTGACTTTGATGTAAATACGATAACAACTTTATAATAATAATTTCTGATCAAACCTACATATTCTCCATACCCAAAAGAAATTGACCCATTCTACATTTTTGGAGCCCTCAATGTAGTCTTTTAGCTCAGATCGCCCTTTAAACTCGAACTCAGGGGTTTTTAACTCAGTTCTCCAGTTATTTTTCTCAATTTCTGAAGAATTTACATCGTTCACCACTCCCATGGCGACTTCTTGGATTTCGATCACTTCTTCCTCGATCACTTCTGCCTCGCGATCGGTCTTTTCACTGTAGTTGTGCTAAAAAAATTGAGACAAGGAAAAGTTCCCAAAGACCTCTGCATCATCCACCTCTAAATCTGTTATCTGTTATCTCGAGGGTTACCTTTTTTTCTTCTTTCATTTTCACCTTTTTTGTCTGCTTCTGCTGCTCTCGACGCAATTTTAGAAGCAGTAGACGATGGTTGGGACTACTTTCTCCCTCGAGTCACATGACCCTTGAGTGCGGAATTCCCACAGGTTATTTAACGCAGGGGTGCAATACGATGGCTTAGTGTGTTTCCTATGCAGTCTCAATATTCACCTTGACATAAGGCGTAAGTAGTACTTATCTATAGTGTCGTCGATATTAGCCATGGCATAATGTGACAGAAACCATGATAAGGATAGGATGGATCAGCACAGATGAGCAGGTACTATACTACATGAGACAACACCACAATGAGTTTGAAGCTCAAGCCAACATCCAAACATATAAACCTGATCACAGGTACCACCTTGATCACTTGGTACCACCTGGGTTACCTCTCCTCAACAGTAGACATGTGTGAATATAACTACACCTGTGGGTTGTAAACCTTTCAGATAATGTAATGTGTACTATAATGTGTAAGCTGCAGGTTAGCAAAACACTTATTGAATTGAAGTGTTTATTATCTTAAGACTAGAACAGGTTTTCAGATTTCTTCCCTATGCATCCTTTACAATCACTTCGTTCTCAAGCCAATGTATAATTATGTACATACACATGTAGATACTTGCGGTTGGTCAATGTGCCCACAACAAATTAAGGGCAAGAGATGAACTAAAAATTAAAAACTTGGAAGTCACTAAGTCTTCTGCCCCAGGGCATGTGTTTTAGTAGTACAGTGCACAGCAGTGTATTAATTAAAAAGGCAATGTGTCCAATTCCTGTTTTGTTTTCTATTTATATTGAATCCCTAGCAAAAGTGGTGGAAAGTGACAACACAAGTACTCTTTATTGTGCGATGCATGCTGTCATACAAAGTATAACAGCCTGGTGTCTAAATAACTCTTTGGCAGTATTATTGATGAGTTGCTCACTCATGGCTTTTTATTAGTACAGATAATGAACGACATGTGGACAACGCATTTTATATACTGTTTCTAGAAGCCTTAACCAGTTTACTCTTCTTTTACCAAGGTGTTTTAGTCTGAATTTCGGCCTCTAGGGGCTGTTATAATATTTCAAATACTGTTTGAATCATGTTGATATTCATATAGGAAGTTAACACCTTTTTCCTCAAGAAAACTGTCTATGGTAGGTTTTCATTAAAAAGAATTTAGATTATTCTGCATTGAATTTTTTATTTGCCGTAAATACTCATTAGAATCAGCCCAAACCTTTCTTGATTCTGTCCCATGTTTTGAAGCCCACCATAATATTATCTCAATGCAGAGTAGAGACCAGTGGTTTGAGATACAGAGAGACCACATACTATAAGCTGAGGCTCCACTACGCGATTTTTGCACGCAATCGCAGCTATTCTCACAAAAAGGGCTACAAACACAAACTAAAAGTCGTATTTGTTGTCATTGAAAGGTAGAAATTGTATGACAAGGGAGCTATTTGTTTATATGGGGATGTGATTGTGTGTGGTCTCAGGCAGGCATGTGTTGTTAAAAAGATGTTTTTGTTTTCTAAATCAAGCTGATATCTGTTATGTAAATATTGAAGACTTTCACACTGGGGAGTCTCTGCAATTCAATATCAAACAGGTTTGATTTTTACAGGGCAGGACCCTGCAATCTGAGGTTGTTGTTTATATCATACTGTGTTATTATTTATACAGCAGAAGAGGATCACCAACCTCAACTTGATCAGTGTGATTTCTCGGTCTAAGATTTGGAGTAAATGTAAACAGAACTATAGGTAAATACACCCCTAAAATCTCATGTTTACAATTTTAGATCTCATGTTTACAAGTTAGCACTGTCAATAGCCTATACCTTAGACACTATCTGGGTAACAGTTTGTGAGAATGTTGCAAAAAATCGCGTAGTGGAGCCTCCACTATTGGGCAATCTCCAAGAAATCGTAAGATTTCACTGATTTATGAAGGAGGGAGAGGGTACCAAAAATCAGCGACTTACTCACAGAAATGCGCGTTTGGTAAGATTTGACCATAGGAGTGCACATTTTAGACCTATTGCATGCTGGAATCTATCAAAACCCAATTGTGACCCATCCTAACAAAGTGGTACTGAAGTCGCACATTTAGAAGCCAAGATAAGGTCCTTTCAAGTGGTATAGTGTCAAAAATATCAGATTTTTTAAAATTGATATTTTAGCATTTTTCCAACATATGGGTAGATATCTTTCAGAATCCTTGCTTACTAAACTGAATTTAAGCCACAAATGTCAAAAAGACATAGCTCTAGTGTTCATGGTTATTTAGAAATATATATAAATTATATAGGATTCATAAATTATTATATGATTGATATTTCAATTATCTCAGTTTAATGAATTTTTAATCGGTCTGACTAAAATTACCAGCAGAAGATCTGCAGGAGACCACCTGGTTCAAATATGCAAGTGTTATATACCAAATAAAAGCTCTTGATGAGCTGTAAATGAATATGCCAATAACTAAACATTTTGTATGTGCGACTTCCGAACCCTTTTGTAAGGATGGGTCACAATTGTACACTAATTGACGACTTACACAAATTCAAAGATAGCAATATAGTTTCTACACCTCACTTATTTCACCAATATTGTTGATTTGATGATGATAATGCGTATATTGATCTTTAATTAAAAAGCAAACAAAAGAAAACTTTGCAACATTAAAGGCTTGTTACCAAGATCACAAATATGATGCGGATTGACTATCAACTGTTGTGTTGATTCCTCCAGGCCAAGGGTACTATGGCAGTCACATGTGCACATGTCCAGGTTAGAACAACCAGCTATGGGGGCCATAAGAAAATTAACAACAATGTTTCGTGTATATGGGGGATACCACGGTACCAGCTAATGCACTCACTCCCGCATGTGACTGCCACATACAGGCTACTTGGGTATCAGAGCATGAAAATTTCATGTATCCACCCATGTTAACATACACTGGCCTAGGGATTATGCATGTATGATATTGGAATTATCAAAGACAAGCTTATAATCGGAATAAGAACAAATAGGGCGAGGGTTTCACTTGGAGGTTAATTCAAAAGATCCTGGGATTTCTACCCTTGCGATCTTAGTGTAGGCACATATATAAGACCTGGCCAGTTTACCCTATCTAATGCAGTGGTTGCAGGCCGGTCAGGAATAGCAAGTCCTAAGATCACTTCACTATTCCTTTTCCAGCACTAAGATCACTGTGAGACTGGAGTTGTTCCCATGAATGTATGATTTATGCTTGCCTATTAGAAGCATTGTGCCAACCCCCCCCCTGGACAAAGAGAGAGAAGGGAAGAATTACCTCACTCCCTACCTCCCTACCCACTCCTCATACCTCTTCTCACGTGTACAAGCCTCCAGGGACTACCCCTACCTCTGTACCCACTCCTCCTACCTCTTCTCGCATGTACAAGCCTCCAGGGACCACCCCTACCTTACTACCAACTCCTCCTGCCTCTTTTACACTTTTACTCCTATCTGTATTGAGTGTATCATTTCTATCTTGCAGTTTTACCATGGAAAATGAATATGGCGGTATCCAGCTACAGTAATAAAGATTAAAATGATGAAAAGAACAACCCTATGGCCCAAAGCTAGTGCCTCCCTAAGCTAAACACCATGTATCTAAATGCCTCCTGAAGCTAAACACTATGTATCTAAACACCTCCTAAAGCTACAAACTATGTATCTAAACACCTCCTAAAGCTATACACTACCAATCTAAACATTTACTTATGCTGCACACCTTAAAGCTAACACCTATCAAAACTAAACACTTGTTAAATCAAACACCTGATAGCTAAACATGTTTAAAGTTAAATGCTATTCCTGAGAGGCCTGCAACCACTGCATTAGATAGGGTAGACTGGCCAGGTCTTATGATATGTGCCTACACTAAGATCGCTGGGGTTGCCATCCCAGGATGTTTTGAATTAAGCTCCTGGAGGTTAATTTAAAACATCCTGGGATCACAACCTCAGCGATCTTAGGAATTATTCTACCTTATTCTATTAAGTGATCTTAAGATTAGACTGCGTTCACATTTCCTAGCCAGCACTAAGATTGCATCGATCTTAGCCTCAGCCCTCCTACACTATTCCAAGAAGTACTGACTGGGCACAGGGGTAAGAGTCCCAAAATAAAGGAATAGCTGTGGAGCCACTCTTCTTCACAACAGTGTTTGTACCACCGTTCCCCATCCCCATATGGGCTAACAAAAGAGTACAGTATTCAAGAGTTGTTCCCATGAATGTATGATTTATGCTTGCCTATTAGAAGCATTGTGCCCTCCCCCCAGGACAAAGAGAGAGAAGGGAAGAATTACCTTACAGTGCACTTAACGCATGAGTAGCCCTACACTGCAAAAACGTGTGTATTTATACATACCACACTATCTACATGGTGTGTGATTCCAACACATCTATGATATTCAAACACTTACAGCTAAACACCATCAGATTCTAAACACTTATCCTGAAAACTACACACCTACTTCTCACACACTTAAACACTTACACACCATAGTGTTTAGGTGTTTGAGTTTAAACACATCCAGTCTCTATGTGTTTAGTCTTAAACATGTATTTGAAAGATAAACATCAGGTGTTTAGCCATCTAATAAGAATCATAAGCAGATAAGATAAGTATAATACATATGAAATGAATAAAAGGATAGTATCCTCGTTTTTATAGTTGTATATCACTCAGTTTCCTGACGACTCAGTAGTTTTGTATGTATCTAAACACCTCCTAAAGCTAAACACTACCAATCTAAACATTTACTCATGCTGCACATCTTAAAGCTAAACACCTATCAAAACTAAACACTTGTAAAATCAAACACCTGATAGCTAAACATGTTTAAAGTTAAACGTGTTTAGCCAAAAAATGTGTTTAGAAAAGTGGGACAAAAATGTGTTTAGCTATGTGTTTAGATCCTAATCACTGGTGTTTGGTTGCTAAACACCAAATTAACAGTGTAAGAGCCTTCAAGGACACTCAGCAAACGTCCTCCCTCCCATCTATATGTATGCAGCAGGCTTTTCACTCTTTCGATCAGGAGTGTTCCTTATAAGTGCTCTTGTACTCAGGTGAAACCACTATGCAATTCTTTCACTAAGATCGCAGTGATCTTAGTGCTGGAAAAGGAATAGTGAAGTGATCCCAGGACTTCCTATTCCTGAGAGGCCTGCAACCACTGCATTAGATAGGGTAGACTGGCCAGGTCTTATGATATGTGCCTACACTAAGATCGCTGGGGTTGCTATCCCAGGATGTTTTGAATTAAGCTCCAGAGAGGGTTGGATCAGTGGAGATGAACAGGAAGCCTATTCTTGAAGTTTGGCAATATTCTTCATATTTATGTGAAGTGATTCAGGCATGCTTCCTTTTAAGAATAATGAGAAATTCTAAAAGAATACTTGCCAGACTTGAATTATGGCAAACACATTTTGTTTGGCAAATCTTCTACAGCATAATAGACACATAGTTTCTAGAATCCATAAGAGTACCTTATGCCCTTTCAACTTAAAAATCTGTCATTTCGACTTGAAACACAGTACATTGTACTTCGGCTTGTGAACTCTTCTCTTCATGTAAAATTATCTTGCACTAAACTCTTGGACTCACCTATAACTGTTCAGACCCTAGAATACTATCTATTGTAGTGATTTAATCACCGGCGTGGAATCCCGCTGCTGTAGGTAGTCATCATAATGGAAGTACTTTTAGTTGGAGGAAGCTTCAACATCATGCTGTATTCAGAAAAGAAAACTGATAGAAACGTGGGTGGTCTAACTCGTTTTCACACATGTTGGTCAACAAAAGATTTACAGCAGAATGCATGAAAACAATTTTTGATGTGTAAAAACGTTCACATTTCATCTAAAGGAGTTTGTGAAAAAATCATTTGGTAATACACATAGGTGCACGTTTTAGATTTTGGTTCTCGTTTTTCTTTTGACAAGACACTACAGGGCTCAAAATGGGTCCCTCAAAATGTGGTTGGATAGACATTGGCTTGATGTCAAGATGATATGTTGGCGCAACATTGGCTCAATATTATTTATGCCGACGCCTTATATGTGAAGAATAATGGTAGATATACACTGAATAAACGGTGTTTAGATCCTAAAAGCAATTGTAAACATATTCTTGTCACGTTTGTCAATCCAGATAACCCTAAAGTGGCAACTTTAGTCATACAGTGCTGAAAATTGATAACTTAGGGGTGGGCAGCTGTTGCAAAATATGTGCAACAGAGAGCTTGGGAAATGCGACAGTGACATTGAGGATGATAATTTATGGGCTTTCCACACCAGCTATAGTGGCCAATATGCCCAACATCCCCTAAAATATATAGAACACCAACCAAAACAATTCAAATGTAGACTTTCTATATACTTCCTCATGGTATGCCCTATATTCATTTGTACAAAATCTAATCGTCATTCTAAAGAGAAAGGTCTTGTGGAAATATGCTGAAAAACACGTCAATACAATTAAGGATGGAATTCCTACTTTTCCATGGGGCAGAGTATCGGACATCCTTTTAAAACACAAATTCCAAAAACTTTAAAGGCATAATTTGAAGATTTTCTTGCAGCAGTCTGCCACTTAATCCCTGGAACACACAATACTTTGAGGTAGAAACTAACAGATTTGTTTGAGTAGATTTCAGATATTTGGCTCTAAATGTGACATGATCTGTGAAAATGGGGCTTAGTGCAGGTCATAAGACCCCTTCTCCCAGTACATGTCACAAATTAGTTTGAACATGCCAATCTTGATTTGCCTGATCCTTTTGACTATTTCTTCTTGGATTAATTTGCCCCAAAATTGCTGCAAACTGATTCATTTCTAGGGTAAGATTTGAAAATTTTCTGACAACAATTCTCCAACCTGTTTCTCTAAAACACTGATGCTTTAAAATAAAATCTGGTGTTTATTCCCCTAAAACATAACCTATCTAGAGGTATAACCTGATGCTATGCCTCCTCTCAATCCCCTACAACAGCCAAATTTAGAACAGAATCTGAAAGTTTTCCTGGAGCAATTTGGCCCTAAAGCTCTCATAAAACACCTATTTCAAAGGTTAAATTTGGAAATTTCCTTGCAACAATTTGCCACCTGAATCCCCAATACCACACTATAAATGTTTTGAGGCTGAATCTGAAAATTTCAAATTTCCTCAAAATTATTTTCCCCTAAATCCTCTAGAAGACCCCCTTTACAGATAAACATAAATACTGCGGATTATGCCCCCCCCAACCAGCAAAATACACCAATTTTGACAAGTAGAAGCTGAGAATTTTCTCAGAGCGATTGAAAACCCATTGCTTCAACGATTCGTATGTTTGCTCCAGCACTGATAAGTAGACTACTATATGTGAGCCAGCAAGCAGAAAGGACAGTTACTGCGGGATTTAGTACCAGATTTAGCCACCATGGGGCACCACTATGGACTAGAATAGGAAAAATATGACTAAAACTGTTATAGGGTACTTTTTTATGGAGAATTCATAAAACGTTCTATTTTGGGTGGAAAGGTTCCGAATTTGGCATGTAAAAAGAATGTTTTTGGGCCAAAATAGGCATTTTTGTTGATTTCTGTTGCCATGGAAACATGATTTTCATTCTAAATAGGAAAATCAATGATCCCATTTGAAGGAGCATCCCACAATGTTTACTATGGTGAAAACAGAATGAAAATACCATTTCTAGATCAAAAGTTATGGGCAAAAGAATACAAATTTATACGAATTTAGCTAATTAGCATAATTTATGCTAATTAGCTATATATCTCATGACCAATTAGACATAGAGCTGTCTAGATATATGGGGGTTTGCTTACCGTCCTACATGTAGGGCAGTAGGACTTAGTCCTTTGTAGGACAGTAGTCCTTTGAAATTTATGTTCTTTTGGTTGCCATGGAAACTGCAATTCCTGTGGGAGAGTGCCAGAAACCGAAAAAAAGGTTATTTATATATATATGGCCATTTGTGCCATACAAGATATTTCAAAGATTTACCTACAGCAGATCCAGAGATAAGCACCATCCTACATATAGGACAGTAGGACTTTGGGCGTCTGTCCCCTCTGTGAAGGTCAAAATCTATACCAGAAACTTATTTCCTGAGTAGTATGTGTTTTGGGACATGTGTAAAATATCATAGAAGTACCTAAGAAAACCTATATGGAGCATTTTTGGATGCCTTGGGCCTAGAACTATAGGATGCAACATTTCACTTCCATATCTGTTGATTTTACGCGTGGATATAGACCTCTTCTCATAATGTCACTTAGGCGTCCTACATGTAGGACAGTAGGGCTATCTAGGTTAAGTTCCTAAACATGTTTAGCTAAACAATGTGCTCAGCTGAAGTGTTTAAAAACCTAGGTGTTTTGGTTTAAAATTTTGTCAAATTTTATGTTTAGTTGTTTATGACATTTTATGTTTAGATGTCTAAATGATTTGATAGAAAATCAGGGTTTGCAGATGTATGCATTAAGAAAGTAAAGAGCTATCTTTTGTTTGTTTTCTCATTTGCATTGTGGGTATTTACAATTACAAAGTCTCCAAAGATGTCAGCCACATGTATATTCGAGTATACATATACATAATACATGCTGCATTAGAATGAGAGACTTGAGAAAGTGCAACAGCTTGGTATGAAGGATATTGCTTTATCCTTTACAAAATGACATGAAATAGGTGTCAGTCATGGAACTTATTGATTATTTTATACTAATGATGGTAATGTAACGTGAATAGTCAAATGTGATAGGAGAGGGGAACCGGGGAAGCAAGCGGGGACAGTTCCTGCTGGCGCCAGGAGGGGGCGCGCGAGGGAGCTTGTGACGTCAGGGGATGACGTCACGGACCCAGGAGGAGGATATATAAGCCGGGGAGGAGGGGCACCCGGGGTCTTAGCCCGCTGCTAGGACCAGGAGGAGGAGCTGGGAGCACCTGGAAGGAGGCCATAAGCTTGAGGACTATTGGATACGGGGTATCCGGGAACAGGATAGAACAATTAGCAGAAGTCGGGGCGGTTGACGAGCTTTGGAACCGGGGGCGGACTGGCTTCTCGAGGTGTTCTTAGATATCCAGGTATAAATGACATTAAGTCAATATTAGTATATATATTCAATCTTTATTACGCCCAGATCTCATGGTAGACGTGTCGGGGCTTATGTCGCCACCTCAATAAACAGCCTGGTGGTTTCTGATACTCGAATTACCTGTGTTTGTCTTTCTGTTACATTGGTGACAGCGGAGGCAGTTCTGGGGGAGGGGTTTGTTTATATTCCCCGGGCGAGCGTCGTAACGACGAACACGAGACCCACGCAAACAGGATGACAGGGCGACGACCAATCTTCTGTCGAGGAAATGGTGGGAGGGGATCAGACGTCCGGGAAATAGTCTCCCCACACCCCGGATGTCTTACAACGGTGGATGGGACAGCAGTAAAGGTAGAAGGACAGGTGATTGCCGAATTATCATGTAGGGGCGAGATCATGTTGGTCTGGTTCCTGGTGGCGGATATTGCCAATGAGGGCATTCTAGGGGCAGATTTTTTGAGACAGGAGAAGGCTGTGGTGGACATGGCCGGGGAAAGGGTAGTGTGGTCCAAAGAGGAGGAGGCCAGATGCCGCATCTCAAGCGGAAGGACAGAGACTGGAGGGAGGGAAAGAGACCCTGGTAGAGGGGATACTCTCCCCGGAGTGGAAGGGAGGGACGACAGGGCTAGTGGAAGGACTACAAGGGGTGGAAGAAGAGAGGTTTCCGGGTGGGTTGCACCCTAGTTAGCCCATCCGGGGAACAAGTGCCAGTCTTGGTCTATAACCCGGGTGAAGAGCCCATTACGTTATACAGGGGAATGCACCTGGCCACACTGGAGGAGGTGCACATGCTGGAGAAGGGAGGGGAGGTAGTTCGGCTGTTGACGGAGGAGGGAGAGGAGGGGAGCACGGTGGTGGAGGATCTCCTAAATGGGATGGAGATGGGGGACCGCCAAGCATGGAGAGACATGCTGGAAAGGAATAGGGATGCTTTCCAGATGGGGGAAGGAAATATGGGACGGACGAAGATAGTACAGCACCGGATAGACACTGGGGGGGCGGGCCCAGTAAAGCTTGCCCAATGGCAGCTGGCGCCACACAGGCGAGACATAGTTGACCAAGAAGTGGATAGCATGTTGGAGAAGGGCGTCATAGAAACGTCGCAGGGGCCATGGGCCTCGCCTCTGATGCTGGTGAAAAAGAAGGATGGAAGGGTACGGTTTTGTGTGGACTACCGTAGTACAGTGAAGGACGCGTACCCTCTTCCCCGGATAGATGATTCCCTCGACTCCATGTCCGGGGCCAGGTGGTTTTCCATGCTAGACTTGGCCACGGGTTTTTGGCAGGTGGAAGTGCACCCGGATGATAGGGATAAGATGACATTTGTGATGCACCGTGGCATGTTCAGGTTCAATGTCATGCCTTTCGGCCTTCGCAATGCTCCAGGGACATTTGAGAGACTGATGGAAATAGTGCTTCGGGGATTGCAGTGGCGAACTTGCCTCGTGTACTTGGATGACATTATTGTGTTTGCCTCCTGCAGAGGAGCACTTGGAAAGGTTGGAGACAGTACTATTGCGCCTAAGGGAGGCGGGTTAAAGGTCAAACCTAGTAAATGCCAACTTATGAGGTCGAAAGTAGCGTTCTTAGGGCATGTGGTAGATGAGCATGAGGTTGCTACCGATCCGGAGAAGGTCAAGGCAGTGTTAGAGGGGCCAGTGCCGCAGTCAGTAACAGAGGTACGCAGTTTTCTGGGCCTGTGTGGGTATTACAGGAGCTTGATTCCGGGGTTTGCATCACTGGCGAAGCGACTGTCTGAGTTGACTGAGAAGAAACGGAGGTTTCATTGGGACCGGGGCTGTGCTGAAGCCTTCCATATTCTCCAACAGAAGCTCATTAGTGCCCCAGTATTGGCCTACCCGGAGAGAGAAGGGAGACTGGTGGTGGACACGGATGCCAGTGACATGGGAGTCGGGGCTGTATTGTCCCAAGTCCAAGACGGGGAGGACAAGGTGCTGGCTTACGCCAGCCGTACCCTGAATCGCCCCGAACAGAATTATTGTGTGACCTGGAGGGAGCTACTGGCGGTGATGTTCTCACTAAAGAAGTTTAGGCACTACCTGGTAGGGTCTTTCCAGACGGCCCTGCCGGCAGTGCGGGGAAACTCCGGGGACGGAAGAGGAAAGGGAGGCTCCCGGGGAGGATAGGTGCCGAGTTGTGACCCGGAGTCAGGCTCAGGGGAGAAGCGAGGACAGGCCCTCCGACCCGGGGGGGGACCGAAGTATGGAGAGGGCTCAGAGGGACGATGTCTTACTCAAAAGGGTGCGGGAATGGGTGAGGAGCGGGGAGGTGCCTTCTCCGGATAATCTAGCCGGGGAACCTTATGAGGTGAGAGCCCTAGCAGCCCAGGTCAGTAGGCTGGAAGAGAGGGGGGGGGGCTTTTGGGCAGGATCTGGTGGGAGCCCGGGGCGAGGTCCTATTTTCAACTACTGGTGCCGGAAGAGCTGAAGGAAGGGGTATTGCAGGAAGTACACGGGGCGCCTTCAGCAGACCTATTACTGGCCGGACTATCGACAGGATGTGACCAGGTGGGTTGATAGCTGTCAGAATTGCTTGAGAAGGAAATCCCCGACACACCCTCACCAAGCCATGATGAGGCATAAGCAGATTGGCTGGCCCCTGGAACGGGTAGCCATGGACCTCATGGGCCCTTTACCCCTGACGGCAAGGGGAAACCGACATATTCTAGTAATCATGGATTACTTCACGAAATGGGCAGAGGCCATGGCCCTCCCGGACCAGACGGTGGACACGGTGGCGAGAGCTTACGTCACTGACTTTGTCTGCAGGTTGGGCCCACCGGCACTAGTCCACTCGGATCAGGGGAGAAATTTTCAGTCAGAGTTATTTCAGCGGGTGCAGGTACTCCTGGGGTCGGTACAGACGAGGACATTCCCCCACAACCCTAAGTCGGATGGGCTAGTAGAGAGGTACAATAGGACCCTGGAGGCCATGTTAGCCATGTCTGTAGATAAGAATCACCGGGATTGGGATGTTCAGCTGCCATTTGTCATGTCCGCGTACCGATCCTCAGTACAGGCGTCAACCAATCAGACGCAGAATTTCTTGATGCTGGGCAGGGAGACACAGGCCCCTCTGGCCCTCTTGTACCCGTCCGGGGAGGAGAGGGGGTGGAACGATGAGACGGGGTTCGCAGCAGAGATGCAACAAAGAATGGCGATGGCCCATCAGTAGGCCCGGGAATATACAGGACGCAGCGTTCGGCGACAAGAAAGAAATTATGCAGGGAGGACACGGGGAAAACCTCTGGAAGCAGGGGATGTAGTGTACTACTTAGTAGAGAAGAGGGAGGTGGGGAAGTCCTCCAAGCTGATGGAACCCTGGTCGGGGCCCTGGGTGGTCTCCAGAGTATTAGGAGGCCTGGTAGTAGAGATCAAGGCAGGAAGGAAAAGGAAGATTGTGCACTCAGATCTACCAGTGGAGTATCCACGGACGAAGAGGAGATCTGGAAAAGAAAGGGAAAGTGAATTAGTGGACGAGTTAGTGTGTGGAGAGAGATTTTGGTTTTTGTTACGTCCCACCTACGAAGGGGCGGAGGTACTACATAGGATCCCCGGGCGGGAAGAACCACTGGCTGTTGGCCTGTGGTTCCCAAGGAAAGACGGGGAAAATTTGAGGGACATGAGCCATAGGGTGAGAGATTCAAGGGGAAAAACAGGCGGTTCGAGGAACAACGGAGGATGAATAGCTTAATGATGGCAGAGAAGGACTTGGTCAGGAGGCAGCATGAGGCAGCGTGGGTAGCCAGACGGTCCGGGGCACCAGGGCGACCCGGGGATCTGGGTCAGCCTCGTTGTTCAGAACGTGACCTAGTTCCCCGGAGCCCAGAGTGAGGCCAGGCGCACCGGCGCAATCTATTTGAGGTGACCGACATGATGGGAGGTTCCAAGAAGTTCCCGTGCACTGTACTGGGCACTATTTGTGCCCGCAAATACGCTCTCGAGCGTCATATGAAGCTCCATAAGACCGAAGGAGACGGCTGGGAGTGCCCAGTGTCATCATGCCCACGACAGATCCGGGGAGACCGCCGGGGGGACATCTGGAATCACATCCTCAGCGTACACCCCGAGCACGAGTGGAAGGACTTCGATAGAATCCCCGACTGCACCCACATCAAGTACCGGCAGGAAGGCGGGGAGGGAGGGGACACCCCTCAGAAGCGGGTCAGGGGCAGGGTGGTGGGACCATCGGCGGCCGCAGGGAAGGAGGGAGAGGCCTCCACGTCGGGAACACAGCCTACGCCCCAGGCAGAGACCGCCCCTTCGTCCACCCGGGGCCGTCGACAGTCAGCTTCAAAGAGGAAGGCAGACAAGACATCGTCCTTCTCTTCTTCAGAGTCGGAAGAGGAAGAGGAATGGGAAAAGTCACCTCCAGCCATCTCCCTAGGGGGGATTGGACGAGTCAGAGGAGGACGAGGAACAGTTAAGGTAGTAGACACCATTATATACACATCTACTACAGTGAGGCTTATGGTATTACTTATCCAAAGTCTAGGGGTTTATCCATGATATTGCGATAGGTCTATTCTATACCTTACACTCATCCTATAAGATGGAAACATCTACTTGTAGTTAAATGGTTCATGTATTTCAACTTTTGCCCTACATCTCTTAAGGTAAGAGTGTGGCCTAAGTTCTGCCATGTGGAACATCCATCTCTGACCTGCATGGCTAGCAGAGCGCAGTAGTAATAACTGAGGCATGCCATATGGAAGAAATACATTTGTAGGACATGTAGAATATACTATAGGTAGTAATCTTTTACGATAAGACAACTGATCATCATGGGGATGAGGAGGACAATCAGACAGATAAAACGACACTCCTTTGGGATATGTTCTGTACTGCTTTGGAACATCTTCTTCTTACTCTGGGCTACAGGGACGGTCACAAAGGTGAGATCTATGGAGTAATAAATGTATTCATTAGAACACCAACATATATACCGAGTCTCGTGTAGTTGAATAAATCTATGAAGGGGGAATAGCATTGGTGTCATGTGCTTTCTCTGTTTATAACATCATATTAATGACATTGGTTAGGTCAAATTAAGATTATTGTATTCTATATTTGACACCACGTTATCACATATGGCTTATGGGCCTTGCAGTGGTTGCAGGCCTCTCAGGAATAGCTAGTCCTGGGATCACTTCATTATTCCTTTTCCAGCACTAAGATCTCTGCGATCAAAATTGCATAGTGGTTTCACCTGAGTACAATAGCACTTACAGGGAACACTCCTGATCGAAAGAGTGAACAGCCTGCTGCATACATACATGGTAGGGAAGACGTTTACTGAGAGTCCTTGAGGGCCCTTAGGCCTACTCATGCATTAAGGGCACTCTAAGCTAATTCTTCCTTCTCTCTCTTTGTCCTGGGGGGGCATAATGCTTAGTAATTACAAGGATAATTCGTATAGAACTCCCTTGTAAAAGGAGGTTTTTTTTATGTAAACCTAGGGGAGGAAATTAATATATATATATATATATATATATATATATATATATATATATATATATGTAGGGTAAAGTGACCATGACTCGTCCACCAGGGCCTCTTTACAACCTACTGTAATCTCCCGCGTATAAGACGCGTCCTCTACGCCAAACAAAATGCTGGGGGGTCTTATAGCTTTCTCTCAAGTTGGGTGTGCATCTTATATGAGGGGTAATTTTACTATAGAAATGTACTAATCTTACAAATTTCAGCCTTAAAATGTGCGTCTTATACGCGAAAATGCATGTGCCGCGTTTGGGGTGCGTCTTATACGCACAGAGCGTCTTCTATGTGGGAGTTAACGGTACTAGTTATTCTAGGATCTTTGTAATACAGTAAAATCTCTTTACCACGAATCCTGTTATAACGAAATTTCGGTAATAACAAACAAAATGCTTGATAGCAAATCATCACCATACATTTCTATAATAACATAATCCTTATATAATGAAGTTTTGGCACCAGAATTTGGATATAATGAAGTAATTTTGTCATAAATACACCTTTTCAAATGATATCAAAGTGTACAGAATACACAGGCTATATGCAATGGGGAGATCTGAGCGGTGTGAGTGGCTTTGATGGGGCTTCTTCAGCTGCCTCGCTTCTCACCTGGGTGGGTCGTGGAGAACTGAGAGGTGTGAGGGGGTGTGTTAGGATATCTACAGCCACCCCTCTCCTCACGTGGTCGGCCATAGCGGTCAAAAGTAGGGTTGGAATAACTTTTTAACCTCTATATTCCTTTGTTTGGTTACTACGAATTTTTTTGCTTGTCCCAAGCACTTTGTTGTAACGGAATTTTACTGTAGTAGGAAAACTTGCAGGGGTCATCTAAAAATGGATATAAATATTACCCAGATTTCTTACTCTTTCCATCCAGCAATGTTACAACTTTCATACCCATAGTTATGGAGCACTTTGAGCACCCATTCTTCAATAGATGCCAATTTTGCTTCATCAGTACCATGAGTCGGCCACTGCGGTACCTTGAGTCAGGCACATCATAAAATGACTCAACTAATTTATAGTAAAGAGTGTACTTATGAAGCAATACAAGGAAAATGTTTATTCCCGGCTAACTGATCTTGGTCAGAGTGTTTCTGTAATGGTTTTACTAATTACAATGCTGATTATTACTGTTCCTTGGGTAAACATAAATTATAGCAAACTTGTCCCCATTTATCAGCTGTCTGTTATTTCAAAGTGGCTGTCAATCTATCAGAAGACCTCTTTACTTAATTGGTAGAATATAGTTGATTTTGTTGAAAAATAATGGATAGTGCTAGATTCATTTTCCCAAAGATGGAAAGATAGCAGGTGCTACAGCTCAACATATTCTATCAGTGTAAATAGCTTAGAACCCAATGAAATGGTCACTACTAAGTTCATTTTGGACCAAAAAGCAATAGTGGCCGACTCAAAGTACATGTATAGTGGCCGACTCAAGGTACATGTATTGCTCAAAGACACCTTGGGTCAGTCTTATCATACCATGAGTCAACTTCTACACAGCAGATTGTTGACTTTTGCATTGAACACTATAAAAGGAATAATTTCAAGTTAAATGATGTTTTACAGAGTATGTATGCAATGCTTTATTTCAAATTTAGTTAGGTTTAATTCTGTTACTTGTTCAATATCCCATTATCACTAATCTATCATTTTGTTGCTGGAAAATCATCGGAAACTTATATCTGACTTTAAGAATAATTGACTAACTCTAGTGTCATCCAGAGCTCCTGGAAAGTGCTAGACTTATATTCCAAAGAAATGCTAAGAATGCTCATGGCATATCTTGCTTTATAGCACCAGTGCAAATAGTTTAGAATATACTAATAATATTCATTAACACCTTCATTCTGTGCCCAAACCCAAGCAAAATGGCCGACTCAACGTACCTGGACGACTCATGGTCACTCTACCCTATATATACAGGTTATTATCATCCCTACAACGAAAATATAAGTTTTGAAGTACCATGTCAAATTTTGTTATCCATACCAATAACAGCCAGAGGAAAATCCAGATAAGTACAGATCTTAATCTATTCATGGGTACAACACTTGGTTACTGTACAGGATCAACTGCACCCTGGTCTCTTTTATTAGCCCATATGGGGATGGGGAACGATGGTATAAGCACTCTTGTGAAGAAGAGTGACTCCACAGTTATTCCTTTATTTTGGGACTCTTACCCCTGTGCCCAGTCAGTACTTCTCGGAATAGTGTAGGAGGGCTAAGGCTAAGATCGATGCGATCTTAGTGCTGGCTAGGAAATGTGAATGCAGACTAATCTTAAGATCGCTTAATAGGATAAGGTAGAATAATTCCTAAGATCGCTGAGGTTGCGATCCCAGGATGTTTTGAATTAACCTCCTGATCCAAGGGGGGCACTTATGATTATATATGTGGGAATAGCAGTCTGCTAGTCACAGACCCTCTTTAGACATTATTATGGAACCTAGCACCATATCTGGCACTAGTAAGCACTAACATGACCCTAAACTTGTTATCCTGGAAGCATGTTTGAGACTACAAACACACAACCTATGCTTGAAGAGTGAGCAGTATTCCTTGTTCCTGTTGACTTAGAGAGGAGCATAGTGGGAGTCATATGATTATAGTCTTAAGTACCTTGCGTTGCACCAGCCTGTACACTCTTAGTAATGTATGTCTAATAATAATTATGACAAAACATGGGGAAACCTAGCATTAGATGGATTTAGTGCTATTCACAGCCCCTAGGTGACACAGAAAGAAAGAACAAGAAGTTATATTTACTGTTTTGAGTTTGAGTTTAACAAGTTTATTGGCCATAAAAATCATACATGTATGCTTTTCAGGTATAGCCATCAGCAGAAAAGAAATTAATAATAATACAAGCAAAAATAATAATAAAGTAGTATATCAATCCCAATGAAAACGAGTATGGGTGCATGTGAGAGTCTGTCAACACTTTGCAGTCGAGCAGTACAGGCAAATACAACTTTTGACATCTTAATAAATTTCTTTGTGGAAGATAGAGATAATACAATCATATCTTTTTGAGGAAATCTTCTTTGGTCTCAAGCTTTTGGATTCCTGATTCTAACTTATCCCTCAATAAACTACCTCGATTTAGTGGGCATTTGTCATATGGTAAACATGTAGAACGACTAACAACAAGTTGGACTTTATTATTGTAGACCATTAACAGCATTTTTTGAGACATCAAACATACTACTGAGAAGACTTCTATTACGTCTTACTTTGAGCATCGTATATTGTGCTCTAACATGTAGATCATGGACACTAATGTCACGAGGGTATTGGATCCCATAACACAGGCGTAGACTGAATTGATTTTCCATTTTTTGTAATTTTTTTACAGTGCTGGTAGGCCCACTTTCATTAATAAAACTAGTGTATTCAATGACAGGGTGACCCATTTGCTTGTATAGCTGTACAGCAAGTTCACTATCGATGTAACGTCAGATTTTCCTCAGTTGATACAATTTTACCTGGAAATTCAGCTCAACCTTTTCCATATGATCTTTGAATGTTAACATACTATCAATGACCACACCCAGGTAATTGAAGGAGCGGACGACTTTAAGATCTTTACCACCTAGTTTGACTGTCTTCCTCTCAAGGTCAAGTCTATCATGCATAAGATTAGTCGTACACCATAATAAGTGAGTCTTATCAGTGTTACCTGTCAATTTGTATATGCAACACCAGCTATAAATCTTATCCAGATCTGATTGAATTTTACGGAGTATAATTATGTTCAGGGTCACTGCCAGTGGTGTAAATAACCAAATCATCAGCTATATAGGCAAAAATTACATTGATCAATAATTTTCGTTACCCTATTGATATAAATGATAAACAGGAGCGGCCCCAAGACTGAGCCCTGGAGCATGCCACATGCAGTTGATACCTGGTCAGAAGTTATGCCATTTGCTGTAGTACATTGTGTTCTATTAGTTAGATAAGACGTTAGCTAGTCGATACTTGATTGAGAAAGATTTAAACAACTTAATTCATCTAAGAGGAGGGAGTGATCACTGTATCAATTTTAAGCCTTCCTCAGGTTGAGGAAGACCACAGCCGAGCACCACCCTGTTATATCTTTCAAAAATTGCATCAATTGTTGATCTACCGGGCAGAAAACCGAATTGTTTGTCACTGATAACCTTATGCCTACTTATATGACTCAATAGTTGGGAATGTATAACCTTTTCTATTAACTTAGATACCAAATTTAATTGGCTAACAGGTCGCCAGATTAAAAAAGCCGACATGGGCCACCATGTAGACATGCCTATGTCCCTTAGTGTTTCTGCACTAAGGTGTATGTGGTTTCAGCTGTCAAGTGTAAAAATCAGCTGTCTGTCTGTCAACTTCCTTATTGATGCTTGTGACAGGTATCTTTTAAGCCTGGAAGCATTGAAGGCAGGATTATTGGTAGGGAGGAAGTGAGGGAGGGGAGAGGGAAGGACTGGGTAGGAGGAAGGAAGGGAGGGAATGAGTGGAAGGAATGAGAGGAGGGAATGAGTGGAGGGAAGTACTGGAGGGAAGGAGTGGAGGGAGGAAGTGGAGGGAGGGAGGAAATGGATGAATGAATGATTGAGTTGAAGGTGAGTGAGTTGAAGGCAGGAATATCGAGAGGGAGGGAGTGAGGGAGAGGGAAGGAAGGGGTAGGAGGAAGGAGTGGACGTAATGAATGGAAGGAATGAGAGGAGGGAAGGAGTGGAGGAGAAGAGTGGAGGGAATGAGTGGAGGGAGGGAGGAAATGGGTGAATGAATGAATGAGTGAGTGAGTGCAGGGAGGGAGGGAATGAAGGGAGGGAGGCAGAAGTGAATGAGTGAGGGGAGGGCAAGAAGTAGTGAAGAACTGAGGGAGTGAGTGAGAGAGAGGAAGGGAGGGAGGGAGTCAGTCAGGGATAACAGCTAGGATGAAGGGAGGGGGGGAGTGAGTAATGAGTGGCAAGGGTAGAAGGTAGGGAGTCAGATTGATCCAACTTGGGTAAATTGGGTCAAAATGGGTCAATATTGATCAACTGGCCCAGGTTTGGGTTAATTAGGTCAAAAGAGGTCCATTGAAGTCAAAATGGGTAAAAGTTGTCTGAATTGGGTAAATTAAGTCAAAACAGGTTAATCTAGGTCAAAATAGGCAAAAGTGACCCAAATTGGGTAAATTAGGTCAAAACAGTTTAATCTAGGTTAAAATGGGCAAAAGTGACACAAATTGGGTAAATTAGGTACAAAACAGGTTAATCTAGGTCAAAATAGGCAAAAGTGGCCCAAATTGGGTAAATTAGGTCAAAACAGTTTAATCTAGGTCTAAATGGGTAAAAGTGTCCCAAATTGAGTAAAATCAGGTCAATATGGGTCAAATTAGCTGAAAATAAGTCAGTTAGATCAAAACAGGGCAAATTGCAATAAATGAGGTCAAATTAGTCAAAAATAGGTCAATTAAATCAAAATTGTGACAAATTAACCAAAAATGGGTCAATTACATTAAATGAGGTTAAATTGTGACAAGGTTAAATTGTGACATATTAGGTCAAATTAGCCAAAAGTAGATCAATTAGTGCCAAATTCGGTCAAATTAGCAAAAAATAGGTCAACTAAATCAAAATAGGTCAATCTAGCCAAAAAAAGATCAATTAGTGACAAATTACGGAAAAAACAGCCAAAAATAGGCCAATTACATCAAGCTATCTTAAATTAGGTCAAAATGGATCTAAATTGGTGAATGTTGGTTAAATTGGACAGATTTTTTTATGATAATGTACATGTGGCCAAAAATGGACCAACTGGGTCAGAAATAGGTCAAAAGAGGCTGTAATAGGTTCAATTTGTCTAATCTGACCTTATTTGACCACTCTAATCTGTTTTCCCCATTTTAACCTCATTTGACCTATTTTCACCCAAATTGTCCAATTTTTTACCTATTTGACCTAAATTCATTTAATTCACCTATTTTCGGCTAATTTGACCTAACTTATCACAATTTGACCTATTTTGATCTAATTGACCTAATTTGTCACAATTTGACCTAATTTGATGTAACTAACCTATTTTCGACAAACTTGACCTAATTTGTCCTTTTTTGACTTAATTGACCTATTGTCGGTTAACTTGAACTAACTCGGACAGGTTGGAACCAATTTGACCTAATTTGATCCAATATGACCTATCCTCTTTACTCATTTTGACCCATTTTACTCAATTTTTTTTTTGCAATTGACTGATGTTTGACCTACCTGACCATTTTTGACCCATATTCTCCTGCTTTGACCCACTTTGCTCATGGTAGGTCCATCTGACCTAATTTTGCCCTATTAACTTATTTGACCGCTGCTCCCTCCCTCCATCCCTGACTCACTCCCCCTTTTTCCCTTCATCTCTCTCACTCCCTCACTCACTCAATCACTCCCTCACTCCCTCCAACATTCCCTCCCTCATTCCCTCCCTTATTCATACACTCACTCACTCATTCATTCCCTCCCTCTGTCGATCCCTACCTCCCTCCACTCATTCCCTCCCTGTCCATTTCTGTGTCCCTGCCTGCCTGTACCCCTGTCTCCCTGCTTCCCTCCCTCACTTCCTCCTGCATTCCCTGCCTCATTCCCTTCCTCACTCAGTCGCTTCCTCACTCATTCACTCTCTCACTCATTCACTCTCTCACTCACTCATTCATTCCCTCCCTCTGTCCCTCCCTTCCTCCCTCCAATAATTCCCTCCCTGTTCAGGACTGCCTCCCTGCCTACCTGCATTCCTGTATCTCTGCTTCTTTGCCTTCCTGCCTTCCTGCCTGCCTGCCTCCCTCCCTCCCTCCCTCCCTCCCTCCCTCCCTCACTCACTCACTCATAGCTTTGACCCTCAATCTCTGTGTCCCTCATTCAGTGCTTCAACGCTTAAAGGATACCTGTCACATGCAGCAGTAAGGAAGATAACAGACAGACAGCTAATATTTGCCCTTCACAGCAAACTATATAAGCAAATGTCAACGATCAGTGAATAATTTAGCATCGTATTCCCCAAGGTGTAGCTGTCCCGTATTCAACGAGGCCTTATAGGCCTCGTTGGGCCTATAAGGCCTCGTTGAATAGGTAAGCAAAATTAGACAAGGATTTCAACACAATAACAATAAACTTTTATTTTTGGAACGCTCGGGCTACATCCGGGTCACTTTCACTTTCGCGCCAAAATGGCGGTAACCTAGGAACAACGTCAACAGGTTAATTCAATGAAATCCGAGGAATATCTCCGCCATCGTCCTTTGTCATGCTTCCAGAAGGAGCCACATTATAGTTTATGGTGAGGTTAATGTTTCCGGATATGTTAGCATTTGCAAACATTCCACTGACGGAAGAAGCTAGACGATTTATATTGTCGCCATGAATACGTGAGGAGACCGCCTGTCGCCCCTCATCTTCCCCGGGATGTACCTCGATGGCTTCCGCCGGGCTGGATACATTGGCGCTCGGTGTAGGGGCTCGTCCTAGAGCAGAACTAGACTTGGATTTACGTTGGTACCCGCCATTGCTTGCTCTGGTGTTTTGTGTGTTACTATTCTGGGCTGGAATACCACTGACTTTTATCTGAAGGTAGGCCTAATTTCCTCCTCTTTGAACCTGTGATGATGTATGACATGGCCCGCTGCTGCTCACGGTTGGCTATGTTGTATTTATTTATCGAACTCTCATTCTTATGACCTGCATGTTGAGCCACCAGGACAGTGGGTACGTTATTTCCCATTAAAGATGTTATGCTGGTTTTCCTGAGTGAGTGATTTGTTTTTTTACCTACAATCCCTCCTCTCTTGCAGACACTTTTAACCAAAGCATTCATGGTGTTGGTGCCCATGTTGGCTCTAGAGTAGCCAATTTGGTCTTCTATGCCGTTGGTGGGGTGGGGGGTTAGAAACATGGGAGCCTGGTCGTCTAACATTTCCACTGGTCTCCTCTTCTTATATTCCAAGTAGTAGGCAATGGGACATCTATCATCCCCTGTAGCCCAGATTTTTGGGGGAAACGCTCTTGGTTCAGTGTTACCACCTCTGGTTTTGGTTATTTTTTCTGTAAACTCTAGATATTGTATGCCATCACTGTCTAGCTTTAGATCAATGTCTCCCCAGCACATCTGCTCAGGCTCATGGGTCCCTCTGAGCCCAAAACCCATGTCAAACATAAAATAAATTGTGTCCTGTAGTATTTTGGGTGATGTCATGCCCAAAGCTCCTCTTTCCCAGAGCGCCTCCATTTCTGTATCTTTTTTTGAGGTTTGAAAATGTTTTATTGTCAAGTCACTATTCATACAGAAAGTGGTAAAATTAGACAATAATGTGAATCCTCGTTCAGTTATTACATTAAGTGGTTGTTTGCACATAGATCAATGAATAAAGATGGAAATTTATACAATGAAGAATGAGAACAATAATATAAACAGAAAAAATAAAATCTATATAACAAACAGTATATACTATGTACACAAATAGCAACCTCTATAATCTTACAATAAAATTTCAAAAAAAGGGGCAGCAGGCATGGTACACCAGTTTGTTACTATCAACAAGTTTTATACTAGCATGTATTACACTATACCAATAGGATATATATGGACAGATCAGTAGGTACAAAACATATCTTAAACAGATGATCAGCAGATATACAGTATGAGAGTATAGTCACTGTGAGCTCATGGATGAAATTCATGCGGTGTAGTCTTTCAACAGCTCCACATGAATAAATTCTAATAGAGGGTGTAGTCAGCAAACAACAGCTCCCTCTACTCAATCAGGATAAGGTGTAGTCTTTCAACAGCTCCCTAACCTGTATCTTTTTTCATATTACTCATCCAGCTCATTCAGCTCATCACCCATTAACATCATCTTGGACAAGTCTTGTATCTGCCTAATTCTTGCTTTAAATTTAAGTTTACTTTCACTGTGTTGGACATCAGCTCGGAGATTGTTCCATAACTCAACTCCTCTATATAGCGGCGAGTTGTTGAATCCCATGTTACGTGCTCTGGGAATGACTATCTTAATCTTTGATTCTGACCTCATACCTGGCCTTCTGATTTCCTCATCGACCCAATCTGGATTTCTTGATAATTTGTACATGAAGCTAAGCAATAATTCTTGTCGTCTCCTCATCAGGAGTGGGATATTAGCCCGTTCATGGAGCTCTTCTTCATTAAGATCCAAACCTCTGAAACAAATTTTCAGGCCTCTCTTCTGCATTCTGTCTAACTTTTTTAACAGGCCTTCATTAGCCCCCTCGTAGGCAAAACAAGCGTAATCAAAAACAGACATTATGGTGGTTTTATAGACTGTTACAGCAACTTTTTCAGATAACATGTTTCTGAATTTACTGAATCTAAAAAGACGGTGGTTAATTTTACTATTTAAATCCTTTAGTGCAGGTTCAAAACTCAATAGACTGTCTAACTTTAATCCTAAGTAGCAGTAGTTATTTAGAGTTTCAAGTTCTTTGTTATACAAATATAGTTTTTGGCCACTGGACTTTGGTAACTTTTTGCATGAACCATACCACACAACTTTGGATTTATCCGTGTTAGCAGTAAGCCTCTTGGTTACAAACCAGGATTGTAATCGATTTAATGCTGTTTGTAACCTATTGGTTATAGTTTCAATTTTGTTGTTTGAGCTGTATATTACCAAGTCGTCTGCATAAAGATAATGTTTACAATCAGCAAGAACATCACTGACATCATTTATATATAGTATGAACAAGAGCGGTCCCAATACAGACCCTTGTGGGACACCAAATCGTACTGGGGCTTCATTAGAAACAAAGGAACCAATTATCTGTTATGGCTTCTGCCCGGTTAGGTCTGTTTCCTTTACCCATTTGCTTCAGCTTTGCTCTTTTTGAATGTAGAACTTCACGAGACATTTCAAAAATCTCATCTTTAAGGGGGTCGGCTTGATATTTCTGGTCCTTCAGGTACCTGTCAATGCATAAATCATAAAATACTTTTTGAGTTTCATAATGACAATAATTATCTTAAAAAACACTAAAATCTTGTACTCGTGCATGCACAGAAAGCTAAAAAAAATATAAAATAAAATTTACTAAATACACAAAATTAGGGCGACAAAGCTTTAATAATCTCATACATACCTCAATATGCCTCTGTGAATCGAAGTCAGTGTGTCGGGTTCATGTTCATCCCCGTTCACCTTCTTCTTCTGTATGATATAGTTGCACATAAATTGGTCTAACTCTGGTGGAGGTATGTTTTCTATGGGCCTGTCCTCTTTGCAGAACTTGGTCAGCCACTTGTGGAAGGCAGTTTTAACCTACAGAAATAATATTAACATTCAATTAAATACAATCGGTATTATAGTTAATGCATGTGGGGAACCCTGTACAGGAGAAATGCCATAGCAGTACCTTGCGTGGCGAGGCGCTATGGAGAGCCCTGTATTAATATTAACATTCAATTAAATACAATCGCTATTATAGATAATGCGTGTGGGGAACCCTGTACAGGAGAAATGCCATAGCAGTACCTTGCGTGGCGAGGCGCTATGGAGAGCCCTGTATGTTTGGAACGCTGACCTGGTTACGGCCATAACTAGGTCGGGTTTGTTTACTTTATTGCGCTACCTGCGAGTTTTATGGGCTTTCTCTCTATTATACAGTCAATAAATGTAAGCACTGGTGCGTTACTCCCCCTACCACAACATCTGCATAATGATGAACCTACCTGCTTGGTCTTTTTAACTGTATTCTTGTTTCTGGTAGAATCTACATAGTCGCGCATTTGTTCTGTTGACATAAGGCTTGCCTGTTCCTCTTGTGCTGCGATAACATTGCTTGTGGCAACATTTCCACTGTTAATATCGGCCACACTAGCCGATAAATGGCCGATATCAGCCGATTGGGGAGTTTGTGGTTCTTGAACCACATTTTCACCTACAACTGTTGGTTCCTTGGTGGTGGCGATCTCTATGCTGTCGTCAGGTACATCAAAATTGGCCGATACAATATCGAAAACGCCGATATCGGCCTGGTTTGTGGCCGATTCGGTGAAAATAACATAGAAAAGGCCTGGTATCTCTATCTCTTCCTGAAAATCAGCCTCTGAAATGCCTTCTAACAAGGAGCCATACGTGTGATCGTCCATCTTTGCAGAAAACATAGACGCTGTAGTCGCAGGGACTACTTTCGATTAGGTCATAGCCGCAGGTCACGTGACCGCAGGAGTGAATACGAAAGTACCGTATTCAATGGGGTAAATGAATACGAACCCCTCATAGGTTAAGCATAGGTGTAGTGAGTGTATTAGCCATATAATAAAATACAGTACTTGACAGACTGACAGCATATTTCTACACTTGACAGCAAAACACACTCACTCATTTATAGTCTCTATACTACTATGTATGACTTGAGTAAAACTCACTAAGAGGCAAAGGCATGTCTACATGGTGGCCCACGTCGGCTTCCGTACTAGTTAGATATATTACTGAGACTCCCTGTCTTAGGTAGAGGAATTACGTTGGCTTTCTTTAATTCGCTAAGAACCGTGCTGGTTGTTACAGAATATTCTATTATATTTAACAAAAGGTGTGGCCTGTATAGCATGACGGCACGCAGTACCTCAGCCCTTATATCCCGTATGCTAGCAGATTTACTATTATTTATTGACTTAATTAATGAGCATAACACAAAAATCTAGAGAGCAGATCGGGAAGATTAGAACTGTTTCTGGGGCATGTACATTTGCCCCAATCAGGTTCATGATATCTGCAATGGTATCAGCATCAGGCATTACAATTTCATTAGCCAATTTAGGCCCTATACTAACATGGAAGTTATTGATATAGTTTGCAGTTAACTCCCGGCTGACAGAAGTGCCATCTTCCTTTATAAAGAGGTTAACAATATTCTCAGTCTTAAGCCCTTTCCATAGCTGGTAAATTTCCTGCCAAAAGCGACGTGGGTCATTTTTTGTGCTTCCTAAGTTTTGATAAAACCTCTGTTTTTCTATTTCTCACCAGCTCATTCTTAATCCTATAGTGTCTAAATCCCTCAGTTCATACAAGTATGGGTTAGGCGGGTGGCCCCGGTATTTCCTAAGTTTACGGAATAACCCTTTGTTACGTCTGGAGAGTATCAACCATGGCATTGTATCCCTTTGGCGGGTTTACTTTCACCCTCATGGTCTCAATAGGATGTTTCGAGTCCAGGAAAGATCTCATCATGTCAATTAAACTGTCATAGTGATAAGACAATCCATCAGCAGGCCACCTTTCATTTATATATGTAGTTTTCATCGACATAATTCTTCATAGCATCGGGACAGCAACCCTTATACACCCTACCGGTAGTGACCATATACCCTTCATTTTTTATCCTTTTTTTTTTGCTTTTCAATTGCAAAAACCGGAAAATGGTCACCAATTCTATTATTAATTGTCCCATGTTGGTCAATATGTGGTGAATTATTAAAGAATTAAATATGGTCAAGAGTGGATTTCTCTCTAGGATGATAGTAGGTAGACCGCGTCTGCAAATAATTTAATCTACTCCGCCTCAGAAAGGATTGCAGTACCTTGTACTTTGCACTACCTCAGGCTGCAGTGTCGATGTTTAAATCGCATATAATCCAGATTTCTTTATTTTTTAATTCAGGCAATTTGACCATTTCCAAAAGTTTTTTTTATAACATTTCCGTAAATTACCATTGGGCGGTGGGTAGACTAATAATAACCCTATATTACTGATGGGGGTATTTAGTCAATAAGCCAATACTTTCAATGTCCTTGGTAGTCATTGTGAGCTGCCTCAGTCCTATAATGAAGTCAACTCACACTTGGGCATGGCAGGTCTTGTAGCATGTTGAAGTTATTACAAGTTGCATCAGCAAGGCATAATTAAGTCATACCGATTATCAGTAAGTAGAAAAGATGGAACAGTCATTTATGCCATGGCTGATATGAGCGTTACTATAGATTTGTACTAGAACCGCCGTATTCAATGGGGGGATGGAATACAATGTGTGTGTATTCAATGGCTGATGACCACGTGACCTATGTGATGACGTCATAGAAAGTAGTCCCGGCTATAGCAGCGTTTGTCAATCGTCAACATGGACGACAACAGTTATTTCTATGGTGTGAATTTGGCTGAGTTTGACACAGACATTGATGAGCAGAGTGGATATGAAGTAGAAATAACAACTGAACAGGTGGTAGAGATCGATTATGGCCAGTTTCAGCTTGATTTGATGGAGGAAGACCTCGAAACAAGTGATGACCATGTTCCCGATGACATTGCCAGGTTAGTGGAGCAAGTTCAGAGGCCACCACCTCTACCCTACACCCCAGCTATCAGTGTTATTGACGACCAGGAGAGCAGTTGTGATGTATTAGAGGTTCAAACAGCTACAGAGCATATTGACGGGGCTATAGTTCACAACAGAGTTCGTCCTGATGACCACCTTACAATGGCCTTGCCGAGAGAAATGAACAACAACTGCTGGACAAACAGGGGCTTGCTGCATATGTGGACAGCAGTAAAAACAAAAATACTACACGTAAAACTAACCAGGTATGTCATATTTATTGATTATGGGTGTTATTTAGAAGTTATACGGTACATAAATAAGGCATTCCGGCCAGTGTCTTAAAAAGTAAACAAAGGGAGCGGAGCGCTGACACCATGCCAAGTCTGAACCACCATACCCAGCTGGGTGTTCTGAGTGCATGTGTACCGAACGGTCCAGTTGGCATGGTGCGAGAATAAGAGAACCATTGTAGGGTAATTTTTATAGTTGTCTATGGGTAATACTGTACTTAATAAGGGATTTGGAGACGATTTTAATTTTTCTAATAATTTTCCCTTCTTTTTCACAGGTCATCAATGCTTTCCAGAAATGGTTAGATAAGTTCTGTCAGGAAACATGCCCCATACATGAGATTAAACCCCAGGAGTTGGATGCCTTCATGTGCAACTACATTGTTGGGAAAAAGAAGGAGAATGGTTAGCAGCATGAGCCAGATACCTTGACTTCCATATTTTCATATTCTACAGGCGTCTAAAGGATATGAAGTATAGAGTGGACCCACTGAAAGATCCAAGGTTTGAAATGTCACATGAGGTCCTGCATGTGAGTTAAACTGAAGGCTGCAGGCAAAGGAAATAGACCTTACAGAGCAGAAGCTATTACGAAAGAAGAAATGGAGGTGCTTTGGGAGAGGGGCAGCCTTGGGATGATCAGCCCTGACATTCTACAAGAAACTGTTTTTTTTTTATATATAGGGTTTGGTTTGCGTGGAAACCAGGAGGCCATGCAAATGTGCTTTGGTGATGTAGAACTTAAAACTGACACTGATGGAGTGGAATACCTTGAGTACACCGAGAAAATCACCAAGACAAGAGGTGGTAATACAGCACCTAGAGCCTTTCCCCCTAGAATATGGGCCACACAAGGAGACTTTAAGGAGTACACATCAAGAAGGCCAACAGAGATGCTACATGAGGAGGCACCCATGTTCCTGACCCCCCATGCCACTGCCACAATTGATGATGAGATCAGCTACATCAGGGGGAACATGGGCATTAACACTATGAGGGATATAGTAAAGACAGTCTGTAAGAGGGGGGGTGTGGCAGGGAAGAAGACAAATCACTCCCTGCGTAAAAGCTCTATTGGAGCCCTAATGGGAATTCCTACTGTGTATGTGGCTCAACATTCAGGACACAAAAATGAGGGAAGCTTTGCACACTACAATACAGAAAACAGAGCACATCAGAGGGCCATGAGCTATATTGTATCTGCTACAGCACAGGGTGGGGGTGGAAATGAAAGCAATGCCCTACCTTCACCACCAACAGGCGTTGCTCAGCTCATACCCACTGTCAGCTCGCGTAATCCAAGTGCCAAACGTGCCATTAAACATTGTCCTTGCTCTGAATACACAAAGTCCAGCACACCAGTGCCTATAAAGAAGAAGGCAACCGGCGCCATGAGTAAACCTCCAAGTCCTTCCCGTACTGTCGAGGATCCGTTGACGGAAGACGCTGCAGGGGAGCCCGGGACATCGTTCCTCAGCAGGCGGCCTCTTCTACGTCGGTCCACCAAACGTGCCATTAAACATTGTCCTTGCTCTGAATACACAAAGTCCAGCACACCAGTGCCTATAAAGAAGAAGGCAACCGGCGCCATGAGTAAACCTCCAAGTCCTTCCCGTACTGTCGAGGATCCGTTGACGGAAGACGCTGCAGGGGAGCCCGGGACATCGTTCCTCAGCAGGCGGCCTCTTCTACGTCGGTCCACCAAGACAATATTTAATGTCTCGCTTCCTCCGTTCAGGGCATGTTTGCTGATGCTACCATCTCTGGGAATATCAATCTGACCATTAATTACAACGTATCTTCTTCCCAATCAGCTTCTCTCACCATGTCTTCTGTTATTCCCGATAATAAAGATGACTAAGGTCCTGCTTGTTCGTTTGAGACGTGCGATGTTTGGCAGGAAAACTTTGAATGCCTCGGATGTGTCCTCGGCTCGTTCCAAATAAAAATGTTGATGTTTTTGTTGAAATTCTTGTCTTTTTCCTTTAATTCTATAGATATTCCATAGAAAAAAAATCTGGTGGTAATTAAATCAAATAATAAACTTCATATATAAAGAAAATATAATTTTAAAATTAATACAAAAGTCATCAGGGCTGCTCATGTAAGTTCGGGGCGGGCATGTATGGGGGCGACAAGAAATAGTCCACGGTGTCCCAGCTTGTTTCTATTTTGTTATTAACACTAAATGGATTAGAATAGCACTGTCATTTTAACATTTTCAATTATTAATTAATTTTCAAACTGTTAAATAAATCATTCATGGAGTATTATGAAATGAAAAAATATTACACGAAGAACATACGAAACTTCGGCGTAGTAATCTATTAGAGGTCAGCAGGTCGAGCAAGCTGTCATGGCTGACAAAAACAAATCGAGATGACTGGATACATTGAAAAACAGTAAATATGGTTGTATTACTTTATTTAATACAAATTAACTCCGTAGGGCCATGGCATAAATGCGAATGACAACTTGCATGTGATAATTTAGCATCGTATTCCCCGAAGTGGGTCTGCCGTATTCAACGATGCCTTATAGGCGGAGTTGAATGCGGGCACTTGCTTATGTAGTCACGACTTAAGGAGGCGCTTGGAAATATGAAGTCACAGCATCTTAAGCAGGATCATCCAAAGACATATAATCAAATAAAGCACAGTAAGTAGATGCTGGAGGTGAATTACTTTGTAGTTGAGAAAAGTACATAAATCACAGTATCCTATTAAGTATGGACGGTATGGATGGGTAGTCATGAGGTCACGACTTGATTAAACATGATTTGAGCTATGAAGTCACAGCATCAATGAACACACAAGCATCACTGGGATATATGAAGTCACATCCCTTGTAACTTACATCCACAACCACCACATCTCCTACTGCCGGCCCTCATGGGTCAGCTTATCCAGGGCTGATATAATCAAGCAATTCACAGTATCCTATAAAGCTGTGATATATCAGAATACTTTCTGCAGGTCTTTCCACATATTTGGGCAAACACAGACCCTGAATAATAGTCAAAGGTCTCTTTTACAAGACAAATAAGCATGTCATCTTGCCAAGCATGGATACTATCTTTGCAGTTTGTATAGTAGTTATATAAATTTCATTCAGCTCCTCAACAAAAATCATTATCAGTAATTGATAAATTGCGGGTAATGAGCATGACAGGCAAATTCATACTCCACCTAGTGGTGGTTCCAAGTACTCACCAGACTCTCAAGGACTCAGCCCGGTGGCTCCAACTTCTGCTAATCACTGAGCAACTCTCAACCCCGGTTACAATGGGTGACACACTTTACCTTTTCTCACCTGGCTGTCATAACAATACGCCTTATAAACTTTACATATTTAATCCATCACTATCACCATCCGACTTCCAGGATGAAGCGTACTAATACTACACCATCTACTGCTGCTCCACCTAAAAAGAAAGCAGGCGGTAAGGCTAAAAAGACTACTTCTACGGACAATTTAGGTGACCATGTTACAAGCCTCGAGGACGATGTCCTTGTCACAAAACAATGAAATCCTCACTGCTATGAATAGCCTTAAACATGCTGCTACACAGCCTACAACTACACAAGTACAGCCACAGGTCAGTCAGATTCCGGTAGTGGACATCACTTCAACAGAGTCAGTACCTTTAGTACAGACTCCGTCTAGAAATACTCATGCCGCCGCAGCTGCTGCAGTCATCCCGGCCACAGTGACGTCACAGCCTGCTGCGGGACTGGTCATCGATGAGTTTGCTGTGGCCATACAGGCTGCTACCTTCGCGGGTGAGAAATCCTACCCTTTACCACTCAGCTACCACAACAAAGTTTCTGCTTCTGTCACTGAGAAGGTAGCAAATATCCTGACCTCTACATCACATCAGCTGTCATCCATCAAGGGTAAGCCTACTCATGGTCACGACTTAATTTTCTGTGGCCCTACATGTATTAAAACAGGTCTAAATGTCCTAGACCCTTAACAATATTTGTTTGGAATGTCACGGCTTATGAAGACCGCCGTACCCTGGCCTAAGATAAGCCCCATATCGCTGAGCATATTGTGGACATAATAACAGTGGGCAAAGATTATCAATGGGAGCAAATACATGATTGGTCTATTTACTTGGCAGGACAGTGCATCTATCAGTTCATGGAGTCAGAGGTCGCCAAGGTCAGAGCGGGTAAACTCTACCCCACCGCATACATAGCTGAAGCCTCACTCAATAAGTCTAAGTCTAAAAATCAGGCCACTTCTCAGAATCAGACTAAACCTGATAAACAGCCTATACAGACCGCTGCTGCTTCACAACCAGCCTACAAAGTCTCTCGCAGCTCAGCTGGTCACACTAATGTACCCTGTCAGGCTTACAACACTAAGACTGGCTGCACTAAGCCTGACAGCCATACAGAAGGTGGTAAACAGTACGGCCACCACTGCACCTGGTGCAGGCACAATATTCAGAAGCTTCATTTCCATGGCTTCACAGCATGCCGCTGCAAATAATCAGGAGATGAAAAGCCCTCTTTTCAGGCCTGAGCCGGATTACCCTGGCTATCCCTATGATACTGCTGACATGAACTTGGACACAGACTTAGCCACCTCTATCCCTGCTGATAATTGCGATAAAGCTACCTCATCCAAACTTAGGCCTACTGCTCCCATATTTAGGCCCATGTCAGACATCAACACTAAACGTCACACCCTAGACAATGCCTGTACAGTAGGCCACTCTCCATAATAATAGAGCAAATGGATCAGGTCTTTAGTACCGCTAGTCCAGCTCGCACTACTATACATACTACAGTAAAATTCTGTTATAACAAAGTGCTTCAAGGTTAGCCTAACACCATTCAGACCCCCTCCTACCCTTATCCAAGACCAGAGCAAAGGGTAGGGGGATACAGAAGGATAGACTTGCTCAAGTCTATTGATTTTTATATAGAGGAATTAAAATAAGGTGAGAAAACAAATATTGAAAAATATTTCTAGTGAATCAATGGTACAGCAGAGAGAGGTTCAGGGGGTAATGAAGAATTGGGAGGAGAGGTCATGGACTACCACCACTCAAAGAGAATCCCTGACTCACACCTGAACACCACCAGGACCTCCCCTACCCGTACCCGAGTCTAAAGCACAAGACACCAGATACAGAGGCGCTTTCACACCCCTTGACACCTCTCACATCTCCCCTACCCTTACCCACGTCCAGAGCACAAGTGGTGTGGATACAGATGCCCTATCACACATCCTAACACCACCAAGCCTCCGCCTACCCTTACCCACGTCCAGAGCACAAGTGTTGCGGATACAGATGCCCTGCCACACATCCTAACACCACCAGGACCTCCCCTACCCGTACCCAAGTCTAAAGCACAAGGCACCAGATACAGAGGCGCTTTCACACCCCTTGACACCTCTCACATCTCCCCTACCCTTACCCACGTCCAGAGCACAAATGTTGCGGATACAGATGCCCTGCCACACATCCTAACACTACCAAGCCTCCCCCTACCCTTACCCACGTCCAGAGCACAAGTGCTGCGGATACAGATGCCCTATCACAAACACTAACACCACCAAGCCTCCCCCTACCCTTACCCACATCCAGAGCACAAGTGTTGCGGATGGATAAGCCAAATAAAAGGCTTACAATGACATCATTTGAAGACATTGTAAGGTCAGCTAGGTATTTATCAAACACTACGAGTTGAGAGTAGCCACTACGTATTGAACACCCCCTACGATCCAGTCCAATCGTAGTGAAGGGCAGTGGATGGCCCTGTATTACCTACGATTGCCAATCCAAATGCATGCATTTTTCCTCTACATCTGCCTCACTCTTAGTGATTGACCGTGTGTACTCAAGAATACCCTTCCGATCCAGGTCAGTGTGGTACGATTTGATAGAGCCCAAAACTTAGCGTCTGAGAAATGACTTCCTGGTAAACTATTGTATGTACCAAAAGATTTTGTTGTAAACGATTTTACGATAGCTGATGTTCATTGTAAGGGGATTCTTTTACTATAGAAATGTATGGGAGTGATTTGGGACAATGAGATTTGTTTGTTATAAACGAAAATTCGTTGTAACAGGATTTGTTGTAAAGAAATTTCACTGTACTTCATCTACTCTAGTGATAGCCAGGCATACACCGCGAGCTCACTCACTGATTCAGGTGAAACTTATTACCCTTCTGAGACGGACTTGTTTTACAGCTCACCTCCCGCAGGTCCGTCCCCAGAGCTATTCGCTCCTATCAAAGCCTCGTTTTGGCCGGTAAGGGTTACTGACCTTTGGGATAGTTTCCCTCAATATGCTTAGCTATATGACACTATGAGAGAGACCTGCTTGCCCAACAGGTTAGGCCCCAGACTCACATTACGATCGGGCCTCAATCTGAAGTCTGGGAAAGCAAATTACAAGGTTACCATGACTACAAACTGTGAATACTTACACTATGGTTGGCCAGTGGGCTACACTGCAGATACACCACCTGTCTCCACTGAAACAAACCACAGCTCAGCTCTTAGATACCCTACTCACATAGATGAATTCATCAAAAATGAACTAGATCTAGGTGGACTTCTTGTGCCTTTCATAATGTATCACCTCTACTCACCCGACCAAAGAAAGATACCTCCTCTAGAAGGGTAGTACTGGATCTATCTTTCCCCGATGGTAAGGGCATGAACAGTGGTGTCACTAAAAACTGTATCGATAGACAGCATCAACCTTACACCTTGCCTTCCATCGCTGACCTTTCACTAAAGTCTGTCTCCTTGGACAAGGCTCTTATATGTACAAGGCGGACATGGCTCGTGCTTATAGACAGTTGAAAATCGAGGTCAATGATTTACCACTGCTCACCATGAAACACAGAGGCCTCTACTATATAGACACTTGCCCCTCCTTTGGGGCCAGGCTTTCCGGCTTAGCCTGTCAATGCACTACCTCGGCTATTGCCTACATCTTTGCTAAACAAGGGAATTGGTCCTTGAACTACCTCAATGACTTCTGTGGGGCAGCTCAGACTCTGCATGAGGCTAATCAGGCTTATTCAGACTTCCTAAGTCTGACAGCTGAACTAGGCCTCTGCAGGAGGTTATTGATGAGTGCAAACGCTGGGAGAGGGCCAAATTTGCCAGTAAGAAGCAACTTCAGTCGCTGGTAGACAAATTATCTCACATTTCAAAATGCATCCCTAACTCAAGAAAGTTCATGTGTAGGATACTGGAGACACTAACGAACGTTCCAGATGCTGGCATGGTCTTCCTCAACAACCCATGCATATCTGACATATCATAGTTTGTTAAGTATGCCACCCTAGCCAATGGCATACACCTCCTACTACCACCCACTGAAACATACTCATTAGAATGTGACTCTACACTGGTGGGCAGGGGTGGCAACTCAGACCAACACTATTATACACTATAATATGACGAAACACACATAGAAGCCTACAAGCCCATACATAGACTCGAAGCTGTAAATCTGCTTATAGCTTATCGTACACTGGTACCCAAAGATAAGCATGGCTTTAGGATCAAAATATATATGGACAACCTAGGATCCCAACAGGCCCTTCTATCAGGCAGAACTCAAGACAAAGTGTTATCTGCCTGTGCAAGACAGCTATGGCTTGAGGCTACTACAAATGAACGCACACTAGATATTAGACACAAGAAAGGTGAACTCATACCTCTGGCAGATGCACTGTCCCGCCAACATAACCCAGCTAAAAGAACCTATGCCCTAGCTGAAATCGCGACAAGGAATCTCACTAAAGTCAAACCCGCCCTACCTCACCCTATGTTTGATATAATTTGATTCTCTACATTTCAGGCCTTACTCTGAGAGACCAGGCTATAGCCTCATTCCATGCCTTGGTTTCAGAGGCCACAGCAGTAAACAGACTTAGACAAGCTACCTGTTACTTAACCTTCACTGTGTCCTACAACACAGACATATTACATCCATCACCTCAGGCAGCTGCCCTATATCAACAATATCTGGTCAACTCACTGTCAGTGCCTTCATCCCATAAGAACTATATATATCTGGGGCCAAATTTTGGAAACTAACACATGGAGGCGACCCCTCTTCATTATTATCATATGAATCAATGGGGGTAGCTAAGGGAGCAGTTAGACTCTCACCACATGAGATGGTACCAGCTCCACCAGCACTTAGTTGCAGTCTGCAAAATTTTGGATACTATACCAAACAACAAACACATTACAATACAAAGCAGCCCTTACTGTGGTCCGGGCCACCTACCTTACTCAGGAGAGACATAATACTTGTTGAAACCTGCATTAATATAGTGATACGCTCATCAAAAACTATTGGACCAAGAGATGCTCCGGTAGTCATATCCCTACTGGGCTATCACAGGCGGAGGGGAAAGAGGGGTTTGATGTTCTAAAGTTTTGGGTTTTGGGTTCTCTAAAAAGGAAGCTATAATACAATCCAACTCGGGTTTCCACCAATTATGCTTTACCTCACTCCAATCTCCACTCGCTGTTTAAACTGTCTATTTGGGGAATGTTCTTAAGCTAGCATCAAGAAGTAGAACTGTGTTTAAATCCCACAGCCCATTTGGAAAGAAAACACAATTGGGTAATTCATCTCCAGGGGTTTCATTAAATATTTGTATATGCCAATCCAAAGGTCGAGTACAATTCAGACTCCAGCATTGATTTCACATTTCAATTCGGTAATCATAATCACACACCTTTAACCCATTAAGGGCGACCTGTGAGGGTACTTTTGCAGACTAGGGGACTGGATTTTGAGCAGGAATTTTACCGGGGGGCGAGACCTTGCAATATATTATATAGTGTTCATGGTTTTGATCTAATTTATAACCCATTTCTATTGCCTGTGTCATTTTAAACACATCAGTTCCGAATTCCTCAGCCCCGAAATAGGCTTAGGGTCTCACAATTCAATGCTAACAGTCCACTTATTCTCAAGTTTAAATTCAAAACATGGCTTCCATATAAATACATCCATGTCGATTATACTCAACATCAGGCCCTGCATGGTGTTGAGAATACTCAACATCCGCCCCTGCATGGATGTTGAGTATACTCAACACCAGCCCTCAATGGGTTAACCAGGAAGATTCCAATAAACTAGATCCAGTAAATTTTCAAAGTCAATTGTGACAACATATCTAAATCACAAATAATAATGCCACCACATTTCATCAATAACATCATATACCCAATCGCATCATATAGCATTGTCAAATACCTTTAAATCCACTCAATCATAAAACATTTATAAATTTCATAACCATTAAAGGTTCTCCCAAATATTTATAAGTTCCATCACCATTGCGTATTTCCAAAGCACAGGTTTACAAAATGTCGCAGAATTTCATAACACAATCACAAGTTTTTATCAGAGGACACAATCACAAACTGTTGGTGTCTTCAAATTCCATCATGGCATAATCCCAAGTTAAATCAATCACTCCATGATGAGATGTTAAGTGAGCATTGAGAATATAATAATGGGTAGTGAGAGACCAAGGGAAAAACAAATCTGAGCTAAGTCCTTTTGACGGGTGGTTCCTCTATGTAATAATCAGATCCTCTATTGTATGCCTAGGCCTCCAATTGAATGAAGTTAAGACTCCAGGAAGCACCCTGAACAGTGACCAAAGCTCCTGTAAATGCTAATCAGAATTTCAATCGATTCCTATTTGTGGGCTTCCAAATAAATATCTTCCCCTCTAATTCCAGGTCGAACTGTGGATCCCTGAAGTTCCGAGCACAATTCGCGCCCTGACTCCTCAGTTCCATCCTTATATACCCCTAGACTACTGGTGGTTTTGGTCTTTTGCCACCCTACACCTCTTGGACTTTAAAGATGCAATTTCAACTAAAACGACCTGCTTTGAAATGATCAATGTATTATACTGTTTTCAATGTTACATGTTTCCCTAATCAATGACACATGCCTTTCTGATACCAGTGCTCCCTATATGTGTAAACAGAAGACATCTGGGTGAAAATTTTTCTCTCCCATGGCAGGAAATGTGAGTCAGGTTTTTCACTTCAGGTTCAGGGTAGCTAAGGGATAATACTGAAGGGGGCTCCACCAACAGTCCCTATGCCATAGCTGTATGTGAATAGGCAACAATAAAGGATATTCTGTTTGCCCCTCTATGGATGCCACTTTCTGTGTGCTTGGTCAAAATGTATTTGCCAAGTGTATAGCACAAGGTACCACTAGTGAGCCATGTGCTATAGAAGTGACTACTCGTCCATGAAGTTCCAAAAGACTGGTCTAGTGTGAAGGGCTTTTAAGTCTCGACCTACAGTAAAACTTACAGCTCTAATTGTGCCTATTAAATGCTGAAAAAAAGTGAATGTCATTTTAAAACTTAGGGGATACTTTTAGGGAGGGATACCCCTTAGGTATAAGGCATCACTGAAAAATGAGTAAATTTTAACTGGGATACGATCTTTAACCCCCAGACCTGCATGAACAAAGTCCAGCACACTGACTCAGCCTTCACAACCGCGCCCGGCATCCTATAGGACCATAACATGCCGTGCCCACTGTAGGCTTCATCGGGTCTAAGGACTTATAGTGACATTCTTTGCCTGTTCCCGGTGACATATCGCATCCAGAAGTTCTCTCTCTTTATAAAATATACTTTATAAAAAAACATTCATGCATTCTACTGGGATATACCTACAGATAACTAGTATGGAGGAACCCCACATCTTTGTATTATTTCCAGGATTACTATTGTAAATCCTCAAACAATAGCTACCAAATTGTCACCCCCTTTAATTCCCTATAACTCACTACCTTCCATCCCGTCATCTCCAGCCTGCCCTACTAAAGCCTGGGTAGAATATGCAAAATTTGTACCATCATCTCAGTTTGCCCCGGCTTTCACTCATCCCACAGGATTACCTCTTACCCCTCTTCAACTCACCAACATTACAAGAGCTGCACTCTTAGACATTGAGTGCCCGTATGCCATGGACTTCTCGGGTCACTCCCTCAGAAGAGGTGGTCTTCAATCGGCTCTAGTGGATGTGACAAACAGGCTGCCTCACACCACGGCACCTGGTCATCCACTTCTGGTATGAGACCTTATGTACCAAGCAAACATACCCTATCATTCTCACAGTGCCTCAGAGACTTATTTGCACCTTGATATGTTGACTTACCATATATATTATACTCAAAATTAATACTATGGACTCTGAACATTTATCCATTGTTGGTAACATACGGTACAAGTTAGTGCCTTACCTCATTTACATAGTCAACTCTTAGATACAAACCGGTATCTCATTAGTTTAGTTACATGTTTATCATATACCATATTTACTCTTGTTAGTGTAATAAAACTCCACTTTGTGAATTTCCTGTTCAGTGTTCTCATTATCAGTAATTGATAAATTGCGGGTAATGAGACTGACAGGCAAATTGATACTCCACCTAGTGGTGGTTCCAAGTACTCACCAGACTCTCAAGGACTCAGCCCAGTGGCTCCACCTTCTGCTAATCACTGAGCAACTCTCAACCCCGGTTGCAACGGGTGACACACTTTACCTTTTCTCACCCGGCGTTCATAACAATACGCCTCATAAACTTTCCCACCACTCCCACCCTCTTTTAATGGTGTGGTATTCATAAGTTAGTGCCTTACCTCATTTACATATTCAACTCTTAGATACAAACCGGTATCTCATTAGTTTAGTTACATGTTTATCATATACCATTATTTACTCTTGTTAGTGTAATAAAACTCCACTTTGTGAATTTCCTGTTCAGTGTTCTCATTATCAGTAATTGGTAAATTGCGGGTAATGAGACTGACAGGCGAATTGATACTCCACCTAGTGGTGGTTCCAAGTACTCACCAGACTCTCAAGGACTCAGCCCAGTGGCTCCACCTTCTGCTAATCACTGAGCAACTCTCAATCCCGGTTGCAACGGGTGACACACTTTACCTTTTCTCACCCGGCGTTCATAACAATACGCCTCATAAACTTTCCCACCACTCCCACCCTCTTTTAATGGTGTGGTATTCATAAGTTAGTGCCTTACCTCATTTACATATTCAACTCTTAGATACAAACCGGTATCTCATTAGTTTAGTTACATGTTTATCATATACCGTATCTACTCGTGTAAGTGTAATAAAACTCCACTTTATGAATTTCTTGTTCAGTGTTCTCATTAACCAGTTCATTAAATTGATTCGAACGATATGATAATAAACATTCCTATTTTACCAGATTCAACAGAAGGGACTGGGAGCATTGACTAAAGTGGACAAAGAACAGACACTAGGCATGAAACAAGTGAAGCCCCCAAACTCTGAGGTGAGCCTTTCAATAGGCCTAACCAGCTAACTGTCTCTCAATACTCACCTAGGTATGTTAAATTCAATGAGTGAGTGAGTAATAGATGTTTAACGCCATTTCAACATCAAAGGTCATATTCATGGCGAGAACGACATTACACAAGTAGACCCTTTTAAGTGGGCTAGGGAAGCCCAAATTCAATGAAGACAAAATCCAATTAATGTAATGTCTACCCATGAGATAGGAGAGATAAAGCATAATCTATATTTCTTCACAATCACAATACATCCTCTTTTAGACATTCCTGCTTCAATTATTAGTCATTACACTTTTGTAATCTAGGCCGTGTGGATTCTTTCATGTTAGATTGTCAGAAAGGAGGGCTCTGTTTCCAAGGATGCACTATATAACAGACAACATGATCCAAATTCAGACCCGCAGGTAAGATGTTCCTGTTAACTCAAGGAATACCGAATACTGAAATCTACAAAAGATGACCTGTGATATAACAATAGGTTATTATTTAGACATGTCTATTGTTTGAGCTCATCAGCTCAAAGCGTATACTATGATGGTAGAATATGAATTATATTAACAAAATTTGTTAAAGGACTAGCCCTACTTACTATTAAATACCAAGAAGGCATAATTGAAACACTAAGACTAAAGAGGACCGTCTAAATACTTTTATTTTGCTTTTGTTGTTGTTTAATATTACTTCTTGTTAATCTGATACACACAACACAGTTACACTATGTGTTGATTGCTTTCAGCGTATAGCAAAAAGGCAGAGAAGACACAGAACGGCACCTCCCCCTGCTGCTTTCTCCCTCCACACCAAGCCGGGTGAAGTGACGGTGGTGACAGCCTTTATAAACATTGGCAAATACTACAAGGAAGATGAAGACATGACATTCTCTCCCAGGGACTTTGAAAAATGGATGAAAGTTTTCAAACGAATCCAAAACCCAGTTATTGCTTACTTTGATGATGACAGATACATAAATGCATTCAATGCTATACGGAGTGCATTTCCACAAAATAGGACGGAGATTATCAAAGTAGAGAGGGGTGATTTATGGGCATTCAGGCTTCGACCTAGGATAAAGAACATATTTAGGCAAAGACTTTACCCAAAACACAAGCCAGACACTACAAACGTAGATTACAATTGCAACACACATGCTAAATATGATTTCATTTATATGGCCGCAGTTAGCAATCCCTTTGACTCTGAATATTTTGCATGGCTTGATATTGGTACATTCAGGAATATAGCAGAATATAGGGACAAGCAGTTCAAGATAGTTGTCCCTAATACCTTCTCTTCTAAAAACATTGGCTTCACTGTTATAGGAGAACTTCAAAAAAGATCCTTGGGAGCACAAGATGCAGTGAAACAGAATAGAAAGTTTGTGGATACCCGGTTTTTTATGGGTACAGCTAAAGTCATGGAGGCCTGGGTGAAGAGGTATAGAGAAGTTGTTGAGTCCATGATAAAAGAGGGTTGGATCAGTGGGGATGAACAGGTGATATACTACATGGCTCTTCCAGCTGTGGGTATGAGCACCAAAGTACGTATCTACAAATACCGACGCCAAGACTCTAAGATAATGAAGCATGCTTATTTTGCCTACCTAGCTTCAACACTGGATGCATGCGAGTATGATCTCTCTTGTTAACCTGAGCAGTATGTGATTACTAGAAGCATGTAGATAAATGGGAATTATGGTATGGGTATAGTGGTTAACCCCTGCAAGTTCAACAGGATAAAGCAGGATTTGCACGCAAATCCCATAGAGTAACGGAAATCCAGGGGTGAAAGGGTTAAAGTGATAAGAGAGGTTAATTCAAAACAGCCGGCTAGGCTACCATCAGGCCCCCAGACTCCCGGCTATTTTAAGTTAGTCCAGGACTAGCCTAAAATAGCTTTAATTGAGAAGTTAGTATTATCAATGCATAGACCCATTATGATCATTATCATTTGTTCTACAACAATTGAGTACTATTTAGGGACTCCATAAGCGGGTATCCTGCTAAACTATGTTTGAAAGATAAGAATCTAAGGAAATTAGAAAATAAGGTAAGGATGCTGCACTCCTTTGTATAATCTTAATCTTTTAGTCACCGAAGAATGAATGTTTGATAATAATTTGAGTATAGTCAAACTTGAATTCTCAGAAAATGCTTCACATGCTGCCTTGTGATACAAGATACTACTCAAAACCCCAGCCTGATTATGCTAATTGATGTAGGGGATAACTTTGAAATAATACCGGCAGAGAATGATGCTTTAAGATTAATGCTTAAGTCAACAAAGAGCAAACGGATACTATTTTAAGTATTTCAGTTTGGAACAAGCTTTATTTACAGAGAATAAGGCTGATAAAATTTATTGATCTTTGCAGAAATTCATTATTTACAATAGTAATGATGCATATATAATTGAAATATGCATAAGCCTAGCCATCACACAACATTTCTATGGTCACCATTAAAATTTGTGAATTAGTACAGCAACACGGGATGCAATATTTGGTTCAATCCCTGCAGTATTTAGTAGTACTTATGTCTTAAGTGAAAGCCCAATCAGCTGTATACTTAAATGGGGTGATATCGATGAGTTGTGCTAGCAGGAATGAGGCCTGAATTGGATTTTGATTGGCCTGCATATCACAGCTCATGTATTCCACCAGGATCTGATTCCATTTCAATGTGGAAACGGAGGAAACGGGCATTATCTCTTGATGCTGATCTGAGCCTGCAGTTGGCAGCACTGAGAGGAATAAGGAACTGTAGGCTTCCATTACCGTCACAGTCCCATGGTAAAGAGCGTCGCCTAAAGGTATGATTTGACCAAATTCGATAACTCCAACGATGTTGCAATCAAGTGCTGTTCATGTTGCAATCAAGTGCCGCTCATGCAGTATTCTCAATCAATGCCATTCTCTTTTCGGAACTTCTGAGATAAAGGAGTGGTAACCCAGCTAGCAAAGATACGTTGGGCCAACATTGGGCCAACCACAGCTGTGGTTGGACTGACATCAAATTATAATGTCAGGATGACGTCTTTTTGTCCGTCCAATTTACATATGAGCCGACGTTGCCAACATGCAACATTGGGCCAACGTCAGCCCAACGGGCATAATGACGTTGGACCAATGCCATAATACCTCCACTGACCCACTGGTAGTATATTGACATTGTTCTGACTTACATTATTTACTTAAAGGTGATCACATCTGTTACTGGTAAAAGATATGGCTGGCAAGAATCATCATTTTAGACACAGCCATATCTTCATTTTCACTTTATCTTAGCTTAATGTGACAAGGAGTGATACATTGTCCCTCCATTACAAAGACCTTAGAAATGGTGTCAGTATGTACATGTAACAATTGTTTATCATTTTACAAAAAGGTTTTTGACTTTAGACTGACATAGTCTGTCTAAGTACTTATACTGGCATTTTGAATGCAAATTACACAAAAGAGATCTAATCTATTACTCATTTTAATAGATTATGAAGGATCTAATGAAAAAAATATATGTGACATGTACTGGAAAAGGGGGTCTTATTGCCCCCTGCACTAAGACCCCTTTTTGCAGATCGTGTCACATATCTTCACACAGCCCCCAATGCCATCTGGTGGAGGTTGGAGAAACAGCGGTTTGCCAATGTTGGGCCATTACTGGGAGTTCTGCCAATGTTGGCACAACCATAAACTGCCAACATTGGTACGACGTCACTTCTCTGACGTTGTACTGACGTCAGCAGATCACTAGGCATGTTATTGACATCAGCACAATGTTTATTTGCCAATGTTGGTTTGACGTCAGACTGCCAACATTGGCCCAACGTCAGAATATTGCCCGCGCCGGTGCCGACCATTGCCAACGTTGGGCCAACGTCTCCTTGCTAGCTGGGAAATCTCATATTATAGTTGGAGGTAGGCCTACATTGCAATCTTGTTCAATGGAAAGATATATCATGCAGAAAGTGAAACATCAAGAGCGGTCACTGAAGTTTCCTTGTTGTGATCACACCTAAATGTATGAGAAATATATTCATCAGGGGGCAGTGGAAGTGCCTGCATCCTCTGTACCAGTATTTGACTCTGATAGTGAATATGAGTCAGCCACCTTGGCACGTTTATTCACTCGTTTTATACTCAGTCTATGGAGAGCTTTGCGGACTGATCTCCCCTCCAGTAACCTACGCTCCTTTCGCTCTCGTTCTTCTTGCTTCTTCTGACGATGCTCCAATCCCAAAGAAACTATCCTGTAGATCTGTAACACAATAACCAAGGCGTTCTTGATGATGAAGAAGAGCGTATCCCTGTTCACAAGGTTAAGGTAGAACAAGATAAATACCCTGAACACCAAATAAGGACCGTCCTGGAATAATATGGTAATAAGCAGAGCCCAAGTCTCGTTCTCGAAGCACCACGTGACGAGACGCCGTAACCGCTGGTGCCACCTAGCGGCGTATGCCTTTGTGTACGCATCGGACGCTAGGTCATCCATTTCTGCATCGTGTTCACTGTATAACTCCCTAACAGCTGTGCGCACAAAGGGAAATTGCAGCATGCTCCAAGACCATATTGCTAACATGCCATAGAAGACGGAAGGTTTGATAAAGACATCTTGTTCCAAGTAGTTGAAAAAATCGACGATATCGGCGGCCGATGCTAGGTAGACCATCAGGAGGGCTGAAAGCTGATCACGTGTCATTTCGCCTTTTGGCATCAGCCAGCGGCTCAGTATGATAGCAACCAACATTATTTGTACATTGAGCCATGTCCATTCAAAGTCCTGAGGTGTTGCAGGCTGCAAAGAAAAGGCTATAGCTTAAAGACAAATGCTAACTGGTACACAGAAGCCACCTGGTGGCAGAAATCAGAACTCTTCAGTTATACTGTTTTAATGAGTTCTCTCACCCCCAACTGAACCACTTTACCTGTACATTTTTTTTCAGATCATTTCCGATCACTATAGATACATTATATAGGCATTATATATAAATATGCTATTTGAATTCCCATAGGACCCTATAGTTAAGGGAAAATTATTATTTCCGAAAAATTCACAACTTTTTCATTTTAACTGTGACCCCCAATTTTTCTGCGTTTAAAATGTTTGTTAAGATGTCCTTTATATATTCAGAGAGCCTCGTAGATGGACCAATAGAAGGTCATTTACTATATGTTGCAAAATATGAAAAAATATTTTCCCCATTCATTTCTATAGTTAAGGCATTTTCAATTAAGTGGACGTAAAAATGGAAATAAGCACTGTGACAGCGATTTCTTTGCATTTTCCAATTCTTTATAAAATTATATCAAACTAATACTATCCAGAATTATTTGAGATTACCAGTAGCATATCTAACATTGGTTAGCCTGTAGCGTTTGTCTTTATTATAGTGGCAAACTAAAGTATGTTACAATTGCCGGAACTTCCATGTTCAACCCCATTAGAGTATTTCTTTATATTTAAGAATTGGCTAGCAATATGCATGATCACTACAGCAGAGTTACGAATACAGATATCAACTGAACGCACAATAGAATCGAATTCACCAACAGAGCATGTGAATATATAGGATTCAGTATGGAGGCCTAGTGGAGCCACCATCTTGAATTTCGCTGGTTGAGCTAAAACCCACTGATAAGGCATACCATGATTGGTACCTTGTCCCTGGTTAACACCCACTTCCAGGGACATGCTGGTCCCACCTTATCAGTGTGGGTTGCAGGAACCAGCTCCAGACCAGCTAGTGACCAATAGAACTAGTTCTACACCGAGCAAGCATGGCATTTTCTGTTCCATCCGTATAAGGTAGTCAACTAGTTCGTAGTTAGTAATCACAATTCATAAAATGTGACATGTTTATTATCATGCTTACCACAGCTCCAGTCCAAGTTGCTGTCAGATTCTTCTGTACTAGATCTTTGTATGAGTAGAAGTCCTGCCGGGAGTCCTCTATCACCCACAGCGTAGGGATGGTCAGACACAGGTACACAAGCATACTGGGAGAATACCTGCAAGGGACATGATGTAAAGTTAAAAGTGAATGACCTATTACCCTCTGCCATCTAAACGAATCAAATCTAAAGCCTTATTTACCGACGATTAAAGGCTTTTCAGGTAACATCCCAAGTACCACTCGAAAATGGCCATAAAATCCTTGACATTTAGACCTGTAGAGGTAGGCCCCATATTGGTGATATTGAGGGATGGGGGCAATATCATCTGAGGAGGGCCTGTGTTGGCTAAGTACCATTGTATAACACTTGTGCATTGAATAGACACACACATGAAATCATTAGATATTTTCTTCTGGAAACCCTGAATACTACATTGTGGAACGATTCTGGAAACCCTGAATATTACATTGTGGCAAACATATTGCTGTTGAGGGGAGGCCACTGCTAATCGATATCTTTGAAATATCCTTATGAAAAATAATCAACCAAAATCACAATCACCCCGGACTACCCATTAAAGCACTACAAATCACAGAGATACAATGCCCAATATCAGCCCAATATATGATTTAGAATATTGGTAAGTGCCAGAATCCTATAGAATAGATACAGAGACATGTCTCTACCATTTTTCACACGTAGTGGGATTCGACCTCATGGGTGTCAGGAAACACACAGGTTGAATATGAATTACATACATGCAAGTTTATATTTGTATTTTCTGTTATTCTGTTAAGGATTCGATCAGGAAATCTTCACTAGATATCCCGTTCCTTCACCGCCCCTACCTGTGGATGTAACAGCATGGTCCCATGGTTCTAAACCCCATTTAGCAATAACAATATTATAAGCTTGGGAATGACCTAGGGCTCCCTCTAACCTTCCTGAATACCTTCACATCCATCACTGCATATAGCTTTGAAGTCATTATACTCTCTAATGTTAAGGATATCGATACAAATTGTTCCATAATATTCGATGGCAGATTTTATCCCATAGCACAATAAGGTGCTATCAATCAAGATTCGAAAACTTTTCAGCACTTCGCCATTACTTGAAGCACCGACCTAGATGGATCATAATTTTTCAGTATTGGCCAAGGTATAGGCCGTTCGCTGCATGACTGCCAGTTAATTCAGATTAGTACACTCACTGCAACTTATATAACACTGTGCCCCTTCTTGATCTTTTGGTATATGATATATATATATATATATATATATATATATATATATATATATATATATATATATATATATATACTCTTAACTCATACATTTGCAATTCTAATTAAATTACCCTGAATCGAAAGTAACGAAAGCCATTTTAGCACGATTAAAGAGAGCCACTTTCGTTGTTACATTTTATATACTTGCTCTCTCTATGGTCAAGTTCCAGATTCATTTAGAATCTAAGGCTAAAAAAGAAATGGCAAAACCCAGACTTACAAGTGTCAGATCACGTGCTGCATCAAGGTCTTCTTTGTCCTTCAGTTAATACAAAACTCACCGACTTGCAATGAAGCATCATTTTTTTTTTCATGTTAATCTAAAACTGATAAGACAATGTCATGTTATATTCGACACTTTATAAAATATAAGATTATGAATAAAAATAAAATATTCACCATTTCCACTCATGTCCTCGTCTTACAATCATAACGACCATGGCCTCTGCAATAAGGCACACATAGAGAGCTCCAAGGAAGTAGAAGGCGGAGGTATCTTCAAAGTAAATCAGCATTATGGTCCCGTGTAGCAGAAATATTACACGAGAAAGCATGGCCTTCACGGCGCTAAAGAAGTGAATGCCCCCATGGCAGCAACGTCTTCTAGGGTCCTTGGCTTCGGCAGCCTCCTCTAGCTCAACCTTTCTCTGCTCTACGTTCTCCATGGTGGCCTTTAATATCTGTCTTTCCAAAAAAAAACAGGTAGTCCACTTCTTCAATTATCGTTTCCTATATGGTATTTCATAATTATGACCACATTGTTGAAGGATTGTTGGAGATACACGAAGCAGATGGAATCCATTTTCACAGGTATTCATCAAAACAGAATTGATTGAAACTGACCTTTGCTTCCACCCCCCATTATCAAGCAAGACTCCATTAGTCCAGAACACTGGAGTGGAGGCTATCATAGAAGCGGTCCACTCCACAAGGCTCTCCACCACACTGGAAAGTGAACCAACAACTGACCACTGCTGTTCACTATACCAAAGCCCCCGCCCCCTCCACCCCTAAATCTCAGTTTCTTGGGTGGCTACTGCATGCTGTTATGAGCTAATCCCCACCATTGTATAAAGGTCACTGCCTCACCTATTGCCTGAACTCCACTGTCGTAAATTTGTAGCTTGTGGTAATTGCTTGCAAAATGCATATAGAAAATACCGCCTGGATGTCTCAAGAGAAGAAATCAGATGTCAGTTATCAACGTGGCCTTGAGGGAAGTATAATTGGCAAAAGTAAGGGAATTTAGTTAGACATGGAAATCAATACCCTGAAACATGAAACATATGTTACGACTTGAAAAGAAAAACAACAACCGACCAAGACAAAAAAGGTCCAAAGCAACAACAACAAACAAACATACAATGCTACTTTCTATAGCCTGAGGACTATTGTATGGTCTGTTTTCTCCTTAGCCGTATTACACGTTGTGCACGATAACAGGGTGAAGGGGTATGATGAAGCCTGTTATTTCTACCGATCATGTTTAAATTGTGGCCTTTGGCCTAGACATAGCTTATGTATTGTGTACTTCAGCTAGAGGAGGCCTAGAGTGGTGTATAATGGTAGGCCTATACATGTGTAATACACCCCAACTAGTGCAGATGTGATGAAAAGGGTTTGGTCAGTTTTCTTTGTTAGTGTATCACAATTACTCCAAATACTTGTCACCAGGAAGGTGCTTTAAATATTATATGAAAAAGCTTAATTAATTGGAAATTGGAGTATAAAGGCCTTTCATTAGTTTATTTCAGATCGCTTAAAATTGCAAAATCTGCTATCTGTCCATGGAATTAAGAAGAAATATATGGACAGTCCTAGGTCTAACACCTCAGATTATTGATTTAGATCTAGACCTTACAAAAAGGGTGAAATGGGATTGGGTAGGTTTTTTTTTCACAAGCAGAGATGGGGAGGGGCAGAGCTGGTGATAGATAGAGTAATATATAACGTAATCCTAGTATATAATGCAAAATAAGTATCAATGATAGAGTGTCAAGGAGGGCGAAACAACACGATTATCGAAACTGTATTAAAGACTATTTAAATTGGGATGAGGACGAAGAACCGGGATAAGTGATAATTCTAATCACTCCATGAGAACTTCATCACAAGGTGGAACTGCATTTACGGCCATGACTTGGAGCTATACATATTATTTCTCTCTCGGATTCACCGAATGATTATAAAATACAATTAAGGTAACAGATAATTTATCTAGTTCTCAGCGTATTCACTTAAGGAGACGGGTACGATAACTATGCAAGCACTTTTTTAAAATTTTCTATCACTTCATTGCTATTAGTCTGATTAAATATTGGTGACATAATGTCACGACCACTATTGAAATTATTGATGATTTACTTTTGATTTCCTTCACCCAATGTATTGAGATCCACTTTCTTCTGTATTCGGATGATTATAGTTCCCGTGGCTTGCTTTATACGTTACAGTATATCCCTCGACCATTTAGCCTGGCTTTCAAATAATCAATAAGTTCGTGTCAGGACATTCCAGTTCTCCCTAGATTTTATAAAGTTGGCATTCGAAATTACGGTATGAAATGGAAATGAAGAATATCAAATTCATAATATATTTTGATGATGATCAGTTTGAGGGCGTTATTATTTCATGTTAGATATTCAGGTCATATCATATACTTCTCTTTCAAACCCGATCTAAAAGTTCATATAATATATGATCCCAGAAGATTACAGAAATACACAAGCAAACTTGTTGGGCTGTGCCAGATCTGCTTTACTTCTCCATGACTGTATATATGGAACAACACAATAAACATCACTTTCTTGTCTTTTATAACAGTAAAACACAATAATATGTACAAAATAGGGAGAATACTACCACAGGTTGAGTATAATACAGCCTGCCACCTAGTGTGTGGCAGGGGAATCATCACAGACACCCAGAGGGTTGTGACCATTAATATTAAGCCTATCACAGACTGCAGCTTATGTCAGTTAGTGCTACAAATTCACATTTAATACATTATTACATTAATACATAATGGTTTATAGAAGGAAAATGAACTGATATGATAAGTGAATGAACCATCATGAGATGAAATACTGGAAATAATACTGAAGATCTTTGGGATGGTCAAAGCCTAGTACAGTCTAACCATATCCCCCTAACCCACAGAACCTTTACCAAAATAGGATGAAAACTAGGGATCATCATTAAAAGTGCACAATAATTCTTCAGAAATGTCATTACATGAATCAATAGTGCGTTATACCTTTTTATAATCTACAGATATCACATTTATAATTATATTCAGTCATAAACATTATGTTATTCTCTCCGAGAGTTTTGTCACAGTATAGCTGGCATAGATTATGATTCAAATTAATCGAAAAAGAAGCATGGGTATCTCTTATCATTATAAGGAATGGATTCATGGTTCATTTTTACTAATTAAGGGTACTATCTTTACTTTTCTCACATTCTGTTCATTGTGTAACCACCATTCCTTAGACATCACAATACAAAAATACTAGTGCGGTGTTCAGGTAAATATTATCTAACATTAAGATTTCACATCAATCATGATTCTATTGTCACAATACAATCAGAAACCGAGCCGCTCATGGCAGTCGTCAGGAGAGCAGTTCCCTGTACACTAAATCAATCACTATAGAAAACCTAATTGAGGCAGTCAATGCCTCAGTGATTTCACTGCCGCGAGGATCAACATTGCCCAGTCCATCAGGTTTAGCTTCAATCGGATCTGGGGGCTTCGGTGTATTGATAAAATATCAATAATGAAGCAAGGAAGCATTGATCTGGTTCCAGAGCCATGACTGCTGGCAATACAGTGTGCCTTCAGGCTCTACCTACATCCTGCGTGGAGTTTTCAGTTCACTCCTTCAGCTCTAGAAGACTTCCAAGTAAAATAATATTTAACTTTACTCTGTTTCGCCTTTACTGAACTACAAGGAGAAGGTAACAGGTTTGGGAATACTGCCTATACGGAATGTTCAATACTCTATGAAGGGTCAATACTAGTAGTTGAATTGCATCGGTTTGTCCATAGTTGAATTGGCATTTGTTAGAAAATCACAAAAGGTGTGGGAAATATAAAATTTTCACAGATACTGTTTTGTCAAGATCACAGTCAGGTTACTTGTAACTAATACTTGCCTTTAGGGGAAAACAATGGCAGATATATACATGTATTATGCTATGAGTTACTACCTATACATGTATGTACACTCCAGAATGATGATAAATTATATCATTAGGGCAATGAACAACCTACACTAATGCATAGATTTACTGTAAATAAAATAATTTATAAATGCTTAAAAAGTAATTAGCAACATGTTGAGTGGGTACTTAACCTTTGTTATAACTAAGTGGTAAGCTGGAGGCATACTAAAAGACAGAATTAGCATCATTCAATCTATAAGTGGGCAGATTGGAAACAATTATGTAAACTGGCAATGGCGAGGAAAATATTGGTATACTGCCAACTTTACTCTAATTTAGATTTGAAAGGTTAGCATCATAGTCTAGATGTTGTTGCATAAATAAAGTGATCGTTCATAATTATCTAAGCATTGATAAGACCCCGGCAATAGATTACAGCTTATATAAATTTTTGCTGACATAATAATGTGTACCATCAATCATTTATTTCATAGATGGGGAGTATCGATCAGCTGATTCCGTGACAACCCCCATCTCCACTGCTCAATTCACAATGAGCATCGTTGAACAAATCCCCTTCTCCCATGGTAATCAAAATTGATTTAAAAAAAAAAGGAGGAAATGTACAGAACTGGTGATCTGAAACCGCCATGCCTGACAATCATCCATATATTATGCACATACCAATACTTTTGGATGGGGAGGAGCACAGTTGTGGATTCCCGTTGAAATCATTATAAGCTCAGACCTTCCAATTATTAAACACAATTAGTTCAGATAATGACTTGGCTCAGACACAATGGAGAACTTTTTAGATATGGTGTAGTGAGGGAGGAACACAACCAGAGAAAAACACCTCTATAACCTATAATCAATGAACAAAGTTAAATATGCAGATGACTCTTTCTGACTCATCCAAAAGGTACAGCAGCTTCATAAAAAGCCCATGGTTGGCTGTGGTAAGGTGGATGTAGTTCTGCCAAGTGGTGGGGAGGGGAAACACAGATAGCGTGTTCTCACCTTGTCCACATGTATGTATAAATAATGAAGTCCTGCCCACTTCCTCATATCACATCCCACCTCCCCCTCCTGCACAAGTCACATAGTCCAGCCCCCTCCCAACTACACAGCACCTAGTGCATTTATATTCTGGAGACTGGACAGGGATACGCTATGATGCTGTTATATACTCCATTTTGAGAGTTCAAAGTTATGATATAGGTCTGTCTACCTGCCCCTTTTGTTTGTTACAATTTGCATTATGATTTGAGAGTGAGCGCCTTACATGCTAGGCATATCTAAAAGCTGTTCAAAGTTGTTTGACATTAACACTATCCTGGAGTACAGCAACTGGGATAAACTGAGACAAATTTCATTAATACAAGCCCTGAACTTTGAGCTGGCACTAGGACAAAGGACTATGTATAACACTCTGCAGTAAACTGACAATTATCCCCATTGTCGGGAAAGTAGTAGGCCTGCCTCAACAGTTTTTACAATAGACCCAGAACATAATATGAAAATCACAATAATGCTGAATGATTATGATTATAAACTATATGGTTATAGAATCAATTCATCCTCTTCTCTAAGTTATGGCCCTTCTCTAATCATTTGCTTGAGCATTGTTCATACCATTCGAAATTGTGACGAGAATTCCTGCCTCAAGGTTGACGGAATTTGTGCTGTACTGAGTATATACCATTGAATTATAAATTATGAAATCGACCCCCTTCCCATTGGAAGTTCTGTATATGTAGTTGCCAACACCCTCTGTATAAACCTGATTAGTTTGAATGGAAAGACACCATGTAACCTCACGTGCTAAAGGGAATTACGTACAGTATTGCACTATGGAATCAAGGTGCATTATTTCCTATTTCTTTGTTAGTCGATTATTTGATGTTCGTGGCCTAATATGCCCCTTTACTTTCACCAGGAGAAAGTAAATTCACAGACTAACACCTACCGGATAGAGAGAAGGCGGCAGTAGTTAGTTAAGGAGCCCCAGACTTCATATACTACTTACTTAGATACTTGGAGCTTATCACACACCCATTATATACTAGTATACCGTGATACTATTCTTCTGTGGTATCTCCGTCCCATGTAATACATAATGCATCCAGCACAGAAGCTCCAATTAGACTTTACACTGTATAAGAGGTTGGTATTAAAACAGTCAACATTTAGATTAGCAGCTGTCACTTTATGATATTTACACACTTTTTACACGCGTCATATAACGGCCACATAATGCATTAATGCATCAGACCATTGGCCTGTACGCTACATGAATGCAATCCTGTCGGGTCCACTCTCAATTACTGAATTCATGCATCATGCCGACCCTAATAAAGATGCCCCCCCCCAAATTGTCGGCATGATGTTCCAATTCAGTGATGGCGAGCAGGGCTAAGAGCAATGCAGTGCGTATCATGCAGACCAAAGAGCTTGGGGTTTGGAGCATTGAAGGGTTAACAAATCACACACTTTAGGGAAGTGATGACATAGGCACCTGACGTCATACTTATACTGTTGTCACTAGAAGACTGTATCCGCCTGGGTGAAACACACTAATGCATTATTAGAATGGCGGATACCCATGGAGTGCCCCTTCCCTGGTTGACCCATGGCCTTAAGGGCATTATAAGCTCCAGGGGCTGGGTTATAGCGGGCTGTGTTGTATTCACGGTACGGTGTGCGGCCCTGCATAGAGATGTTTCTACTCATGGACGGCTTGTACAATGATGTATCTGGACACTTGTAGGATGAGGGAGAAGGGTTGTTCTGGGACTGCGCCTGCCAGTAAGGGCTGCCGTGGTCTGTCCGTCCCTTGAAGGTCCACGTTGGGGGTTTCCTTAACTTAGAGGTACCTGTGCCGCCTGCACCTACTTTGTCCGGGAGGCTGTAGGCTGTTGGTCCCGGACCACACCTGGAGGAGACAAATTGTCATTGTTATAGGGATATTGTGGACTATATTTAGTTTATTTTCAACAAATCTGGAAATGGTTGCCACCGTAAAAATGCCCACTTACTTCTACAATTGGGACAGTAAATGCCGATGGGGAAGTCTATTATGTGTAGCTACTTTTATCAAACATGCCTTTAGTTCTAATTCTATGTACATAAGAACACTTGTAGTAGTTTAGTATAAATTGAACCACTCTGGTTGAAGCATAATGAACATTCTATGCTATGCACCTATACGGCACATTGTTGAAAGTTCCCCTTGTACCAGAAAACAGCGCAAGGCAACAAATGATAATGCTAACCTGTAGTCGGGCAGTTCATAGCGGTAACCAATCCGGGGGGCAGGGGTTGATTTCTTTGTGCTTAGTTTCTCATGGCCCGCAACGTCATATGCACCCGGGGCTGGGCCACAGTCCTTCAAGGCTAGAAAGGAAAATCCTGTAGCTTAGCAGTGCCTCAATACACTAATCTGCTTATAATATAAATCCATATCTCTATGAATTCACAAGTGTAGTGCTGTAGTGGATTTTCTTTCTATATATATATACATTCATAATTCTTTTCCAAATTTGCTACCTGAGAACTAGAGCTTCCTCTTTACTTCTAAACTGGTGATTTGGTATCCTAAAGTGTACTGGATATTGAGACTCGTTAGGGATGAAACAATCAAGATTCACCTACCCGGTAACTTTGTTCTACCCTTGAGGGTGACAGGGGCTGGGTCCTGGGTGCCCTTCGCGGTCAGGGTGTCTTTAACTGTGTAATCAGATGGTCCTGGCCCTCCTGCATCCCGTTCTGTTGATGAAAACAGGGAAATGTTATCAAATGAAACTGCCACATCTATCTGTGCCTTTTACAACTGAGATCTTGGTCATATGAATTAAGTTAGGATTCCTCCTGAGGCACCTTTGGTCAGACTCCACCTTTGGTAATAAACATCCGAATGTGGAGTTGATTTCAAAATATGTGGTGTCTAAGCGAATGCTCAATTTCTAACAACGGACGCCCCCCCCAAGACTTTACCCACTATTGGGGTACAAAAACTTCCCGACATTTTAGTGAGGAGGATACTATACTGCTCAGTCAATATAGTAAAATTATCACACAATGGGCAACCATAATATTATGTCAATCAGGCTTTTTCAATACGTGTGCAAGGAAACCAGGTGCCAGCATATCTCAACGTGTGGACTGGTCTAGTTAGTGTACAATTCGCTTTGCAATTGGGTATTATAGATATCATTGTGTCAAGAACCTTAAACGCGTTCTTCTACTTATGTTCACGATAATCAGTTCATTCCAGGAAATAACAGGTCTTGCTGATGTTATCCAGTTTAGTCAAACAGATTTTTTCCTGCCCCTTTTGCCCATATATTAGCACAGCAACAGGTGACCTCGCGTTTATTACAAATACAACATCTAGTTATTCATTTATAGACTTAAGTTATGTTGATGCCAGCCCTTGAGGTGTGGTAATCCAGCTTGTTTGAGTGGTGTGAAAAATAAACCTTCTCCCCCTGCCCACTCACCAGACCTTACCCCTTATGTCATGGCAGATACGACCATTACTATAGAATAGTACCAGACATGCCGTATTCAATGGGGGGATGGAATACAATGTGGCCGTATTCAATGGGTGTCCGCCATCTTGGATTCTGAACAGATCTCAGCTGTGTTTCTCTATTTTAAAGCAAATTAACCCTGTAGGGCCATGACATAAATGCAAATGTCAACTCCCATGGAATATTTTTGCATCGTATTCCCCTTGGTGAGTCTGCCCGCATTCAACTCGGCCTATAAGGCCTCGTTGAATACGGCAGACTCACTTCGGGGAATACGATGCAAAAATATTCAATGGTCGTTGACATTTGCTTATTTACTCCCCACCTTAACTGTTTAAAAGGATGTGGGATAAACGACTCTTGCAAACTCTATTGCATCAAGGATATACACTATAACTGTCCCTATATGGTGTCAACCAGAATGCCGGTGACCAACATTGCACTGCTAGTTGCTAGGATAGTCTATACCCCATCATTTACATATTGCTGCTACTGTACTATATACCTAAACGTTTATGGGAACCATAAATATTCACATCATATTATTCATCTATAAATTGGTGTACCTGTTTGACTTCAGATGGCGGAAGCCAAAGGTGCAGTTCCAATTTAATCGATAGCCATATTTCTCTGAGGCTGCTGTACGGATCACAATGTCATAACTGAATAACGCATTGCTTGTAGGTTGATGATTCTAGATATTGGAGTGGCTTAGTTGAGGTCCCTTTCCCCTGTTGACTCGCAAGTAGGTCTATAATAGTATATGTTTGTTTGATAGAACGAGTGAAGAAGTGCGTTTCAGGTTATCCAACCAGTTAGTGGTCAGACGGTAGTAGATTTGAGAAGATCGGCGATAAGAGATAATTATATAAGGCTATACAATTGAGGCCCCCTAGTTCTGACCAATGACGATGGCTTTGAGAAGTTTTTCTCTCATTTTCTAATGCCAAGGTTGTTTTTTTTTAAATTAGAGCCCACTGTCTCTATCGGCATCACCCTCTCTGCTGGGTAGGTCTGACTTAGGCCCGCAGCCCTTAAAAATGGTGACCAGGCACGCAAAAAAAAGCATTCCTATCAATAATGATGAAATCAGGCTGTTCTTTTCCCTAATAAACATACCTATAGTATTTTGGAAAATGTTATCGTAGATTTTAAATCTAGAAGTAATTTCCAATTTCTATTAGAAGGCGACATGTGATTCTAGATGGACAGAATGGTTTCCATAGCAACTGGAAACAGGCACATCGGACAATTTCGCATGAACAATATTATTCCGGTTGCGTCCAAAATGACCAGTTGAATTGTGCTCCAAAAAGTACCCTTGAATATACTGAGTCACAAAAATATCTTATGTTTGTGTATTGGTTCTATAATTTATCAGCAAAGGTCGAAATAAAGGATTTCAGGGGATAAAACCAGAAACAAAGCCTGTTTAGAGGATAGTGCTCGAGCCACTGCAAAGGCCCAAGAGTCACCGAGTCATTTTAAGTCATTGCTGGATCTCCACAATTTTTTTAAGTGGATACTTTTTATGGCTGGGTAAAATAAAGGTTAAAGATATAACCCTAAAATCCTAAACCATTTAACATAAAATAGACCGTTTTCTTGTCTAGTCGCAAAAAATGATTTCAAATATATAAAGAAGGCATTTGGCTTCCGCATATGGCTTCAATTAATAGTAAGTAATGAGCATCCGCTTGATTCATACTAGATCTATACATGTGATAAGTACAAATGACGTTACAGATAATACTGGATATTTGATTTTCACAAGGATAACAATAAAGTATAACTTACGTATGATTGGGAGACTGATGGAGTAGGCCGGGGCCTTAACTTTGGTGGTGTCATGGTCCACTCGTCCGGTCAGTGGTTTCAGCTTGTAAGCCAATGGACCTGGGCCTACAAGATATCCATCATGGATGGTGGGAAGCATTTAGTACAGCGTCAATGCACCACAAAATGTCAAATAAAAAACAATATTTCCAATATGTAAGGTGTAAAACAGCCGCCGCTACGTTGAAACCCTGCCCCCTGACTCTGCCCAGGGACCTGCACATCCCGCCACCCCAAAGACGCTATTGGCGGCTCAGCAATGAAAGCTCCCTTTGCGTGCGCCGACTCCTTGGAGCATTTCCGGCCTTGGCAGGGCACTTTGGGATGTACAATTAGACAATAAAAGGCCAACAAGAACTGCGTGCTCAGGTTTAGAACATCGACCGTATTGGCAATAAATGAAGTATTTACGAAAATTGAAGCTTTGAATTCTTGAATAACTGTTTGGCAAGTATAGCATTTACTAATCAAATTAAAATTAAATACTGTTTCAGGTTTTGCATAGGCATATGCATTGCGGGCAGACGTTTTTTTTTCCTAGTAAGATCGCGTTCGATTTTAATCGACCTATTTTTCATGGTTATAATTATATGTTCTTAAATCAAATCATGAAATGTGCCCAAACTCTGCCCCATATCTTTTCACACTGTTCTATTTGTATATTTTTCTAATACATAACAAAAAACAATTACATGTTAATGGCTCTACTCAAAATGAAACTCACTTCTATCAGATGAAAATGGTTTATGGCTGTCGATAATGTATTTCATGTGATATGCAATCAGATCAGACCAGCCACTGTGGGGGGATTCCACCATGGATTGGCTCAGTGCCAAGCCCCCAAACAATTACAAAGAGATCAACGGGAGAAAGTGCAGGTATGATAAAGTGGTAATCCCCTCCACTTTAGTGCAGTGTCAGTTTCATTTCTTTAACCAAAGCTTTCTGAAATCAGTTCTGATGTGCATGCCTTTGAGAAATGATATATATATATATATATATATATATATATATATATATATATATATATATATATATATATATTAGTCAGGGCATGGCAAGATGGAGGCTTTGGATGATATTCATCTATTTTAATATGTACTGGGGAAAATACGGTGATATCCAAAATGTTTGATATGATATAATGAGCCTACTATAGGGTCGTTTTGCTACTGGACCCTCAACACATTCCCTAAATTTAAAGAGTACGATCAGAGAAGAAGTGAGGAACCAACTGCTTTGATTAGGTCTGCACTTCCTGGAAACTGGGGTTGACTTCATAATTAATTCATAGCCTTTTCTAAAGCACTTGAATCTCATGCACTCATGTCTGCCTATACCGTACACCTCTAAGTATGCTGTACAAGCTCTAGTCTAAACATAATAGTTGTTTTAATGTTAGTTTAATGTTGGCTCCTTTAACTAACAGAATAATCACTCAACCAAACATGGATCCCACCCTATGAATATCATCAGGTGCATACATCAGTGGCAATGTGTGATCTGCATTGTGAGGGGTTATGATCAGTGTTGAACACTTTTCAAGATAATCCAGGATAGTTTTATGAACTAATATCGTGGTCGTTTAGTGAAAACAAGTAAAATATAAAGAGGCTGAGGTTTGACTTTTATCATACAGGCACCTATTAGGCAAGGTATAGGCCTAATATGTGAGCACCAACTTGAAAGAGAAACTTTGTTGGTTGTATTTACCACCAACAGACATACATCAATTCACCATAGCTAATAAGGAACTCAGCAAATCCCATTACAGTTTTTTATGGAGAAAATACTGTCCACTGGTTTGCGTGATGAAAGAGGCATTAGTTTATGTGTCAACCAGAATACTGCATATCTATAGTAAGAAGTCTTGTTTACGAAGCTAGATACAAATGCACAGGTCCGACATAGATATTCATGACCCAACAAAATAGCCACAAAGTTACAACATCGGTGATGCTAGGGGGATTGATATGCAGTTCATTCTTGTGTATACAACCTGGCATAAATAGGGATCAAAGGATCAGTTCTGTTCCACGTGCCGTGCAATACTAGGCACCTACTGACCTCCTTCCCAAATATTAAAACACCCAGACAAGGAGGTTGTCGGAACGGTCTGGGCGGGAGGGGTCAAGTATACTACGTATGCTTGACTCAAGTCTGGTGTGAGTATTACTTATGGAAATCATTAGCACGGTGTTCTACTACTCTAGCACAAGAGACTGATTTCTAGAGACCAATAATCACTGCAGGAAAGTTTGTTCCTGTAAAAGGTGCCGCTCTTATCTTCTGGGAGATATTCAACAATAGGCCTCAATGCATTTTTTTTTTCATCTACATAAGTAAAACACATTATGCATAGCTCGTTTTGGAATTACCTAACCAAAAAAAAGATCATTTAGTGAAAAGTTTGTACAATGAAATATCTACCCATACCAATGGTGATGGGACATTTATGCACTGATAAAACAAACAGTGGTATCATAACCACAGGAATGTATCTCAACACTATCACCGCTAGAGATTATCCTGTAACACGAAGATGGAATTAAGCTTTCAGCTCTCACCTGATAACTGTTATACATATCAGATAAGGGTCCTCTAAGTCTACTTCACAGCCCATCACCTGCGTCATGATGGAGGAGTTAATGCAGCTTTATAGCCAGGATTAGCAAACGATGAGGCCTAATCACCACTTAGATGTGTTTTGTGTCCTTCCGCCTATCACTCTATCCCAACCCCAATAGTATATCATTCCAGCGGAATTTGAATTCGCTGATCCCCTCTCGCTCTAACCAAGAACTCTTTTACATTTCACCTTTTCTATTTCAAAGTGATTGTCATATTAAGGTTAAGAACTATTCTTTACTTACGAATTAACAACATAAATCATTTTCTTTGTCTTTTACATAATCTACAGAAATTCTTCTAAGTCTAAAAGTGCTTCATTCAGCAGAGTAAAATGATATTGCACCTTTTACTGAGATAAAAGATACCAAAGTCTTATTGACGAAAAATAGAAGCAACTGCAAATATCTACATATGTATAACTTGACTGGTACTCTATGAGTTCTATGTGACATAAATCCTTTTCCAGGAACTTACCCCGGAAGTTCATTCATTATAAACAGTTTACACAATCAGGTATTAATTTTAAGTACATCTGCAGGAACAAAGACTAGGATATATAAAATGCCATTGGAATTGTGAATTTGACAGAGAGGGTTATCAATTATTACTATCCACATTGTGATTTCATGATTTACTTGAGTCGCCATTAGTCATTGAACCAAAACGCTGAATAGGTTCGGTTTATTCATTAATGGAATTATTTATTACTTTTTGGTGTTCAACCTTGAAGGAATTCCTTAAAGGTGTGTCTAAGACAACCTTACTAGGGTAAGGGACTTATTTAGAATAATTTGTTGAAATTAGTATAGATTACGATGTCTCTCTACAATGTAGGCCATTTCTCAAGTTGTCACGATTGCAACCCTTCAATCTTACCCGAAATGCAACTTTTAGACAGAGGCCTTGGCGCTCATAGATCTCTGTAAACGTAATAGATTAAGTGCAGCTTCCTTTACACACTACAGTCTTCTCTTCGCAAATATTTAAGTGGACGGAGGTGGTTATGTCCTAGCCTGTAGAAACGGCTGTATGGGGACAATTTGCCAATATTGAGACGATACTCAAACAAGTTATGTCCTTAAGTAAAAAGTACGCTATTGTAGATCACCTGCTCATTCGAAATGGCCATAGTTCTCTAACATAATGCTTATCATTTGAAACTGAGCGATTATAATAAAAGGAAAATGACAGGAAAAAAGAGAGAAACCAGAGTGGAGTAAAAAAAATTATCTCAAGTAAGTGATGACATGCTGCATTCTGACGCCGTTATAAAAAGACTATAATGATTAGAGAGCGGATTTAGAAAAGTGATTTATAGTGGTAGTGAAATCATTACCTCTGAGATTAATAACTGACATTTCAACCCACATACTGAGTCGTGTGCAGAGGCATTCTTATTGTAGGTGAATAGTATTGGATTGTGCGGAGCCTCTGCCATCAACCAAAATATTGACTGTATTTCTTTTGTCTCATGCTGATTTGATTCTTGGCTTCTTTTGTGAAAAACTTCTTATCATGAAATTTAGGCGAAAGGAAAACAAATTTACAACTCAAAAGATGATGAGCCAGCAAGCAGAAATGGGGGTTCCTGCGGGATTTAGTACCTGTTTTAGCCACCAGGGGGTACCACTATGGGCTAGAATAGGAAAAATATGCCTAAAACTACTTTTTTTTTATGGAGAATTCAATGATTTTAGATAAAACGTTCTATTTTAGGTAGAAAGGTTCCAAATTAGGCATGTAAAAAAACTTTTTTCGGCCTGAATAGGCATTTTTGTTGATGTCTGTTGCCATGGAAACATGTTTTTCATTCTAAATAGGAAAATTGATTATCACATTTGAAAGAATCTTTCACTAGGTTTACTATGGTGAAAACACAACGAAAATACCATTTCTAGATCAAAAGTTATAGGCAAAAGAATGAAAAAATATGCAAATTTAGCTAATTAGCATAAATTATGCTAATTATATATGTATCTCATGATCAATTAGTCATAGAGCTTATTGCCATTCAGGAAATGGTCACACCTACCTATGTTTAGCGAGCCATTCCTCTAAAACTAACAGGAGTATCTTCTCTTGCAATATATCACTGAAAAGCCAGTCATCTGAATTTTAAAGTTGACTTTTAGCACAGAGCCCCCTTTCTCCTTGCCTCTACATTACAATTAATAAAAAAAAGGGGTATACAAAAACTGATGGATATTAGTACCGATAATCACCCATCCACAATAATATATAAAGTTAAAACTTACCTCTATATTCACAATAAAGCTTAGGCTTTTCATTCTCCTGTTCATTCGTCATGACAGAATTGTTGAGTATCTATACCTTTTGAGTACTCCTTATTTATAAACACTGATAATGTGATAGTGTTCAATGATATAGAATCCTAACTGTGTGCTGTTCCCTCCTGTAGCTATACTGGCTGATACTAGGACCCTGGAGGTTGGGTGTCTATATAACCTCAGTGGTGGTGTGTCGTGACGAGGTGACAGGAGTAGGCATCGGCGGCTACCTGTGGCTGCTGCGACACGATGATTCGGATGACGTACTTCATCAGTTATGCATGACGGCTGTGACGTATGCTCTGTGACACCTACTCATAGGGGCCGGTCTTCATATTGGAGTCAGGTAACCATAACACTGTGGTAGCTACTGTCGCTGCCCCCCCCCCCCCCCCCGGGTGGGACCGATGGCATCCTCACCCAGCTCCACACATATGGGCGTGCCGTGCATGTGTCAATCACTCACCCATACGTCACGGCATGCTACGTCATGTGCGTGTGCCGTCTCTATCGTTGTCACAGTTTGTGCTTGACTGTAGTAAACCACCACAGTTTTACTCAGAATGGTAAAAGTTAGGCATTTGCAAGTTAGACATCTGCATATTGGTATCAACAATAGAGTTCAAGGATTTTGCTGTTTTACAATATTCCCAACATATGAAAATGCAAACTGTCAATCTTGTATTTGTATTTACAATTCAATTATGAAATAGTCTCTCAAATACTGCATAATTTACAGCTTCATGAAAACTTATTTGGGTTAGGTCTTCGCCATACTGTATACATGTGCATCACAATTAACTTATTCCCGGAGGACAATGTAGCGTTATCTCATATAACGAAGTATTCATTATAAGCCATCTTTAGAGGTCATATGACACCGATATCAAAATCTGTCAAAAGAAAAATGGGGCAATGAAATTAATAATGATAGGTCAGGAAATTGATTGAGGTAAATCAATAACATATGTGACTACCCTAATCTCCCGCGTACAATGCGCGTCTTATAGGGGGGGGGGTTTAGTTCTCCCTGGATCCAAAAGGGGGTCACCAAGACCTTTCTTTTGATATGTGATACTCCCATGTAACCCAATCAGCAGCATATGGGGTCCAGAGGGGTCCAGGGGTCCAAGAAACACCCAGCTTTTTAAATTTTGAAAATTCATCCAGTAGAAAAGAAGTTATGAATTTTTCATTTTTCTGGCCAAATCCTTAAACTCTAGGTGCGCCTTATAGGCGGGGTGCGCCTTATACGCGGGAGAATATGGTAGTATAAAAGTCCCTTCGGTCAGCGATCTAGCAGCATTAACATTTTAAATATCGATGGAATTCGGAGGCCGTTGCAGGCTTTTACGCATTTCAACGAATCGATTTTTTTTTTGCCATAGCGTGTGTATGACTGTCATATCTTTCATCGATCCAGTATAACCCGGTTAGCGGATTCCTTAGTGCGCCGACCCCTGCTGAAGCTGATACCTTGCGAGATAAGGACTGATAACAGCGAGCTGATGGGTACCAGGTGTTACGTAATGCACCCTGAAAAGTCTACACTGAATGAAAGGAATAGTCTCATTGGTCAATATTGTCTCCCGCTAGATAAATGCGTTTAAAGGGACGGTTTTGTGCAGTATGCCACAAGATCGATTGATTGGGTCGAACATGCATAGGGACCTATGGCGGACTGAAATACAATATAGACCAAGCAAAAATATGAAGTACGTGTATGTCGTTTATTGATGCTCATGGTGATGATGAGCACCCCCCCCCCCCCCCACGGAGAGGAGGACAGGCCCTAATGTGCCCTATGAACTAATGGTATAAAAATATTCAGTGTTAATAGATGTGCAGTCATATTGGTCTTTGACAACCAGTGATGGCTCCATCACAGAAATTCCTCTCCTCGAATTGATTTACAACGGATGACGGATTTAGACGGAAGCGGAGGGGACACACCTGCTTGCTTTAACCCAAAAATCTATCCATAAAATAGGGATTTAACCCTGGTGTGCCCCGCTACTTTTTGAAATCCTGGATCTGCATGATGCTTAGAAATAGGGCCTATATATCCCTTACGTGCCCAGAATTAAAAAAGTGCGCTCTTAAGCATGTAGGTATGTTTAAGATGTCACCATAGTTTGAATAATTATCAGATTAGGATGATATGTATGCCACTAGACTCGACATATCAAGGGCTTTCCAACGATATCAAATCTGTTATGATGCATTAATCATGTAATAAACAGTATGTCCTATTGGAGAAAATAATGAATTGAAAATAGCTTTAAAATACACGAAAAGTGCGCGCTCTGGCCATGATAATTAAAGAGAAAATATAGAAAAATCACTAAATTATCGAAATTATTGATAAAAATACAAAAAATAGTGATAAAATAAATTTTACATGATTTATACTGAGGAGTTTGATTATAATACTGTTTTCCTTCAATTCCCAACAAAATGGCCTCATTTGAAATGTCAAAATAACACTTTATGAATCAAAAATAGCTTATTCCCAACAAAAAAGATAAATCATGACATTGTGGGCAGTTCCATCCATACCAGCCAATTTTAATTTATTGGGCCATCATCATCCCTTATTGAGTCATATAAAACTCTTAACATATGCTTTATATTACATTTTCTGATAGCTATTCTATTGCCCTTTCTGTTACTATTTTATTGCCCAATCTATTTTAAGATGATATAGGCAAAACCCTGTACATTGTCAAGCCTGTTGAAAAAAACAGCATTCTTAAAATAATTCTGGGCACAAAAGGGATATAAAACATCAGCTTGCATGCACAGGTATAACCGATGTACATAACCATGACTTACACCTGTGTACATTTAGACATACATGGCTCCAGTCATATTATTTATAAACTTGTGTAACACGCTACAAAAATGTGTAACAAATATCTAGACCACCTGCAACTGCTGTACACCATTATCTTTTGTTTCATAGGATATGCACCGTTGGTAGAGTTTGATTTAAAGAAAAAGTGTCATCCGCCCCCCCCCCCCATTCATGTACTTTTCTCCGATAATAAAGCATTTGATTGTAGATTATTTTGTTGATCCAAAAATATATAATGTTTTCACCAAAGAAAATGTGTGCTTTAATTTTTTTGATTACATAATGTTACTTTCACGCATTGTACATTACACTTTACGGGTTTGTTTGAAGTCTTGAGCCCAATATGACACCGGTTAGTTCATTCCTCACTAGGTGGCACGTCTGTCTACAGCAATACTAAGGAGGGTGGAATCATAGTAAGTCTCCATCATAATTATGTGAATTTCGTTATCACAGGACCATTCGGATAAAGGGAATGGAAATAAAACAACAACAACAAAAAAAAATAGGTTAGGTACCTCCATTTAAGGTGGTAAGTCTTCACGTATCGTTCGAAAGTGGACTTTCATATTATCCTTGATAAGTGTGCCCACTGCTGACAATAAAGATACAACACAGTCGGCACTCGCAACATCATGGCACTTTCTTGCATTCTGATTCAAGGGACCCACTCATGTGAAGCAGCTGAATCTTTCCTTTATCTACTTATAACTATGTCCTGTATTGTCCTGTGCTGTCCGTGATATTGATGCATAATTTCATGGTTGTAGAACTCCAAGGGGTAAGGCATCCTGTGACCATGCATGGGATATTTATTGGATAATATCTTTTTCCAAATTAGTTTTATCTAATACAATATTAACTAAGTAATGTATGGATAACCATAAAAAAAATGCTTTATATCCTTTGATTCAAGGCATGAGTTGATGGTTGTGATATGATAAAAATCCCAATATTATTATGTACGTTTTATGAAAAAGGCTGATTTATTATGTTTTTAGACATTATCATGGTTTATAATGTATTTAGAGCTTAATCATCAATTTCAGATATGAATAACGACCTATTTTCAAGGAGGGGTTCTGACATAACTACTAGGAATATTCAACCCAATGATGTCTCATTTCAAAGATCTTGACAATGAATTTCCCTGCAGAGGGGTGTTTTTGCCTGCCTGCATGGTCACATGAATAGATTCATGGCTTTACCATAGGAGACACGTAGGGAGAAAGGGGGGGGGGGTCACAACCAACAGTGCAGGATATTTTATAATGCATAGGCAGTGCCCCCGAGCTTGGTAAGTAAAACCATGTTTCAACTCATTTTCATTGATAGCCCAATGTACAGCACACAGAACTACCATTCTTGGGGCCAGGGTTCGATCCCCATAGTAGCTGGATGGTTTTTAATAAGTTCATGTCCATAAAAGAGTGCTGATATCCACCCTAAACAGTGCTGATATCCATCTGTCCTTTGCTCACATGAGCCATGCAATATGGACAAATATCAGAACGGAAATGTCCAGAAAAAGCACTGTGAGTCACATAATCGTGAAATAAACAGCACTAACCTGCTATCAGAGAGGGTAGGTGCCTAGTTCTACCTCTCAAACATAGATACCCACTGCCTTTAATACTCCGCCTAACTGGGATTATTTTTTAGATGTTATATTTACCTACTATACTGATAATATTTTGGGACATAAAAGTATGTGTATATCTGTTCGGCAAAACAATCACATTCTTACACAGGGATATATGCTTCTCAGTATAAAAAGCAAATAAAATATCAATCGATCAATCAACTATACATCTACTGAGCTTTGGTGGAGTTATCGTTTTAGCTCCAAAAGTAAACTCCATGACAGGATTAATCTCTTGTCCATAACTCTAATAGATATCTATCTATAGGGTATACCAAAACTGGCGTTGGACAGCTTGTATCGCACCTGCCAGGTACGTAATTGCAGAGGGGTATACTATTGTTGTGTATATCGGCCAGTTTTGTTTATAACAGCACCATGCCCAAAGGTACACGTACTTGTATATCACATGGGTCCTAAAATATAACTCCATGATATTCATGATAGTGCAATTATCAAGCTAGCAATATTGTGACCATATGTATAAAAACAAGGCACACGTGTATGTTCAAGATAGGGTTATGATATTTTTTATAGCTAGATCCATCTACGTCTATAAAGTTTATATATATATATATATATATATATATATATATATATATATATATATATATATATATATATATATATATATATATATACCCTAGATCAGTTATGATCCATATTGCTCAGATTCTAATCCAGAATAACCAGCGGATTTACAATGACAGGTCCATGATCATATAGAGTCTTGTCTGAACAGAGACCAGTAAACCACGCAATTTATACACAATAACACAAGACTGAGTGCATGTCCTTTGCTATTCATTACCCAACCAACACTCTGATCGCTCCTGTGTACTATGTAGTTCATCCCTTACAATTCCTTCATGCTGCCTAAGGTGCCAGCAGGATCAGGATAATCTGGATCATGAGATCACCACCTACAGGAGCCAATGCTACTCTGGCCATACCTTAGTGTAGGATCCATTTCAATGCCTGCTTCTATAGCAGGAAGGATCAACCTTAGTATATAGCCAGCTCAGCTCAGTATCAGGTAGTGGCTGTATCTGATACAGCTGCCACAGACACGGTCCAGAGGTGGGTATGGACTTAATATTAGTCAGTAGCAGTGTATGGATACAAACATGAAGCACCTGTCGGTCACCCACTGGTTGGTATATATTTTACATTGACTTGTATATATAATATCATTATCATATCTGCCTTCATCGTTTTAAGATGTTATATTACATTCACTCTGAATATCAAAACCTATCCAGCTTGGTTCAGTTCAAGGAAAGAATGGCTTTATTTATACTAGATATACTAGATTAATTGCAGTCTATGATGATATCAAAGTATCAAGCGGCATTGCATACTTCATGGCATATTCCACGTCTTAGGCCTATGAAGAGGCTATAAGTGCTTTTGAATTATCGGTAGAAGATTGGTATGCTAAATTGGGTATGGGTAGGTAGCCCTGCTATTAATCAACTATTTTGACGATGAAATGAAATGAGTATATTTGTAACAACACTAGCATTTTCAATTTAAGGTGGTGGCGTGGACAACAAGTTCTAAATGTAGGAGAAACAAAGAGGCATCCATACGTATGGAGGAACATAGGGGGAGCCCATCACAATGGAAATGTCAGCCCGGAAGTAGACAGTTAACATGTTAATCATACACAAATCCACAGGAAATAGCTTCTCCGATAAGCTATAGAGGGATACTCAATTGTTTTTCGGATTATATTCGCTGGATCTTCTACAATCGGATGCTGAAAACTCCAGCTGTGAACTTCTTTCGATTTTTGGATTCATTATAAGTGATTAGCAGCATGGATCCTTCATCATCTCGTCACTCGGGCAAGATGACGTCATCGTCATCAACAGGCCTTGAGAGTGACGTCACAGACTTAACTCTTGACGAGACCATCATGACCGATCGTGACTACGTCCTGGAGCGTTTTATAGACGACTATATAGGACAGGAGGAGGGGGCTCGTGATGAGAGGGATCTATGGCAGGATGGTAACGCCCGAACAGTGGTAAAACTCCCACCATTAAGGTGTTCTAAGTATACAGTTATAGGCAATCCGTCCATGGAGAAACGCAGACGTCGGCAGGAGCGTGGTGAGCAGTCTGTATGGACGTTACCAGGTTCCACAGGTTCAGGAGTAAAGGCTCCTCCAGTATCCTTAGCTGAGCGTACAAAGCAGACATTAAAGATAACTGCCACTATCAAGAGGAAGAAAGGCACCGGCCAACAATTGACCCCCATAAGGCAGACCATCCATCAGCCTATAGGTATCAAGGAGGGAGTACATGAACTGATCACTGATAAGACTGCTGTCAGCTCAGCAACAAAGCCAGCAACTAGGAAAGGTTCCTCCAGTGTGGCAGCAGCATCGCCAAGGGTGGCTAAGCCTTTAAAGGCAAACCCCTCCATGGCGAGTTTAACCGTTAGGAAGGCTGAGACCAAGTCTGCTAAGCCACTCAGGCACAACATGGATAAGAACACCCTATTTGAGACTAACAAATTCAGGAAACTCTATCTAAAGATTGCTCAACCCAAGGAAAGCCCAATGCCAGGCCCCTTGGAGTGCTCTCCGCGCTTCCAGGATCTTCACCTGGAGGTGGAGCCTCAGCTCCTCCAGGAGAAGATGCTGGTGTTGGGTGACTACCTCCAAACCTCCAGGTTCCAGAGATACCGACAGGATAGGGCAGTCATCCCTGCAGGTTTCCCTGAAGCCTTTCGCTCCAAGACTTTCACAAGGCACGTCGTCACTGCAATGTATGTGGATGAACACGAAAAGAAACTACACCGTGAGAGGACAAGGCCTAGTTGTATCCGCAGAGAACTGTCTACTTGTCACTACTGTGATGTCATTGGGAATAAGTACTGCAAGTCATGCATTGAGAATAAGAACAAGTGGTTTGGGGGAATCATTGAGAGAAGACCTCTACCGTTATCACAGAAAAGCCTCCCGCTGCCTTAAAGTTAGTATACCTGCTGATGGGATACTACTGCAGCAGCCAGTTCCAGTTTTTTTGGAAGCATGATATATAATTTAGTAATGTTATAATTTAGATGTCTATATGAAAATGCTCATACAGAGGGCCTTTATAATTATTGCTGGCCATCAATAAATAGTGGTAATCATTAAGCTTCCCTCACATCACACATGCATGTAGATTCAACAGGAGGAGCAGGCTCGGTCCATTACTGGTTCCATATGAGGTCTCCCATAAGGGTCCTTTATAAACAGCTGTCAATAAGACATAGGGGCAGTAATCAAGATCAGTTGTAAGGTTACTCATAGGCCAATTATCCAGCTAGTAAGATCGATCACCTAGGTGCAGAATATGGCTTTACTTCATAATTCCATGATAGAAAATGGTATTAAAAGGGGGAATTTCCATTTGATATATGCCTGACTTCATGCATCAGAAAATGTTGTGGGATTCCACTTGTTGATAGGATTTTTCACATTTATGTGTACCCTCAACCTTCCCCATAAATCAGCTACTTTATGTTGGTCATAAGTCACTCTTACATTGACCCTTTACTAGTAATTTCCACTCCCCATTTACTTTTGAAACACTTCCCCTAAGCCTAAGAAGCCTAAGATCAATCTTAGGATGACCATAGGAGTGATCTTGCTCATACACCAATCTTACTCGTACATGGTCCTTGTGAAACAGGTCTCTGGGGTATGTTTCAGAATGATAAATGATCACCAAATGGCCCTACGACTGTACAAATTGATTTTTACAAATATGCCTACAAAATGTATGATGCCACTACTTATATAATCTATACTTGTAAAGAGTCTGTGGCAATAGAAAACTACACAGCAAAAATGGTGTTTAGATTTTAAACATGTTTAGGTCTAAACACATTTAAAACCTAAACATATAGGTCAGTTAGGTGTCTCATCGACTACACATTTAGGAAATGAACACTTTTATTCTAACTAGATTTTTTGCTAAACATGTTTATATGTTTAGAGTTTAAACAGATGAATAGTGGTGTTTAGATTTAAACATCATTATGTTTAGATACTTGGATGTTGAATCCACACCAGGTAGCAGCACTACCTTTGAATGGACTATCTTAACACAATTATAATCAATTTTTGTGACAAATGTACCCAAACCCCATGTTTATTATAGTTTCTATTCATTGAATGTCATGAGAATAAAAAGGGCAATAGAAAGTTAACTAGATTCACCTTACACCACCATCATTAGCATGAAATAATCAATAAGTTCAATGACTGACACCTATTTCATGTTATTCTGGAATAGACAAAGCAATTTCCTTCATGCCAAGCTGTTGTACTTTCTTAAGTCTCTCATTCTGATGCAGTGTGCACATACATGCACACGTAAATAGGTGTGGCTGACATCTTTGGAGACTTTGACATGTAAATACCCCCCCCCAAGTAAATGAGAAAACAAACAAAAGACATCTTGTTTTTTTATGTATAAATGTCTGCACACCCTAACTCTCCGTCAAAGCATTAAGACATCTAATCACAAAAATTCATAAACATCTAAACACAAAAATTCATATATATCTAAACACAAAGTTTAAACCTAAACACCTACATTTCTAAACACTTGAGCTAAGCACATTGTTTGGCTAAACATGTGTAGGAAATTAATGTGATTACAAAAACGTTGCAAGAATATGTTTAGAATTGTGTTTGGGATCTAAACACCATTTTTGCAGTGTACAATCATGATTGTACAAACCTTACAATTTTGATAGTACAAAGTGTCAAATAGGACCAACTCATTATTTGTTCTGAAACATACCCCAGCCCTGCCACAGGTATGCATTTGGTCTTATCTAGACCCCTTACACATTAATGTATTGTCATGATTTATCAAAAAAAAATCATGTGCCCACCATACGAACCTTATCTTTGCAGGCCATTTAGCTAAGGATGAATACTAGTGGAGATACTAAACAAGAGAAAACTTAGACTGTGGCTGCCCTGTATTCCATACAGAACAAAGTTGCATGTGTACTGTTGTTATTCATGGGATGTAGTGTAACCCAAGCAACAGGTTTTAAAGATCAACGGAGATCCCACTTGCCTTCAAGGATTATTTTTAGTGTTGGTTAATCTAAAGACGTCCAGGTGGCGGCCGATGATATACGCACGACCACGTCGTGTGTATTTGAAGTATTATACACACGACCATCTGAGAAACAGGACAATATTGGAAAAATGTAGTTCCGTGTCTTAGAAAAATATAGTCCTGTGTCTTAGAAAAATGACCCGTTTCCCAGATGTCTATGTCCAGTGTATCATCCTCATATATGTGACTATATATGGGACTATACTTGATTGGTCACTTCACCTTGAGGATAACATCATGCATGTTTTGGCATAAAGCTATCCTTCACTTGGAGCCCTACATTGTAGCGCCCAAGACAAATGTTTTTTCACCTCCTTTGTTTACATGTTATAATTATTGAACAAGTAACCAATGGATAATTCATGACGAGTGTGTGTTAGTAAGCCAGAAATCGTGGAATAAGTCTGTATATGTCCTGGTAGGTAGTGCTTCTGTACTCACTAAGTCAAAAGGGGTTGGTGATATAACAAGATGGCGTATCAGGTCTGAGACGAAGCTGAGAAGAACACCCAGACTTGGAACATAGTCTGTACTGAAGAGTATCAACATGGACATATTTGTATACAGCATTAGAAGTATACCCTGCTTGTCTGTGATCAGTGGACCATGACCATGCACTGGTATGCACCCAAGGCCAAGCAGAACATTAAGCTAATAGATCATGGATATGGGAGCCCTAGGGGAGTCTATGCTGGATATACCCGAGCCGCGGAGCGGCGAGGGTATATCCAGCATAGACTCCCCATGGGCTCCCATATCCATGACCTATTAGGTTTATACCACCATTTCCTCCATTTTGTATCAATTTCTTACCTGAAATCCTCCCCGGGACTCGATGCCAGCCATTGTGTGTACACGATCGGTACATACACCTCCTCACCCGGCAGCGGAGAGCGACAGCGCACACGGCGAAAAAAGACGCGTCTCGCTGTTATGTTTGTGTATAAAATACACCTCCTCACCCGGCAGCGGACAGCGACAGTGGCACACGGCGAAAAAAAGATGCTTCTTGCAGTTATGTTTGTGTAAAATACACCTCCTCGCCCGGCAGCGGACAGCGACAGCACACACGGCGAAAAAAGATGCGTCCCGGCCGGGATTCGATCCGCGGACCTCTCACGGCTGAGCGCAATTCGCTAACCGCTAGACCACCGCGTCTCCTCCTCCAAACGCGTCTCGCTGTTATGTTTGCTACTAAATACACCTCGTCGCCCGGCAGCGGACAGCGACAGCGCACACAGCTTTGTATCATATCCAGATTTGGTTCGAACCGAGCGTTTCTCGTCAGTCCCTGTGGCCCAGTGCATAGGGAGTTGGATTTGGGATGTGAGACTGCAGGTTCGATCCCTACCCTGGCCTGGAATATTTCGTGGGTTTTAACATGTAACATATGTCATGGAGGGAAATGGATAACCTGGACCAGGCACAGGTTATCCAGGATAACCTGCACCGGGCACAGGTTATCCAAAATTGATGTTACAGCCTACAGAGTGTGCAATATCGACAGATATGTGGATGGGAATAGCCCCCAAAAAGCACCCAGTAAGCCAGAAATCGTGGAATAAGTCTGTATATGTCCTGGTAGGTAGTGCTTCTGTACTCACTAAGTCAAAAGGGGTTGGTGATATAACAAGATGGCGTATCAGGTCTGAGACGAAGCTGAGAAGAACACCCAGACTTGGAACATAGTCTGTACTGAAGAGTATCAACATGGATATATTTGTATACAGCATTAGAAGTATACCCTGCTTGTCTGTGATCAGTGGACCATGACCATGCACTGGTATGCACCCAAGGCCAAGCAGAACATTAAGCTAATAGATCATGGATATGGGAGCCCTAGGGGAGTCTATGCTGGATATACCCGAGCCGCGGAGCGGCGAGGGTATATCCAGCATAGACTCCCCATGGGCTCCCATATCCATGACCTATTAGGTTTATACCACCATTTCCTCCATTTTGTATCAATTTCTTACCTGAAATCCAAAGAATATAGCCAGGCGAAGACATTTTGTAGAAGCAAGCGATATGGCCCGTGGCCGCTCTGCGCGAAGCCATTGTTTTTGTTCCTTGCCGAGATAAACCGCTGTGTTCACACTCACTTTTTGTATGTAATCCAACCTTGACAAGTCTTCAAATTAAAACATACATATCCTTAGACATTCTAGATGAGTACTCCATGCTTGATATGTCCAATATATTCAAAATAAAGGAGAATCCATTGATTTTTTCATCGTAAGCTAGTCGCGGTCCGGCCATTCCCACCCGCCTCCTTGTTCGGCGAAAGTGTGCCAGTGGCCCGGATGTGGATATAGGTCAACTGCTCGTCGTACAAGAAAGATGCCGAAAATTTTGGACCGTTTTGGAAAATTAATGGATTCTTATTTATTTCGAAAATATATCGGACATATCAAGCATGGAGTACTCATCTAGAATGTCTAAGGATATGTATGTATTAATTTGAAGACATGTCATGGTTGGATTCAATACGAAAAGTGAGTGTGAACACGGCGGTACCTCTCCCGGCAAGGAACAAAAACAATGGCTTCGCGCAGAGCGGCCACGGGCGTACGATGGAAAAATCAATGGATTCTTATTTATATCGAAGAAAATGGAGAAAATTAGCATGCATTCCTCGTCTATGGATTGAAAACTTCTTGGGATTTCGATATTCTAACATGAAAAGGTTGGATTCAGGACGAAAACTGATTGAAAACATACGACTAGGACTCCAGGTTAGAACTTATTTACCTTCCCATTGGGTTTCATCACCGTTCAGTGTGGCGCTATGGCTAAGGCCTTCGCCTACCACCACTGCGGCCGGGGTTCAATCCTCATACGAGTTGGGACGATTTTTCACATTGAAACAATGGCGAGACTAAATTTCTATGTCCGCCAGCATCTCCAAAAATATTCTAAGTCTAACTTGACCCCGAAAAAGTACATACCAAAAATTTCAAAAATGCACATGGGTGGTATATGCAGAATATACCACGTATATATCGCATATAAAACCACCGGAAGTCCCGAAATCGTGGTATAAGAGTTGATATGGTTAGGTGTGTGTGCTACTCAGGTGTGAGTCTAGCCCCCCTCTGCCGATCCTTGCCTACTGTACTCTTAATGAAGCCACACTTAAATATATGTTTTATATCAGAAAATTGTTAATAGCTTGAAAAGGAAGGTTCATATCTTTAGCATTCTAATATTTTCTCGTGGAAAATACTTTGAACTTTTACATGGACTTAAGATTTTCTTTTAACACTAAAACTGGAAATATGTTTTTGTGTTGGCCACAGGTACACTTAATGAGCACTTGGACACATAATCCATGATTTACTTTACACATTATTACTGTAATTGTTCATGTTGAGCCTGTTCCTGGGTAAATAAATGTTCCCTTTTTATATATAGCTATCATCAAAACTATAGAGATAATAGAAAATGGTAAAAAGAAAATCTCTTCCTATCACTTTAAAATCATCCTTGGCCCAAAAATCATGCTGAATGCAGGGCTAGAAATGGCCACGGTCCTTCATCTAGGAGGCCTGAGGCCATAAGGAGTGCAATCTTCAACCTGCATATTACAACTTCAACCAATTAATGACGTGTAAGGGCATGGAAATGATAACGCTCAATGCGCAAAGCCTCCTAGATATAAGATGCATAGGTTACGAAGCATGGATGTCCTATTTGACTATATTGGTGTCACCGAGTCATGGCTGAAACCCAATGATGGTACTTGGGAAGTTGATCCTAATATGACACTATATAGAAATGATAGAGTTAATGCTAGGAAAAGGAGTGGAGGCGTAGCTTGCTCAATTGACACACGTTATAAAGCCTATACACATATAATATCAGAGCCTATACACATGTAATATCAGACTGTACTATTAGCACCCCGGATATTGAGACACTTTGCCTACTGACAATGTTCCCAACACATAAGTATCTCATTGTAATGACAGTGTATAGACCCCCAAAGGGCAAATATCATAAGTTTTATAATACCCTTCAGGATTTTTGTTTATCTTGACCTCTTCAAGGGAAGAGGGATTTGGATTATGGGGGATACCAACGTGGATATCCGACATAGAAATAGTCCAAAATGCAAAGCTATGTATAAGTTCTTGAAGAAGGCAAAACTAAAATATTGGAATACTTAACCTACCCACTTTCACCCTAAGGGTAAGTCCACATTGGACCATATATTTTATACGAATTGTAAATTTGTAAGTGAGGTGGGGGTGTGAACCCATCTCTTTGGAGATCATGCCCCGATATATGCTGTCAAAAAAGAAGGGAAATTACCAAAGGCTCCCTTAAAGGAAATTACAGGTAGATCATATAAGAAATATACTGGAGCTAACCTTCATGCGTATGCTTTGGAGTTTGATGATGCTAGACTGGACAGAAATGACCCTACTGTGATATATGATTGTATTAAGGATGGTATTGAGTCATACTTAAATACTCACCATAGAATTTTACCGTGAAATATGATAAGCCTGAGGGCTTCACTCCAGAAGTTGAAAGGCTTATTGCTAGGAAAAAGAGGGCTTTACGAAAGCTGCGTAAAGTGAGACATGGCTGATGAAGGTGAATAGCTTAGACAAAGAAATTAAGGGCGCTCTACAAAGAAATACTAGGAAAAACATAAATGATAATCTCCACAAATATGCAAATGACCCAAAAGAAATTTGGAAAGAGGTTTATTGTATTTGGAAAGGTAAAAGGGAAGATCACAAAATTATTTTGGAGGATGACCACAATAACATCTGGTGGCAAACTTTATAAATGACTACTATGTCACAGTAGCTGAGGAACTGGCAAATGCATTTCCTGATGTCAATAATGCAGTAGAAGTCAACATTGATGCAGGGAATGCACCATGGTTGAGCTTCACTGCAATCTCCATTAGGGCAGCTAGAAAGCTAGCCAGTAAGATAAAAAGTAGCAAAGCCTCAGGTATCCCAGATATGTGTAGTATTGTATTGAAGGACTTCCTTGTCGCTAGGCCTGAACTACTAATGAAACTAGTCAACCACTCTATCTTGGATGGTACTTTCTCAGGTGCCTTCAAAAAGTCTTGTGTGATTCCACTGCCTAAGTTGGAGTTCCTTAAAAAGGTTACCAACTGGAGGCCTGTGAACCAACTAAATGCAGTGTTGAAGCTAGTTGAAAAAGTAGTTCATGCGCAGCTAATGAGTTTCATACTGGATAACAACATAATCTCTGAGAAGCAATATGGCTTTATGCCGGGGAGGTCGACAGGTGATGCCATCTTTTGACTTAACCCAGGAGATAAATAATGCACATAATAGGAGGGAGTAAGTAGCCCTTTAATTGTCGATAATTATGCATAAAGCTTTCGATACTGTAAACTATTCATTGTTACTTAATGAGCTCAAAAAAATTGACTGTGATAAGACCATATGTAATTGGTTTGACTCCTATCTTGAAGGTAGAAGTCAAACGACTCTAGAAAATGGGGTAGTCTCAGAAAGTATGGATGTTATCCATGGGGTCCCCCAGGGGTCAGTTCTCGGCCCCCTTTTGTTCATAATTTACATCAACACCATGGTAAAAAAGTTAAAAAATTGTAGATATTATCTATACGCCGATGACTTGGCCATGTTGGTGAGTGGCAAGGACCTGGGGATAATGTCTGCACTATTACAGGAGGATGTTGATAGCTTATGCTTGTGGTGTGTGAATTACCATCTAACTTTCAATTGTAACAAAACAGATCTATTGTGGTGTTTCTCTGAGAAGAATATCCCTGACTTGTCGCCATATCCGGTATATATGAATAATGTCGAGATTGAAGTAGTACAAACTTTCAATTACTTGGGTGTGACGCTAGATCGGTTTATAAAATTAGTTGACCACTGTACAAGGCATATGCTAGTGTACAGCTACGATTGTATCAACTCCAGAAACTAAGAAAATATATGGACAGACAGCTGTCAATCAAGCTGTACAAACAAATGATATTACCAATCTTTGACTATGCTGATTTCGTTGTTGATGGTTCCACTGATGACTGCATTGATAATGTCCAAATAATGCAAAATCACTGCCTTAGAACATGTGTAGGCATTAGAGATCCTAGACTTATCAGTGTGAATGATGTCCATACCCTCTGTGATTGTAAAAAGTTGGTAGAGAGGCGCCATAAGTCACTCCTGGTTTTGATGTATAATATGCATCCAATCAGGAAAATACAGTACCTGCACCGAGGGTATTACGTAAGACGTCAGGTTAAAAGTAGCCAGGCCTAGTCATCAACTATATAGAATCAGCCCATTGTATAGGGATGAGTCGATGTGGAACTATACTTATGCTGGTAAAAGTAACTCAGTTGTGAAACTCTCTTGTCGCAAATAAAATATTTTCAAACTCAAACTCATGTCTATGTCCCGTGTACCACCCTCATGTCTATGTCCTGTGAACAACACCCTACGTCTAAGTCTGTAAACAAGCCCCAGAGTTGAAAAGAAAAATCAGTAATTGTCTAGACTGGGATTCAAACTTGCATTCTCAGATCCAAAGTCAAGTGCCTCATCAACTAGGCCACCAAGCCATGTTATGAAGGCAGTGTATAAGGGAACAAGGCTCCTTGAATCACCCTGGTTATGTGTATAGTAGGTATTTATACACACAACCTGGTCGTGGGTATAACAACTATCAATACGCACAACCTCGTCATGCGTATATCGCTGGTGCCAGGTAGCATGACACGTCCACCCAACAAAATTAATGGCGGTGCTACCTGAATCAACATTGCTGAATCATAGAATAGCATTGAATCAATCACCTGGAAATGTTGATCCAGCAGCAACCCCATATCAATGACAATACTGTTGGGTGGACGTCTCAAGGTATGTGGGCGTCTTTAGGTTAACCTAATCTAAATGGGCCAACAACAGACTGGTTTGTAATAAATGCTGATCATGGATGACATTGTACATTGTATGATACCCTATCTATTCACCAATGTTTTTCCACTATAATAAAATCATAAGCAATGCTGTCATATTTGGATAGAAGCTTTCAGAAGCGTATACATCTTCATCATGCTGCAAACACCTCTCTCAACCAATGGTGTGCATAAGAAGCACTGCTATAGGTTTTCCTGGAAACGTACAGCATCACAAAACGATAATCTTTTCCATGCGAATGATAACACAGCAGTTTCTGATAGACGAACAAGAGTAGGACCCCCAAATCAACACGAACTAGAGAAATTCCTAAATATAGTGGGCACAGAGTTCTTCATCAAGACCCATTCATGAAATCCATAGCCCAAAAAGGATTTTCACTTAATTAATATTGGTGTTCAGAGTCCAGGTGGGATATGGTTTTAATTAATTTCAATTTTTTCCATTACGAAGCTCCGATGTCCAATTGCATTACGTTACATTAAGCGAAATTGAGAAAGGTCCAATACCAGCAGTTAATGAATTAATGGAATCAGGATGATAGATGATGAATCCCAAAGGACAGCTAAGGCACAATTACTGAAAACACAGCGAACCGATGGGAACATCAAAATTCGTCATTGCCGGTGACTTAAGTCGTTACTATTAACGATGCAAAAAGTACAACCTTATACATGTTGTACCTTAATTCGACATGACAGGTGTTTTATTGTTATCGATAAGGCAGTGCAAATCTGGGTCAGCATAGGGCAAGAATGTGCCGATATTGGAAGTCAAATGACTTTCATCTTGGCAACTGAAGGCTATCACAGTGGTGCCCCACGCAGGTAAATGTTGGCATTTTCCTCTTGGTGTTTCAGTGCGTTAATCATTTCATTTCTTTGCAAAAGTTCACTTTATCCTACCACCCTTGGTTCGAGGATTAGGTGCAGGGAAATTGCAACCTGGGACTCGTAGACAGGTATAACCGTCTAGCACAAAAAAAAAGAGAAACTCATAGCAGTTGCCTTTTCCTGTGGTATAAAAAGTATAGGGTGTTTTTGCTTATGGTATGGGATCCCACATTTACCATGTGACGTTTGTATCAGATATCCCATATACCATTTTGCGGAGCACAAATGGAAAAGACAGCCCTATTTTCATAATGGCTTCATTTGGTAGACTGTTTATCTGGTAGAGAGATCTGGCATACTTATGAGTACATCTGTTGTCTTAAGGGAATGGAGCAAACGTCTGTGATGCAGCCTATGGCGACAAATTAGACCAAATGCATCCTTGTCCTGACTGCATAGTACTGTTCTTCCACAAATAAATGCTAATAAGGGCTGCCTATTTCTGCCTATTGATTATAACACTGATTAACTCAAGAAGCAATAACATTGTGCATTAACAAGAACAGACATGTTTAAAGCTGCTGTCATGCATAAGTAATGCAGCACCAATGCATTTGGTCTATTGTGGCGTCATAGGCTGCATTAGAGAAGGTTGCTGTATTCTCTTACACTAACAGATTTGCTGATAAGTATGTCGGAATAATATTTTTATGTGAGATAGAGAGTCTACTTAATGAAGCCATCATAAAAGTAGGGCTGTCTTTTACTTTACTGCCACAATCCCTTAAGCATATCTAGAGCATGTCTTCTGCTCATGCATCTGATGATTCAATGTATGCAATTACATGTGGTACATAGAGGAGGAAACCTGCCAATAGTCTCCAATTTCCAGACAAACACACAGGAATTGCATATGCAACATACCACATCAATGGTGCTGCCCTCTAGTGGCATAGGGGGAACTCATTGCAATATAAGCCCCAACACAACTTCATGTATACCTTCTCCACCTCCCAACAACTACAGATAATCTTCTTCCTTACCCAAGTATTTAAAGCTAGATCACGCAATATCATGTGTTAATGAATACTTGCTAACAAGCTCCGGAGATTAATTCAAAACAGTGCTATTTGTTTAATTAACCTCCAGTATTAAATGCACATGCATGAGGGCTCTATAACAAAAAGAATAGAATTTATAGTCATGTAAATATCTAAAATTTTAGCCATATGACTTACGGCCGAGGGTATGACGTTGCCGAGACCATTCCTTAATAAATGTTTATGGATTTTTATTTCTTCATTTATATAACAAATAGAGGTGCACAGAGTGATTCTAGGGGCTAGATAAGAAGGCACTCGGCCTACGGCCTCATGCTTCTTATCTGCCCCTAGAATCACCTAGTGCACCTCTATTTGTTATATATGCCCTTACTAAGCTATGTTAGAATCATTTAAAAGGTATTCGATGTGGCTGATCATATCATATATGAAGATCAATGTGGCATTATATATTTGGGAAGAAAAGGTTTTAGGCCTACCCATCAGTATATTCTATTGGAAGTGAGTGACAATGACAGCTGAAACAGGACAGCTTTAACATAGGACTTACTATTATACGATTCTAGGTGATTTTCCCGGTGGAACCCCCCCCCCTTGGAATTCTTCCCCCAGAAATCCCCCGTCCCGGAAATCTCCCACCTTGGAAATTTCCCCTCTGGAAATCCCCCCCCCCATCACTTCTATATAATATAGATACAGTCAGAAATGGCTGCATTTCAATTTTATTGCGGAATAAAGATTCTAACCCTATCACTAACCCTATCACTAACCCTATCACTAACCCTATCACTAACCCTAACACTATCCCTAACCCTACTCCTATCAATGACCCTAACCCTATCAGTTACATGGAGTAATACAGGTAGAGTTAAGTAAGCAGACCCACCATTTGATTATTTTCAGCATGCCTGCTGCATAGACATGCACATGAGCTAGCATGTATACCTAGTGCATCTGCCTTCCAATAGATGGCTCCACTTCTAACAAAGGCCTCTCAATCTCCTAGCTATTGTGTCTGCAGCAGGGTAAAGGGTTCTCTGTGTAACCCCCCACATTCGACTTCTTCAACGCCCTCTTGATAAAACATTACTATAACCAATATATATCGAACTAACTCCAACTTTCTCAACATTGTAATCTCCAAAGGAGTTTATACAGGCATTGGTATTTGGTATTCTAAATAGATAACTCCGAATGTCTTCGACGTTGTATGGGATTTTTTTTTCTTTAGAGAACCTATGGGCGTGTTACCATTCTACTAGGGGGTTTGTCGAGGGGAATGTATTTTGATTATGACTGATGGACTGATCAGAAAAATATGCCATCGTATGATTCTGATGTAGGGAAACCAAAGGTAATGAAGATAAAACATTTTATTATGACTATGATGTGATGTATCTAGGATGGGAGCAATCTGCAAATGCAATATTTTGAAGTCCTGTATCAATATGAATGAACGACCTAAAGAAATGATTACACGAAGGCCCCCCTTAAATTACATTAAAGCAGTTGTTACAAGGAGCTACAGCAAGTAGAAAGATGGGAAGCACGTATAATGCAGCTTTACATGTACGTGTGTATGTATAATGATATTCTTGGAAATGCCTGTTGCCCCCGGCTGTTGCCCTTTGCCCCTGTACAAAAGTCAGATATGATACATCCTTCCCATGCCTCCTCTCGGGCTATATCCTGAAGGACTATCTTAGGACAATATCAGTGGTTCTCCATTTCACCACTATGTGGCTCTGGCGAGCGGAAATAGATGGCGCTGACTTAGGACCTGACAAGGAAGTCATTAGCCGCATGCCAGCCACGCGGCGCGCGCCACAGGCGCACCTCCTCTCGTAGCTGGAGTGCGAGCATGTTCAGGTCCAGGCGCGCGCCGATTGCTGGGTGTGCGACCTATTGAATGCCCCTCTGAGACTTTCCTGCTGAGTGGAGGGAAGGAACTGCGGCTAAGCATGACGGCAGTGCCACACAATGACAGATTATAGTACTAAGAGAGGTATAGATAGGCAGTGTGGAGGTGTGGGATTCTGTAGCCGTCTCTCTGATGGAGCAGGGCAGGAAATAACTTATCACCATGGAAACTGAAAAGGGGAAAAGTAAAATTATGGGTCTAGACCCTTAAATTTGACAAGGTGACATGGCCATTTCTTAAAATCGACAATTGACATGGAGCTTAGTGACAAGGACATGGAAAACGAAAAGGTTAGTGACATGAGACATGGCCTTTCCTTAAAATTGACATGTGACATGGGGCCTAGTGACAAGGACATGGGAAAATAGAAATTTAGTGACATATGACATGACCTTTTCTTAAAATCGACATGTGACATGGGGACCCCCCATCTAGACTCCCAAAATTATATAGCTAAGGGCCATTTCACCTATTTCAATTTGGAGAGCGTAACGCTTTTGATTATGATCTACTGTTTGGCTCAGTCTAGGTAACACTGATTAGCCACATCTATTTCCCCATACACTGAGGCAAGCCGTAGCTATGCTTGTAGAAAAGCCATTAGAACTAGATTGGACTCTGTTTGAGGTGAAATCCTGCTATGCGAAAACTGGTGCAGAAGTACTTTTGATTTAGGATATACTGGTATTAAAAGGTGGGATTGGTAGCAAAATTCCAGAACTTCATTTCTAAAGATTCGAAGGATTTCCTCGCAGTCGGATTTGACCTATATGACTAGGCCACGCTTACTTGTCTATTGGGGTTGGTAATGGCAGATAAGCCTAAGGTGGAATCCAAAGTTCTACGCAAAAAGAAACAGGTTGAAATGTATTGGAAATATTTGGATATCCAGTTATCACGCAATCGGCCTCGGTAGCCTTAGAATTATTTTAATATCATAAATCACAAGGACTCCCATCCCACCTGTATCTTCCTCAAATCCCACTATATATATATGGGCTGTACCATGCAGTGATCTCTGTGATTTCAACCATTTAAGGAGTAGTCTGGAGAAGATGCATGTCATTGTAAATTTGGTTGATCATATATATATATATATATATATATATATATATATATAGCCATAGACACAGCTATCATGTTGTCACACAAGGCATCCGAGCATAGTGAGCAATTTGTACCAATTGCCTAGGGAGACTGGAAAATGTACACATAGATCTACTTGTGTACAATTGGATGCCAAACGACTGCTGTTTCATAAAAAAAAAGTCATATTTACCACAAGCTACAAATTTTAAGACAACCTATTAACAACTGCAGAACATGTCTTAAGTGAGTGTGTTTCTAAAAGGCTTATCATAATGAGCCAGTAAAGTTATGGCGAAGCCCAAGGGGAGACTGCCCCCTGAGGGGTGGATGACCACAATGTATGCCATGGGAGTTTAGTTCTGTATTTATTTCATGTTATATTGATATAAAAATGCCTAAAATCAATGAAATTAGTATATAAATAAGTCACATGACTAGCAGTGTGGATCGAGACATGTTACACCACTGAGGATGTGGCGTACGGCCCCTCAATGCTATCTCTATAGGGCGTTGTTATTCACATGAAATAAACAGCCTTTCCTCATTCCAATGACACAGTACCATATTTATGATAACAGAAGTTACCACAACCTTTGTCATAACTTATTTACCACAACCCCTTATGGAACACACTGACTTTAAGATATCTTAAGCTTCACTTATGAAACACCCCTCTGTACGACTAGACTATATTGTAAGCATACTGATTGAAGAATGTTAAGAAATTATCCCCTGAGAAATCTGTCACAATATGAGTTTTGCGATTATACGTCTGTCTTAATACAATTTTATCAATCTTAGACGGATATGCCACAGGAAATATGTATTTCCAAACCTTGTTTGCAATGGGAGAGCATAATTTGATATAAAAATATTTCACCAGACGTCTATGTTGAGTGGAGAGACCAGGTAGGCAGTTCTAAATATGACACGACTGAAGAAAGCCATTATGATTTGAAACCCTCAAAGTTAGAGTGGGTGATAATAGGTTATTTGTTACAAAATTTTGTCTATACAATCAGCACTTAATGCAGTAATTACATAGGGTTTGGTAGGGCAGTCGTACCAGTGCAATCATTAGTGGCTACACTGCAAAAATGGTGTTTAGATCCAAAATACAATTCTAAACACATTCTTGCAACGTTTTTGTAATCACATTAATTTCCTAAACATGTTTAGCCAAACAATGTGCTTAGCTCAAGTGTTTAGAAATCTAGGTGTTTAGGTTCAAAATTTTTAATTTAGATGTTTATGAATTTTTGTGTTTAGATGTCTAGGTGATTTGGTGGGTTTGCAGACATGTATCCATTAAAAAAATAAAGGAATATTGTTTGTTTGTTTTCTCATTTGCTGGAGGACATCAGCAGGTATTTACATGGCAAAGTCTCCCAAGATGTCAGCCACAGCTATATACACATATATGTACACACTGCATTAGAATAGGAAACTTGAGAAAGTACAACAGGTTGGCAGGAAGGACATGGCTTTGTTCTTTACAAAATAGCATGAAATAGGTGTCAGTCATGGAGGTCATTGATTATTTTATGGTAATGATGGTGGTGTAAGTTGAATTCAGTTAATTGTCTATTGTTGTTTCTATTTTCATAACATTCAATGAAATGACATTATGATAAACAAAGAGTTTGGGGATATTTGTCACAACAATTGATTATAACTCTGGGCAGATATTCCATTCAGAGGTAGTGCTGCTACCTGGTGTGAATTTAACATCCAAGTATCTAAACATATTGATGTTAAAATCTAAACACATAATATTCAACTTTTTAAACTCTAAACATCTGAACATGTTAAGCAAAAATGTTTATGTATTTAGAATACAAGTGTTCTTTTCCTAAATGTGTAGTTGATGATACACCTAACTGACATGTATGTTTAGGTTTTAAACATGTTTAGACCTAAACATGTTTAAAACCTAAACACCATTTTTTGCAGTGTACTAGATGTAGGGTTGTAATGCCATGAGAGTGAGGGATCCTACTGCAATTTAAAAGAGGGTAGCCGCATCGTCGTGAGCAATGCCTTCCAGAGCCTGAGATATCATGTGGGCATTTGGGACAGTTAATCAGACATAGGATACGCCCGTAGCAGTCACTGTCATGAAGCCTTGTCCACTGTTTGATGTATCAGCAGCTTGACTCTGCATCAGACCAGTTCTGTAATGAATACTTCACTCAGTGTTTGCTGAGGCAGCGGAAACATCTCAGTCACTCTCATGCAATATTGAACATATCCCAAAATCTACCTAACCTGAGGCACAATACTTGACTTTACAGATCTTGAAATTAATTATCTGCCCTTCAAAAATAGGGAATGCAATAGAGAGGGTTATTTTTGACCCAATAGCTGGGGGGGGGGGGCGCAGACGGCTCAAATGTTAATATTTAACTTTCTGCTGGTGTTGAGAGCAGCATATGATATAAGAGTAGAATCTGGGTAATTTGATAGTGCTGATTCCGAATCAGGGGTGCGTATCTTCCTATCTAGATCGGAACAAGGTCAAATCAAAGGTCAAAGGTCCCAATGTAATTGCAATGGATCATAATCAACTTAGGGTACACATACATGGGGAATCCACCATGCACTAAGGACCTCTAGTGTTAATGAATGGAACAAAGTCCTCTATCTGTTCTGTATTAAATACCATATCCTGAATGTTGACCTTTGATATGACCTTGTTCCGACTGGAAGATACACACCTCAGATTCAGAATCAGAACTATCAAAATAGCCAGATTTATCTCTGATATCTTGTGCTGCTTTCAACACCAGCACTTGTCTATATTGAGGAGATGGCTCCCCAACTACAAGCGCTACTCAAGCTCGGGGGGTTGGCCTCCTTCTGGGGTGCCAATATAGTCCAGCAGAATCTTAGGAGGACCCATTATTCTCTGATATATTTTTTTTTCTCTTTTGATTATTCATCTACAATGTCCCTATGATAATTTCCAGTAGGGTGTATGGATCTCACCCTTGAGCATTTATTATTCAAGATGGCTGGCAAAAAGTAAAAAAAAAAAGAAAAAAACTTAAAAATGACAAATCTCTGGCCATATTCAGGATAGAAACATGATTTTAAGGTCAAAATATACATTTATGAGGTCAAGGAATTCAAATTAGCCATTTATGAAAACCTAGGTGGCAACCACCTTGGATTTCTAATTAGGTCAGTGAAGAAATGTCTGAATTTCTGACAAAGTTCAGGTTTTTTTAGCTGCAATCATTATAAACCATCAGCTTAGGAAGATATATTTCTAAATGTAAGAGGTCAAGATGCACTGCTTATCAATGGTGGCTGGTAGCCCTTTTTATTGACATAGATGTTACAAATGTCAAAGTAGTTAACATACTGACTAATGGGCTCCTGTTCAAATCAATATAGCACCAAAGTTTAATGTATAAAAACTCACATGGATGGGGTTATATTAATCTGCAGAGTCTCTACAAACATTTCCAGAACAGTGTGTTGCTATTTCTGTTGGGCATTTTGAATTATTCAAAATGGCTGCCAAAATGTCAAAAAAATCTTGAAAATGTCATATCTCTCGTCATGATCACGAGAGAAACATGATCTTCAGAAAATAGAAGGAATTTCTAATGCAAACACTGAGGCAGAGGGGTGATGCCGAATAGATGGATTGATTGATGTACAAGTGTCATAGTATTATAACCATTGCTGTTGTTTGAATAGTACTATTTCAAAATTTGCTTTATCACTAAGGTCTGTAATCTTTCTCTAAAATGTCAGGTTTATAAGAGAGTGACCCAGAGGATAAATCTATGTTGTGCTTCCAGAATGCATGCATCTGTCCAAATTGCCATTAGTATACTTTTCTCTGCTAAAACCTAAAGTTATGATGGAAACACAGTATTTGCAAACACAATTCTCCAGATGCCCCAACTGTGCAGCATGAGAAGATGCTATTTTCCTTGTTTATCCCTCTAGGAAGATGATGCAGTTTGTCATAGGCCACTGATTTACAAGGCACTGCTCCACCCCACCTCATTGAACCAGTTCCCTTTATCAGCATAGCATCACCAGTTGCCACCAGTTTCTCCCCTAATTTCCCATCCTGGCTGTCTTGCTCAATCATTAGTTTGAACATAGCATCCTCCTGTTGTGAATGCCAGAGCTGATCTGGTGGCACTATGAATGTACCTCTACTTTTTCACATCTAAAGGCCTCTTTAGTGTGAGAACATAGTCAGCTTCTTTTGGTAGGCCCAGGGCTAATAACTTGCAATGAAAAAAGCCATGTTCAAGGGTAGGGTATTTGAAAGTTGTTCCATCGAGAATGCTGTGTAAAGGTGATGCATACCAGTTGAATTTATAAGTAAGCATTTTCTCCACATTAAACAACACAGATGCTATTATGATCGTACAAGAGGACCACTGTATCAAAACCATGGGCAGGATGTTTATGATTAAAATGTATATAGAAGCCATGTTCAACATGCATTCTGCTTTTGTAGCTTTGTCTGCAGTCTTTAGGTGTTAATGACATGTGACCAGGCAAGCAAGAACACCCCTCTGCAGGGAAGTTCATTATCAAAGTTCATCTCAAGATCTTGAAAATCTTTATACACAATAATGTCTAAAAACACAATAAATTTGCCCATTTCATTAAAAATACATAACAATATGGTGATTTTTATCATAGATTTTGATGTAGAAGGAATTTTTCGTTTCTGTTTTCAGTTATGGGTTTTTGGTGAGTGTCCCCAAAAATTGGCATAAAAATCTGCAAATTTTGATGATTGGAATGGTTGCCATGGCAACCAGAAATAGGCATATGGGTTGATTTCTCATGAAAAATGTTCATTTTACCATCCAAATATCGGCCATTTCTACCAAAAATGGTGCATTTTAAATGAGAACATAGAATTCTGCATCAAAAATTAGCTTTACACATTTTTATAATGATTTTAGAGTAATTTTGCCCCTCCAATGCCCCCGGGGGGCCAAATGGGGAATTCAAAATCCCCCGTGGATGGGTGTTCTTCCTTGATGGGTCACACATATGAAAGTACTATCTATGTGTGTTTGATACAACCCCTATGGTGGGATGGAATGTTTTCTAGATTGTATTGAATGTTGATCAAGTAAACCTTACTGATGTTCTTATCACTCACACACATTCTCAATTGTCAGTCCTACAGTGCACTGCACTGCACCACATTGGACTAGGGTAAACATCTATATGAAACTGGAGAGCATTTCAATAAATAACTTAACCTTATATGTTTTCCACTTTAAACCATGGTGCTACCCAGATAGCACTTGCCATGCAATTTGTACCACTTTTACATAGTATATTATGCAGATATCACATAGAAGTGATGTAAATTGCATGGTGTGTACATTGATTTGAACATAAGCTCATTAATATACTTTTGAATTTGACTAACTAGGACATCTATTCCATTAAAAATTTAGTGTTCATAATAGCTACTGACCACCATCAACAATATAAGTAATGTATCTTGACAACATACTTTAGGAATCATATTTTCGTAAGCTATGAATTTGTTGTCTATACTGATTGGAACTAGAAACATAAAATTTGAAAGAAATTCATTTTGGTGCTGACCTCATTACAAATTCAAGATTGCTGTCTTCATTAATGTCTAATTTAAATTAATGTCTAATTTGAATTCCTTGACCTCGGAAATGTATATTTTGAAATTAAAACCATGTTTCTATCATGATTATGACCAGAGATATATCATTTTCAAGATTATTTACATTTTGGCTGCCATCTTCAATAATTAAAAATGATCAACAGCAATATTACACACTGTTCTGGAAATGTTTGTGGAGACCCTGTAGACTAATATAACCCCAGACATGGGGTTTTTTACACTTTAAACCTTGGTGCTATATTGATTTGAACAGGTGCTCATTAGTCAGTATGTTAGCTACTTTGACATTTGTGACATCTATGTCATTAAATATTCAAAATGGCTACCAGCCACCATCAATAAGCAGTGTATCTTGACTTCTCACTTTTAGAAATAGCCAGATTTATCTCTGATATCTTGTGCTGCCCAAGCTGTCCCAAGCTGTGAATTGATGTTTTATACTGATTGCAGCTAAAAAACCTAAATTTTGGCAGAAATTCAGACATTTTGTCGCTGACCTCATTAGAAATCAAAGGCGGCTGCAACCTAGGTTTTCATAAATGGCTAATTTGAAACTCGACCTCATAAATGTATATTTTGACCTTAGAATCATGTTTCTATCTTGAATATGACCAGAGATATGTCATTTTTAAGTTTCCTGAATAATTAAAAACTCGAATTTGAAACTCGACCTCATAAATGTATATTTTGACCTTAGAATCATGTTTCTATCTTGAATATGACCAGAGATATGTCATTTTTAAGTTTCTTGAATAATTAAAAATGCTCCTCCTTAAACATCGGTTCATTATAAATCATGGTAATCAATAAAATGGCCAACCAAATTAATCAGCCTTTCACATAAAAAAATGCTTGATAATATGACGAAAAGTATCATAGATGTTGATCGAGTAGGTTAAATTTCTGTTTTCAGTTTCTGGTTCATGATGAAAACCCCTAAAATATGGCATTAAGTCTCTTAATTTAGACTGATGTCAACTGGAAACAGGCATATGGGCCAATTTTGCTTGAAAAACGTTCTCCTTGAATTACAAATATGGAATGTTTTATAGGAACTACAACATTATATGGTTGGCGATATACATTCTGACCTTGAATACCCACCTTCAACTCCAATGTCCTTGCCCATAGATCTAGTGGAACACCCTAAACCTACAATCTCTTCAGCGGATACATCCCCCTCCCCCTAAAGATGCCCTATCTTCTCCATCGATCTCAGCACCCTAAGAGATCCAACTGTCCCTATGTATTCCTGTACACAGTTCAATGACAGGAAAATGATTCCCAGGACAGTGATCGATTTGGACAGTAGATAAAGAGAGCCAAACACAAGGAAATCAGATGTTTCTACTTTGCTGTAGTACAAAACCATATCTTATATATTAAAGGTATAATTTTCATAATACTCCATGATATTAACGAGAATTACATTATGCAACTGATGTGTTTGAACTTTATGCTTGTGAAGAGCCCCATCAAAGTTCCAACACTTGAGACAACTTTGATAAATCCACAATGGGGTTGAACATTTAATTCGCATGGCTCTGCACTGAGAACATATTACTCACTTGAGTCTGTATCTAGACACCGGCAATGTCACCAAAATGAGTATTGATTTGAGCCTGAGCCTGGGGTGATACTCAGGCAGATCCTGAGGCTGGTCCAGGCTGAGCCTGGGGTGATACTCTGGCTACATATTCTTACTCACTTGAGTCTGGATACAGACTCAAGTGAGTAAGCATATTTTCTCAGTGTGTTGAATTAATTATTTGTCCAAAGTGGAGATTAAGTGGGCTCTCAGCCTTCATTGACTACATTGTTGATGGTAACCCAGCAAATATGCTTGTGGTGAGGTGAGGCTGAGGGGGGCCAGGGTGAAGGTATTCTGAGCTATAGCGCAGGGAGTGAGAAGGAGTTAGGTGTGAGTGAGCTCCCTCAGCCCTCACTCTTTCTCACCCAGCTATGCTCAGCAAAAGGGATGAGATGGGGTGAGGATAAGGTGCATGGGGATGAGGATGAGTGAGTTGTGAGAAAGCCGGCTCAATCTCACTCTACCTCACTCAGCTATACACAGTTAATGGCCTGGCTGAGTGATCAAGAGTGTGCATGAGCAAGCATAAGCTTAAGGTCACTGAAACTCTCTCAGGCTCACCCAAAGGGATGCTCACATCTGTCCTCTTCCCTAATTGGTCCATTTTTAAGTTTGAAAGTTCTTTGTCCTCCAGGGAATTTTCCACTGACAGTTTGAACCAATAGCCACTGGACGAAGGTCGTAAGGTAGGTTGTCTCTCACTATTAGGATCTGTATGTAAATAGGTATAATGCTCAATTTTGTTGGGGGGGAGGTGTATGCTATAGAACTATATATCATTTTCTTAACTGATGTTATCATATATTTTCAGAGCAAACCTTGGTAAATTAAACATGCTGGAGATTGATAAGTATATACTCTGGCACCACCACCACTATCCAGATTCCAAAGATTAGGGCCTTAGACCAAGCAAAGGGTTAATTAAAATGTCAATTCCCATTACTATAAATGATACACACATGTACCATTACATATGACACATTGTACTATTTTACATTTCAGTTCTACACATATGGCACACTTGGACTACATAACATGGATACCAACTCTGGAGAGGGAACTGCAGTGTACCAAAGGGATACATCATGGACATACAAGAAGATGACTTTCAATTGATGGTTTTGTTCTAATAAATAAAAGATACCCAAAGTAAATAGGTCGGTTGGGCCAAGGAAGGGTGGGATGGGAGAGGCCTGCAACAGGAAGGGGAGGTAGGGGAAGGGAGTGGGCATTTTAACCTCAACAGGTCATGTGACCTACGCAATAGCCTTACTGCGTGTGTCTGAGCAAGGTGCTGAGTCTAACTCATGAGTCCATGTGAGTCTGCTTGAGCTATATCTCAAGGCTTCCCCCAACTGAACGAATCTTCCTCATGGCGATTATTCTCACGCAGACAGACCCCTCCACAAGCATATTTCCTGTGATGATTTTAACACAGCCTCGACTTATTCGTGCAAATATCAAATTGGTAGGCCTTGTTTGGAAATTCACATTATTTGCCACGAGGACTGAAGAAAGGTTTACTGGTTTTCCAATCATTTGGTCATATGAAGGTCTGCCGCTGGCATTGTTCTATTTTCGCTGCAGGGTAGCAGGAGAGACTCTGGCCGAATTACATGACAGTGCACGTAGAACTTTGAGCCCTTTTCCTCTCAGACTTGAAGTAGCATGTGTGTAGTATGCACGTAGCCACGTTATGGGAATTTATATCTTTTTTCGCTGTACACTTATACTTGGGGTACTATTCTGTGATACTAAATGATAGCCCAGGGAGTCAAAGCATAACCTTAAAAGAAAATTCATTCATTGAAACGATCAGGATGACACTATCGTTTTGTACGCAGACAAAAGTCTTATTGAACCGAATTTCTATCACGATAATCGTTTATGACTTTTCCAGGTTAATGCAATGCTGCATGTTCTGAATAACCTGGAAACAATCGTGTAATATCTTATCACAAACCTGATCATTTCCGCGCAAATCTTATACCCAATAACCATTTGACTTATGAATAGCTTTTCCAGTACTGATATCACAGATTCCAAACCACGAGACTACTAAGGGGCCATCCATAAATGACGTCATTTTGTAAGGGAGGTGTCAGGACCGGCACTACAGGGTTGGTTCTCCATATACCTCCAGCATTGTAAAATTGAGAGAGAAAGAGAGAGAGAGAGAGAGAGAGAGAGAGAGAGAGAGAGAGAGAGAGAGAGAGAGAGAGAGAGAGAGAGACATGATGGGAGGGGTAATTAAATGGTCAAATTTGGCATGACATCATTTATAGATGGCCCCTAAGTTGTGCCATCGTTCTCTGGCATGTTTTGGATTAAAGATAATTAATCCGTCTTTCAGAAGCGGCGACCATTGAAATACTAATTATTTCATTAGCATTGGCGTCAAGTTACATTGCCATACTAATGACTGCTTAATTGATTCCAATCGCTGGTGGCAGTCCAGGACAACGTGATCAAAACCAATTAGTTTAAGGATGAAAATACTACTTTGCTCGTTTAGAGATGCCAATAGGAATGTTGTCTTAAAGCATATCATTGGACATCCCCACATTTTACTGGCTCATAGATTTACTTCTGAAAGGGACATTGTACACATTAAAGTGTTCCTTTTGAATGTTGAGATTATTAATATTGCTGTATGTCCATAGACCAATGTCACCTACAGCATACCATAGGATATTGATGAGATACATCAAATCTCTATTGAGACAACAAAATTCGAGCCAGCGCTGGGCTTCTTTCAGTGGAAATTGTCACTTTCCAGGTAGGCTTACTTTGTTCTTATAAATATAATCAATCAGACTAATAGTTAATCCTGAAGTACTTGTAATTCTCCATTATATTGGTACTATTGCCCCAAACCAAAGCATTATGGTCAGTCTGCGATGGGAAGGGTGTCAATGGTGCAGCTATAGTTATTGGAAAACAATATCATATTCGCCCTTGATAAAATGCAGGACCAAGGTTTATGACCAATATCCTTGAAGGCTTATCTCTCTAGCATAAAATTTAATTATGGCAAACCACACCATGCTCAAAGCACACCAGTGGGGTAGATAGAGTGCATCATGTCTTAGCCAATAGGCAAAAACAGTCCGTGTAAGATATACGGTTGTAGCAAACCCATTACATCTAGGCAGAGCTGGGTATCGAAGTAGAGACATAGCGATGTGATATGCATTGAGTGATCCCTTTTAGCTGCCCAGGGGATGTTGGGGAGATGATGCCTGATTAAATCACTCCGTGAAAATGAGGCTTCACATACTATAACTTATTGCCTGAGGGGAGGAGGTATCCCAAAGGCAGAATGTTTGAGACGAGGGGTAGATATGAGTGGCCTTCAGGAGGTTATAGAAGGGTTATCACTGTTTATGAGAGGAGGGCAAATATCAAATATAATAAAACACACAAAGACGAGGTGTTTTGATACATAAGCTATGAATGGGCAGACAGTGGATAAAGTTCCAGTCTTACTGATAATGTTGACTCATCAGCCCTTTAACCGTCGGCACCCAAAAAGTTCATTTGGGCCTTAAATGCCGGCCCTATGCCCTGGCATAGCAGAATGGCAATGCTATGCTGTCCTAAATTAGTACCTCAGAAGAGTACAAACCTTGATAAGAATGCAGTCTAATACTTTTTTCTGAAAAGGATACATGTGCATTAACATAGAAACTATGTTATATTGGTAAAGTAAAATGACATTTTCATGATTAATCGATATAGTGATGTCTTAGTACGGCTCTTGGCCATCTCACAGATGCTGACCTGAGGCAGCAGCGCCCCCCCCCCTTTAACAAGATAAAGCAGGATTTGCGCATAAATCCCATAGAGTAATGGAAATCCAGGGGTGAAAGGGTTATTAAATGGTTAAATACTATAATGTGCACAGGTACGTGGTTGAGTGATCAGCATCTTGAGATAACACCTGGTCAGTTGTGAACATTAATCAAGCAATGGTTAGACCACTAGCCATCGCCACCCCGAGTCCTGTTCAGTGTTTGACACAATCAGTAGCTTAACCCAGAGTGGGACAAGTTCTGTAAGGTTGCTTCACTCAGGGCCCACTGAAGTAGAGGAAACATCTCTGTCACTTTCATGCATTATTGAACAGCTGCTAAAAGCATTTCGGGTCTGCAACTCACATGAGCAGCTACATATAGGCTAGACTTCCAAATGGCTGGAAAGACGATAATAAGAGTAGAGATTTATATTCAGTGTGTGTTATCATTGTAACTATACGAATGTCCCACAAAAGCTATTTTAGTGTTGTCATGTTGTAAACACCTCTTTTGTATTTTGTAACACTGTAAGGACATATCGATGTGATGATTTTCTTCTCAGATTTGCAGGTGACTCTTTAGATATTGCGTGCAATCAACATAACAAGTTTAAGCCCATTGAATATCATTGGAGCAACCCAAGATAAGGAGAAAGCTGATACATTAAGATCCTTTGCAGTGAAATCAGTACGATTCATTTTGAATTCGGCCAATGCGACTACAGCGGGGACTCCACTACACGATTTTTGCCGAGAATCGGAGCTATTCTCACAAATGGAGCCACAAACACAGATTATAGACTGTTATTTGTTATTTTTTCAAGATAGAATTAGAATGTTGAGACAGCTACTTGTTTATGTGGCAAAAGCTTTGTGTCTGACCTGAGGCATGTTTTTGTTGTGAAAGTATGTTTTTGTTTACTAAATCAAGCTAATGTTATGTAAATATTGCAGGCTTTTTCATTGGGGGAGCTTCTGCAATTCAATATCAGACAGGTTTGATTTCTACAGGACAAGACCCTCCAACTCAAGGTTGTTGTTAGACTGCTGTGTTGTTATTTACATCAAACTGTGTAATTGTTTATACAGCAGAAGAGGGTTGACCAACAATCTCTACTTGATCAATGTGATATCTTAGTCTCAGGGTTGGAAAATATAAACAGAACTTTAGATGGACACACTCCCTGTTGACCCCTCAAATCTCATGTTTACAATTTCAAATCTCATGTTTACAATTTCAAATCTCATGTTTACAATTTAAGAGTGTCAACAGCCTATACCTTAGACACTGCCTTGTGAGAATGCCTAAAAATATCACTTAGTGCAGCCTCCACTTACAACTTATGAGTGCACAATTCATATTACATATCGATCTAATTTCTATGCATATGATATAAGCTAAGGCTCCACTTCGCAATTTTCCAGTACTTTCTCACGAAATGTTATCCCCTACAGTGTCTAAGGTATAGGGTGTTGATTTTCCTAGATTGTAAACATAAGATCCAGAAACGTAAACATGAGATTTCAGTGTGTTTACTTTCAGTTCTGTCTGTATCTATAACAGTCCTGTCATTGAGACGTTTGTTGATGTAAATATCAACACTGCAGTCTAACAATGACTCACCATAAATTGAAGGGTCTTGTCTTGAAAATCAAACCTGTTAGATATTGAACTGCAGAGACTTTTCAGTGTGAAACTCTGCTATATTTACTTTACAGCAACTAGATTCGTAAAGATTGGACACAAAGCTGTCCCCACATAAACAAAGAGCTCTCTCAATCTTCTATTTACACCCTGAAATGATAACAAATACAACTTTATTATCTGTGTTTGTGTCTACTTTTCTGAGAATAGCTCCGATTCTCAACAAAAATCGCATAGTGGAGCTTCACCTATACCCACCAGCTCATCTGACAGCCAAAAAACACTCTCTGAATTATAGGGCACAGATCAGCTACTTTATATATCATCATAGATCAGGCTGTATTGTTTTCATGCTCAAAGCTATAGCTTGGGGGAAAACCTTAAAATGGCCACAGGAAGCTTGGGCAGTTCGTAAAAATCACGAAATATTCGGAAATGATAAGACTAATACTTTTGCACATATTGTTTTCAATCACAATATACATTATGTTCACGAGTATACTTTAGCGCTTAATCCAGTGTGAAAATGAATGCATAAAACGGAAATTCCTAAATCCATTGTTTATGGAGAGAACGGTCGTCTGTTTTTATGAGTCCCCCTCCTGATCACCGTAAAGCGCAGCAGCTGAAAGTAGACAGCCACATGGAAAATATTTGTCTCTCTCTTTCAGTCAAAAAAAGAAAGAAATGTGATTGAGATGTACCATTCAGAAAAAAATCACACGATACGACAATGTGACACCAATTACATATTCAGTATCTAATTTTGGGTATCTGTTGATTGAAGCTCATATGAACTTACAACATCCAGATTTAAAAAGTTTCTTTCCCACAAGATTTGTTTTTGTGTCTCCATGTACTAATCATTGTTCAATCAAATTTTATCAAATCAAATGATTGAATAAGCCACCAAAGACAGCCTTGTCAACACCAATTTGTTTTGAAATAGATATGCCTTCTCAGAGATGACAAGTATGATTTTATTAAAGACATTACAATTTTAATCGAATTCATTTTACCGGTGATCTTTTTGAATAAACTTCATTAAATTAGTAAAGCTTCACCAGAGTATCCCGAGGAGCACCATAGAACATTCGCAAGACGTTTACTCTCTTTCAACTGATTTTTTAAACCATGTGCACACCATCCTTTCCTGAATTTCCTTGTGTCCAAAGAGCCAGAGAAACCACGTCAAAAGTGTATATAAATGCCTTTTCTATTCTCTTCCTGTCCTCATACCTAGACTGCTAAAAGTCTTTCCACAACCCTACTGATCAAAGATGGGTAATGGTTATATATCATTCACGTTACTGAGCATATGAAATATTTATCAAGATTGCCTTTTTCCTACCAAAAACTGCCAAAGGGGGGGGGGGGGTGATGGAGTAAAAACAGTTGTAGAGCGATGGTAAAAATCCATTCAAGGTGAAGCCTTGAACCCAAGACCTTTCACATCTGATTCCGACTTGCTACCGCTATACTGCCAATTCTGTAAAAAGTCCATCACGTCATTTCCATTACCTTATACATACCGCCAAGAGAATATGTTATCCTCTTGCGTCTAAGGAAATTGATTGCTTGGTTAGCTTAAGCTTCTTTTTTTTTATTTTATTAAGTAGATTTCTGGTAGGTGGAAGGCATAGAAAACATATTTCTGATATCTACGTATCTAGAACGTAACTGAACCGTCATGTTTTAACCTCCACAGACAGTGCAAAAAATCGCAATTCAGACCAATTTGGTAGTAACCAAACCTAGTTAAACCAAAAGGCTACGTAATAATTTGGTATGGTGTTTACTGGGTGCACATATCACCTACAGGGTTGCTCACTACAGCAAAGACCTAACAATAAGTCATAGCTGGCACAGAGGTTCATCAGGTGCCACCTGTGTTCACCGGATACCTTTCCCTGAAACTTTTTACTTTTTACTTTGCGTATACCAGGCAAAAGAAAAACAGAGTTTCTCATGGATATGAGATTTTACTATACTTCTACAGATATAATTCTGCTGTGCTAAAATTCTAGGTCAATGGTGGAAATAATTATAGTACTGACTAAATATGGTACAAATAAATGAATAACCTTAGATATCTGACATGACCAAATCTCTTTGCCTTTCATCTTCTATCCCGCCAATGTCCACGCTTCCAAACATGGCAGGAATGGAAGGAAACTATGTTCCAATGTGCCTAGATAAAGTACATATTCTCCTCAAAGAAGACTAGCTATCACCAAAGGCTGGGCCAATAATGAGGTACTCAGGATGATATGCAACCATTGCTTTGTGATTGTACCCTGAGGAGTGACGAAAATAGCAATTACCCTCCTTTTGCTCTCTGCTAGCTATCCAGTCCCAAGTGGAAACTATAATCAGTTTAAGGGTTGCTCTCTATTCCCTTTGCTACATCTGCTATGGGAAATAATTTTCACAGCACTTCCAACCTTCCCCCCAACTCTAAAAATGCCACAACCCTTTAAAAACGTCGCTTTAGGCATATGAATGCTCCCTAAAACAGTATTACTTTTTTCCTATGTGGCTGGGCCCTACGGAGTTATGTTGAGAGCTGCCGCCATCTGCCTACTCTTTTTTGTGCTTTCTTAAGAGCAAGTCTTACTTTCCCCCAATATCAAAGAAATCCTTCGTTTCCCCTGCATGCAAAGGTCACCCTCACAGCCGATCAAAATGACTGCTCAAGGCAGTGATACACAATGAACTGAATTAAAACCTGACCGTGGTCTCCCTTGACACAACTACAGAAGCAGGGGGTCGCTATGTGGGAAGATGTAGGTATAAAGACCATAGAAAGTGGGTATCATCATCTGCAGTCTTCATGAAGGGTAGGTGATCGCCCTATAGGGACCAGTTCAAAAGGTACTCCATACCATCTCAATTCTCATCCACAACGCATGGCTTTCATTACCTTTCACTTCTGGAGGGTGTTGCTCCTATAGTAAAAGGAAGAGCTGGCTAAAAATGCCCTTGTTTCCAGTCCTTTCTTTTCATGTAGCTATAACTTGTCCCTTTCGTTGCTCCAAAGTGGTCATTCAAGTACGGTGCTAAAAAAGGGGGATTTGAGTAGGTACCTAATTGGGAGAAGTCAGTCAGTACAATAAACTATAGAGCGTGTGACATGAGTAGGTACCTGGTAGTGCAGCTCTCTCTATTTTAAACAAGGTAGGTGACTTTTCAGACTAATGTGGTGAGTGCAAGTACTTAGGTGAAGCAGTGCACGACTTGTTTAGAAAAGAGGGCACATACTCACAGCTCTTTTTACAACAGGAGCAACACCCTCCTGATGACTTTGACCTTGTACAGAAGCTTTGCTGTCTCTATAATTATGCATACACCATGGCCTCCCATTAGAATCACTAGTGCCGGCCCTGACTTTGTTATCTGAAACAACACATACCTGACCAACTGGGATGACTGTTAGAGCCTGTTCTGAAGCTATTTTTCCAGTTGCCAGTTATTTTGCTAACCATCTACGTTTTTTTCCTTTTGTAGAAATAATATTATAATGACTAATAATATAGTACATAATAGACTAATTGTGGATTACCTGATTAGATGATCCCAATTTACCTGTACTAAATTTATCAGTGGCAGTACTGTGTATAAGAGCCCTTGTAATATGTTAAAAGATTGAATCGTGAAGTATTTCCTTGAGAATATCCCTTCATAATAGTGTTATTATCTACTGGGTCTGAAATTCCCTTGATTGATTTTTCAGGGGCATGTCTCATCTCCATAATAAACGCTACACACTGACAGTGTTTTACGAGTTTGACAGTCTACTAAAAGGCCCGGTCTTCTATCCATTTTGCTTTATCAATTTATAGGCAGTATTTTATGGGGACCATATAGAATCCATACTATATATCAAATATTAGTCTTATGTAAATTACATCTATCTTATATCCTTGTACATTCTATAAGAGATAGACTTATTGGTTAAGGACCTTTGCTTCGCCTTAGAATATTCTTACCTCTTCAATGAAATACAGCTCTGTGGCATCTTAGTACAATTTTTCAATACACACAAAAAAATCTAGGCTTGTTATAGAGAGCTACTAGAGAAATGAAATTTTGAGGATATCAAACAAGCTATCTTTCAAGAGTGTTATCTTCATCTGTGCTAATCATTAATGAGTATACCACACCATCCATGCAAAGGACCAGTGGCAAAGATATCATGCATATTTTTCAAACTAACCGGTCGCATTTTAGACATCTAAAATTAATATCGGTAGGTGCTAAACTGGGGGTCCTGCTTGTTCTAAATCATAAGGCAGCTCTTATGTGGATAAAACAGGTCATGCTAAAGGGGCTGCCTACATGGTGGTTAACGGCAGGAGGGAAGGGAAGGAAGGAGGGAAGGGGTTCGATAAGCTCAGTTTTTTTACTGCCAACACCTCCTAGTACCTTATGTCATTTGTCGTCCACATTAATGGCTAAAAGCTACGATGGATGGCTGACAAATATCATACTGATACGTGTTGCATGTTCTTACATTGTTTACACTCTCAGCCCGAATTGTAAAAAGTCAGTAAACACCACTGAACTGTGTACACAGCAAGCTACCGTAGGGTCGTTGGATTTGTACTAACAGCAGCCCTTGCTTTTTTTAAAAATAAAAGCAATGTAATCTAAATAGCCTGACGCAGTCTGTCAGTGTAGGGAATTGAATTAAAAGCAAGGTGCGTTCAGGATCTCAATTATATGGCCGACACTTCTATTAGTTGCAGCTTAGGGCAATCCAAGAGGGTAAATTATGGTAGATCTTCCAAATTATACACAACACTTTCTTAGAAGAAGCTTTAACCCAGCCCAATTGAAGAGAGGAAGTTCCTGTCACGCTGGCTCACCAGTTGGCCTCCCATGGCATTACTTTAAGATTATGAACTCAAACACCTTTCAAAGCGGATTTTCATCAGTCCTACCACTCAATCTCTGGCATTTTCGTGCAACTCCCTATTTGGCAAACGTTGCTGGCTGCAAACTTGTACTCATGGCCATGCTCCAAACAGATTTTTTTTCTTACCTCATTTTCTTCACTGCTGAAAGCACTGAACAATTAAAATCCACTTATCAAGATGGAGTAATGTTAAATAATAGCTCCTTTTTTTACACTTCTTTAGCCATTGAATTTTAGGTATGAACTTCTGACATGCTGATGCCATTTGGGTGTCCTTGTTCTAATGGGGAGTATTAAAAGAAAATCATTGGGCCTGTTAGTAGTTATCTTGGCTCCAGCAGCTGATGGGGATGGGTTTTTTAACGCAGGGTGAAACAACAACAAAAAGATTTAACACAATGCTGTCAGAAATATTTGAAATTATTATATTTTTTTCAAAAGATCATGGGATTTCTCAAGAAGGCACATCAACCACTGTCAACTGAGGTAATACTGTTATTCTTATTCCATTAACACTGTAGATGTAGATTTACTTGAGGTGGGTCGGATTCACTCATGAAACATTTACTTTCAGTAATATACCTAGTAGGAATTAAACAAGTGAGCTTTTTCTCAGGAGGGCAAATATGCTGTAGCTGTTTATAAGTCTTGGATCTAGTGTAGAAGGACACAATATCATCTTTCTTATCGCCGCTGCAACAAAAAAAAGTTGTTTTCCATCACCACCCTTGTAAATAGAATAAACGTTATTAAAAAAAAAGTAGATTATACTTAAACATGAACATGTCAGGTTTGGAACCAAATGAATTCAAGCTCATGGTCAAGGGGATGCAGCTGGCTCTCACTTATAGATATTTTAACATCTTTGGAATGCCAATTATAAATCAACTATGATAATGCATTTTTCTTACACGCGGCTGTCTGCACTGGGGCTGCGATGCATAGATATTGGGGCCTAATCAACATCTTTTGCCCGACCCCTTTTTTCCAGTAGTTCATGGGGTTGTTTCAATACAGCCTACCATTGAATCATCTGCAATGTTATGTCTGACCCAGATTTGGGCATTAAATCCCATTAAAGTAGTCTTTAGTTGGTGGCAGCCTATAGTTGCAGTCGTAGGGTTTTGTGGGTAGTCTGGAGCACAGGTCATTGATAACAATTACAATGTTCCCAGCAAATTGTCGTGACTCCTCGTCAACCTGTGTGAAGTGGCTCACACATGTTGCTAGATGGAACACAACGTCGCTATAGCACAAGATCACCAGGAATAGCAATGGTGGTGATCACATGGCCTCACCTCAGATGGCGAGGATGGTGATCACTCAGACTCACCAGGGATGGCGACGCAGGTGATCACTCAGCTCGCTAGATGAAACACGCACCTCATCATAGCACATGTTCACCAGGGATGGCAAGGATCGTGATCACTCATCCTCACCAGGGATGGCAACATGAGTGATCACTCACTTCGCTAGATGAGACGCACATCATGTCATAATGCACATTCACCACGGATGGCGAGGATTGTGATCAGTCACCTCGCTAGATAAAACACGTACCTCGTGATAGCACAGGTTCACCACAGATGGTGAGGATCTTGATCACCCACACTTACCAGGGATGGCGACATGAGTGATCACTCACCTCGCTAGATGAAACGCACACCATGCCATAGCGCATGTTCACCACGGTTGGCGAGGATCGTGATGACTCACACTCACCAGGGATGGCAAGGCGGTTGATCACTCACCTCGCTAGATGATACGCGCACCACGTCATAGCGCAGGTTCACCATGGATGGCGAGAGTGGTGATCACTCAGACTCACCAGTGATGGCGATGCTGGTGATCACTCACCTTGTTAGATGAAAAGCTCATGATCATCGACATTGGTAATCATGCAGCCTCACATCTGCCAGATCAAAGTATGTTTTGCCAGAGAAGGTATTGCCATATGTATCTTCCCTCTAACCAGAGACAAGGTGTTCATGTTGATATTTCCCTATGTATTGTTCCTGTAACCAGAGAAAAGGTGTTTATGGATAGTTGCTTTCATTTTAGAGATACCTCTATCTAAATTCAATTGATATTCTCTCTATATAATCTTGTTTGATTCAACTCTGAAGTATTACATGGAAATCAGTGTGAAACAAAGCACATTTGATACGTATGGGACTTATACTTCATGCCCACACTTCCTAGATAGGCTACATGTTGAACAGTGGTGCTGTCTCAACAACTTTGGCAATGGTGGTGATAAGTTGCCACTGTGAGTGAGAGTGAGTGACAGATGATGCAATCCTCAGAGCCATGTGGCAATGCAGGTGAAAAGTTGCCATTCTGAATGAGAGTTGACAAACAGTGGCACATATTGATGGAGTGAGTGAGATCCATGTTGGCGATGGTGGTGATAAGCTGCCATTCTGAGTAAGAGTTGACTGGGAGTCGCACATAATCACGCAGGGAGTGAGATCCATATTAGCGATGTTGGTGATAAGTCGCCATTCTGAGTGAGAACTGACTGGGAGTGGCACATACTCATGCAGTGAGTTAGATCCATGTTGGCGATGGTGGTAATAAGTCACCATTCTGACTGAGAGTTGACAGGCAGTGGCACATACTCACGCAGTGAGTTAGATCCATGTTGGCGATGGTGGTGATAAGTCACCATGCTTTGTGAGGGATGACAAGGGGTGGCACATACTCACGCAGTGAGTGAGATCATGTTGGTGACTGTTGTGATAAATCGCCATGCCATGTGAGACTGACACACAGTGGCGAAAGATGACGCAGTGAGTTATCACTCAGGAAGGAGTCACCATTGATGACCAATCATGGCGACAGATAAAGACAATTTGCTGGGAATTGTATTGACAGTTCATCTGCTAATTGTGTATTTTCTGTCGAGTAAAGTGAAGCTATGGTAGCGGATGTGAAACTATGTCCTAACACAGCTCACTGATAACATGTTGGACTAAGTTTGTGGATGCATCCAATTCAATATCACAGCAAAATGTGGTAGGCAGACCTTCTGATGGTAGTCACTGTGTGCGATACGTTAGGTTGTATCAAAATAACACAAATAGTTTAAGTGTCGATTCTATGGTCTGATTTTATCCAATTTTAAGTAGGTGGTGTACCCTTTCCTGACAAAAAGAAGGATACTCACCCCCTGAATCCTCCACTGGTCATGGGTGGTGACCAAACCTGGAGGTTAATTTAAAAGGGCCTACCATCACTACCACAGGGATGGTAGGAATTTTTCTGCCTTATCCATTTTAGCAGTGGTAAGGCGTGACTACCTTGCTTTAGGTAGCCTCAGCCCTGCATACACTATTCCAAGCAGAACACACTGTGCACAGTTGCAAGAGGGCTGTGGAAACACTCCTTTTCACAACAGGGATTACACAAGCGTTCCCCTTCCCTATATGAGCTACTGCTAGAGTACTAAGAGAGAGGAAACATGATGTTACAGTGCACTTAACACATGAGTAGCCTTAAGAGCCCTCAAGGACCTTCAGCAAATGTCCTCCCTCCACTATATATGAAGAGTTTGGTTCCAAAACGCAATTAACACCATTTTTGAAAAAAATGGAGTTAAGATGAGCAAACAATAGGTTGGGGTAAGTGAAAAAATGTTGCAAAATCTTCTTTAAATTAGAATTGCTATATTGCTTGAAAGTCTTTGTAGTTAGTGAAAAATTGTAAGGCAGGTTAGGAAAAATCAGACAAGTCAGGCATTTCCCACAAGGGTTAGGTGTAAACGCCCAAGAAAACTTCGGTGGTTTGGCGATGTGCAAACTCCCAACTTGGGTTAGCAAGTCCAACAAATGTTAGGCAAAAGGCCTAAGATATTCAGATTTTTTTTTGTGTGGGTGAGAATAATCGTATATGGTGGGCATAGGGCAATTCGCTTGTAAGGATAATAGTTTCTATAGATTGGAGAATCCAGGACGTGGTAATTTAAGCTAATGCTACAACGTGAGGTCATTTTCCTTTTGACCTTATCAGATCATTAATGACAGCAATTGGGGTTGTACAGTTGTATCATCAGGAACATGCAAAATGAGGAGCTCAAATGGGACTCGTTAAGTCATGCAAGTACCACAAAGACCGCTATCTATTTCTATACACAAAAAAATAATGTTCAAAATCTTGGTCAGATGTTAGTCAAAAGGTCTAACAATCTAGCAAAAGCTAGTCAAAATCACATGCTATACCGTATTGGCCGGTATAAGCGCCTGGGCGCTTATCTATTTCAATTAGGCTATACCCCAGTGCTTATACAAGACCGGCGCTTATTCAAGACATAGTGTATTTAAAAATTCCAATACCCCTGGTTCCCCAGCTTATACAGGCCAATACGGTAAGTGTCCAAGTGAGTGTAAGGTGCAAATGAGATTCACACCCCACACAGCTAAAAATAATTTTCTTATCCAAGAAAATAAACTTGATATTAGAAATATTTTCTAGTTATGAGAAAAATGCTGGTTATAAGATTCATCAGCCATCTTGTCTTTAAGAAAAATCAAGTTTAGAACAAATCTTGAGCTGCCTTCTTGATTTGAGTTTTCAAGATTTTTTTCTTAAGAAAAATTCTCAAAATTGGTAGTTTTGTCCACCAGGTAACATTATTTATCTTATATCTTAAAACAAGAAAGTCTAATTTTTTAATATGAGATTTATTAAACTAGAAGTGTTTTCTTACATCTAGTAAAAGGTAGAACTAAGATCTTGTTAGAAATTGACCAAGGAATATTTTTTAACATGCCAGATAAGTATTATTTTCTTAAAATGAGGAAATTATCTAGTCTGCCACTAGGTGCCAGCACTACCTGTTATGGTGAATTATGTGCAATACAAAGTACAAATCCCTAGCTTAAACTCAGTCCTAAAATATTAGATGTGATAAGATAAAGTGAAAACTGAAGGAAACTTATTTGGAATTAATTTAGTATCAGGTCCATTGGTCTGATAGTTGATTGAGGGAAATTCAAGGCATAAAGGAAGCTAAACACCTTTTGCGTAGATGATATGATAATGTAATGGTGGGTGTGCCACAGCCTTTCAATAAGGCAAAGACTTTGAATAAAGGTCTTATTCACTTACGAAAATGTGGCTTCAAAGAGCTGCATGTAATCTGATGAACCTCTGTCACTGAGTCACCTATACTGATAACCTTCTATTCGATCTAAAGCATTTCCATAATAGATAAAAGTCATACCCACTTTACAAACAAGGAATTAATGTTTTTTGAAATATTGGAAATGAGAAAATATCACTTATATTAAGAAAAGGTATGAGTAAGTTTATCTTGAAATAATCCTCTTCCATGAGAATTATGTACTTCTTTTAAGAAATATTCTAGAAAATTGGATCCTGATTGGAGAATAAATTACTTGATTCAAGAATTTATATCTTAAGATTGTATTTCTTAATTCAAGTAAGCTGGACATACCAAGATTTCAAGTAAAATTTTGTTACCTGGCAGACAAACTTGTTTTAGGTTAATTTTACTTAAAATGAGAAATAATTTCTTAAAATAAGAAAGTTATTTTTGGCTGTGCACAATTCAGTCTCCTCAGTTACGAAGCATAGCGAATGTCTCAAATGCTTTTCATTTAAAACCCCTGTGCCAAGTTACTCTTTGTTTACCAAAAAAGAAGCAGGTACAACTATGGATATCAAATCTATCTAGATGACCACAGAATGGGTGTTTCTATTTGACTAATTAGTACATATTACTACTTATCAACCTATTTGGTATATCTTGCCTAACCTATTGTTGGGTCGAATTTTGAAAGCCTCAAATGTGTGTAGAACCTGAAAACTACCCTTATTTTTGACATCTATGGAACTATTCATGGTCCACACCCACCCAAAAAAAATCCTATTTCAAACCACGCTGCAACCTGGTGTGTAAAGACAACACCATCCAGCTATCTCTTAGCCAAACTTCTTATGGGATCTTAGTCAAAGTGACTAAAATCCTTTAGTCCAAGTGGCTAAGATAGGTTAGCTTCTCTGACACTCCCGGCAGATACTCTGTTCAAGATTTGTTTTGAGAGCGAATTTAATTTTAGGTCAATGTGACTAACATAAGATAGATATTGTTAGTTACACATTAGTCAAACGTACTATCTAACCACTTTGACTAAGTTGAGTTAGACCGACTAACTTGGATTTCTTTTCTGTGTACTCTTTTCCATTTTGATCAAAGACAACTGGCATTGGGAGGTCTGCCATGAAGCCGCAAAACCCTTTAAATATTTGTGTGTCCTCACCTCACAACTCATGGCAATTATCATTGTTGTGTACGGTGCCCCTGCATTCACTAGAAAGTTACCTCAAACGAATATATGAGGAATAAGGGTGAGGTCAATTTTAAATATTGTATCCCAGCTAAAATCTACTCATTTTTCAGTAATGCCTTATACCTAAGGGATATCCCTCCCTAAAAGTACCCCCTAAGTTTTGAAATGATATTCATTTTTTTTTCAGCATTTAATAGGCACAATTAGAGCTGTAAGTTTTACTGTAGGTCGACACTAAAATGGCCGGATAACATAATAAGCCCTTCACACTAGACCAGTCTTTTGGAACTTCATGGATGAGTAGTCACTTCTATAGTACATGGCTCACTAGTGGCACCTTGTGCTATACACTTGGCAAATACATTGTGACGAAGCACACAGAAAGGGGCATCCATAGAGGGGCAAACAGACTATCCTTTATTGTTGCCTATTCACATACAGCTATGGCATAGGGACTGTTGGTGGAGCCCCCTTCAGTATTATCCCTTAGCCACCCTGAACAATTGAGACTCACAATTCCCGAAAATTTATTTTTCACCAGGATGTCTTCTGTTTACACATATAGGGAGCACTGGTATCAGAAAGGCATGTGTCTTTTATTATGAACTTTTCTTTCCCAAACTTTCCACCAGCTACACATTGCCCGACTCATAGATTCATCCATTTCCTTTCAGAGTACTGACCAAATAGTCCATAGATAGATCACGATGGTTGCTACTTGAAGGTCACCATTCTATTGAGAGAAAACTGTTCTTGACCTTTAGAAAACACTGCAGATCTAATGGATCATTGGCTAACCTCTGTGTAGAAGGTCCCTTCACTTTACACCCTCTTTACCGTCTGTACTTAGCCTGGATGTTCAGTCTGTTCTTCTATATTGGCCACTAGCTGGTCTGGAGCTGGTTCCGACGACACACACTGATAAGATGGGACCAGCATGTCCCTGGAAGTGGGTGTTAACCAGGGACAAGGTACCCATCATGATATGTCTTATCAGTGGGTTTTAGCTCAGCCAGGGAAATTCAAGATGGTGGCTTGACTAGGCCTCCATACTGAGTCCTATACATTATTCACCTAGGGAGGAAAGTTTTTGTATCAGTCTCGTTGGCACGTCTTATATGCCTGTAGGGCGTTTCTCAAAATGATAATCGACAATTAAAAACAAAGAAAACCTCTTGTACTTCTGGTGGGAAATTTTGTGGTTATTTCTCATTTTATTACCGTCACTCACTGCCCCCCCCCCACACCCCACACGAACCCTAAGGTCAGGTGCATATGAGTAGTCTATGTTCTTCTGGTACCATTTGAAATGCTGGGACTCTAGTATCATGAGAAATGTCAACATTGGAGGCAGTTGGAGGAAAGTCGCTTGAATGGTTTACTTGATTAATACAGTGCCATGCTGTAAAGTGAGTGGCCGTCAAACAAACCTTAGTCATTCACCATCAACGGTCCTGCATAAAAAAAACTCACGTCCATTACCTGAGTACGATGGATGCCCTCATTACCATTACAAAAAGGGCAAATAAAAACAACTTCAACAAAGACCAACAACCAACACACTATTCCAATACAGATCGCATTGTTCTTTGATCAATTGCGAGCTCACAGCTGGTCTTCTGCGATGTCACTGAAGCAATGGAATTGATTTTATTTATTGATCGATATTTGTTCATGGACTTGGTCAGATGGATGTGAAAGGTAAAGATCGCTTTCATCATTTACAATTTCCATCACAATGGCCCTTGGGCTTATCCTATAATTTTTGCCTTCTCTTTTCTGGGTTTCCTTTAATTTTCTCTAATAAAGATCCATTTTCTTGTAATGGACTCTCCTCATTCCACTTACCTGACCTCTCTTTTGTTTCGGTGACATTCTCCAGTTGCAAATGTTGCAGATTGCGAATTTGCCCTCACAGCCCTACTTCAATTCCTTTTCTCCTGAATTTTGTTTTTATAATTTCTAGACCACATGCGAGCACCGATCTTGAACACTATAATATCAAGATGGAGCGACCTTCAGTAAAAGGATACTTCTTTTTTACCCTTAGTGGTTAGAGTTGTGTGTTCAGTGAATCAGAGCAGGACATATTTAGATCGAAAATGGCCGGCCTACAGTATGTAACAATATAGTTTAATAATGGAATTAAGACACCTAGTCCCTACACAATGTATCCTATATAAGGTTCAGTTTAGCACAATTAAGATAGAAAAGTCACATTTCCCCATTATTTTCTCATGGTGGTACCACCCTAAATCAGGTCACTTCTGGGTAGAATGGTGAAAGTCCTGCACTAAATACAGTCAATTTTTCATTTCTAGGGCTATAAAATGGGTTCTAAACAGGCTGTCTGTGTATATATATTGGCATTAAAATTATCCTGGAGGCTTGGACAATATTTAAAAAAAAAGGGACCTATGATAGATGTATAGTGACTCTGGTGGCAGACCACAAAATCACATCGGTGGTTTCCATGGCGATTTGCGAAAAATCTGATTGCACTTTGTTATGACAGACCTAGTGAATGATATTTGCCATTTCAAAAGCTACAATCTGGTATATTTGGCTTAGTTCTGAGGAAATTTTAAGTATTTGAAATATTTTGTCAAGCGTCAGCGATAGTGGATTTTTTAGGGTCGCAGCGCATATTTAGGGTGGTACCACCTTAACAGGGGGTGGGATTTTGCAAGGATCAGCAGAAATCTGTGCCATTTTTTTCCCGTAACCCTATTTTTTTTAAAATCATCATTAGTTATTAGTGTTTAGGCCCTCTCCTACATGGATAATGAGGTGTTAAACTGTAGATTTGCTTTGATTTGACCCTAAAATCGCATGATTTTCATTGAATATAGGCCCCAAAACTGGCTTTTTACTGTTCAGGCCATCGAGGGTATCCCATAGGGAATTTCCAGTTCTTAGGTAAATTTGAAGAAATGGGTACATTTGTAACAAGGTACATGTCACCTCTGACACTGGATATCAAGGTATGGGTTCAAGCAATAGATAGGGTGCCTAATTGATCAGCATTCTATTGTTTGTTATTGGTTGCCATGGCTACATAACAAATTGTCATTGCTCGTCATGCCCAATTTAGGCCCAAAAGAGCCATTTTGGCTTCAAAAATGACCATAATTCGGCATTTTTATTGTTTCTACTGCTTTCCCTAATTTCCTGAGACTTCAGTGAGATATTCTGGCATAAAATAGATGGTTTGAGGCACGTTTGGAGGTACATTTGCCAGGACATTGTGCAATCAGATTTTTCACTACATTCGATTGAAGATGGATACCATAAAACGGACATTTTTTGAGCAATTTGTGCCTGCACACACCAGACCATGGTCTCAATAGGCCCAAATTACCAAAAGAAGGCCGTTTTTGGGAGGATTTCAGGGTTGTTTCTGGCTATTAGGACTTAAAATATTGTATTTATGAAGGAATTTTGTGGTAACCATGGCAACCAAAAAAACAAACTTTTCTGTTAAGGTGGTACCACCCTAAATCAGGTCACTTCCGGGTAGAATGGTGAAAGTCCTGCACTAAACACAGTCAATTTTTCACTTCTAGGGCTATAAAACGGGTTCTAAACAGGCTATCTGTGTATATATTGGCATTAAAATTATCCTGGAGGCTTGGACAATATTTAAAAAAAAAGATTGGAAAAGAATGAAAATAATTTAGATCATTTACTGCGGACCAAAGGGACCTATGATAGATGTGTAGTGACTCTGGTGGCAGACCACAAAATCACATTGGTGGTTTCCATGGCGATTTGCGAAAAAATCTGATTGCACTTTGTTATGACAGACCTAGTGAATGATTTTTGCCATTTCAAAAGCTACAATCTGGTATATTTGGCTTAGTTCTGAGGAAATTTTAAGTATTTGAAATATTTTGTCAAGCGTCAGCGATAGTGGATTTTTTTTTCGGGTCACAGCGCATATTTAGGGTGGTACCACCTCATATTTCACACATAAAACAACCCTCTCCTATGAAAACCAGTGAGAACGTTGCAAAGTATGACTATATGAGGCCTTGGATACCGACCTCAGAAGTATTGGTCTAGTTACCTGAAACCTACCTATTTTTCTTGTCCTAGGTCTTATGTTGATGTTGATTAGAATTATTGAGAAATATCTTCCAGGGGTCGTCACACAATCAGATACCACTATATGGACCCTTTGACGCTGTAACAGTGACATCTTTGACCCCTGTTACACAATCTATCACGGGTCTAAACAGCGTCAGTCGCTGTTGAAGTGACGCTGTTACACAGGGTACCAGTGTAAAATGACCTAGTTAGGTAACAGCTTCACTTCTGGTTTAATCATCTGGTGTGGAATTCTGTCTGAAAACCTTATTTCCAATCCAAGTTTCAAATATATGATTTAACATGCTATCTATCGATTTCTACTAAGACTTTACTGACATTCTACAGATCTCCCTTTGAAATCGGCACTAGAAGTTCCGAATTGGCAAGTAGCTCTCACAACGTCAACTGGCTGTCTCACAAGCTTGCCAACAGTATCAATGTACTCCAACAGCATCAGTTCTATCACATGTCATCATATGATGGAAAAATAAACAGTACTTTTTAAAAAAAGAAATTTTAAGAAAAGAATAGAGTATTAAGTTAGGCTGGGATAGGCAACATCATTTTTTTCTCTTTTTTTTTCTAGTACCTTATGATTTATATACAACCTCTTAATTTGCTCTCCTTGTAATTTCCTCATCTGTTCTGATGTTTCCTATTTTTCCTGAGCTCATCTCATCATTTCTGAGCTCATCTGTCCCAAATCTAACATTTCGATACAGTACCTCTGTTGTCACAGCATTTAAACAGCGTCATTTAGGGAGAACTTAGGGAGAACCTTTTTCATTGTGTGACATTTTTTTCTCATCACAATATGGAGGAGAAGTAACAGCGTCAATTGTATTGTGTAACTGTTTTTGTGAAAATGTGCTAAACAGCGTCACTTTCTCTTATTGTGTAACAACCCCCTGATTCGTGAATTAATTGCATTTTCTATTGTTGGGATAGTTCTCAGACATAATCTCAAATAAGAATAGTTGAATCGTTTGATAAATCTCATACCAAATACAAAGAATATATCATATTAAACTCCTGTCATTTAATCATAACACCAAAAGTGATTTAATATCATTAACAATCAAAGATAACCTGCCTACCCATTTTCCTTATGACCTAGCAACCTGAATGCAGTGCAGTAGGAACCTGAGCCTACACTGACCCTTCCCTCTAGGAAAACTGAGCGCACTATCCTCATCCTATTGATCAGCATGTGCCTTCAGCTCATCATATTACAGTACTGACATGACCACATGGCTGTGAGAGGAGAAAGAGACATCCCTGACCACAGCTATCCATACCATTGCACAGCTCTATATGGTATATGTACACTTTACCTGACGCATGTGTCTTCATAATCTGATATGGATTTATGAATACTTGCACCTGTTGGTCACAATAGAATCCCCCTTCTGTACAGATGGTAGGATTTATTTTCTGTTGCTACTAATGGCTACTCCCGGTTTCTTGACCTCCAGATTAGTTACGGTCCAAAGCAGGATATTAATCAGAGAGTGAGATATTGTAAACTCCCTTTAGCACTAAAGTGGTATCAATTAACTCAAGCATAGTTGTTTGGAAAAAGTTATTGAGAAATCATCCTAGAAGATTTGCGGGCCATGGGAATCGTGGGAGATTTTTAAGACTGGTTTTGCCCACCAGGGAGGTGATAAATGGGCAAAACACTGAATGACATACCAGAAAACGCTTTCTACGTAATTTTGATGGAGATTCTCGTGGTCTTATGAAAATTATTTCATCTTCACTGAAATTATTCCTTTCTTGAATTCCAAATGGAACGCTTTCTATGGACATTTCATCTGTAAAATTGTGTAATGTAGTTTTCTCACAATGAATATGACCTGTGGAAATGGCGTTAAACATAACTCACTGACTTACCAATGCCAGCAAAATTACTTGAGTTAACTCAGCTCAGGATGCCTCATTTAAAAAGCCTTTGATTTCACTTTGAATAGTTATATTTCCCTGGAGGTATGTTTTCCCTCATCTGCCCCAGGCCGAATCCCCTAGGTAGTCTAAACCCCCAGAATCATGGCCTAGAATGAAGAGATTGGTGCAATTTGAGCCTCAATCCACAGTGAGACTTAGGATAAACCCAAGTATCCTACCATCAGAGGCCTAAATGTGACCTTTGGAATACAAAAAGACTATATTACCATAACCGAGACGCATTCAATGCCAAGCCGAGATGGGGGCTGTCGCTGTCCGCTGCCGGGTGCTGAGGTGTATGTACCGATCGTGTACACACAATGGCTGGCTTCGAGTCCTGGGGAGGGGGAATAATTTTTGTTTTCAACTTTTCAAATTTATTGGTATTCTATTGATTATTTATTGGTTTCGTGGTATAAAATAAGTAGTCAATGGATAATTCATGACTCGTGTGTGTTAGCAAAGGCTAATTACACTCGGCCTATGGCCTCATGTAATTATCCTTCACTAGCACACACTCGTCATGAATTATCCATTGATTACTTGTTCATTATTCGAGCATATTTCATATTGTTTCTTGTTCACGACCGCAAGGTTGGCTCTATATTCTTGCCACATAATATTATGATGCAACACTTCTGATCATACTATGACATCTATTGTTTGCATTACACATACATGATTGTAATCTCTTCCTTCGCTGTACATACCATATTTCTCACTTTTTTTCTGTTTAGACTACTTGAATGTAGTCAATGAATAAAACAAAAAGAAATCGAAACGGATGTCACAGGACTATGAAAACCCCTTCAGGACAGGGCTATGATACTATGCACAAAACAAAAAACAGGAAATGGTATGTTACAGGTAAAAGGGGAATAGCAGGGTTGAAATATGGACACGTTGGCTCTCCTCCACGAACACTCTACACTGACGCAGCATTTTGTTTACAAACTTACAATGAAAACATTTTCTAACCATGTTCATGGTAATCACATGTAGACATGCACCTTTTGTATGGATGTGTTGAAACAAGCCCCCGCAGTATACACATCTGGGCTGACAGTGGGCGACTATAAACCACCCTAAACCTACAATATCCCTTGTCAATACATCATCCTTACTTCTATCTGGCACCTACTCCATAACCACTAGTGTCCTGATACATCACTTTCTTTACATTCACACACAAACAGCTCCATCAATAACTAGTGGATGCAGGATGTAATGCATTGTAGAATTCAAGAATTAATTTATTTACCTATTTTCTCCTTCAGCTATGGATATTATGTGGTGTTCAGTGTGCACCCGGAAATGTAATGGTGGAGAAACTGACTGACTGTTTAAAATAAAAATGCATGATTGTGTGCTAATTTCTATGGCATTTATACCCATATGGCAACCAAAATGAACTATTTACACAATGATGTGAACAGGCAATTTGCTCAATGTCTCATTTATACGGGTATCTTTTACTACATGCACAATGATGCCATTGCTTATGGGAAACCAGAGGTCAGGCCAAATCAAGGAAAGACAGACATTACTTTGCATGGGAGTGCTTACCTCTCCTTCCTCAGATATCCATGCCAATCAGCACTGGACAACCAAGAGGCCAGCCAGAGGTTGGAGGTCGCTGCTCCCAAAAGCCCTCTACCATGCTTTGTGGTGGGCAAAGACCCCTGCCTAGGTTAATTCAGTTATTCAGCTGGAGGTGGGGTGGCGTAATTGGCATGTCCTATAGCTATTGCTGCATGGTGTGGTAGGCTGGACTGTCCACATGTGGAGGCTATAGTAAATGAGGCCCCACAGGTTGGGGAAGCCTCCAAATGACACCTTCTCTAAATGAGCTGCTCACATTTAGGAGATTGGGGATTGCTGGGATTGTAGCGAGAGTAGAGGCCATTTGGTTGGGAAGGGGCAAGGAGAGCATGACCTTCCTATAGCTCTGTTGGATTGCCTCTTGTGAATTCAGAGTTTCTAATTAATAGGAAATGTTGAATTGATACTGGTACAGTATACACATTTATGAAACATTGCAGACAAATAGTAATTTTTGATTCACCAAGAACAGAGGATTCACCCTATGTCACAAAATGGATATTCATTCTTAAAAATAACACACTTGACTTCGATTTCAAAAAGACAAAGTAACTAAGAGATTCCGTCAGCAAACACGCCAGTGTAGTAACCATAATCACCCATGATTGATTAACGACCGGGATCTTAGGGTGTAATTTCTGATGATAGCATACCGCTCAAACCATAAACTGCAACACATAGTTTACTGTCCACTAGTATAACCCCCACCCCCAAGTTAGTTTAAAGGGAAAGGTGAAGCCTGTTTCATTTTTTTTACTCTACCTATTGACGGGGTATGATGGGGGTGGGGTTCCAGAGTGGGAAATTTTGTAAATCCTTGGACTGTTTTTGGTTTACTAATAAGCTTCCTTATAGATCTACTCTGCCTGATTCACAGAAGTGAACTCTGGTTAATTGAAGGTTATATATTCACACAAAGACTCAAACACAGTGACTTTATTATTATATACATATACAACCAAAGACTCAAACAAAGTGACTTTATTATCATAGTTGTACTCCATATCAAAAGTGTAAAGTGGTCTTTATAAATAACAAGGGGAGGGATGTCGTGTTCCCATACGCGGGAAATAGCGCAATAGCGCCACCTATGATATTTGGTTATAAGTTCTTGTGTAGGTGCAACTTTTACCAAAAATACACACTTCCGGTACATGTGGTAACTGGCGCGAAACGCTAGCCAACAAACTAACAGTTGTTCACTTTATTATTCCTCAAACTGCAAAGAGGGGGAGTGGGGTTTGAGCAGCTCAGGCCTGTTGGTGGGTTACAGCAACTAACTCCTAGTACGTTATGGCGTCTCTCACTTCTATGAAAGGACCTCGCCTGTAATAGATGGTCCACAAGGGCATCAATTCTTTGCGTTCTACTGGATGCCCACAGGTTTGGCAATGTAGATTGGTGTTATGTTTGAAAACTGGTGATTCCTCACTGTCCAAATACACCAAAGCAAGACTAAATCATACTTTAAAGCTTGTCCTCTCATGTTATTCAGCCATATTTGCCATTACAATGAGTGTCCTGATTGGTTGAATAATCAAAGGGTTTGATTGGATTAGGGAAGAAGCAATGCCTTATGTGCTCGGGGATAACTCATGGCACCTGACTCTAGAACATGATACGATGATATAATGGGGAAATATTATGTTGCAAACAAAATCAATATTTATTTTGAGGCCAAATGGAGCATCGCCTTGTTTCTACAACTTTTCAGGGTATCTGTTTTCTATCTCATTCAAATGTCATGAGATACATTATGGTTTAAGGTAAAAATTCAAGTGTTAGACGATTTGATTTTAATAACTTGGATTACGGATATTTGAACAGAGACATATCTCACCAGTATAATAGTTATGTCAGGATTGAAGCAAAAGTTGCATGGAACTAACCCCTTGAGTAGGTGTTTCAGATGTCCTACAGGAGGTAACAAAGTAGAGGCCTTATTTGTACCAATTTGTGACTCAGCTGGAACATGGAGGAAGCAGGGCCCAGTAAGGGCTGCCTGTATGGTGGTTTATGACAGGGGGTGTGGGAGGGAGGGTGTCGTGTTCGCATATGCGGGAAATAGTGCAATAGCGCCACCTATGATATTTGTGACCCATCTGCAGAACACATGCATCCGGGGGGGGGGGATTTTTAGTTCTGCATCTGGCCACCAGGGGGCAGTGTATGAGTAAAATACTGAAAAATATACCAAAAATGCCTTAGATCAATTTTTGACAGGGAATCCAGTGGTATGCTCAGAATTATTCCATCTCTACCTAAAACATTCCATTTATGCAAAGTAAACATCCGTTACCATGGAAACATGGAAAATCAGCAGATATGGCAATTTCTGGTTGCCATGGAAACCACTGCATTATTCTAAATGGACATTTTTGCACCAAATGTGTTGGATATTTAGATAAGGAACTCAGAACAGAAAACAGACCCAAAAATTTCCCTGTAGAACCATTTTTATGATAACACATCGCATTACTTTCTTTATTTTTCCACAAAACTGTATTTTTTTTGCATTATCAGTATTTAACTTAATTAAGCTAGGATATAATGCATTTAGAGATTATTTGCATTATTCAATTGCTCACACCAACATAGGTTTGACAAGCAATTACAGAAAAACTACCTGGAATATTTTAGCACAAGATATCTCATTTTAAAGCCTGTGACCTGAACTTTAATAAGCCTTTTCCACCTGGATGCAGGTTTTTCACCATCTGGTCACATTTGGTTATAACTTCTTGTGTAGGTGCAACTTTTACCAAAAGTACACACTTCCGGTACATGTGGTAACCGGCGCGAAACGCTAGCCAACAAACTAACAGTTGTTCACTTTATTATTCCTCAAACTCCACCTTCTGGCGACGTTGGATGAGAATCAATGAATCTGCGAAGGAGATGTTTAATCAGGGAGGAAATTGATGCGAAAAATTAGGTTTGGCAAAGTTCAATCTGTGACATATTTGTGACCCATCAAGGGAGAACACCCCTCCACGGGGGTTTTTTAATTCCCCATTTGGCCACTAGGGGGAATTGGAGGGGCAAATTTACTCTAAAATCATTTAAAAAATACATTAAGCTAATTTTAGATGCGGAATTCAATGGTTTCATTTAAAATGCACCATTTTCAGTAGAAATGGCCCATATTTGGATGGTAAAATGAACATTTTTCATGAGAAATTGACCTATATGCCTGTTCCTGGTTGCCATGGCAACCATTCCAATGATGAAAATTTGCAGATTTGTATGCAAATCTTCGGGGATACTTACCAAAAACCCAAAACTGAAAACAGAAATGCAAAATTCCTTCTAGATCAAAATTTATGATAAAAATTGCCATAATATTATTCACTTTTTGTGAAAAAAGCTGATTTATTATGTTTTTAGACATTATTATGGTTTATAAGTTAACTAGGGGGGACTACATATACCGGTTAAACACTACCGGTAGATTATTATATTTAGGGTAGTAACCGGTATATTGAATAATAAAGAGATGAAGTTCGTTACCATGGAAACCACATATTATATATTATCATTATAATAAATACTAGGATGACTTAAGGGTATTTACCGGTATTAACATTATAATAAATAACAAGATGACCCACTAGGGAGATACCGGTATATTAACATTATAATAAATACTAGGATGACTTTCAGGTATTTACCGGTATATTAATATTATAACAAGTGATGATGGTATTGAATGGATTACAGGATATGATAATAATAATTGAACAGAGACATGTGTTTGGTGGAATTGATCTGAACATACAAAATGGCTTTATTCAAAGCAGTATCAGTCAATAAAAAGTGAACCCTAGGCTACAATCAGCACCTAGACTAAAATCTTAAAACTAACAATCAATGGAAGACAATTATTAAAATAAAAATCAAAATTGTGTCAACCCCCAGCACAGGGGTGTTGTGCACCGTATGAGTAGTAGAGCCCGACTGCCGATAGAATGGCAGCGCCGGCCTTATATAGCAGGGGGTAGCTTTGCCATAGTTACCAAATGGAGCGCTGTATTGTTGCGCGCAACAAGTAGTACCGGGAGGGCGGATCACTCGCCGCTGTTAATTATATGCATATACACGAGTGTATATAGTCCCATAAGTTAACTAGGGGCGACTACATATACCGGTTAAACACTACCGGTAGATTATTATATTTAGGGTAGTAACCGGTATATTGAATAATAAAGAGATGAAGTTCGTTACCATGGAAACCACATATTATATATTATCATTATAATAAATACTAGGATGACTTAAGGGTATTTACCGGTATTAACATTATAATAAATAACAAGATGACCCACTAGGGAGATACCGGTATATTAACATTATAATAAATACTAGGATGACTTTCAGGTATTTACCGGTATATTAATATTATAACAAGTGATGATGGTATTGAATGGATTACAGGATATGATAATAATAATTGAACAGAGACATGTGTTTGGTGGAATTGATCTGAACATACAAAATGGCCAACCACCCGGCAAACACATGGAACATCACGGAGTAACAATTATTATACATTAATAGAGGGTAATACATCAAGTTTTAACAAATCACAACTTGAATCATGCAAGTACCTATACACACATCTGGATTTCCAGTTAGAACGTTTCATTATGTCTTCTACTGAAAGGCCAATTGACTTTAGGAAGGTAGCCCCACCATGGCGCAGTGAGTGGGTACTAACATTCTCATTTACTAAGCCAATTTTGACAGACAAAAATTTTAAACGCGTATTTACATATGAATATGTCAAGCATTTGCTCCTACCACCAGAAGGAAAACTGAACAGCTTCCGATTAACATTGCCATTAGCAGTCTGTATCAACTCTGCCAAAATTTTTGATGGGCAAAATGGAGATGACTCATCAAGTACTAGGTATATATCATAAGGGTTGTGGCCAAACTGGTCTGTCTTAGATGTCCTAATGTGAAGTTTTACATAATCATTAGTTAATACAACATCCCTCACCCTTAGTGAATGTATGGAGTCCACTACATGGCAACACCTCAAAACTCCCCTAACAAGTACCAGAATGGCGCACCAGAAAACCCTATCCAATATTAGAGTCATATTCAGGGTTGACAAAATTTTAAACATGTCAACAGTGGTAAGTGGGTATTTAACAACTCTGGTTAAACTTTGACACCGCTCAATACCATCTAGAGTCTTTTTCAGGATAAAACTACTACTGTAGTCAGGGTGACCATGCAACTTCTGAAAAAACCATACAGCCGAAATATAATTTCTGATGGAGACTGGTTTCATCTTATCCGCCAGATAAGTGGCGTACAAAGAGGCCTGAGATGGCAAACACGGATAAGTTTTTAGGGAAAATTTCCTACAAAATTTGCTGTACCTCTTAAATTGTTGCTTTCTGGTTTTCATGGTTGTCATGGCAACACCCGAATTCACAAATTCCTCCTGCTTTCTTAACAGGGACCTCAATCTGGGATCTGAAAAAATTTTTTAGATACACATATTATTTTCAGACAAAGTTTTTTCACACTTGGCAAGAACATTCTTGTAGTCCAATCTTGACAATTGGTCTGCCAGAGTATTATCAGCGGACTTTATATAGGTTGAGTAGATATCAATGTTATATACAAAACATTGCCAATAGATTTCACGCAGCCACTCCATACAAAGTGGGTTTTTACTTCTGCCTGTGTTCAACATTGCCAACACCTGCATGTTATCCGTTACAGCGTTCAGACGGCAGTTCTTGAATAAATGACCCCATCTCTTTAAACCAGCTAGAACGGGCCATAGTTCATACACATTAATATTACGTTCATGAACATCAATATTGTCATACTTTGGAGGGGCAACCCAGTGACCTATACCCAATTTAGAGTTGTCAACGTCATCCCAAGATCCATAAAGGAAATCTGTACCACACCATGCTCCATAACCCAGAATGGACGCATCAGATACCATGGGTTTATTATAAACATCATTCAAGATTAAATTTTTGCAATTAAAAATCTTACAAAAATCCTTCCACCACAAAAAATCCTTTATGATACCTGGATTTAATTTAATGACACCCCTTTCCTTAGCCTTTGCCATCAAGTCAAAAACCCTTCTACTGAAAGTACGGCCCCCCCTCACTACCTGGGAACAAAATGACATCAGGCCACCAATACTCTGTAAGGTTTTTTTACTGGCAAATTTCTTATAAATGCAACTGTCTATAGCATGGGCTAACTTGTCAACTTTCTCTTTAGGCAATGTTAATTCCATTTTATGGGAGTCAATGGTGATACCTAAAAAGGTACAAATTCTGTTCGGGTCAGTAACCTTATCTCTGGAAATCTTAAAACCAAAATATTCCATAATTTCGATTAAAAGGTCCCTCTGACGGCGACACTCACTTTCAGAGTTGGCAATAATGATGAAGTCATCCAGATAGTTGACTAATCTATCAATTCCATAAAAATTTGCCACCTTAGCCAGAAAATCAGAAATTTGGTTGAATATGTAGGGAGCGCATCTGAGTCCAAAGGTAAGGCGATTATTCTGATAATATTTCTTACCATCGCCCATATCCCATGAAAAACCCTGGAATTTTTGGTGTTCCCCATAGACACTGATAGACCTATAGGCGGACTTTAAGTCAACAACACTCATAAAATCATTTTTGTTCAACATTGCCGTGACAGAATTTATGGATTTATATGAAAAAGGTTTAAAAGTTGAATCCATAAAATTATTAATACTCCTTTTTCTGGGCATACTACAATCAGTAATGGGTCTTAATTTACCGTTACTTTTGGGGACACCGCCAAGGGCATGTATGCATCTAGGTTTGGAGGTTACTTCAAAAATGGAACCATCCTGGAGTTCTTCCCTAACAATTTCACACATTTCATTATAAAAATTACCCTGAAAAATTGACTTGTAATTTACACATTCATACTCTGTTTCGCAACCAGGATCAACAATTTTGAAACCTTCTACAAAACCCGACCACAAATAATCTAAGTCACGTTTGGGTAAATTTATAACACCTTCCTGTCTTAGGAAACATGCCAATCTACATGGCAAAATTTGGGCCTTGTGGCCACCAATAAAATGTTGACAAGAACATGTACCGTCAACACAACTTTGGTAAATGTTTATACTAACATTACCTGAGCACTTTACATCAAAAATGGGATAAAACTCCCCAACATTTGGAATACTCCTTGTGGTAAAACCGGTAATACTAAGGTTTTCCACAAAATTATTTTCAGAGCTGGCAAAATTCAACAAGTCCACCTCTACTGGTGGCTTTTGACAACATTCATCAATAACTGGAATATCTGGCATAACATTGCCAAGAACACAATCCTCAACAGGGGGGTCAACCAACAGTGCCTCTGCAGGGCCAGCTAATCTGGAGGCACGACCCTCCCCAGAGGCAACATCCTACTTCTCCGAGCCATTCTTCTGACACTTGTCAGCAGAGTGGTTTCCAGAGTCACATGAGCTACAGACGTGTCTGTAACGACAGGGATTTAATTTGCAGCCCTCGGGCCTATTGTAAGCATAACAGTGATTTTTTGAGTTAACTGATTTTTTGACAACAGGTTTGGATGACTTAGCCAACTTTTGGGCTGTGTATGTGCCATCGTAGCTCAAGTGTCGTAGGATGTCACAATTCTCAACAGTTTCAAATGCTCTTATCCCCCTCTTGTCAGCTCGCTCTTTGACACTCTTGTCATAATTTACAAGTGAGCTGAGGGTAAATATTCTAGTGGCAGATTTCTCCAGCAGCATTTCTATGTGATCAAGAATATATTTTACCTCCTCACCTTGTTCAAGTTTGGCACTGACTAAGCGAATATTGACCATTAGTAATTTTTCTAGGCTGTCAACATTTTTCTTATGACCTAAAAAATTTCGCTGGTCGAACTCACCCCTCGGTTTTCTTGATCTATGCTTGGACCTTGACCTGGAGCGAGAGCTGTCACTGCTGGAGCTCGAACTTGATCTAGATCCACCTCTCGATCTGTTGTACAGCCGTCGTGGCCTGGAAGTCGTGTCTCGATCGCTGCCCCCGCCGGTGCCCTCTGGAGTCAAAACATCCAACTTATCCAGGTTTTTTGCCAGATTCTCCTCCACAGCCTCCGTCCGGATCTTCAAATCCGTCAGTTCGTCTGACATAGCGTCCGTCATCCCATCAGCGGGTAGAGGATCTGAGGGCTGGTCTGTAACGGACGACCCAGGAGGCCCTTGCCTTCTGACAGATCTCCTAACACCGCTCGGCGGTCCTGAGTCAGGCTCTAACGTCTTCTTATTTGGTTTTCTGCGGCCCATCCTGGCCAGAATTTAGGTAGAAACCAACTTTGCCAGGTTAAAAGACGAATGGTAGTGTTGATGAAGCCCAATCAACCTTGGCAACCGGTAAAAAATTAAAATTGTGTCAACCCCCAGCACAGGGGTGTTGTGCACCGTATGAGTAGTAGAGCCCGACTGCCGATAGAATGGCAGCGCCGGCCTTATATAGCAGGGGGTAGCTTTGCCATAGTTACCAAATGGAGCGCTGTATTGTTGCGCGCAACAAGTAGTACCGGGAGGGCGGATCACTCGCCGCTGTTAATTATATGCATATACACGAGTGTATATAGTCCCATAATGTATTAAGAGGTTAATCCTCGATTTCAGATATGAATAACGACCTACGTTCAAGGAGGGGTTCTGACATAACTATTAGGAATATTTAAGCCAATGATGTCTCATTTTAAAGATCTTGAGATGAACTTTAATAATGAATTTCCCTGCAGAGGGATGTTTTTGCTTGCCTGGTCATATTTGATGCCCAAATCTGAAAGTGAGTCAAGCCAAAGTGAAATCTTGGTCTGTGACTGTAACCAACTGAAGTTAAATTGTTGCTGGCAAATGAAACTGTTCCCAATGCAAGTTAAATCTGCTCACTGGCTGAATTAAATTTGTGCCAAGTTCAATCTGCTGCCATACTCTGCCCAAATTAAATTTGTGACACAAACTGTACCAAAATGGAGTTTGCTGTGGGTGGAAATGCCATGTGCCCTATTCCTCAATTTGACATTGTGGGGGAACCTGAGACCCTAAATCAGAGATGGACTCAGTCTGATTTTGACATTTATCAAACAGCAGCTGAAGTAAAAGATGCCAAAGTTATGCATGCGAGCATGATGCTGTTTGGGGGTCCTGGTTTAAGGGAAGTGTACAACAACTTTTCTGATGCTGAAAAAACTGTGGGTAAAAACACTGACATTTACAAGGTTGCATCTGGTCTATTTGATGGCTACTTCAAATTGAAATCCTGCATTCCCAAGGCCCGTCAAAATTTTCTCGAGACCAAACCAGAGCCTGGGAAGACCGTAAATAATTACATCATAAGGCTCAAGGCCATAGTCAAGCACTGTGACTATAAGGATGATGCATACAATCAAGTGAGGGATAGAGTGCTCACGTACATAAAAGATAGTGGTCTCAAAAGTAAGCTCTACAGGGAGAATAATTTGACATTGGCTACGATGACGAAAGTGATTGGCGAGTATCACGACAAGGCTGCTCTAGTATTGATACCGGCATCAGGTGCTAAAACGGAGGTGAACCACCTGAGTGGGGGCAGACAATTGTCAAGGGGAAAATCATCCAACCGGGGTGGTGCAACCTGTGGTAGTAAATTCACAGGAAGGTCACATGAGTAGAGACTGTCGCAAGGCGAAGGACCATGTATGTGACCTGTGTGGCTACACGGGTCATCTAGAGTCATCCTGTCGCACTAAACTTGAGGCCGACAACTAGCAACGCATTCAGCCACGTGGACGTGGTAGAGGCCGTGGCCAAAGTAGGGGCCGAGGTCGTGAAGGTTCACGTAATGTGCGGAATGTGACTGGTGATGACAATGACAATAGTGGCGACCAAGCCGAATATGTTGCTTTTCATGTATTCAGCAAGTGTGACGAGAAAAAAACAAACACACTGAAATTGTCTATTGATGGTTCTTTAATTGATGTTATTGTGGATTCTGGTGCAAATTGCAATCTGATTTCTGAAAGTGTACTGAATTCCATGTCTAAACAAAACCGAAGGTTTAAGTGTAACAAGAAGGTCTATCCATATGGTTCAAAAACACCTCTCAAGTTAGTCGGAAAAACTAAAAATGTTGTAGTTGTTCCGGAAACAAGTGTATCGAAAGACGTAGAATTCTTCATTGTCTCTGGTAACTATCCTACACTACTAGGCTATAAAATGTCAGAAGATCTGGGTGTTCTCAAAATTGGTGTTTACAGCTGTAACATAAAAGTGGGTGGAAGTCAATGGGATCAACTGAAAACAAAGTACCCAAAAGTGTTCAAAGGGTTAGGTAAGTTGAAGGACTTTCAATTAAAGCTGCACATTGATGAAAGTGTGTCACCAGTCATCCATTCAGGACGTAAAATTCCTTTTAGTCTCAGAAAGAAAGTAGCAGAAAAACTTAATGAACTTGAAAAACTGGATGTAGTTGAAAAGGTAAAAGGTCCTACACACTGGGTAAGTCCCTTAGTATCTGTCCAAAAGCCAAATGGTGAAATAAGACTGTGTCTGGACATGCGGAGACCTAACGAGGCGATAATACGCAAGAGACATCCAGTGCCAACTGTTGAGGAGACATTTCAGGAAATGAGTGGTGGTAAGGTATTCTCTAAACTTGATTTAAATATGGCCTATCACCAAGTTGAACTCCATCCGGATTCTAGGCCCATAACGACATTTGCTGGTCCGCAGGGATTGTACCAGTATAAGCGACTTGTGTTTGGTGTCAACATGGCAACAGAGAAATTCCAACAGTTGATCAGCCAGGTAATCAAGGATTGCCCTGGAGCATATAATATGTCTGATGACATAATCCTAGTTGGAGCTGATCAGGCGGAACATGACCAGCGACTCCAACAAGTCATACGAAAACTCGATGATCATGGTCTAACCCTAAATGCGGCAAAGTGTGAAATCAACATGTCTGAAATCAAATACATGGGTCATGTTATAACACCATATCCCAAGGATGCGGCGGAGACGCGGAGTTTCCTTGGTCTGGCGCACAGAATGTGCCAAGTTCATTCTGTATTTTGCAACCATCACAGCTCCACTCTGAGAACTTACAAGAGATAAGCAGAGTGGAAATGGACATCTCTGGAGGAGAAAGCATTCAATGATGTGAAAGACTGCCTAACTCGAGCTCCAGTGATGGCCTACTTTACACCAGGAGCACCAACTCGAATCACTATCGATGCTTCACCGGTAGGTCTAGGTGCGATCCTTGAGCGGAGACAGGAAGATGGTACATATCGACCAGTATACTACGCCAGTAGGAAGCTCACAAGTGTTGAGAGTCGCTACTCGCAGTTTGAACGAGAGGCGTTAGGGGTATACTGGGCTTGTCGTAAGTTTTATTTGCATCTGATAGGGATTGAATTCGAAATACTGACTGATCACAAACCCCTGGTATCAGTTTTAAGTGCAAAGTCCAAGCCTCCTTCTGCTAGGATAGAGAGATGGTTGATGTACTTACAGCAGTACTCATATAATATAACACACACTCCAGGAAAAGAGAACAAAGCCGATGTGCTGAGTCACCTACCAGTGCATGATAATGGAGTCACTGACAACAGATCTGGAATATCAACCAGTGACTATGCATAGTCAGTAATCAAAGATGCTGTGCCAATTGCACTGGTACCAAAGGAAGTTGAGAAACTGTCAGAAAGTGATGAAACATTTAAGTTGGTAAGAGAAGCGATCATGTCAGGTGACTGGACCAAACTGAATGGCACTATATACAAGGCTCTGCAAGGTGATCTGTGGATAGCCGGACAAGTTGTGATGCGTGGGCATAGACTGGTACTGCCTGAGGTACTATGGGCCCGCACTGTTGAACTGGCACATGAAGGACACCAAGGCATAGTGCGAACAAAGAGCCTACTTCGAGAAAAATGCTGGTGGCCTGAAATGGATTCACAAGTTGAGAAGTTTGTAAAATCATGCTTCCCATGTCAAGTTGTTGGAAAAGGAATGAGCCCTAAACCAATCAAGTTGACAGAGCTCCAAAATGGTCCATGGGTAGATATCGCAGTGGAATTACTTGATGTCCCAGGTGGATATCATCTACTTGTGGTTGCTGATTATTTCTCAAGATGGCCTGAGGTGACGTATCTTAAAAAAACTACTGCTGAAAATGTAAATAAGTGCTTAGATTATATGTTCTACAACCATGGATACCCTGAAACACTTTGAAGTGACAACGGACAGCCATTTGCCTCAGCAGAGTTTGAACAGTTTCTGTCTGAGCGAAACATCGAACACATCAAGGGTGTGCCATATTGGCCCCAAAGCAAAGGGGAGGTTGAGAGATTGAATTCTACCCTTCTAAAGATAATTAAGATTGTACGCATTGAAAAAAAAGACTGGATTGAAAGCCTAAAGGAGTTTCTGTCCCACTACCGTTCAACTCCACACACCATTACGAACATAAGTCCAGCTGAGTTAATGTGCAAAAGAAAGCTAAGGAACAAGTTACCTGTAGTCAGGATGACTGATCATGAACAGAGTGAATCAAGTGGTCTTGATGTAGTGAGAGAACGTGATGCTCTCAAAAAGCTTAAAGGAAAGGAATATGCAGACTCATGCCGTTCAGCGAAAGCAAGTGACTTTGATGTTGGAGATCAAGTGTTAGTCAAGGAGCAACATAGATCTGATAAACTAACACCACCATTTGATCCAACTCCACACCAGTTGATTGAGAAACAGGGAAATGCTGTTATTGTTCAAAGTCCAGGTGGTCCACAGCGTATGAGAAATGCAGCTCATATGAAAAGGTTCAATCCACCTGAACCCCCAGCTGTTGAGACACCTAGTGTTACTATACCACCGACTACATCACATTTGGAGATACCTGTTAATACCACACCCACTCGACCTGTAGTGTCTCCATCGCCTAGACCCACTCGTGAAAGGCGCACTCCAAACTGGATGAATGACTTTGTGACTAAGTGAAACTATGATATACATATATGCTTACATATTACATATCTGTGCGAAGTGAACTCTGGTTAATTGAAGGTTATAATATTCACACAAAGACGCAAACACAGTGAATTTATTATCATATACATATAAAACCAAAGACTCAAATAAAGTGACTTTATTATCATAGTTGTACTCCATATCAAAAGTGTAAAGTGGTCTTTACAAATAACAAGGGGAGGGATGTCGTGTTCCCATACATGGGAAAAAGCGCAATAGCGCCACCTATGATATTTGGTTATAACTTCTTGTGTAGGTGCAACTTTTACCAAAAATACACACTTCAGGTACATGTGGTAACCAGCGCGAAACGCTAGCCAACAAACTTACAGTTGTTCACTTTATTATTCCTCAAACTCCACAGAGGGGGAGTGGGGTTTGAGCAGCTCAGGCCTGTTGGTGGGTTACAGCCACCAACTCCTAGTACGTTATGGCGTCTGTCACTTCTATGAAAGGACCTCGCCTGTAATAGATGGTCCACAAGGGCATCAATTCTTTGCGTTCTACTGGATGCCCACAGGTTTGGCAATGTAGATTGGTGTTATGTTTGAAAACTGGTGATTCCTCACTGTCCAAATACACCAAAGCAAGACTAAATCATACTTTAAAGCTTGTCCTCTCATGTTATTCAGCCATATTTGCCATTACAATGAGTGTCCTGATTGGTTGAATAATCAAAGGGTTTGATTGGATTTGGGAAGAAGCAATGCCTTATGTGCTCGGGGATAACTCATGGCACCTGACTCTAGAACATGATACGATGATATAATGGGGAAATATAATGTTGCAAATAAATCAATATTTATTTTGAGGCCAAATGGAGCATCGCCTTGTTTCTACAACTTTTCAGGGTATCTGTTTTCTATCTCATTCAAATGTCATGAGATACATTATTTTTTAAGGTAAAAATTCAAGTGTTAGACCATTTGATTTTAATAACTTGGATTACGGATTTTTTTTCAGTCTCAATATTGGCCAGCCAGAGGCAAAAAAAAAGAAGAAAAGTTCCAAAATTGGTCCCAAAAATTTCAGCAGCCAGAGGGGGAAAAAAGGAAAAAAAAAAGACCCATGTAAGTCACTTTTTGGGGCAACAAATGTGCCTTTCAGCCATCAGATAGTAGATTTTGACAATTATATCTCGGATATATGGGTCAATGCTTGGTATTTGTTCATCTCCATGGACATTTTCTCATTTTTTACCCCTAAAAGTTTTTTTTTTATTTTGCCAAAGATCTTGCCAGCAGATCCGTAATTGAAGTTATAAAAAAAATGGCCTTACACAAGAATCTCTGAGGTCTTCAGGTCAATTTCCGGGTTAAAGGTTACAATACATGAGTCTCGGGTTCCTGCCTGTGGTGAAGGAATGGAGGCACTGGGACTCAGTGAACCAGCATCTCTGACCGGAAGGTGAGGGAGCAGGGAAGGAGGGTGAGCAGGAAACTTTGAAAGTCTATGGGGGAAAGTGGACACCTCTTGGAAAACTTCACCTTTTGAGGTGAAATACAAGACCTTTCTCTGCAGGATTCACAAGTATGGCCAATCACTATATTTAGTTCTACCTAGTAAATCACACATTTGAAATATTTTTTGAGAATGGAGATATTTCTATGGTTGTGAGGTATTTTGTACAAAACTCAAATCCTTGGATGCTGCCACCTGTCATGGTCACCATAGCAACCAACACCCCTGGGAGTAAACCCTTAACATATCCACTCACCCCCTGCTGGGTATTGCCCACTGGTCACCTAAGAACTGCCTGGATATGTATACAGATTACATAGATAAGTCACTAGATATTATAGGTTATGGCTAATTTAGAGTTGTCATTCTAGGAATTTAAATGGTTTGCATAAACAGCTCCCCCACCTTCCTCCTAAAATCACTGAGAAACTGGACCCCTGTGTCACGCCTACAGCTAACTCGGAAATCACATATTGTGTAGACAACATAGTTACACCCTCATGTCATCTTGTGCCTAATTAATTAAGCAATGTGGAAGCCTTTATCATCCTCGACCTAGCCTATACAGTCCTCCTGGACCTGCTTCTCGCAACTCACTTGCTCACATCCTCAGGCAACTGGAGGTATTATTGACAAGGACCTAATAATTGTAGAGGTTTTACATGCTTTAAAAGAGTACATGTATGTTTGACACATCATCACACTTTAAAACACAAGCTTGCTAGGTAGGTAGGAAAATACTATAAATCATAAGGACCACCATACATGGCATCAGTCATAATTGTCTAATGAACATATTTTCAGAAGTCAACTACAGTTTGATGCCTTAACTCATCCATATCGCACAATCAAATACCTCAAACTAGACTGTACATATTGTGATTTCCACCCAATGAAAGGTTTTATCTTTTATCAATTATTGTTGAAAAGAATGTAAATGCAGTGCATCAACCAATTCTGATAATATAAGTTTAGCTGTGTTTATTGACCATTAGAATGCCACTGTAGATTTACTCTCATTACAGTTTCACCTTTAAAATTGCTAGTAAATTTGATGGGAGTCAGTATTGAGATAGCAGAAATTTAGTCCCCAGTTTTATCCTGGTGAATAGGCTGAATTTGGTAATGTGATACAGATAGAATGGTTAACATATTAGTTGTTGCCATTCAGTAAGGCAAGATGAGGACACAATAACAAAAACAACAACAACAATAACAACAGAAAGAGGCTTGTCGTAGACCGATTTAATCATAGCTCCTTTTACCTATACGACAGCATATTGTGCCAATAGACATGCCTTAAATCAAGAAATAATACTTTGAATGGTTACAATATGATTATGATCACGCTGGTGGGACCATTTACACCATGGTTATCATACTTCAGAATAAGTTTAGGTGCAGTGATTTGGATGTGAAATCATGGTGTCAACCTGCCAACTGTTGTGAGTCTTTAGAAGCATGATGCCAGTCAGATGTGTTGTTTATATAGCTTATTTCAGGTTACTTCCATTCAGGGTGGTATTGGAGATTGGTAGTCAATTGTCAAGGAAGTGCTTGCAGAAATTTATACAAGGGGAGGCAAGACCTGACTATAGATCAGGTCAGACAGTGTCCCTTGTGCAACATTGCTTTATAAAGGGTATCCAGTGGGGTCTTAACTAAATAGTGCTGGTTTGGAAGTGTCCATCTGCCCAGAAGGGATCTCTGATGAATCCTTCAGCTTAGAGGTGGCAGTGTGTTGTACTTGGAACCCCTTGTCCTACATACTGATCAGTGGTCACAGGTGTGGAAAGTGGGGTGAAGCCCTATCACTTTAATCATTCTATTGCTACTGGGACCTACCTAGTAATTTCTGTGGTGGTAGCTACAGATAACCAAGATAACCGAGTAGGTAAAACGTTATCGACCACTCTTTTGTTTGGTTTCTAACACCAACATACTTGATCTTTTATCTCTATATAAATTTGAGCTACACATAAGATACAAACTATCCTGGAATTGTTTTTTTTTCTTTAGGGAATTACCTGCAGCTACATATTTTTCAGATTTGATTGTATGTTTTAAAAGCTTTACTCATATGCTTGCAAAAGGGAGTTAGAGAATGCTGTGTACCTGGACTTATCTTTTGAGGAGGCACTATAATTGAAAGTTGAAATAAATGCCGCCATCCATACAGTTACAATGTCATATACCAAATGTCACAGTGGAGCTTAGGCATAGGGCATGTTTTGTGGCTTCCTCTAATCTCTAATATGCCTAGGGGGTACAGGATGCCCAATAATTGAATAGTTAACTGGCAGGCCACATTCGACAACTGTGCTTAACCAATACTACACTTTTTTCCATTTGCTGTATGCAATCAATCTTTAGATGACAGCTAGGTTTGTAGGAAACACCACAAATATTAGTAGGCATTCAGCAGTTTTAGAGACAGCTAGGCAATTTCATTTCATTAGATTATAATTCAGAAAAGAATAGGAAGATCTATTGTGAACAATTGCTGCTAGTCATACTAATGCATTGTCAGTCCCACGAATAACTGATTGGGCTTCTACCCATGGTATTAAACCCCACCTCCCATCCCTTAACCCTTTAACGGCAGAGCAAAAATGGTTGCCCTGGCCATGGGGACGGCCTCTGAAAAAAGTATAATTCCTAGAGGACGAGCCTATTTTCAATTCCTATACAAATCCTATATAGTGGCAGTCGACTATAGTCGATGCTAGGCCTACCATGGTGTCGACTATAGTCGATGCTAGGCCTACCATGGTGTCGACTATAGTCGATGCTAGCCCTCAATGGGTGCCACATCTAGTGTTCAGATTAGGTTCAGGGTGGTCGGAGAGCAGTTATTCAAAGGCCTGTTGTAAGCAGTAAATGTAAATTTGTGGGTGATTAAGATATTTGTTTACTCTTGGTACAACATCAAGGCTATATTCAGGGTGTAGATATGGATCAAAACAGGACAGAACTAGCCCACCCACAATGATTATGTTCTTATTGTAGATGACCATCATTTACAATGACATTACCCACCCTTTGCAAAAAAATGTCCATATAACACATCGGTTTCTCTTAATGGTTTGATTAGGTATATAAGTTAGAGAATTCTATTATTCATTCCACACAAGGCAGAGTCTGTGTTTCATAACAGTTTGGTTCCTGTGCATGAGTAATGCTATACCATGCACAGATACGCTTTGTTGTGTAATTGAAAAAGAATGTGGTGTTCACTGTGATAGCAGACTGTTAACCTAACAGGGGGAGAAGATTGTTGATGAACTCCCTCCTTTTCTCAATCTAGAACCTGCACTTTCCCACACATATTTTAAAACAATTCTTAAGAAAGAAATGTACTAGTCCTGAATAGTTTCAGTCAAAGCTACTTTATATAAATTCCTTATGTTAGCAGAACTCCTTATCACTGTGCATCAATTAAAAGTAGGCACTATGGGACTTTTCGTCAGTTGTGGTAAGCTGGTAAGTGGTGATAATGTTATTTAAAAGATTTGAGGTGAATTAAGACTCAAGATATTACTTACCCCAAGCTCTAATTGAAATGGAAAAAACAAAAACACTAAGAATGCAGAGGTATATCATCCATCAGTTGGTGACGGCCATCAGACGTACTGAAGCTTTTACAGCCGATGTAACGAGGATACATTCAAAGCAGGTATATATTGTACAATATGATTACATTCAGTGTTTGACAAGTGGTTTCCATGAACAGTCACATAATGAAGTTTGTCCTATACATATTATAACTCCTACATAATTCTAATCTCCAATCAATTAACGCCATCGTCATATTATAATTTCACACAAGTGTTTCTTGAACATTTGTAGGTTATCTACGGTCTGTACATGTACCGGTAGATAGTCCCAGATAATGCTGCCTCTATGTAGGGGGCTTGTTCTATATAATTCAATTCTAGGTCGATTTACCTTAATTTTTATTTTATCATTACCCCTAAGGGGTCTTGCTGGGACGATTCTGTTCTCCAGTACCTGTATAAAAGTTTTCTATCATATAAGAAACTTTTCAACTGTGAGTGTATTATCTTTTCTGTTAATTTAGAAAAAAAAACATTTGTCATAGTTATGGGTCTCCAGTTAAATACATCAGATAATTACCCACTGGGCACATCAATGTTGATTCAGCGTTGAAACAACGTTTGCAATGTTTGCATATCAACATTGATTTAGGGTTGAAATAGAGTTGAAATTGAAAGTTGAAACAACATACTCAAAATCAACTGTGATTCAACATCTAACCATCAGCACTGATTCAATGTTTGTGTTTCTATGTTGACTCAACATTGTTTCAACAATGTTGAAACAATGTTGACAGTTGTTTTGTTGACATATCAACGTTGAATCAACATTGTATCAACATTGAAATCAATATTGTTGATTCAACATTGAAAAATCAATGTTGAATCAACATTGAGTTGACAACAATATTTCAACATTGATATGTCAACTGTTGACTGGATGTTGAAATGGTGGTGGTTGACAACGTTGAAATACAAATATTGAAAAAGTGTTGAAAACAGGTTGATCAACACCATCAACATAACATCAACTGGTTGTCAATGTTGATGCAACATTGTGTGCCCACTGGGAAGTTACCGGCTTTGGGCAACTGGACTATTTGTCCAATTTTCATAACATCCGGTAGTGCGCCATTCTTAATAGTTTCATTTACCAAACTTTGTAATAAATATGGTTTATGACTTAATAGACTTTTAATAATACTAGATGGTAAATCTTTAAAACCTGAGCTTTTGTGACCCATTATAGCTTTCACAGTTTGAACACATTGGTTTACCGTTATTTTGGTTTGCTAGGTCCATGGCTATGTTTATATAATAGTCGTTTACAAAATTCGCAGTGTGATGCTGTTCAACAGTATTACCATTATTGTCTTTTAAACACATTGCCGGTTTGGAACTATGACCTTTCCAGACTCCATTCATGATTTTCCAAAAACGCCTTGGGTCATTTTTAAACCTGTTTAAGAGATTTGTAGTTACATTCTTTCTTTTAACATCCAGTCTTTTTTTAACGTTTTTTTGATTTTTTTTAGCTCTTGCCAAAGCTACATTCACCATATTCGGTCTACATTTCTTGGCCTTATTGAAGAATCTTTTTTTTAATGTTATCATATGACGTATATCTTCATAAAAAAATATGTCATTCTCTCTTACAGTACGGGCCTTTACAGGGTGTTTTGTATTTAGGTACATATAAATATTACTAATCATACATTCATATTTGTTATTCACATTCATATCCTCCCTTAAGCAATTGTCCCAGTCTGTGTTATCCATTGCATTTAAGAAATCTTGTTGTGAGAAGTTTCGCAAATCTCTACATCGTATGACTATGGCTTTGGGTTTTACTATTTTTTTGTTTTTTCTTTATAACATATATCGGTATATGGTCACCACAGAGATTATCAAGTACACCATATGCTTTTACACAATCACAGTTCGTATAGTAGTGGTCCAACATGGATTTCCCATGTGGATGATAATAAGTAGTTGGGGTGTTAAGGTATCTTAGTCCAGTATATTTAAAAAAATTTGACATCCTTTTAAATTTTATACAATTTCTTGCTTTACTGTTAACATTTAGATCCCCCATAACCCAACATTCATTGTATTCAACACTGTCATGACCCATACATGCTGTCAAGAAATTATAACACTCAAGAACTTTACCTCTAGGTGGGCGATATACAACACATACAATCTTACATTTATGACCTGGGTAACATATTTTTAGACATAGACATTCAATATTTTTATTTACTGTTGTAAATTCTTGGACTATTTCCGTATATGGAACATATACATTCTTTATGTAACAGGCTACTCCACCTCTTTTACCCCTATGACGGTCATTCCTGAACAGTGTCATATTATTCATATGGAGTTGATTACTTAGGGTTGATGATTTGAGCCATGTTTCAGTAATCCCTATTAAGTCAAAACCTTGCAAATCTCTACTAATAAAGTTATATTTCTCACTTAAACTCTGGGCATTAAGTGCTAGGTATTTTAATCCATTCTCGGAGACTACCTCCTGAGGGGTCTTACCCATTTTCTTGCTATATGACTGTTCCACCTGACATCACCTTCTACAAATAAACCAAGATGTGAGGATCCTCTCAGTAACATATTTACAAGTGCTGAGTAGACATGGACACTATAGTTTCTAGGGTCCAATACCAGGATAACGGTAGTGTTTGCTATCGTATACAGTGAATCCGTATTACCATGCAGTGGTATAACTGAACCACAAAGAAGCAAGGTAATGGTCCTCATGGTGAAAAACATAGTGCTGTTAACAATTAATTAATACATCAATATCCATACACCAAACAACGACTTTATAATAAGTTACAATAAGACACCAGCCTAGCTACTAATTATTTCAATGATTTCCAGTAGAATAATACCATTCACCAAGTTTAGTAGTAATGGGACTGTATATATTGTTGTCCCATATCAACAGCACATTTCGTTTGAAACATGAAATATAAGTTTGCATGATTTATTTACCAGGAAGGCGTTGATATATAGTAGTTTTTACAGCTCAAAGTTAAATTGCTATAGCGGACGGTCCGAAAACCCTGTTAGTACCGTCTGTTTTTATCATATTTTTACAGTGCTTTCCTATATACCGACCAAACCGGCCATCGTATTTCGGTCTTACTAGCACATAGGTTCAGTCTGTTCATGTATGGCCAACCTCTCTTTGTGTAGAGTGTCCTCCACCCTTTTAACATCGTTTTTCATAGCGTGTTCTTCTTGAAGGCGTGACCTCAATTCTTCTAGTAATACTCCCAACATGTTTTCGCCCTTGTAACTATCATCGTCTAGGCAGTTCTTGTTATACCCAGCTCCAGCACTCCAAAACATGTCCTTTCCACTCTGTACCAGATACAACTTGTTTGTCTTTCTAAGCAGCTCTTTCAACATTCGGTTCTGGATGAACTTCATACTTAGACAGAGTTTCATAACTTGCAGTCTCATTTTCCTCCACCTCATGCCCTTTTTACACTTCCCTCCTTCTTCTCTTGCAGCTAAGGCAGTGGTGGCTTTTATCACTCGCTCTGCACTTTCAAAGTCTTCCATTTCAACACACCCTACCCATTGAAACATCTGTTCTGCAGACTGGAATAGTATACCTTGATGTTCGATTTTCACACCATATAGATTACTCAGATAGCATCTCTGACCACAGAACACTACACTTGTTTCAGTCTGTCTCATATATAGTGTTCCTATTGGTAACTCAGGAGAGCTCATCCCATCTTGATTCCCCACCGTAGGCATATGGATCGGCGTCGAGGTGGTAAAACCATTCTTGAGTTTATCCCCATTTCCTGTACTTCTGCTAGGTGACTTGTATTTCGGAGGGGTCTTTTTGAGTACTGTGTAGTTGCTTTTATATTCTTTGTCTGCCATTCTCTGAAGGCATACACTGATAGGTGTTGTAGGGGTTCTGTCCATTTTTCTAATGATCCCTGTTCTTCTATGTCCAAGATTGTTTCCTATCTCCTCGCTGCAGGTAGCCTTATCTCTGTAGGGGATGGTCGAGTCTCTGGTTCTTCCCCATTCACCATAGGTCTTGTTGGTAGTTGCTGCTGTTCACTTTACACTTTCCTTGTCTCCCTGCCTTCTGCTGGTATGAAGGCCTTTGATATCGACTCGGGTTTGAAACCATCATATAGTACATTGTTTATCAGTACTCTTGTACCCTTGGCCTATGCATTGGTTATGTTACTTTCTCTACAGTATTTAGCAATCCTTCTCATGAGACTCTTTACCTTTCTAATCTCTGGGTCTTCGTCTGGGTTCACATAGACTGTTTTATATTCACTATTAGGTCTAGCAAGTGATGCTTTCGCTCTTAGACATGCATCTCTCTTCCAAGTTGTTGAGAAGCAGATCAGTAGCACCCTACCCTCATCTTGTGACGTTGCAATTCTTTTTACTAATTTAAGTTCAGTCTTGTCAGTGTCAGGTTGCAATGTTTTCACCAGGGACATTGCTACATCTACAGATATCTCATCCATATCCTCTTAGAGGCCTGTTACTATTAGGTTAAACCTCCAATAATTCAATATAATTCAGGGGAATCAAATAAAGACCCTTGCACCAAATTCTATTTATCAGGTTTCAAATAAACATCACGCCCCTATAATAGGTACCGTATTCGTAATTAGGATGATTATTAATAGTTATACTTGGTGGTATGAGCAGCTCAGTGAGTGGTGAGCTACTGAGCTACTCCTGACACTCAGAGTTAGCTCTGCCCCTCTGTCAACTTGGGGTGAAGTGACCTCAGCTCCATGTCCTAAGCTTATGGTAATTGAAGTCAGGCATTTGGGGTGATTTCAGGATAGATTATGATAAACATTTGGAAGGTGTTAACTAAATAAGTAGGCCTGCCATCTTAATGCACAGGCTTAATATTATTGTAGTAAGCACATAATATAACCCACTCTATGATTACATTAAATACAGCAGTACCTTTGCAATGTATATTCTAGGGGATGTGGACAGGATGAAAATACAATTTTCAAAGCAATTCAGCAAGTCTTAAGGGCTACTTTTCAGTATTACCAACAGCAGTGTAATTGCTGCTTATCAAATGATTGCTGGATGTCATAGAAAGGGTATCAATGGATGAATCATTGGCTAGGCAAACACTAGTAGTGAATTGAGCAGGATTTTAGGCAGGGGGCTGATGGACAAAAGCCCTCTATCATAGTTACAGAGGCAGTTGGCATATTTGTGGTGTAAACGTGCATAAATGCAAAATCAAACCACCATCAGAAATCTATTAGCTGTGGCAGTACATCAGCATCTCCAATAAAGCCACATCTACTTATTCTCTTACTGCAAATGCTACATTGTTACTGTATTGTATGTCACAAGACTATAATTCTATAGTTCCCTCTTAGCTTATTGATCCACAAATTATCATCTGATCATCCCAGTATCTACTGATTACGATTCAGTTTAAAAACATTGCCCGCCTTTATCGATTAGTCCAAACTAAAATTGGTTAACTAGAATGATATCATCTAAAGAGGAACGAGGATCCATCATTGTTGAATCAACTCACATAATTAGTTCATGTTTTTAATCCCAGTTACCATGGACGCCTTTGTTCAGGTCCTTTCTGTCGTAAGGACAGATTTACCACCATCCACTTATTGACTGTAAAATGATCAACAAGAAAGTCTCTCCTTTTAATTGCTCATTACATCCGAAAATATCTGGCCTTAATTATTGAATGTGTCGTACATTCTCTGTTCGAGAGGGAATAAGCCTATAGTATACTGGGTCTAGTTTCTCTATTCAGTTCCAACCCTGACATATGGAACCTAGTCCTTTAAATAATTCTTTGTCCCCATGTTCAAGCTCTAGACATTCAATGTTTTGTGAAATGGCAGTTTCAAGCATAATTTTCAACCCCTATAATAGAACTCTGTTCTGGCATATTTGGATTTACCCTAGGTTCATGCAATCATTTTCCAGTCAGTCGGGATTTACATTTAAGTGGAAAGTAAAGGTTTGAACGTCATTCATGGGAGAATCTGCAGACATCAACATTTCAGTTAAGGCTGTCTACTCAAAAGATCATCAGTTTAACTCACAGCAGTGAGCTATGTTTGGCATTGTTTGACTGTGCAAGAGTCTAATCAATTCATTAGAAAAGCCTTACTGTCAATGATAAGATTTTACATTCAACCAATCAATGCCTAAATTACTTGGACTATTTAAGCTCAAGATGTCTCATTTTAAAGCCTGTGACTCAAACTTTGAGTAGCTTTATTACCCCGGAGGCATGTTTTCCCTCATCTGCCCGAGGCTGAATCCCCATAGGCAGTCTAAGCCCCCTAGAATCATGGCCTAGAACAAGGGGATTGGTGCACTTTGGGCCTCAACAGCACAACCCACAGTAAGACAGGATAAACCCAACAATATTTTGATCGGAGTCCTAAATAAGGCCTTTAGAATGCAAAACACTAAAATAGATTGGGCAACAGGGTATAAGCCATTACAAAGTTCCATTCTCATGAGAGGGGCAGTAGGCTACATACTTGCTTTTATGTAGATAATGAACCCAGAAAACAAAGTGTGAGAACTTGAACCTTTTGCATGGTGCAGGGTAATGGTTTTGTGGATCAGAGGGCAGTGAATTGGCAAAACACTGAAAGAGATACCAGAAAATATCAATCTCCCAAACCATCTTCTGGGCTTTTGCTTCTGGGCTTAGCTACCAGGAGCCAAGCCCAGGAGCAAGCATCTGGGCTTATCCCACATTTACCAGCTTGAACCCACGTCTGGGCTACCCAAGAAGGGTGTTGCAAAAGGATAGGAATTGAGTTCAGATGGAACCAATCATGGAGCTTATTCCCCTATTCCTTTTGCAACACAGTCTATTTCAGAGGAAGTCAATTCCATTGTAGTTGGTAAGTGGCTTCTCAGGTTGGAGAATCGTGGGAAACTGGAAAGAATCTATTTCCCAATCTCTTTGCAACAGCTTCCAGAAAGCCCCTGGTATCCCAGCGATTGTGCTGGCTGAGGTCTCCTTAGTCCATGGAGCTCATAGTAAGCCAATTCCGGTACCTTAATTCATATACTTTTACTACTTTTATCAAAATCTAGTGATGTATTAAAACAAATCAGACCAACACTTGTATTTCTACCAGGTAGGAGGCTTCTTTCTTCACAAGACACAAACCACATATCCCATGATAATCCATGTTTGAGCTAGCACAGAAAAATCCCATTGAGTATCCATGTGGGCATGCTGGATGGCACTTTGATAGAAAAAAAATAGTCTAAATCTATTGTTTGTAGATTAAAACATTTGGCATCACAAACATCCCATGATAATCTCATAACTAGTAGCCGTCTTCTATCTTAGCAAACCTTTCCAAAATTTAAGACTTTATCTCATAAACAGTCAATACCTCCTGCTGCTGCTTTTCTTATGATTCTGCCAGTCTCTATTGGACTGCCAAGATTGCATGGAATCACAATAGGGGGATGAAGACTAGTGTTGTCTGAAACACTTTTATTGCAGAATTCCTTCCAAAGAGTTGCAGTTGCACTGTAAAATCCCTTCCCATCGGTGAAGTTGAACTCAGAGCCACTCTTTTCCAATCCTGTAATTCAATGTTCCAGTTTCTAACCTTAGAAAGCGTAGGCAGCAGGGGGCCATGATTACCATTAGAGGGCCTAGACTGTCTCTTTAATTTAAAAACAGTCTGATGTATTGAGGGATGAAATTATAGAACTCCCTTCCAGTCCTTCTCCAAATGGCTAAATCCCAAACAACTTATACATTTAGTAGTTATACAAGATATTATATTCCTAGGTACAAACATGAAAGGTGTCAGATTAGCGCTCCTGGTGAGGGCTTTAAATCAGGACTAGCTTCCCTTTCCCCCTCCAACTGTCTACAGGTTTTGCACACTTAGGCCATCCTTACTTTCTTCCCCCATGAATATCTTGTATGTATAGTATTATCTTTTTTTTTAAGTATTTTATTGGCTACATAAATACATATACAAAGTAAATGCATTTAATACTAGAGTCTGCACATTGCACCTCTTCCGCTAGGTTCCCTCAAGAGACTTCTTATGCTTTTTTTACAGTAAATATAGCTGCGCAATCAAGGTTGTGATAGTATCATTTTGTTTTAAAAGAAATATGTCATAAAAGCCAGTTTCAACATGTCTACAACTCAGCAGTCGTGATAATGAGATGAGATGAGGTAGGTGTATTAAAACAATATCTATGTAGTAAGTGACGAGCAAATACCCCTCACTTACATGAAACATTTCAGATAGTCATTAATAATATGTTGTTTGAAAATGCTGGTGTCTTCTATAGTGTAATCAGATTTTAGCTTATTCTAAGAATCAACAACTCTATATAACGCACTCTTAGACCATGGGATTAAAACATACAGGCACCTTTAGGCATGTACCAACGTGTGCTCTAGTTGGGATGTCCCTTTGCTCTACGTATTGTGATTTAGAATATGTATACTTCTTCTGTCAGATAAATTTAAACATTTACTTTTAGTGTGTAAATTCAAGTGTGTATCCAAGCATACTTCATATAATTTCTTGTTCACGACCGCAAGGTTGGCTCTATAATTTTGTGATGCAACACTTCTGATCATACTATGACATGATCTACATGATCTACTGTGTTGTCCAATTCAAGAGTAAATCCATTTACAATTTTTCTCCTTCAGTAATTGAGTATATTGTGGAGTTCAGTTTACACCTTGCAGTCTTATGGTGGATAAAGTGACTGACTGAAATAACTGTGTATACTCATTTTCACGGCATTTATGCTCAATGGAAACCAAAATGACTATTTACACAACAATGTGAGTAGGTAATTTGATGAATATCTCAGAAGTATTATTGTTATTGCTATTAGGGAAATGTACATCTTTTACTACATGTGCCATGATGCCATTGGTCCCATATGGGCAACCACAGGTCAGGCCAAATCAAATAAAGGCAACCATTGCTTTGTATGGGAGTGCTAACCTGTCCTTCCTCAATCAGCACTGGACAAACAAGAGGCCAGCCAGAGGTTGGGGGTTTCTGTCCCTAAAGGCCCTCTATCATGCTTTGTGGTGTTGTAAGGATAGTTCTTGGTGGTGAGCAAAGGCCCCTGCCTGGGTAAATTCAGTTATTCAGCTGGAGGTGGGGTGGCATAATTGGCATGTCCTATAGCTATCACTGCATGGTGTGGTAGGCTTGACTGTCCACAATGTGGAGGCTATAGTAGAAGAGGCCCCACAGGTTGGGGAAGCCTCCAAATGACACCATCTATAACTGAGCTGCTAACATTTTGGGGATTGCTGGGATTGTAGCGAATTGAGGGAGTAGAGGCCATTTGGTTGGGAAGGGCCGAGGAGAGCATGACCTTCTTATAGCTCTGTTGGATTGCCTCTTGCAAATTCAGAGCTTCAAATTGATAGGAAATGATAAATTGATATTGGTATAGTACATATACATATTGCAGACAAATAGTTATTTTTGATTCACCAGCAATAGTGGATTCACCCTATGGCACAAAATGGATATTCATTCTTAAAAATTATACAGTTGACATTGATTTCAAACAGACAAAATAACTCATATTCTATCAGAAATTCAATACAGTTATCTCATATTGGCACTCCTTCCTAGACGAATTGATATTGGCACCAGGTGTAGGCAAAACATGCTCTAACATATAACCGCTTGTAAATCGCCTTGCAAGCAGGTGACCTTTATCAGGTCTGAGCCGACAAGTAACCCCAAACTTTGAATATACCCTGTACTCAAAAGTATCAACATGTACACACCCATCTACAGCTTAAGAAGTATACCCAGGGCCATCTTTTACCCTGCTTCCCTGTTATCACTGGACCCTGACCACCCTCTACTGGTGTGCAGTCAAGCAGAACATGAGTTGATATTACTGTATGGGTGGTACTGAGGTGTGAATCCAACCCTCCTCCACCTATCCTTACCTACTGTACTCTTAGGGAAGCCACATTCATGTTTTCATGTCAGAAAATTGCTAATTTCTTGATAGGGAAGGTTCATATCTTATACATTTTAGTATTTTCTTGTTCAAAATGCTCTAAGCTTTTACATGTGCTCAGTATTTTCTTTAGGAAATTTAACACCAAAATCAGAAATAGGTTTTAGTGGTACCCACAGGTACCCTTTATGGTTATCTGGTGACAAAATCAATGATTTACTTCACAAATATATTGTAATTCTTCATGCTAAGTCTGACCACGGCCATACACCTATGGCTGGAGTCATATAACTGATCTGCTAACATTTTGGGGATTGCTGGGATTGTAGCGAATTGAGAGAGTAGAGGCCATTTGGTTGGGAAGGGGCGAGGAGAGCATGACCTTCTTATAGATATAAACAGCATGGTTAGTTACAAAGATCTCAATGAGTACTTATGTATTAATTAAGGAATCAATAACATTTTCCCTGTTTTTTCCAGAATTTTCCCACATTTTGCTTGAAAATACCATTAAACCCATGATCCCTGAGAATAAATCATTAAATGAAAATTTTTCATTCATTTTTTTCCTCTATCCACAATGTGATTAGCCATGTTGCAATTAATACAACATATTTTGTAGATACATCTCTACATCACCCTTGATTTTCAAGAAAATTTTCAAATTTTCTCAATATTTGGTGAAATCTTTAAATAGAGAATTTTTCTTAAAAAATCACATTTTTACTTAAAGAGGTGATTATTTAAATATATAAAATTATTTTCTGTTAGTCTTTTGGCAGTAAGTGGAAGTCTGACACTCATATATTGGAGCAGATGTGCAAAAACCTGAATATCTTACAATTTTCTCCCCATAGATGAGGCCCAAAGAGGGGTAGGAGAGTGACCCTTTTAAGGCTGTTTTCTTTAGGGAATTATTTTTTCTATAAATATAATGCAGATGAAGAAGAAATTCAGTTGACATTGTGCATAGTTGGGGGCTCTACACCACCCTATCATTTGATTTCTGAAATTCCACTTCAAAGTATGATAAATGGCACTAAATGGTGATGTTATGTTCATCAGATTGATGTTACGTTCATCGGATTCACATGATCTAGCTGTAATATGCTAATTCTTCCATCAATGAAAACTAATATCAATTGGGTACCCTAGTAGTGTACTGCACTAGCTAGTGTAAGATTTTTGTCAATGTAGATTATCATTCTTCTGTAAAATGAACGCAATCATAAGTGTTACGTTCATCGGATTTATGTTATGTTCATCAGATTTATGTTACGTTCATCAGATCATTTGAAGCCTTGATGCAATATTAGATATTTTGTAGTTGTATATATTTTTGAGCTACCCACTTTAATAGGTCATATGTGTGTCATTAACATGATAATTTTACTCAAAATCCATAAGAATATTTGTATAATTTCTATATTTTCCATTAAGACCAAAGCTGTCCCCTATTTCAAGTGATGTTACGTTCATCGGATATTTTTGAAATAATTTCAATAATGGCTATAAGTATGATGATATTGCATAACACGAGGGTAAACCTTTGACTTCCTCACAGTATCAACTTGTTTTCAGGCAGATATTTGATAGCTTTTTCCTTATTTTTCATTGTGTTACGTTTATTGGCATGATGATAGCATATATATGGCATAAATTATCTATTAAGGAAATTTTAAACAAACAGCATGGCTGAGAAAATCATTGTAATCATCATGGGATATGAATTTTATATATGGGTCAGGTCGCCAGAAAGCAGTAGATTTTGTGTTTTTGGGTTATTTTGGACTTTTATGGCTCTGGAGAAAGACGTTGTGAACCAATATTGTCTTACATAGACTCATTTGATAGAGAACACTTAGGGCTATCAGAAAAATGTCAATTTGTGGTCATCCATCAAAAACTTTAGGACTTATAGCCTGCCGAAGTGAAAAAACAGCTGAATTTGTTCTTTTTTATACTTTTTGTATTTTTCACAAGTGAGCTGTATTGAATAAATAACACTATAGAGTATCCCAAAGTTATTTTTTGTATTGTATATGATCATAGGTATCATTTCCATGAGGTTTGGACATGTTACTAAGTGAGAATTTTTCATGATGTGTCTTTCAAAATGGAAATTTGTAGTTTGTCACGTCCGGTACCTAAATCTAAATCGGTTATAAAACATGGAAAAATGAAGCTTCAAAATCTTTGTTATTACCCATATGAAGGGCCCTATCATCCCCTACTTTGGTGAAGAAATTGTGTGTCTACCAGCAATTGTCTCCATATGAGAGCAGCTTATGTGAAATAATTCTGATAAAAGTACCGGACGTTACGTAACGTCCGGTACTTTTATCATCATTTAGGAGGCAGACTACTGTGCATGCATAACTCAAATTTTGTACCATTTCGTAATTGAAGTCAATAATAGACATATTAGCCTTGCTATTTCATGTGTTTGTTATGCATAATGGGACATTCTTATATTACTGAGAGCAACTTCAATTACCTCCATATTTCATTATTTTGGTACCGGACGTTACATAACACAAAACAAGCAATAAAAATGGAACCGGATGGCTTAGATTGGTATTTTTTGGTCTTCTGAGCTAAGGAGATGTACCTTGACAATTTTGTTAAGGTTATATAAAGTAATTAGAAAATTAGTTTTTCAGGGCCTTCAAGGGCAAAATCTTACACTTTCTGACGACCTGACCCATATATATATATATATATATATATATATATATATAATCATAATATTTTGTCATTTTCCAAAAGATGTTACGTTCATCCGATTCAAGCTAAGCACTTATCGAAGAGAAAATCCTTTATAACGCATAGGTAGATCAAAGAAATATCTTCATGCATAGCCAATAAAAGTGAATGCAATCATTTCCTGTTGTTAGTTAGTGGAACATTGTGTAATATTATATTTTTTGTTATCTACAAGGATTTTGATATGTAGTCAGAACAAATTCACTATTTTCTCAATTTACCTGATATTTTAACCATGACACCAGAGATGTGGAAGTTAAGGTAAAATACAGACATGATATAATATGTATGGGAGAAACACATCTCTATCAGGATCAAGTGAAAATGATTTACGGTATATTGTTTAAAAAAACACTTTTTCACAATTCTATCTCATTTAAACAGATCTGAACGTAACACCCCCCTTTATCATTAAATCACATGCATTTTGAACTCAAAAATAGAAAATTATGGAAAAATCCTAACTTCACAATATTAAGTATTCTCATGGTTTATCACCTCCTCCACAGACATGCAAAACTTTAAAAGTCTAAGGGTAGTACAAAGAGTTGTTCATTTTTTCTCAAAATTTGACATTTTCTGGAGCTCCACCTGCCACGTACATGAACTAAGATAATGTATATAGGATCTGACACTCTTGTGAATTTTTCCTGAGAATAACGACCGGTTATCAACACAAGATCATTGTGTTCCAGCAAACATGCCGCCGTGCAAACAATAGCCCCCTCGCCTTCAACTTCAAATGTAAGAACAGATGTTTTGATGCAACCATTCCCTTCTAGATCTTGTGCCTTGAATGACAAAATCAATATCTCAAAGGAGTTTCCATTTTGCTGAATTGGACATATTATGTGTATAGCCAAGCAAAAAGGGTCCCCCAGGGAAAAGTCGATTTTTAAATTCAGGCCATTAACTTTCCAATGATATATTACATAAGAAAATATGTCTGCTAGTTTGAGACTTATGGCTCTATTAACTTAGATGGTTACCGACCTATGCAAATCCCAAATAAGGTCTAATGTGTATATTTCATGAGATATCTAAGATTATTTGTATAATTAAGCATAATTCTGCAAATTAGGGAAATTGTCATGTTCTTCACATTCTTTTTCTCATAAAATTTTATCTAGAAATCGAATTTTTACCATTTTTTCAACATATCCATCCTTGAGGCTGTGGCTACAAGTAGGCTTTTTTGATTCCTCAATTTTGAGTGAAAAAAATGTTTCCATGGCAAGCAATATCAACAAAAACACTGATTTCTCCCCCAAATGCCCAAAAACGTTTCTATTTACATTCCTTATTTTGAAGGTTTTCCTCAAAAATGGGAATCTCCTTTAGGACTATTGTAATCTACATACTACTTTTGGTATATTTTACCCTTTTAAGCCATAGTGATGTCCCCCTGGTGGCCAGAATTAGTACTAATCCTCCCTGGATGGTCCTTTTAACTTGCCTCCTCACATAAAGATTCTTCTCCAGAGAATTACAATTAACTCATAGAAATGCACAATCTTTGTCTTTTATTTTGCTCAACAATCAAATCCCTGTTATGTGACGATGGGATTCATTTTTCTTTATTTTTCTTTATTATCTTGTTCACCTCCTTTTCAACCACATCAAAGAAATCCAGCGCTCCTGTAACATGCAAAGGTCACACATGGCCAGAGGGCTTGTCTGGAGACAGCCATTTAAAGTGGAGTGGATGTCTGGCTGTGATGTCTCCAGGAATCCATTTCACAAGGCACCAAGACAGGCACACATACCAACAGGTATCTGTCTGAAAAAGTATCTGTGATATTTGATATAATCGACTTCAGATGCCCTAGGGACTTCAGATGCCCTAGGGACTTATTCAAAAAGGCTGATGACAGCATGATTGACTAAGGACCAATCTTAGGGCATAATTTCTGACAATGATATTCCTCTCTTTAGTGTGCAAACCATAAGCTGCACCATATTGTTTACTTTCCATTAGTGGACTATTTCTTGTTTACCTTGTGCCGTAGACCTGTCTTACCTATATACCAGCACTCTGCATGATGTGCATCATGACAGCCAAGTACAGTTCTGTATCAAAGCATGTTTAGACTTGCATGATATGACAGAGAAACTGCACTTAGTTTGCTGATTGAGTGTCTTGTGAAATTACCTCCAGCTCTAAGTGAGGTCCTATATATGTCACAGTTCGGTGAGAGGAGAGTGTCAGCTGGCTTCATTGAAAGGCCAGCTTTTGCCCCTTGGACATACAACAACATGCCTACTCTTTGACGGCCATAGGTACTATTGTTGGCTACAGAAAATGATAATGAAAGGGACAATGTGTTGGAGAAGGGGCTCTGCCTCACTGATATAGCTAAACATATCAGCCTGACTGCAGGCATTGCACCATTTACATAGACCATTATATTTCCCTGTACAAAAAAAACAACAAAAAAAACTGAACTGATATGAAATACGCAGATGATATAGATGAGATACCATAATTATGCACCTCAAAACCATGCTGCACTTCTCATATCCCGACTACAATAACCACAGCAAGAAACCAACATTTAATCTTCCATAAAACACTGACTGATGATGAGAATTTGTTACTGGTCTTCACTTCGGGCCTGTATTCATTCTAATTTGAAAAATGATTTTAATTGTATTCAAGTTGAAACCACCTAGAAACAGACCAAATCTACAAAAGGTGTACAAACCACAATAGTCTACTGGCCCAACAAGATGTTTGTGCCCATATTCAAGCAATAAAAGCACAGCATTTTGGATCCAAATGCACATGAAAAGCATTTCCCAACATGGTACTACCTTGCACTGGTCATCAGTGCTACAATTTGAAACGAGGGGTCATAAAAAGGGGAATATGACATGCCTTATCTTCTAATCTCAAGTATAAAGAAAATTGATGATATTCTGTCTATTAATATGAACACTCACATTCCTGAGTACCATAAGCCTTTCCATAAATCTGCCATATCTAACCCTTTATTGTTGCTTAATATGTCACTCCTATGCAAGCCCTTTACTCGTCAGTTCGCTCTTCATGTACCTGTGAAACACCTATATCTATGCTCATGGTGCTGTAGGACTGACCTGTCTCCCTGATATGCTCTGTATTTCACGATTGATTGTATGATGTTTTAGACCTTGTGAAACAGCCAATTGGTAGCATAGGATTGATGGGCTGATGGAAGTGGGGTATATTCATAACATCATATTATAGGATGAGTAGCTTAAAAGTATAAAGTAGGATGTCTTATCCCTATGGTGCCCAACCGCGCCAATTGGCGCGGTTTTGGACCTTAGATCAACTATCTGGGCATATATAATCACCTAGACAATTCTGCTGGGTCAATTTTCAAAGTTAACCCACCATCAGAAAGGGCATCACCTCAAGAGTGCAGCAACACTACCAGTAAAACACAGGCTGCATTATTAGAGGTCTTATGGATGCCAAATTAAAAAATTACTCCTTGTACAAAAACATCTCAGTTTGATATCAAAAGAAATCATTTCATTTCCAAATTACAAGACTTTGCTAAAGAAAACGCGGCTCACCCCTATGAACACATGAGCAATCTACTCACATCATCAGATAGAATGTATATGTTGTCATCATTCCCCCAAAAAATAGTTTGATGCTTTGATATACGATTATAAGATGCCCACCCAAAGAACATTCAGATGAGTAATCTGAACTGTCCTTATGAAAAGCAATGTGCAAACAATATATTACTATCAGATTCAAGGCAGTAATATAGGAAATAGCTAGAAATAGCCAAATAATCCTGAGCACAAAAAGGTTTTATGGCTATGAGATGGATATTACATTCACACTGAGTGATACACACTATCTGCACATGGCCAGGGTAGAGCATTATACTGATGAAAACTGTCTATATCCATGCAAGAGTGTTATAAATCACCCATCCAGACAAAGAAAAAAACTCGCTCATGTAAAACATCAAAGTGGTTTTAATGGAGAAATCTCGTCTATGGTAATGGCTTTGATGATTAAACAGTGATAAACACTAATACAGCACAAAGCGTGAAGATGAGAATAGAAGGGACACAGTTAATCAATATTTGGTATCTACTCAGAAATTTATGACCTCTTTTGAAACGAAGAAAAATGCACTAAAGCAACAATTAAAGCCACCAGTCTGAATAAGTAAATTACTATCATGTTACACGATTTGTTAAACAGGTCATCATTTCAGGGCATAATAAGGTCTCTTTTCCCAATGCAATTCACCAGCTTGCCGAATTCCAAGGACAAATTTCCTATGTCTCATCTTTTATACCTTTTCAGCCATCTGTAGTCACAGCCCAAAGAATGGATCTGTACCTAATTCTATCATTACAATGACCTTTGAAGGCTCTCTGGTGATAAAAGACACATAGTCATTGTCGGCGTCTAATTGTCATCGCACCAGTCTAATAGTTTTGGCGGAGATCGCAGGGAAAGTTGCATGGAACTAATCCTTGGGTGATTGTTTGAGATGTCTTACTGGAGGTGACAAAGTAGTGGCCTTATTTGTACCAATTTGTGACTCAGCTGGAACATGTAGGAAGCAGGGCCCAATAAGGGCTGCCTGTATGATGGTTTATGACAGGGGGTATGGGAGAGAGGGAGGGGGTTTAAGCAGCTCAGGTCTATTGGTAGGTTATGCCACCACCTTCTAGTATGTTATGGAGTCTGTCACTTTTAATAAAGACCCTTCCCTGTAATAGATGGCTGACAAGAGCATCCATTATTTGCTTTCTACTGGATGCCCACAGATTTGGCAATGTAGATTGGTGTTATGTTTGGAAACTGGTATCCTCATGCATGGTGATTCCTCACTATCCTATACACCAGAGCAAGACTAAATCATACTATGAAGCTCGTCTTCAGCCATATTGGCCATTACAATGAGTGACCTGATTGGTTGAATTATCAAAGGGTTTGATTGGATTTGGGGAAAAACAATAACTTATATGCTCAGAGTAGACCGCTACCCCGTCCACGTCGCTCCGCATCCAAGGATGGCGGGTCACTGAGTCAGCGCTTCGTTCATTGGTGCGCTGACGTGGAAGCTACGAATTTTCTGATTGGCGTCCGTGCGCAAACCCCGGGGGGGGGCCACTCCCTATGTGGCCTATAGTAACCATGTGTTGCCCAACGGGGGAGAACGTGCCCCCGGGGGAATTTTTAGTACTGGTTTTGGTCACCAGGGGGTAGTATATGGGTAAAACACTGACAAATATGCTAAAAATAGCTTTAGACCAATTTTTTTATAAGGAATCCAGTGGTTTGCTTAAAATCATTCCATCTCCACTGAAAATGTTCCATTTTTGGAACATTGGTTGCCATGGAAACATAGGAAATTGGTAGATAAGGCTATTTCTGGTTGCCATGGAAACCACTCCCCTATTCCAATTAAGAATTTTTGCCCAAATTTCTTTTAGGAAATCCCTCAGGAACCCAGAACCGAAAACAGAGCTAAAAAAATCCCTCTAAAACCAATTTTCTGACAAAAACATCACATTCCTTTGGTTATTTTTGCACAAAACTGTATTAGTGTTTATGTTAGGATATAATGCATTTAGAGCTTATTTCCCATTTTCAGTTGTACACACCAACCTATGTTTGACAAGCAATTACAGCAAAACTACTGGGGATATTTTAGCTCAAGATATCTCATTTTAAAGCCCATGACGTAAACCCTAAAAAGGCATTTCCCCCCAGGAGGCATGTTTTCCCTCACCTGGCCACATGTGCGTACAAAAACTAGAGGGAAAGGGGTACCTTTTTGACACTAGGAGCGGACCCGCCCGGATTCTAACAGCATGGAAAGGGGTACTTTTTCAAACTTTTTCCCGTTGAAAGGGGTACCATATGTTTTTACGAGAAATTGCCCCTCTATAAGGGTCCAAAATGTTGGGTGGTGTACGCACATGGTTACTATAGAAAAGATACAGAGTGGCCCCCCGGGCACGGGCACCACGGGAAAGGGGGGGGGAAATCCTACCCTTCGAAAGTGTAATGGCGGCAGTGAAGCGCAAGCCGTAGAGCGGCGCCGTGGGAAGCTATGCTCAGAGATAAATAATGGCATCAGACTCCAGAACATGATTCAATGATATAATGGGGAAATATTATGTTGCAAACAAAATTAATATTTATTTTGAGGCCAAATGGAGCAGCCTCCTGTTCCTACAACTTTTGATGGTATCTGTATTCTATCTCATTGAATTGCCATGTGATACATATATGGTTTAAGGTAAAAATCATGCATTTCGCAAGAATCTCTGAGATCTCTGTGTAGATTCCCAGGCTACAGGTTATAATGAGACCATTGAATCAATTGTGTAGACCACATACTTACACCCTCATGTCATCTTGTGCCTAATTAAGCAATATGTCAGTTTTCATCATCCTCAACCTATGTAGTCCTCCTGGACCTGCTTCTCGTTACTCTCCTGCTCACATCCCCTAGGCTCTCCACCTGGAGGTGTGGTTGTCTGGGACACAGGGCCTCGGAATCTCATTCAACACTACTCAATAAGTACATTTAATCCTAGCTATAAAGAAATCATGGGTCTTCAGCCAGAGCTATTAAAACCTGAAGGCAAAATCTTTTTCCTAAACCTTGATGACAGAAACCCCAGGAGGGTACTCAATAAAGTCTCTTAGGAGTATTGAGGAATGCTTTCTTGATCTACGCACCTCAGATTAACAGACTAAACAGTTACCTGCAACCCATGAGTTAAACATGTCTGCTTGCCAACAGGTACACCTATATTGTATGTGACATAGTATTCATCCTATTGTGATATTTCAGATATAACCTCATGCGATGGAGGCACTAATGAGGTGATGAGGGTTCATCCTATCTATTACTGCTATCAGATGGACGCTTAATCAGTTACTAAGCCACCATTAATTGGTAATTACTCAATCAGAATGTGGAGTTAACCTGTGTGCAGAAAGCTAACTGCCTAAAGCTGGTTGCCAACAGTGTACTTATATCTGCTTGTATCTGATTCCTCAAACCCAATCACACTGGATGAATAAAATATGTAATACTATTTTACCATTCTTCTCTAATAGGCCTCTGACACATGCACGCTGTCCACACTAAAGTTAACTACATCTGTTTCAAAACCAAGTTTCATTAAGTTGTCTTGAAGGGGACACCCACAAAGACCAATTAAGGGCTGAACTAATAGGAGGCTGTACTGCAGAGTGTTGAAGTGGCAACTTCTGTTGTGCCCAAGGTACATTATCCTTATTGTTGTAGTTCAATAGCAATACAATTGCAAGGGCGTAGGAAAATGGGGGCCAGGGCCCCCCCCCCAAAATTTGCCAAGAATTCATAATAAATTGAACAAGAAGCTAAAACTTTGCATCTCAAATTAGATTGATATAGTAATGGGATAGGGAAAATGAAATTACTTTTCTATACAAATTTTATATAGGTATATATAGGAACTATTGCGCTTGAGCTGCAGGATACAACTAGTTACATCGGTCTATGCGCTGGGGGCATTCAGTGCCGCCCCCTGTGGTGACGCGTATATTTTCGGGACTGCCGCGCAGAATTATGCATGCCCTGAGGGCATATTGCTGGCCTTCCAGAAATCAGCAATTTACCTATACTAGTCTATGCCCTCAGGGCATCGTGTATCGGCCCTCAGGGCATAGGCATACACAGGACCATTCCTGACCTCTAGATCTAGATGTTCTGGCATTGACCAGAAAAACATGCCCTCAGGGCAACATACCCTAAGGGCATATTTCTTGCTTCTTTAAAGCATGATTGACCAAAGCATGCCCTCCAGGCATGTAGTACAATTCCACAAGTTGTAGGCTAGCTACAAGAAGGGCCTAAGTATGCATACCCCCCAGGGCATATATCTTCCTTCTCCCGGGTTCCTTCTACAGTCTACAAATGTTACTCCTCAGGGCATAAAGTTGATGATAAATGAAGCGGTATTAAACAAGGGTATGCCCTTGGGACATCCATGCATGCCCTCAGGGAATATTGGACTTTAAGCCAATCAGGGGGAATTAGGAGCCTACTAGGCTGGGGCACTCTCCAACCTTCGACTCATATAGTGCATTCCCTGGGGGCATCATCACACATCATCCATATTATGGATGCCCCAGGGGCATGGTACAGAGAACAATGGGGGACAATGCCCCCAGGGCATTCATAGTAAGCTTAGATAATCGTACATGCAAAAAAAAATTTGATGATGCCCTCGGGGCATCCATGTACTAAACGATGCCCCCGGGGCATAGTCCAATACCCTATATAGGCCTACATGTCCTGGGAGCATCATCCTTACCATGGATGCCCTGGGGGCATTTTCCCAGACTTGCCATGGGGAGTGTGGGAAAGCGCATGCCTCAACTGCTGCTGTCCGCGTAATTTTCGCGTCACTCCCACGCGGCAATCAGTATGCCCCTAGGGCATAGTCCGATGTAACAAGTTGTATCCTGCGCTTGAGCTGTCAATTCAAGGTGGTCAAGGGGGCCCCCACTGGGCCCCCCTCCAAATGAAGATTTGCTTCCTACACCTCTGAATTGTTCTATCTGGTCTCTTGCCGGTGAAACATGCCCCTATTGAGCAGAAGTGATGATTAAGTGGGTAATGCAAAGAAACTTTCAAGTTCCTGAGGGGACTGTAACCAAAATAAGGGAATTTGTATGCCCCCTCTTCCTGTGCCACATTGAGAATTTATAATTGTAACCCACTTGACAAAAAACGTTTTAAACGTTTTTTAACGAATTTTCAGCCAAATAACCAAAAGGGAAACCAATAAAAACTTTTTTAACGTAAAAAAAAACAACGTTTTTATGCCAAGTGGGAAAGATTTTACATTCTTTAAAAGATGCTTGACACGTAAAAACAAAAAGTTAGTTAGGTTAGTAGGAAAATACCATAACTGATAAAGACCACTATACACGGCATCAGTGATCATTATCTAAGGAACATATTTTCTCTTCATCAAACCTGAAGTCAACTACAGTTTGATTCCTTGACTCATCCATATTGCACAATGAGTCAAATGGTACAAACTGGACTGTATATACATATTGTGATTCGCTCAATGAAAGGTTTTATCTTTTGTTAATTATTTTTGTGGAATGTTGTATTAACCAATTCTGATGATATAAGTTCAACTATGTTTATTGACCGTTAGCTGGTTAGAACTTCACCACAGATTCACTCTCATTTACCAATTGCACCTTTCAAATGGCTAGTAAATTTGAGGGGAGTCAGGATAAAGATAGCAGAAATTAAGTCTCCCCCAGTTTTATCCTGGTGGACAGGCTGAGCTATGGCAATGTAATACAGATAAAATGGTTGACATATTAGTTATTGCCATTCAATTTGAGCAAGGTAAGGTGAAGACACAACAACAACAACAACAACAACAACAACAACAACAACAACAAGAGGTTTGTACTACATGATGGACAGAGACGGATTACAATGAAATTCAAACCAGACATCTGTTGTATAATATTGACAATATTGTCACCAGCTTTCCATTGTAGACTACTAAATACGTGGCCTGTTGCAAAAACACCACTCACCAATTGAGAATTATGACCACTCATATTAATCTAGTGTTGCGGATAGGTCGTAACCCAATCTAACCATTGCTCATTTTTACCTATTTTCTATTGCAGCATATTGTACAAATACACGTTCCTCTTGCTAAGATTTTACTCATAATGGGAGGATATTGTAACATTTTGACAACCAGATTGTTCTGGATTGTATATTGATGATGACACCAGGAGGTATGAGCAGCTCAGTCAGGGGTGGGGTCCTGTGTTACCCCTGACACACGCATTCCGTGCCTCCTCTCTCAAATTGACATGATGTGACCCAAGGGCGATGTTCTTGACACACCTTAATTGAGGTCAGAGGACCTGGGCAATAAGGCAAGAAGTGATAGTATTCTGTCTCTGCTTGTTAGCCTTTGATCATATTTTCCACCCTCTTAAATCAAGAAAGATTTAGAATGATCACAAAAGCATTATGATCATACTGGTATGATCATAACCTGCTGAATAATTTCTATCTAATCCATAAATATGCGATGTTTCCACTTTAACTATGCAGTGTTACCACAATCTATACTATCTTTTCAATAATTCGTTTTTTTTCAGGTTTGAGATTCACAATCTTAATTGCATGGTTCAACATTATGTACAAAGAATCACTATAGTTATCTAAGACAAGCACCAGGAGGGTATTTCTTAATATGGTACGGCTGTCACACTTAAGATCTCAGAGGGAACCCTCTCTCTAAGCCTTTACAGTTCTGCCTCTCCCTCTTGCACTGAAAATTCAACAAAATGATTGAAATGGCCGTATCGATTTCCATTTTTGCCAATTTTAACTTTCATTTTATGCTGTACAGCGATGTGGATGGGAATCATGATGTCAACCTGCCAACCGTTGTGATTCTTTAGCTAAAGCATGATGCCAGTCAAATGTGGTGTCTTCATAACTAATTTCAGTTTACTTTCATTCAGGGTGGTATTTATACAGGGGAAGACAAGACCTGACTATAGATCAGCCAGACAGTGTCCCTAGGGCAACATGGCTTTATAAAGGGGATCAAGTAGGGTCTTTACTAAATAGTGGTCCTTCTCAGCTGCAGGGTTTGGAAGTGCCCATACATACTGAACAGTGGTCACAGGTGTGGAAAGTGGGGTGAAGCCCTATCACTTTAGTCATTCTATCGCTACTGGGACCTCCCTAGTCATTTCTGTGGTGGTGGCTGCAGATAGCTGAGATTACCAAGTAGGTAAAATGTTACTGACCACTCTAAGTTGGTTTCTAACACCTACCTACTTGATTTTTTTTTTATATATACACAGTTGAAGAGAAAGGGTCCTCCGAGGTAAAATGTAACATTTAAAATTGAAGTCATCAGCTTTAATATGAGGTATATCACTTGCAGATAGCCCTTCCAGTCCCAGAGATATGGCTTAATGAAAATTGAATGACCTGACCATATCAACACAGCCAAAAAGCTCTGTCATTCATGGTTTTGATTAAATCCTGCATCTAATTAGCAAAATGATTTAAATAATCTATTGATAAATGACCAATGCTTTCCACACATTTGGCCATAATATTGGATGTAGAAATGGTATCTATGTGCGGTTTTCAGCATTAAATATCCTGTGAATCGTTCTATGGACTAATGTCATTTTCTTTTTCTATTTGGAATGTTCTCTTGTTGCCATGGCAACACATTTCTATGAGAACCCTTATTTAGGCCTTGTTTTGGATTCAAAACGTTCCATTTACCCTCCAAATATAGAGGAAATGAGTGAAAATTGAACATTTTTGAGAAAATCATCTTTTTCTGTGTAAAAAAGTATCTAAGAACAGTTTTTGGCCTATTTCTCACATTTATAGCCTTTGTATCTCCCCTAGTTGCCAAACCCAGTACTAAAAATCCCGCAGGGAGGGACCTTTCTCCTCATTATACATTGGAGCTACACACATGATACAAACTACCCTGAAGTTGTTTGTCTTTCCTTTAGGGAATTAAGTTCAGTTATGTAATTTTCAGACTTAATTGTATGTTTCAAAAAGCTTTAATCATAAATATGCTTACAAGAAGGAGAGAATTCTACGAACCTGAACTCCACTGCATGGTTTTTGGAGGATGCTGGTTGGGTTTCTAAGGCAACTGGATATATTTTTGGATGGGGTATTATAATTCAAAGTTGAAATAAATTCCCCAACCCATACAATGTCATACCAAATGTTTGCAGTGGAGTTTAACCCTAAGGCGTGTTTTGTGGCTTCCTCTAATGTGCCTATGGTATACAGGATGCCCTATAATTGCATAGTTATCTGGCAGGCCACATTCAACAAACGTGCTCAACCAATACTACTCTTCTTTTCTATTTGCAATATTGCAATCAATCTTTTAGATGACAGCTAGGTTCCTAGGAAACAGTACAGGATATTAGTAGGCGTTCAGCAGTGTTAGAAACAGTTAGACTATCTTATTTTATCAGATTATAATTCGGAAAGGATTAATAAAAAGAGGTATTGCGAACTGCCAGTCATACAACTGTAAACATATTAATTTTTGCACAGTATGTATATTTTTGCGCACCACATAGGTGCACGAAAATATAATGTGCATGAAAATTTGACTCAGGTTATCTATCTATATACCCAACTTCGCGAAAATCTAGCTGCGCAAAGATATATACATTTACTGTAATGCATTGTAAGCATTAAATTTAGTTATAGGGTGACTAGCGGGGGTGACTAGGTCATTTGAAGCCAGCTACTGGAATAGTTTACTATTGTTGTAGCATCAAGGCTATATTCAGGGTGTAAATATGAATCAATTTAGAACTAGCCATTCACAGAATAAGGTGCAGGTTTGTGTTGTAGATATTGACACATCATCATCTACAATGATATTACCCACTTTTTGACAACAAAATGTCCATATAGCTTATCAGTTTGATTCGGTATATATAAGTTAAATAAGACCCTACTGGATCCCCTTTTTATAACATTTTGGTTCCAGTGCATGAGTAATTGGGTGTAAGCGGGAGTGGAGCTGGTTCAGACGACTTGCATTGATAAGTTAGGGACCAGTATGTCCATTGAAGTGGATGTTATCCAGGGACAAGGTACCCATCAAAACAATACCTTATCAGTGTGATGATATACGTAGAACAACACGGGAACCTCAATTTTGATAATGTACTCGGAATGGTTTTAAGTCAAAGCTATCATCACTATGCATCAAAATAAGATCTCAATAGTAAGCATGTCTAATTGATATAAAAACAGCTATTGCATCAACATAATGGCAGTAGTGATGTAGACGGCAGAGCTCAATTCATATGTCACTCCTATGTTAGACCTTTACTTTTCAGTGTCACTCTTGACTTCCTTGTGAAACAGTCTTGGGTTTGTGACATGTCACTCTGAGAGCAAATTATCCAATGATTTGTCTTAGGATGCTCATGAGAGCAACATGCTCACCATCTCAAGATTGATCGTATATAGACCTTGTAAAACAGCCCACTGGTAAAGGAAGGGCAGGATGAGCATTAAATGGGAAACTCGGCTACGGAAAAACCTGCACACTATCTGGAAGATACTCTTGGGAAACCTTTGAGGAGTTGCAACTTCTGTTATAAAAGTCACTTTTAGTATTCAACAGAATAGTTGTCTTTGTCATATACAATAGAAAAACGTCTCCTATACCTTGTGAAACAGCTTTCCGAGAGTTTTTCACAAAGGTTATATATGAGTGACATAGACTTACGAGCAAGATTACTTGTAGGGTGGTGTTAAGATCAATCACTGGGTTAATTGGTCATATCTTGATAGTTCACTTATAGTAGGATGTGTTTCAGAGGGATTTGGAGACTAAAGGTGAAATGCATAAGTGAGATATGACTAACATACACATTTTTCTAAAGCCATACTTAAAAGGACCACATATAAGTAAACCCTAAAACGAAGTGTATTATAACATGCTTTGTAAGGATCGTGTTGTACTTTCTCTCCTATCCTGTTTAACTAGTGATGACGATTGATCTTTAGACAAAATTAATGTTGATGATAGAACCCTGTACTAGAGGAAGCTGTTTCTAAAACACTAGATTTCAACATATATGTGACACGATGACACGATCTGCGAAAAAGGCCCTTAGTGCAGGGTGCTTTAAGGTCCCTATTCTCAGTACATGTCACATATGAGTAACATATGTCAATTGTTATAAGTAATGCTTATGAAACACTTGGAATCCTTACAAAAAGATCAGTCTTAAGTAATCACTCATACATTACTGATTGATCTTAATTTCTGTCTCCTTGGGAAACAGCTCTCTGTAAGCTGTTTCACAAGAGATTTCTATGGTCGCTCTTTATGAGATAGCATATTGCTCTCTGGGGCGTTTTGAGAGGATCGTCGCTGATCTTGCTCTGTGAGAGACAGGTTGCTCGCAGAAGACCGGGAGCAAAGGTGTTTCTAAAGCAAGTCGAGAGTGCAAGAATAAAGTGTTTCAATAGCAACATTTATGTGTAGCCCATATGGTACACGTTAACCTGGTAAATCTATTGATGCTTTTAAATTTTCATTTTATTAAATATAATAATGTGTATTGAACTTACAAATAAGAAGACAAGGTCAGGACCACTTAGACAGAACAATTTATCCAATAAAATGCAGTATAATATATTCCTGTAAATAGCCTCAAGTCATGATCAATCGTAGGATTCTCAAGAGTGAGGGCCAATATTAATTATAATGCTCCGTTAGTGCTCTCGTTACCAAAAGCCATAAAGAACCTATGAACCTTACAGGCGAGGTCAACATGACTTTAGTGTATATGCCTTTATTTTGTAATCCTTTTAAGTTTACTTCGGCTTCTTTGTGTTCCCTTCTGAGGTATTTTCTCTAGTAGAACTGTTCGGTCTTTCCTCCAGGCTGAAGCATCTCAGCCCTTTGATATAACACCAAAGTCAAATTTAAAATAAAAAAATGTCAAAGAGGGAGGCCTGAAACTGAAACAAAAAAAAATGTATTTCCTTCTTATTTCAAGGCTAAACAAGTCTATATTTCACGAGTAAAGGTTCGTGCGGGGGATACATCTTCAAGGTGAGGGGCATAGTTCTAACTTGGGACTGACTGATAACAGCATGACGTGATGACGTAGGTAGGCTCTGTCCCCTATCCACATTTACCGAGGAAGTCTGGTTTGGCTGGCGAACTCCCAAGTGCAAACGAAGTAAAGACAAGTAAAGAAATAAGCAGTCATGTGCCTATATCGCCACCTAGTATCGATGCATAAAGCCAGGGAACCTCCAAAATATCATGATGTTTTGTAGGGAAATCCTGGGAAACCCCAGGGGTTTTCCTTCTGACCCACCTGACTCACCTGCTTTCAGGAGTGAGGGTTGGTCTTGAAAAAAAAAAAAAAATAACGCGAGTGAACGCTATCAGAGGAAAAAGTGTTTCTAAAAGACCACTCAGTGATGTTACTCTACAAGCAAGACCGACAGACTTGCATGAGTGGTTGTTGTGAAACACCTTAGTTCTTCACCCAAAGACCAAGCGTACCTGGTCGCTCTTGAAACTCAAAAGATAGATATTCAAAAGAGATCTCTTGTGAAACAGCTTACAGTGTGGTGTTTCACAAGCCAAAGATAATAATGGTCATAAAGTAGCCATTTCTATAACCATAATTATGACTATTGTAAAGTTACAACACTCCTATCTTGGTCAGGTCATATTGAGAAATATATTAGAATATACCGATGGCCTTTGTAGAAACATCTGCTAGTGTAAGCCTACAACCAATCTTACAACTGCTGTCACATCTAGTTATAACCAGTTGTAAATATTGCTTGTGAAACACCACACAGGGCTCTGTTTCTATACTTTTCAATAGTTGTGAAGAGTATTTCACACTAAACAAATAAAAAAATGACCCTTCCACCCCCATACCCCCAAAATAGGTACTGCAATAGTAAATAGGATGATTATCAGTAGTACGACCTAGTTGTATAAGCAGCTCAGTGAGTGGTGACCTACTGAGCTACTGCTGACACTCAGAGTTCGCTCTGCTCCTCTGTCAACATGGGGTGACGTGACCTCAGTCCCATATCCTAAGCTTATGGTAATTGAAGTCAGGCATTTGGGAAGTTTTTAGGATAGATTATGATGAACATCTTGACAGTCTCAACTGATGAAGTACCATCATCATGCACCTGTCTTATCTTATTGCAGTTAATACATGATATAACCCACTCTATAATTACATTAAATACTAAGCAAATGTCAATGAGCATGGGATATTTTTGGATCATATTCCCCAATGTGTAGCTGTCCCGTATTCAACGACGCCTTATAGGCAAAGTGCATGATCAAATCCAATTCAATGCACACTAAAGTTAAGAGCCCAAAATCTATATTAATTATTCGCATTAGGATGGCAGTTGTATCATTCAAAATATATTGGAGAGGGCAGAAGGCATTATTAGTGAAATTAGAGGATTAATCTATATATATGCATATCAGTGAATTTATGGCAATGTAATATGCGGCAACATGGACATATTTTCTCTGGAATTAGTGCAAAATGTTTGCAATTTCACTATAATTTGTACCCTATGAATACTCTGTCTATACCGAATATCAAATATCTTCTCCTATTACTTAGCTGTTTATAGAAGATAATGTGGCTAAAATCATGGTGTGGACAATGCACTTGCCGGATCTTACACACAAAAGGCCTTAAGAAAAGGCAGCAGAAGAAAATAATTGAGAAACTTAGGTATCATATTATATATTATGCATTATATTTAAGTCATAAAGTGTCAGTGTGCAAAAATCGCTAAGATATTTTAAACAGGAGATCAGCGTGAAAATTGGTTGTTTTTAAACTATTCTGTTGTCACATCTTTGCTTGAAAGTTGAGACTCCGAAAAAAAATTGCCCATATATATATATATGGGTAAAATCCTTTTTAGGGGTCTCATTTTTCGGCACTTATGTCACACTGCCATGGAAAATTCCTAATGTCATATTGGCTGTATTAGCCATTACCAATGTATAGCAGACACTTAGATCCAAAAGTGCTTTTTTATTTAGTCGATTCTGACGATTTATAGTGGGTTTAGCCTTAAATATCATGAAAATCTGAGATTTTTCAAATGTCACAAACAGCTTTTTCATATATTCAGGAGTATCATTTGATGCAGACTCCAGTTAAGAGGTCAATATCCATTTCAATCATTCACATTAGGCTGGAAAATTAGAAGTAAATTCTAAATTAAGGTCATAATTTGTCATTATGCAAAAACCGTAGCTAAGAAACTTAAGGCGGGGGATGAGAATAAAAAGCTGTTTAGCACTTTTTTTATGTCATAACTTGGCTCGAAAGTTGAGACCCCTGCATATATGTGGCCAGGTGAGGGAAAGCATGCCTCCTGGGGGGAAATGACTTTTTAAGGTTCAAGTCATGGGCTTTAAAGGGAGATATCTTGAGCTAAAATATCCCTGGTAGTATTACTGTAATTGCCTGTCAAACCTAGGTTGGTATGTACAACTGAAAATGGCAAATAAGCTCTAAATTCATTATATCCTATCATAAACAACAATAATAATATATATAACCATAAAGGTAGCAGTACTACATCTGTCCCCACACATCTTTAGTACTGCCCCCTCTAGTCTGCTGGGTTGAGGGCGTTTCCACTCTCTGCTCACGTCTTAAATGGCTTCTCCCAAAGAAGCCAGCTGTGTTGTTAACGGCATCATATCATGGCGATGGCGTAGCTGTGCTAAGTGGTATGGGCGGACGGCAGTACTGCTGAGCTACCATGAATCTTGGATGCAGTTTCCAGCTGCAATGTTGTTTTACACAGGCCATTGGTCTATAACCCACCCCTAAGTTCTGTAGCAATAAGCCCTCTAAAGCCAGCCCTGACATGCACCAAGAGACGAGGTATAGGGCCTACACATGATCCCTATCATAATGCATTGGCTCTCTCAAATGACGTCACGTCCAAACGCAGTGGAGCCCTCTTGTGCCGATATCAACCCCATAATGACATCGCCAGAGGGATAATGACGTCATAATCATGCCACTCTTGGCTATAACTATAACGTACGAGCACCTTTCATGAGGACAGTGTCTTAAAAGCTGCCGATGGACGCCTACTGCATCATACTCATAGCTTTATATCCCCTCAGTGTCTTCTCTCCACAAAGCTGATATTTTCCGATGAAGAGAAAAGGGTTCCCACAAAATAGTATAGACATTCTCACGCAGAACTTAAACACTTTACTTTTTATGGAACACTTGAAACATTTAGCTCTGTTTACCTGATGTGATTATTTGATAAGACTTCAAAAGGTCTTAATACGGACGTCTAGTAGGTCCGCCATTTTGAATTTCCCTGGTTGAGGCAAGGTCCACTGATAAAAAATACCATGATGAGTACTTTTTGGTTGGGTAACATCCACTTCCCACCTCAGTGAATGTTACCAGAGCCAGCTCCAGTCGTCCGCTGTAGCCTCAATGTAAAATGATATGAAGTGCAGGTTAATCTGCTCCTGTGCATGTTTTCTATGGGTTATCTTTGGTGGCTGACAGCTGGTAGAGCAATAACCTTCCAGGAACTTATTCTAATATAGGGCTCTGTATGGAGGCCTACACTGCAAAAATGGTGTTTAGATCCTAAACACAATTGTAAACATATTCTTGCAACGTTTTTGTAATCATATTAATTTCCTAAACATGTTTAGCCAAACAATGTGCTTAGCTCAAGTGTTTAGAAATCTAGGTGTTTAGGTTCAAAATTTGTGTTTAGATATGGATGAAATTTTGCGTTTACACTGTAAGAAATGTGTGTTGCATTTACACGCTTTGTAACACACTTCTATGCAGCATATTTTTACTCACTTATTTTTGTAACACACAACACACTTTTGCCAAAAGTGTGTTAAGAAGTGTGTTATTGTCAAAAGGGTGTTACAACAAAAGTGTGTTGCAAAAAGTGTGTTATGCATATAGTGTGTTCATAGAAAGTGTGTTGCTTCATAAAGTGTTTAGATATGAAAGTGAGTTAATATTTCTACAATGAAGGGGGTGGGTGGGGGCATTCAGCCTTTATTTCTTCATATTTTCATTTTGGTGTACTTTTATTGTCCTGAGATGATGTGAGGAAGGTAACCATGAGGAACACATACTTAATCTGAAGAGAAATAACAGTATATTTTTGTAAGACCATAATTATGATAATATTTAGGTTGATTTAGTGCATAAATTGTCCTAATAGCACTTAAACTTCTACATTAAAATATACTAATACATAACATACCTTCTGATTTCTCTGTCTAGAATTTAGAATGGTGACTGAATCTAGGGTCCCATATGTAAAAAAGTCATTATGTAGGTACATTATAATGATAAAGAATTATATTCAAAATGCAGAATAGTCCCACTTACCTCTTCCTGGTATTTTGTAAATCACAAATCAGCATGAGAACTTGTCAGTGACTGGAGCAAGAAGATAGTAGTTTTCTGAAACAGAAGAATTGGTAAATGAACACTATATGCTACACTAGATAGTATGTTAGGCAGCATATTGATACAGCGTTTAGAGAATTTCTTTATGTGAGTGTAAATCTATGATAAACCAACTTACTACACTCTTTTACAGCTTGTATAGCACTAGTGTTGAGGATGATATATAAGATTACTTACCAGAAATAAGCAGAGAAGTGAAGACACTCCTCTCTCCAGCAGGTGCAGATTCAAACTGACTGTGTGTAACTGTTATAACTGACCTTCGGTTAGGTGGGGGGGGGGCAATTAATGGGTTAAATATACCACTGATAAGACTGAAGGATTAATAAAATGTGTGTTGATTTAACACACTTTTCAGTACCTAAACACTTTTGAGAACAAAGTGTGTAAGTGTGTTAGAAAAAGTGTGTTGATGACCTCAAAGTGAGTAAACTGCTCAAAGTGGGTTGAATATCCATGTGTTTTTCAATCTTGTGTGTTCCTGCAACACACATTATTTACAGTGTAGATGTTATGAATTTTTGTGTTTAGATGTCTTAGTGATTTGGTGGGAAGTAAGGGGTTGCAGACATTGTATCCATTAAAAAAAATAGAGGAATATCTTTTGTTTGTTTTCTCATTTACTGGAGGACATCAGCATGTATGTACACTGCAAAGTCTCCAAAGATGTCAGCCACAGCTATATACATATATGTACATACTGCATTAGAATAGGAGACTTGAGGAAGTACAACAGGTTGGCAAGAAGGACATTGCTTTACACCTTACAAAATAACATGACATAGGTGTAAGTCATGGAGCTCATTGATAATTCTATGGTAATGATGGTGGTGTAAGTTGAATTTAGTTAATTTTCTATTGTTGTGTCTATTTATATAACATTTAATGAAATGACACTATGATGTTTGAGGACATTTGTCACAACAATTGATTATAGCTGTGTGCAGATAGTCCATTCAGAGGTAGTGCTGCTACCTGGTGTAGATTTGACATCCAAGTATCTAAACATATTGATGTTTGAATCTAAACACCTAATATTCAAATGTTTAAACTCTAAACATCTGAACATGTTTAGCAAAAATGTTTATGTATTTAGAATAAAAGTGTTATTTTCCTAAATGTGTAGTCGATGATACACCTAACTGATGTATAATTATGTTTAGGTTTTAAACATGTTTAGACCTAAACATGTTTAAAATCTAAACACCATTTTTGCAGTTTAGTGGAACGGCCATTGCTTGATCCCGCACCTGACATGATAAGCACTGATAAGAACCAGCATGATTGGTACTAGGCTTTACATAATGTACCCAGAAATCCTGCAGTGAGTACAGGGAATTATCTGATCGTCTGATAATGCAACCCTTTAACTGATGATGCACTGACAATTTGGAGAGGCATGCTCTCATCATATAATGCTCCAAAGCTATCCCTGTAAACATCCCAATCAGCAATGGAGCATTGGTCCATGCTTGTCCATGCTTGGCCCAATATAAGCCGACATTGGCCCAATGTAAGCCGACATTGGCCCAATGTATCCTTGCTACCTGGAATACTTCAAAGGTCACTCTAGTCAGCAAAATAGAGCTCTATGTTCTATACTATAAATCTACTCAGTACTCCAGTTGGGCATTATATTATTAAAATAATGACAATTTAACCCGGACCCGATTTAGATGCTCAGGCTCATATCATTAAAAAAACACCTTGTTTCATATTGTGCTTGTGATTCTAATTCATACCAATGTGTGGAAGTCCTCTGTACAATATCCTATAAGACAAGATACAAATGTCATGATAATATGATATGACAATATCTATACCTCATCTGAAACCAAGGCCTTACAGCCTGAAACCTAGGTCAGATATCTTAGGATACCAAAGAGACACATCTCAATCGGTCAATAAGGACTGGTGTCCGTACCCAATGACAGTCGCTATAGCTTGAACCAATCAGTGCCAGCCTTGGGAGGATCACAGATGAAGGACCTAGGTCCTTCATCTGTGGGAGACTAACGTTGCCAGGGTTTACAGTGGGGGCAAAGTAGGGACAGATAAAAAGAGGGAACGGAAACATAGGTAGACCATAATGGAATGTCAGGATATATAGAAAGTGTTTTTAGTTCATCGTTCATCGTTTTGTTAGTCATGAAACAAAAATGCAATAGCCATAGAGCAAACTTCTTTTGGTTATTATGGTGATATGATGCTTTGTATTCTTACTGCGAGGTATAAGGACTCCTATGTTAAGTGAAAGGAACTAATGGAGAATACAAATCCCACAGTACACAATCATTGTAGAAGCTGCATAATAAGAGAGAACATTGTCAACACCATTCACATCCTGTTGAATTTCACATCCTGTTGAATCTAAAGGAATGATAGGAGAATTCAAAGAGCACATCCCACACCAAAGCACGTTCGTGCTAGGAACATGACTATGTATGTCATGAACAGCAGACAGTCCGGGGGTGATTTTATAGCTGATACAATCCAAACATGAGGTGCCTCTATATGCACTGTCTTTATTAGTAACCTTAGTGATACATCATTTCATCACACCACAACCAGTCAGAGGAATTGTTGGTGGAATCTGCAGATATCAATTTGACATACGTTACACACATTTATAACGGCCACCCTAATGCTTAGAATAATAATTGCACTAAGTTCAAACTGGGACCAAGCTTATGTTATTGGTAATGCTCACTGTATTGACATGTCAGTTGGCACATGCTCAGAATAGAAACTATGGAACTAGGATTGCAATAGGAAATTACACTTAAAGAAGACATTTTCATTTATTTCCCTAATTGAGTAACAAAAAAGGCGAATTCATATTATCACAGGCTATCTTAGGTTTCCGCTAGACTCCAGTCTAGCATTACCATCAACACATAGGCAGGATTTATGAAGCCAATTTGCTTTATCTTCACTGCAGTGAATCAGCCCCTTTGTGCCCTTTGTGTGAATACAACTGATACATTACAGGTTCCAGAAAGCACGTGTGTTTGCAACCCAATATGGAGGTAATACCATTGACATTTAAGGAAGCATGAGTATCGAAGATATTCATTAACATACAAAATATCACGTTGAAACAAATGCCCATAGATCAATTATCGTCAAGGTTGATGGAAAAACGCCTGAAATGAAATATTCCGCCTGAAATACTTAATTTGAATATGAGAAGAGAGTAATCCATTGTCCATGGACATAATGCCAGCATCCTTCACTGAAAACCGAAAGGTCGAATCCCCCTTTGCAATTTTTGAGGTCTTGCAGACTGAACACCTTGCTTCTAATGCAAATTGTAAGGGTTAGAGCAAAAGATTCAATTTCCCAAATCAAAATGACAACCAAGCTCTGCAGTTCAGACTATATCAGACTGTAAGATGATTTCAAATTGATAAGGAAGCCTCTTTGATGTTAATATTGCCGCCGATATAGCAATCCACCAGCCCCCTCCCCTCTGTTGGTGAAAAATGATCAGTACCTAACTTGGTAAAATACAGTGTGCAAAAAGATTGAACTCTGTATATGATTTTAATAGACTAAATTGCAGTATATGGGATAAAGGTTTAGGTTGCACAGAGAAGAACGTAGGTGGGAAATTGAAAGGAATAAAAATGTATACAGGTCCATGTTTTGACCCCAGGTCATCAATTTGAAGATGGGGTCATCATTTTGAAGACAACATATTTTGCCACCATGCAGGGGGCTCTACCATGTTATATAATTATAGTGTAATTGCAGGTCATCTTGAAGGAAGCTATCTGCATGCGTAAACACCATTTATGTATCTGTAGAAAATTCGAAATTAACCTAAGTTCATCAAATTCACTACCCAGTCCCATCATAGCGATTGCAAATCTTCCTCATAAAAGGTGTCAATTTGAGGATTTTAGCTCCTCAATGTGAGGACCCAGTATTCCCCCAGGACAAAAAGTCCTCAAATTAAGGACCTAGATCTAGTCTACTGCACAGAGGAACTTTCTTAGTTACAGGTTTTCAGTGTATACAGCTACTTCTCAGAAGGGGCCGGGGCATGCTAGATTCATTAGTACATGCACTCTGAGAACTATGTTGGACGTAAAACTCACTTTGTATTCATGGCATCATGTCAATTGTTATAAGGATAAACAGGGAAAGAGTTGCCCATCACATTGGAATGAAAACAATTCAATTTTGACTTTTATTTTCAAAATGGACAAAACACAGTAAAAAAAGAAAAAAAGCCCATGGCTTTTGCGACTTTGATTGGTGAAAAAAAATCATTATGAGAGCATGGCCAACAAGGTATGGGTTGCTTGGATTGTGGCCGGCCAATACTTGTCCAAAAGAAATGGCCATTTATTTCAATTTAAAGACTTCAATCAAGATCAACCAACTACCACTTTTTAACAATGATTGATTCTGTTAAGCGTCTTGAACAGTGAAAGGAATAATATGAAGCATCAGTTTCAGCAAACGAAAATCTGAGTGACCTTTCTTCCCTGGGAAAGATGGATGTGTCTTCCCAATCGATATCTATACATCTTGTACAACAGTATACAAAAGTGTTCTTCATCTTAGAAACAGCCATTTTATGGATAGGATTGCCATTCTTATCAGTTAAAGACCTAACCCTGCCACACTCGATGGAGAACTGCCGCAACCACGGCATATATCTTGTACTATAATATATTAGTAATTCAATCATGCAGATTAAGCCAAAGCTAATATCATAGATCTTTAAGAATTGCCTATAACAGTCGTATAATAGGAGGATTGCCTTTCAAGCACATGGAAGGTGATTCAACTCTTGAAAAGGAGACTGGGGCGTGTGGAAGTCAATACTAATGACAAAGCTCATAGTCTATGTGAGGAATTTGGTTCCAAAGTCCAATAAATGCCATTTTTGAAGAAAGATAAGCACTGCAGGTCTGAGAGAGGGTAAAATGCAAACCATGAACTATATTGTTTTCATAGTCTATCACGTGAAGATTTTATTAAGAAAAAGAACAACATTTAAAAAGTGGCTTTAAGCTAAAAAAACACAACAACAACAGAATGGATTAATAGTATTTTGGAAACAAACACTTTATATCTTCAGTCACATTCTAGAGTGTTGTACCTTGTACTGGAGATTGGACATGGACTAGTAACAGCTCTATGCACTACAGAGATCCCCAGGACATCCTTGTGAAAGATGACTCTCTCTGAATAGGTACGCTGATGGGGGAGTTGAAGCCATGCGGTAGGATTTACATGATTGCTACTATACATGTGTGCATGCTCAGAATAATGGGAATATTGAAACCCGAAGGAGTACCTTACCGGGAAATGCAAAATTAAGTCATATCTGGGACGGGAAAGCAAGGAGGCTTATACAAGACTTCCCATCTATAGGAATGACAAGATTGCAGTTTTAGCTGAAGATAAAGATTAGTGTGCAGGCCAATTCTAATATTGCTATCATTTACAATTATCTGTCATGATAATTATTTGTTATGCTGTACTGACACAAAATACTTACACATAGATTTTTCCTTTGGCCAAACCGATTATAAATAATAATCAACCTCACCTTTCAGCAACCCAACAATTTAGGATTGTGATATGTACTGATGTAGAAAGTTTCCATACCAGAGATTATGCTGCAGAGCCACTACTTAGTGCAGCAATGCAAATAGAAAATAATCTCATTAGCTAGACCCCCTCCCCCTTTCATTCTCTGGCAATGCCTGACTCTCATACCACACCCCCTGATGTCGAGCCACATATACAGACTGACAATATGTCGTCCACCCATCATATACAAGTTGACTGAATATCAGGATCGGCCTGAAAGTGAAATAATGTGCATCTTCCGAGATAGAGACTGTGGCCCTGAAGGAAGGTGGGGCAGTTTTTAAAGTAGGCAGTGTGGCGGGGGTAGGCTACTTCCCTGGGTGTCCAGCATAATCTTTTTATCTGTCCTTGCGGAATGTATGATTAATACACATAATACCATACATGTCCTGAATTTCTAAGGAGTGATTATGCCCATAGCATTTATATAAACATAATGGAGTTTGGCTGACCATCGTGGACCATATCCCAGCAATGAGTTGCAGGATTCCAAGGACACCAGTTGCCATAATAATCACTCCTAGGGAAATAGCATACGAAAAGTGATCAACATTCTCCTCTTCAAATTATTGCAGATGGCAATGCACCGTTGGGTTATATCTGGCTGTACCTGTGAAGTTTGGTCTAGATTTATTTGTTAAAACAGACTTAACACCACCTGTCGTTCTTCCCTATGCTTTCTTTATAAGACAGGAAGTGACTCTGAGGCTGTTAAAGATCGTATCCTAGGTAAATTTCGTTCATATCTCAGTCATGCCATTTTTGAATGGGGTTCTCCTTTGTATAAAATTAATGTTCCTCAAATTTTATAGCATGAGTCAGGGCCCTTAGGGGTGAAATATTCACATGAATGGTAATCTTTTTTTTACTGTAGGTCACCAGTAAAACAGCCAGATAACATATCAGTCAGGCAGTGTTTTGGTTTGTCATGGATAAGTAGTCAGCCATGTAGTATAGGTTCCTACATAGCTCATGGTTGGCACCTTGTGACCACAGTGTGCACTGCTTCACTTAGGGGCCATCCACTGATTGCATATGCAGCAGGACAGGGTCGGGTGAATCAAACCAAAAGCATACATATGTGTGCAAGGAAGGGGCATTTTGGCATACACCTTGTATATATGTGCACATTGTACACAAATTAGGGCATTCTAGGTTATTTAAGACTCTTTATAGCCCTGGGCACTGTGTTTTAGCCTAATTTTGCCCACAGGTGTGTATGTAATTAATGGATGACCCCTTTGCAAATGGATAGAGCTATTATGATAGGGGCCAGCTGGTGATGCCCCCTTCTGTTATAGCCCTAACCCGCCCTTGTCAGGAACTTGACTTATATTTCCCGCCATAGGAAGGCAATATTCTGTATCTATTTGTTGTCTATTTACACATGTGACAAAACGTGGGAAAACCTAACATTACGGGGATTTAGTGCTATTCAGAGCCTCTAGAACAAGACGGTATATTTACTGTAACCTATCAGAATACTTTCTATAGGTCTTGCCATATATTTGAACAATCACAGCCCCTGAATAATTGGCAATTGCCTTTCTTACAACACAGATAGGCATGTAATCATGCCCAACATGAATAATATCTGTGCAGGCTGACAGAAATTATGATATTCTTATTTCAGGTATATCTATGTGGTTTGAGTAAGCAGTTGACTAAGATATATCAAATGTTCAATCAAACCATACTTATTTTAATTGGAATCAGAAGGTCTCACTGGTCATTTTGTTATATGGATCATCAAAATCTGACAAGGGGAAGTGGAAGAAAGTTCCATGACAATGTGTGAGGTTTTACCATGTACAGCACTAGTTGTGCCCCCCTGGTGGCAATAACTAGCACTAAATCCCCATAATGTTAGGTTTCCCCAAGTTTCGTCACACATTCAGGCAGCACCAATATTAAAATGACACATGCATATCTATTGATGGAACATAAAACATTGGCCACAGATTAACTCATTAATCATTTCCCACTGGGTCATTTTAGTTGAAATTGCATCTTTAACCCAACCTTCTGGTCAATCCACCAACCACCACCACAGCAAAATACGTCCCTGGGGTCTGTTTGAGCCATCTTGAAAGTGAGATATTCAAAGGCACACTACAAAGGCCAGTCTGAGTCTGACAGATTGAGCAAAGTCAGACTTCGGACACGGCCCAGACCTTTAAATGTGCTCTTAATGTTTGCTACCAGGTGTAACCTCCCCCTATGGAGTAGGGGGAGGTTAATGGAATGATATAGGGAGTTTGGCTATGCCAGAGAAATGTAAAGGAGGTGAAATCATAACCCTATGTCCAAGAGGGTATTTCATATTCAAGTCAAACCTTAAAGCTACATTAGGAATTATTCATCGTCAATGTATTACATCTTGTGCTGGGAGTGCATTATCCATCTAGATAATGCACGGTCAATCAGCCAATCAGAATGCAGCATTCAGGATAATGCACTCTGGCTTCGCCCAGCAGTGTTATAACTCATACTGGAACTTAACTAATAGTTAGGGAGTGCAAGTATAACAATTTGCAAAGACACATCATCCCAAGTGTTTCACTTTTCGGCCATTTCACCTTACTTTTTAATGTATAAAGCTTCAGCTGAACAAAGGTTCAGGATCGGGAGTCTCTGGAAGAGTTATTGCATGCACAGTTTGGATGCAATATCGCACGACGTCAATTCATATAGAAATCAGGGTTAAATAATAATATGAAATCCCCATGCAAATATGAAAGTAGAAATTCAATAAGATGCATCTTACCTCCACACACACACACACACACAGACACACACACACAGACACACACACACACACACACACATATATATATATATATATATATATATATATATATATATATATATATATATATATATTGAGGCAGAATTGTTTCAGACTCCTTTGAGGGGGTGAAAAAATTTCACCCCCCTTCTTTATAATATAAAAAAGTGAGGTCAAGAACATTTTGGACGCCTGGAGGATTAAAAGAGTTTGGCGTGCAATGAGGGAATTTCAAGATAACTTTGATTAACCTTATTAAGTGCCCTCAGGAATATGCCAGCAGCATAAAGAATTACTGTTAATTCATCCTCATTTTGACATCAATTATAGAAACCCAATATTGCAACAAACAACATGATTCCTTCTCAAATTTTGCTAATGCTTTGAAAGGGTCAACTTTATTTGATAACCGGTCTCTGAAGAATGAAGTCAAAGTTGTTTCTCCTTTTTAGTCAAACATGATGAGGACAGGAAGGAAAAGAAGTTCCCCTTGTAATTTTCAAAATGTCTTTTAATCTTCTAGCAAAAAAAGCCTCAATTACATAATAACACACAAGAAATTGTTTCTTTACAAATAAGGTTGACCTCAAAAATGGGCAGTAGTTGGCTATAAGGAAACGGGGTTATGTTGGGTACTCCCACTGATAAAGGGGGTTGTTCGAGTGTGCCAATATCTCCACAGAATATTATATCCATATATCGAATATTCGAGAGCTCAATGGCATAATAATATTATCTTATTGGGAAATAAAGAGGTTCAGCACTTTACACATTCATTGATTTGCAAGAGGTCACACTGCTTTGTCTGTAACAAGTTCCTACCTTAATGAAGAAAAAAATCCAAATTGGTAAATACTAATTTAACTTAGACAAAACCACTGGTTGGGTAAAATACCCAACATGTTAGTAATATTTTACTAATGTGTTAGTTGTATTCACTAACCTATTCAGGCAAACTGGCTTGATTTAGCCAAGAGAGAAAAGAGGTCTTTTTGCCCAAGGGGTTAATAGTTTTATCTAAGGGTTAGTAGATTTCTTCACACCAGGTGGCAGTGTGGTTTGCATAAAGACTTTTGTGGGAAGTGTCTGTCATGGAAAGGCCTACAAATGTGAAATTAATGGCACTTCTAATGACTTTTGACATGATAAAGCCTTCACTATTAAACCTGGCATAGGACTTAACAGAATACAGCCTATAGGTTTATTATGTTATTGATAGAGCAAGGAAGAAGAATGGAAACACCTTTTCTCTGGAAATTCAATTTTCTCATATATCCACATCTATGGCCCTATGAGTCAAACCCAGAACAACCAGTGAGGGCTGCCTGATGGAAGAGTGGGATTGGTCCACCATTGTCTATTATCTTTTATAATTCAATTCTCTATTTTCTGATAGGTTTCTTGGCCAATGATGGTCACCCAACTGGCAACGCTCCACCTATTTACCTCCTGGGCAGTACCACGTCATCTAAATGCCCTCCTTCGTTTGGCATCTAAATGATGTAGAAACGCCATAAAAGTTTCTATCCCACACTTAACCATCTAACAGCGGATGCTCATGACACTTGCTGACCTTTCAAGGTAAAGTTGGTGGTATGAGGAAAGGGCGGGGGTTCTAAGGGCAAGAAAACATGTTTCAGAAGAGCTTAGAAAGGATCCTAATGACAGTTCCTTTGAAACCAAAGGCTGTAAGGTAGACTGACGATAAATGACTTCTTCATTCTTATCTTACATTCGCAAACAATGTTGTGTTGCTGTTTTCTTCACTGTACACCTACGCTGCTTATATGTGCTATTCTGTGGTACTATGTTTCCCTATCTAGCCTCTGTCGGCCATTAATTATGGACACATAGGCACTTTACCGAGATTACATTACTGTGATTCTCTCTCTAGTTCACACAAGCACTACTTGGGCACAAAGAGCCGTGTGCTCCAACAGCAGAACAGGTAATACAACAACACAAATCAAACCCACCCGATTACAGGAGTGCCCCTACTTGCCAACAGAGGGGGACTAGCTATTGGCATCAATCTCAATGTACTCAGTCTCATTTAGCGGAAAACATAAAAAGAAACTTGTGTAGAGGCTTTCCTGGAGGGCGTGTTACTGACATGGGCCACTTGGGCAGCAGAGGGATCACTTAAAGCACTTACTGCCACGGCCTCCTGGTCCTTGCCTCCACCGGAAACCCAGTGCAATGCATTACACATACTTGGGCTGGTATTCAGCAAGCTGTTACCCAGCCCTGGCCATGTTCCCCTTTCTTACTCACCTGCATCAATTACCCTGTTTTTCCTACGCTGCCCATTTACTTTTTCCCTACCATTTCTGATTGCGCTATACTTAGCCTGTCAATGGCCAGTCTTCAAAGGCTCACTGCACTACATCCTCTGACCAGAATCATAAAGCTCATTTTTAAATTTTATGTTCTGTCATAGATTGGTTTCATATTTAGTTGATCACTGGTGATTTCTTAAACATTACACTTTTTCCAACCATATTCATCACCTTCACATGCTTCCCAGTCAGCAACAGTTTTTCTATTAATTGTTTCTTTCTTTTGCCCAATAATTAGGCCTATTTAAAAAAATAGTCCTGTCCAGTGAGCATGGACTATTGAGAAATGGTTGATCAACCTTAATCGACCAATCATGAACCTTGATTCAACGTTATGTGCCCACTCTATCTAAACATTTCCCCTTTTTTTATGTCTGTTCTACTCTCATCCTCATTCGGGCCCTTTCTCTCTTAATCCACATGGGCATTACAAACTATCAAAGTCGAGAGATGATACACTGGTAGCTGGGTAATGATAATGACAGATATTTGATTTGACAAGGAATGAATATGATTGTTATATCATTCATGAAACAGAAACCCAGTAAACACACATACGTAATTTGTACGTAATTTGAGAACGTTCTCTGAAGATAAAAATGTAAGGGTTTTTTCATGTTACTGGATGTAATACAACACAAAATTATGTTCACAGAACGTTCTCTGAACGTTTTCTGTATGTACCCAGCAAATTGACGTCATCTGTCGCCATGATTGGTCATCAATGGTGACTCCTTTTTGAGTGATAACTCATTCTGTCATCTTTCGCCACTGTGTGTTAGACTCACATGGCATAGCAATTGCTATTCCTGGTGATCTTGTGCTATAACGACATTGTGTTCCATCTAGCGACATGTGTGAGCCACTTCACACAGGTTGACGATGACTTACGACAATTTGCTGGGTACTATTTACGTCAAGTATTTACATCATTTAATTTAAAATCATGTCATTTGCCTTTTTGGTTGGGGATTCAGTAAGCATCTTTTGAACGTTCATCTACGTAAATTATTCGTGTGCCTAAATGTAAGTTTATGTAACTTGAACACTATGAGGAACATGAATTAAAGGAAAGGCCCTTGAGGGCCTTGGTTAATGGTCATTAAAATGTAAAATTTCCAAATTAGCCTATCAATCAATTTTCCCCTGTTAAAAAGACTAATATGCTTCCCTTAAAATAAGGAACATGGGATAGAGAAAGAAAGACAGAGACAGACAGACAGACAGGGAGAGACAGATAAAAGGGGGGGCTGAGAGTGGTATTCATTTCCCAAAACAAGGAGTCTTTGTTTGACATTTGTCTCTTGGCATGATAAAGTGAGAATATATATCCATTTGGTTGATCATAGTTCTTATCAGCCTCTTACCCCAAGGCTGTATTGGAATATACCAGCCCTTTACTTTTGATCACCATGCCCCCATGATGCCACCCTGCTAACTACCTGTGCCATGTAGTGAAGGGCCTGGTCACAGCTGAGTGCACAATACTCCAATAGCCAAACCAAAGGGGGTGTCATTGTGCACCACCAAAGGCAATTTATCATGACACTGCTTATATCAACCCTTGGTGTTAGAGCTAGGGTGCAGACATTTAAAAAACTCCCATGCCTCTGTTGTAATTCAGCAAGTGGACACGGGTATGTCAGAATATAAGTGCTTCTGTCCTTGGTATTTCTCAGGTGCCCACCACTCTGTAAGCTGCTGAGTAATAAAGTATGTATCAACATACCATCCCACAGTAAATGTGCCTTCTTCTTGTACTGGCTGTGGCTGCCCAAACATGATGGAAAAATGTCAATTCTACACTATCCCAAAAGAAAAACATCCATCCCAGCAAAATTGAAGGGACCTATGGGTCACTGCAATCCACTGGCAGCACTAGTCAGAGGCTAAGATCAACAACATAAGAAATATTATGGTAGTAATCATTTTATGATAGACGATGGGGATGTGGTGGCTAATTTATATCTTCGGTTTCCATATAGAGGGTACTGGGCAGTGTGAGACATAGAGCAGGTACCATGGTAGTCTGGGAGTTCCCCACGGGGTATTGTGACAGTCTTAGAGACAAATAGGTGATATTGCGACAGTGTACAAATCCTCTAAGGGGTATTGCAGCAGTCTGTGAAACATATAAAGGTTGTGATGGCTGGCTGCGAGACATATATGGGTTATGGTGGCAAACTGTGAGTCCTCTAATGGGTACTACGGCAGTCTGTGAGACATGTAGGCCCAGTCAACAAAAAAACGTTGCAAAACGTTTCATATCGTTTCCCTATGGCTCCTCATCATGGCAAAACATTTTAAAATGTTAAAAACGGTTTTATGACATTTTTTTGCAGACTGGGAGCCATTTAGGAGTTAAGGCGGCAGTCTGTGAGACATGTAGGGGTCACAATGGCAGTGAGACAGACATGTAGGTATCATGGTGACAGTTTATAAATCCTCTAGAGATACTGCTACAGTCTATGGGACATAATAGAGGTTAAGGCAGCAGTCAGCAAATCATTTAGCAAGACATAATATGGGTTATTGAAGCAGTCTGTGAGTCCTCTGATGCGTAATGTAAAAGTCTGCGAGACATATTTGGGTTACAGCAGCAGTCTGTGAGTCATCTAATGGGTACTGCGGCAGTGTGTGAGACATAGGGGTTTTAGCGTAAGCACTACAATGCGTAGGTGCTAGGTTAAACATCTTACATTTTATTATGTACCTTGTTTTTGCCCAATAAATGACTTCAAAAAAGTTTATTGTTAGGGGGGTACCCAAGAGCCCAGTTATTCTGGTGACAGAGTTGGTTGAGGTGCCAAGTTGGTCAGCTAAATTTAGTACATTGGGTGCAGTCATTTTGGTACACACTTAGAGGACAAGCCATTTTTGTGACATGGGAAGGGTGCAGTCATTTGACTGTGGCTGTTAGATCTATGTGTAAAAGAGTTATGAGATATAGGTGCTGTTTTATAGCTATGCAAATGGGCCCAAAGAAGACCCTTGGGGTGTTTATCACATTTGGTGACATTAGGCATATTATTTCAAAACATTCGATCAAATTAACTGTGATGATTCTTTCTGTAGACGAGTAGGAAATAAAATCAATCATAACAAAGAGATACATATGTTGCAATGAGTTTATCAGAACTATGCACATGCACACCTGTGATAAGGGTTGCGGTTTTGCTCAATTCTGCCCACTGATAAAGGTGCAACTTTTCACTTTTCGGACAGTGTTTTGAAACTATATAAAAGAGAAAGGGAGTCACCCCAGGACATCATGACACCTCTTCAATGCTATGACATGATGGCCTTTTTCACCCTCCTTGATAAATATGGCAGGTTCTGCATCCAACCGCCTCAAATGTGGCAACCCCTAAAATGAGATTGGGCCCTGTTCAGTGACTAACTATGCAACCAGCAGTTTTGAAACTCCATCATTGTTTACCTGACCAAACCTGTATTGCTGACAAACTGTGCTAGTCCTAGCTGATATAGATATGCAATGTTGGTAAATGTAACTTACGGTTGCAGTATGAGAAATATGTCAACTCATGGAAACATGTCCCTCACCAGCCACTACATAATGACCACTCCCAGCACCAATACTACCAGTGTGGACAACACTGCCCCAACCTAACTTGGTCTTCTGCATACCAGACTGCTTTACCAACCAGTACAGTGTAAGTATGAATCTGCTCTTTTTCACCTTTCCCTTATCATTGTATGTAAGGTTCAGCATTTTAGTGGTGCATTGTTAACAAAGGCTGTCACAAATATATATATATATATATTGTAGTGCTCCGCACCCCTGTTGTCTTAGCTATATGAAAAGGACCACGAAGACTCCGTCAACTTTGATATCAACACTGTTTATTGCCTGGCTTCTGGCCACACCATCTAATCCGTCGGTGAATCCCTCCTCTCTGTATTCACACTTGGGAGTAAGCCTTGCTATGTGTCTCGACCAGCGCGTAACCTGGACTGACTGTCGGAGAAACATAACCACTATATATACGCTTACCATTTCACTGACGCTGGCACCGTTTGGCACGGTGCCAGCGCCGGGAAACACTCCCCCGAGCACCGCCAGGGTTGCTCGCTCCTAACGTGACTCCAGGATCGGCGCGTTCCGCGCCCCCATGCCAGGATGGTTTCGCTTCCACCGCCTCCCCCTCGGTCTACGCCACAATCTCCCCAGCTAATCAACAACTTACGGGGTAGAAGTGCAAAATTACCCTCCTGCGAATAGGTGTCCAATTTTGAATAAAACTATTACACCGGTCCCCTAGGTGTCTCTGTTATTAACAGTATATACAAAATGGAACAAGGACATAGTTACACAGTGATAAGATAAACTAGCCCACTCCTGCAAGTGGCTTCAAACATAGTAAACTGACTGCCGTCCCCTATGCAGTATATAGTAACAACGACTTGGTAACATGTCTTTATACAATAATACAACGTCAACTGGGTTGTAGACGCCCTCCTGCTTCCACTCCCCGAGTAGTTCCACAGCTCCGCCAGTGACCTCCTCCGCCGCCTCCGTCGGTGACCCGTCAGACGCCTCCACTGGCATCCTCCACCGCAGCCTGCAGCTCCTCGGCCGTCCTCCGACTGCAACACAAGGTGAGTAGCCCTTTTAAGTATCATCTCCCACCTTCCATGCTTCGTCTTGTTGTGTCCCCCTAGCGTTAGTTGAGGTCTCCCCGAGAACCTAGGCCCCTGCCGACCTGTACTGGCCCGCCCGCAGAAGCTTCCTCCGCTCCCCCCGCCTGTACTGGCCACCGTCCCGCCCCTTCTCCGACAGCAACAATTCTGACCCGGTAGCATCTCTGCACCTTTCCCTATACTGGGGAGGGCCCTCCTTCTTTCCTTGGAACACGCCAAAGGTTGACTTACCCTACTGTTTAGCGGACTGGTGTTCCCCGGGGCTGCCTCCTGCCATCTCCCCTTCCTCCTCCTCCTCCTCCTCGGGACACTCCTCCTCCTTCTCCGTCTGCTTCCCCCGAGGCCAAGCCTGGCCGCACCGAGCGCACAAACCGGATGGTGTGGCATCACCATACCTGGTTCTAGTCACTTGCACGAGCTCGTAATCTCTGTTGGGTAAGCTCTGTATGGCGGCTGACATGATACCTCCAGGCACCACTGGTCGGGTCCCATGGTCACCGGCTGGCGCAGCCTTGTTGCATACTCCCTCAAAGCTGCCGGCCCGGTGAAGTTGTTGTGCCAGGGCATGGAGGCTTCGGCACACTCCTCCTCTCCTCCTCCGCCCCGACTCCCCCCTTCCGGTATAGCTGTAACTCCAATTATCCCCTGTGTTGGTGCCACACTGCCGTCCTCCATGTCCACCACCGGCGCAACTGTTACCACCACCACCCTATCCCGTGTAGTTGGGGGCAGGTGCAGTTCCTTCGCCATGCTTTCCACCACTGTTTCTGTGCCAGCCAGGACCAAGACCATCGTATCCGCTGATTCCCCCTCGGCCACTGTCTCTACTTGGAGTAGAAACTCACCCTTGGGTGACTTAATAACCAACCCATCCATGCCCACAGTAACAGTTCAGGGGTGGCGTACCAGACGGGGGGATGTGGCTTCCGTCTGTCCTCTCTCTCCCGATGGTTTGGCCTGATCCTCCCCTGCCCTCCTCCGTGCTCCCGCAGGCGGAGTCTGCCTAAGTAATTCTTCTGTGCTCCGCCGACTCATTCCCCCCGCCACCGGAGATATAAACACATCTTTCATAAGGTCACTGAGTCCACTCTGCTCCTCTACTACTACCTTCTTCTTTTGTGAGGACTTACCCCTCTTTGTGTCTTTCTTTGTTACTTTAGCGGCCCTCTTCTCCGCCTCCTCCTGCACCTGTCTCTCTTGCTCTAATTTAAGTTGGCGGGCCCGCTCCGCCTCCTCCTCCCTCTGAATTCTGGCTTGTTCCTCTCTCCTCCTACTTTCTTCCTCCGCCTTCTTTTTCCTCCCCTCAGCCATGACTTCTCTGAATTTCTTTTCCAGCTCGGGGCATCCCTTTACCAAGGGGGGAATATCAACTTCCTCCTCACCAGGATCTTCCCCGTCGGGGGTCTTAGTAGCCTGGGGGAGATCCACTCCTTTGGGACCCCTGTCCTCCACTTTCGTTGGCGATTGGGGGGTGGTCTCTGCCTCAACTAGCGTCGGCTTGGGTCTATCCTCCGACAGTTGGTACGGTGGGGGTTTCTCTGGGCTACTATCCAAGCCCCCTGTTATCTGGAAGGAGTTTTCAGCTCCTCTTGCAGCGGACCTGCTCTCGTCTTTCCCACGGTTATTCCCCTTCTCCGCTTGGGGCCCGTGGGAACCTGCCTCTTGGCGTTTCCGGTCCCCCTCTGACCTCCCATGCTCCGAGCTGCTTCTCTCCGAGTGGTGCTTCTCCGAGCTCTGCTTTGCCGACCCTGCCCGCCTCCTATCCCTACTCCTGTCCTTTTGTCTGTCATCGTCTCTGGCGGCGGCTCCCCGACCTGCTTGAAGACGAGTGTGGAGGGGACTTGCCAGCCCTCTCCCTCCTCCGTCTTTCCTTGCTTCTGCTGGAGCGTTCCTTCTCTTTCTGGGTTCTATTAGCTGTAGACTTATCCTCCCCAGCTCTAGAAGTACTTTCCGGTAGGTGACCTCCGTTCCCTCTTTCCGTTATACGCTTCTCCTCCCTCCTGAACTGTTTCTTTTCTTCTCTAAAACTTTCTTTGAGAACCACACGCCTGTTATCGTCCGCCATGGTCACCCGAAGTCAGGTACAATTTAAACTTGTGACGTCACTGGCGGGCCGGTTGCTTGGAGATGGGTCAATCGGCGGGAGATGTTCCTCCCCAGGGGGCAGCACCCCTACAGCGCACTTCACTATAGGGGGCGCCCCCTCACCTCCTGCGGGGTTCCCGCTAGCTGTGGCAGGGGGTCCCACCCTCGGTGGCCGTTGCCTCGTGCGTTCTCTCTGCGCTCTCCCCTCCTCTCTCATCTCATTCCGCAGGTTTTCCCTTCGAGCTTCTTCCAACATTTCAAAAATCCTCCACTTTTCCTCATGCTTAGCTATCACCCTCAGCCTCTCGGGGTCGCGCCTGGCCGCCTCCCGCACCGCCTCCTTTGCCGCGTTGCGAGCCATCCTAGCCTCAGACGCCCCGGGGTCCTCCCCCTCCACTGGGCTCTCCGGGTCATACGCTGGCAGATCATCCACAGGCTTTGGTCATGAAGAGTTGCAACTCCGACGGGTAACCCCCCTCCCCTCTTGGTCGGGCCAACGGGTATATCAGGTCCAGGGGCACCACTGTCTCCCTACCCAACATCATGGCATTAGGCGATAACCCGGTGGTTGAGTGTGCGGAGGAGCGATAAGCTGCCATAACAAATGGGAGCTGCCTGTCCCAGTCTCGTTGATCTGAGGCTACCATTGTTGCCAATAGCATCTCAATGGTCCTGTTGGCTCTCTCCACCATCCCATCACTTTGTGGGCGGAAGGTACAGGTCCTGCCCCCGTCAGGCTCAGGCCCAAAAACATTCCAGCCTCCGCCAGGCTCCAACCGTTGACTTTGACACATAAATCAAAATGGTTAAGGTAATCAGCCAAGTCCGTTGTACCGTCATATTCAGTGGGCTTCACAACAGGTTTACCTTTGGAACCTCCTTCCCCGTCGGCTCCGCCATTTCCTCTCAACTGCTCCAACGGCTTTCAGCCATCCGATCCATTTTGTCGGTGTTAGTCTTAAGATGTTCATTAACTGACGCATCAGCCGCCCTCATCTTGTTGTGACTAGCCTGCTCCACCGCCAGATAAGCCTCTGCTCCGACGGCCGTCATCACCGCCATCTGTAAGTCCTTTGGCTGGGACTGGTAGACCCACTGCCTCAGGGGATTACTCAGACAGAGTAAAAACCTGTCCAGTGCCAATGTGTCGGTTGTACGGGCGTCAGCCTCCGGGTAGGCTAGCCGGGTATACTTCATCAAGTCCTCTTGGAGCTCCTGTAACCCTTCCCCCGGTCTCCTAGTTCTTGTCCGGAGAACCGCCTTGTACGTCTCCTCCTGGTTAGTGGGCTCGAACCTCTCCACTAGGGCTCTCCGAAGTTCGGCATAACCCTCTTCCGTGGCTGGTTTCCGCCCAGTCAACAGACGACGTGCCGCCCCCGTCAGGCTCAGGCCCAAAAACATTCCAGCCTCCGCCAGGCTCCAACCGTTGACTTTGACACATAAATCAAAATGGTTAAGGTAATCAGCCAAGTCCGTTGTACCGTCATATTTAGTGGGCTTCACAACAGGTTTACCTTTGGAACCTCCTTCCCCGTCGGCTCCGCCATTTCCTCTCAACTTCTCCAACGGCTTCCAGCTTCCTTTCCCGCCAAGGCCCTCCACCGGCGGTGCACGGGACACCATCTCAACCTTTCTGTCTAAGTTTCTCACCTCCTCCTTCAACGTTTTCAGTAGGTGTCCTCTCTGTTTATCCTGTTTGGATAACAGCTCCTCCGCCGGCCTATCTATTCCTTTACGTCTGATAGTTACTTCCTCGTCAACTACCTCCAAGAGGGTTCCTCTCACACCTAGTGCCTCTGCCCCTTCCAGATCACCAAAGTCCGGTTCATCTATCAACGGATCCATTTTCTTGTGCGTGGGGTCGAAACACCGCTGTCACCAATGTAGCGCTCCGCAACCCTGTTGTCTTAGCTATATGAAAAGGACCACGAAGACTCCGTCAACTTTGATATCAACACTGTTTATTGCCTGGCTTCTGGCCACACCATCTAATCCGTCGGTGAATCCCTCCTCTCTGTATTCACACTTGGGGGTAAGCCTTGCTATGTGTCTTGACCAGCGCGTAACCCGGACTCACTGTCGGAGAAACATAACCACTATATATACGCTTACCATTTCACCGACGCTGGCACCGTTTGGCACGGTGCCAGCGCCGGGAAACACTCCACCGAGCACCGCCAGCGTTGCTCGCTCCTAACGTGACTCCGGGATCGGCGGGTTCCGCGCCCCCATGCCAGGATGGTTTCGCTTCCACCGCCTCCCCCTCGGTCTACGCCACAATATATAAAAGGTATTTAGCTAGTATTTCATGACTTGTGTGGTTGTATCTCAGTTTGGTATCTCTGCTACCAGTATGCCCTGTTGACTGTAATATTGAACAATCTTATGAACAGTACTTCTTTCATAGGCCCTATTACATTTACCCATGAAGAATAATGCTATTTGACTGGCTCATTATTTCCACTGTACAGTTCTCCATTCCTCTCCATTGGGTATCATGGTATATACACCTTAAGGTATAATTAGAACCCTGTACTTATGTGGCCACTGTTTTAAAAATAGCCATCCCACTGTAGTTGCATACTTCTACCAGAGTGATCGCATGTCACGGTGTCCAGTTTAGGTGAGCTCTGTAGGTGTACTAACTCTTGTAGAACCACTATCTGTATCAATGGCTGCTAACTGTAGTACTGCAGCTAATGTTCACCCATCCAAGGACTATATAGCTGTGTAAAAAGAACATTATCTTTATCAAAAGTAATACATCCCATGTGGCAAGCCCGCTTAGGGCCAATTCAGTTTTAGCTCAGGTAAGCTGGTTCAAAGCGGGCAGAATACCATTCATGGTTTTAGGTTGGGCAAATGGTTGGTTTCCAGTCAGGGCCACATTGGGTTGCCCTAATAGGGCAAACTGAACTAAGACTGTTGGGCTCCCAACAGTTTTTGTCCTCAGCAAGTTGTGTGGGCCACATAAGGCTAACTGATTTGGGCACAGAGAAGCTTCAAAATGGGCAAACACTTTGGGCACAGATTGGTTTCAAGGTGGGCACCCCGAATCAGGCATAGATCAGTTCAAAAGATAATTTCCCAGACAGGTTGAGGATGGGTTTGCACAAGGCATACTGAGCTGGGAGTTCTGAACTTTGACACTAGATGACCCCACTATGTCTGATGTACAGCTTTCCCCCTCATGTCAGTATTGATTTTCTTTAGTATGATATAACAGAAATAGGCTAATAAATCATATAAATCATAATTTCTCAGAGTTTGGATCTACTGGCAAAATATATTTGAAATGTGCAAAGTTAGGTGATGTCAGCAGTTTTTAATGTGACTACACCATTTCTGTGGTAATCATTTTATATTGAAGCATGCTACCCATTGGGAGGCACTATGAACTTGAAGGCTAGCATGTTACTGGACTAGGTCTGGTTGATATGCCTTGGCCAACTAAGTTTGAATTGATGGTTCTACTGTATCATGGTGATGGGGAGAGTAATACAGTATGTTTAGTCTCCCTCCAACTATGGAGGCCAAGGGGAGGGGCTACCACCTGGAGGCTAGCAGAGCATTTCCAGGGTTCAAAATTTCAGAAAATGAGGACAAAATAGATATTCTATAATATCTATCCCAGATGGCGCCACCTGATCAAAGTGGTCAGCCCACTTTCAGCCACACCAAAAACCCATGTTGACCCAAAAATGATAAATTTGACCAGATGGTGCCATGTGATCAAAGTGGGCAGCCCACTTTCAGCCACACCAAAAACCCATGTTGAACCCAAACCCACTCTGAGACTGATCTGTGCCCATATTGGTTAGCCCAGTGTGGCCCACGCACCTCACTGAGGACAGAAACTGTCAGCAGCCCATCGGTTTGCCCATTGTGGCCCACATTGGAAGCCACACCAAATAAAGCGTGGGCCACAGTAGGGCCACACCACCTTTGCTACCTGGGATATTGGGTCAAAACAGGTCACTCTTTGTAAAAATAGGTCAAGTTGGGTCAAGATGGGTCAAATTGCCGACATAGGGCAAAATTAGCCTAATAGACCCAATTTGGGTAAACTTGGTTAAAAGAGATTAAAGATACCCAGTATGCGTAAATTAATCCAGGATTCTCAAATTTAGTGGTGTTAACCAAAATGGTAAATTAGGTCAAATCCTCTAAAAATGGGATGAATTGGCTAAAGATGGGTCAATTAAACCAGGATTGGCCAAAGTTTGGTGAATTTGGTTTAACCAGGTAAATATTGGTTAAAACAGGTCAAATTGGCCAAAGAGGTGTCAGTTTGGTCCAACATGGGTAGATTTGGTCTAAACAGCTCTACTTATTGAACTGACTTGACCAAATTTGCTCAACTTAGGTCAATCTGACTATTTGGCTCAAGGTTTTCCCATCTTAGGCCAACTTTGTCCACATGTCTTGGGATGATTTGAACTAATTATCCCACATTAACCCTTTGGCTCTGCATTACGGTACTTGTTTCTGATACAAAAAAAAATATTCATAACTCAGTGAAGACTTTCAGTTAAAGACATAGTATTTCTGATCAGGTCTGGTAACCATAGTAACTGAAACATTCTATTTGTTGTCATTGGGTAGTATTTGTTCTCTATTTTGCAATGAATAAATCCATAATCCCTGTAATCCTTAGACCTCACAGCACCTTCAGTGCTGATTCTGCCTATATAATTCTATATTATATATTATTATAAAAACACACAAATTTAATTTGTTAGAAACATTACATGGATTGTCTTTGCGGATATGAACAGTTCTTGAAGAATCTTTGGAATGGGAGTATTGTAAATGGGATGTTAATGAGCCAGCATAATTTGGTATCATGTCAGATTATAGCTCCCTGGAGGGTTGCCCTCTAATGAACCACATAAGATGACAGCTTATTTTCAAGTTTTTAACTCTCTGTGATGGACCTAAAAGAGATAAAGCCAAATGGATGGTTGTATTGTAACTGGGAGGACATGGTTGTTCTATAGATGGTCGAACTTTGCGGATTGGACCAGTAGAAGTATCTGGATGATAATTTCTTTCAATATACATGTATCTGAGCCCAAAACCGCACAGTTAAGCACGCTTGGGTTAACAAAATTTAGCCCAGTCTCTGGCCTTTTGTCCCAAAGTACCACATATTTGACCATCTTTACCCACATTCTGCCAATTTGACCTTATTTTCTCAAGAATATTGACATGTTTTAGCCCAATGTCCCATTCTTCTGAATTGACACAATCTGTGTCAAACTGTCCAAATCTATGACTGCATGATGGAACACTTACTACAGATAGCATTAGGTCCTACAAATAACTGTTGGATAGTTACTACAGAGAGCATATACTTTTTTTACCACATAAAGCGGTCAGATGGTCAGCCTCTACCTGTAGTAGTAGAGATTGCAGTTGTTGATACAGATAGTGGTTGTACACCTCTTCCCAACCAGTCTCAGTAGGCTGCAGTATATATGCTAAATGTGGTACCCCACAATACTTGTTTTCCCCAATTCAGACATTGGGACTTGGTCATGGATGGTTGGGCACACCAACAGTGGTCTAGTCAATGAAGTGTTACAGTCAACAAAATAGCGAATACAGCTAATATTTAGGTATGGAGGTCCAGCAAATTGTCTGATAAAATTATGAGTTGACATAATTTTGATAATTTTTATACACTTATGCAACCCTCTTACCCCAAGGGGTGCAGCCCATAGGGAACTGGTTGAATAAAGAAATGATTATGAAATGATATACAGTCAAGTCTCAATATATCGGTCCTCAAAAAGTCAGCTGATTCACTGACCAGCCACTAGTCACTCTGAACAGATTGAATTATAACCATTGAATTCTATTGTAATTATGATTCAAAGAACCACTAGATTCAGGAACCAGTCAATATCTATCTGAAACGGAGGTGGTCGGTTAAGTGAGAAATGACTGTATATGTTGTGCGCAATGTTGGAATTTGCGTAGTTTCGGAATACTAAAGTAGGGCTAATAATCCTCATGAAACAAGTTGGTTTTGAGACAGATATTTAAAAATCATATTCTATTTTATTAGTTACCCTACCCTCAAGGTATAATGTATTTTATAGGGCAAGTCCAATGCATCATATCCCTAACTGTAGGTGTGAATAAAGCTCTGAGAATTACACCTCCAGCTGTGAAACAGCAAGCACTGTTACATGCAGAGTTTACCCGTGGCTCTTTGAAACTCAGTTCTCTATAAACCTGTATGCATGGCCCCTCTGAAAGGCTCTGTACCATATGGTTTATTCAAAATCAGTGAGTGGCAATGCGGGAATTGTGCCCATTCCTACTCTGCCTGTGACTTATATATAATATAATATGGGTAGTTGTCTTTTAGAATCCTTGGTTACTAAACCTTGTTTCAAATATGCAAGTGTTATATACCAAATGAAAGCTGCTGATGAGCTGTATTTGAATATGCCAAGATCTAAACACTCTCTATGTGCGACTTCCTAACCATTTTGTCAGGATAGGTCAAATGTATCTTCATAAATATTTTAATGGTGTGGGCATTGTTCACCTTTTTTCTGCAGCCACTCAAACTACATTTAGTTTCCTTTCTCAACTTTTTATGTTTGTAAATGGAATAAGCACTTGCCTATTTTGTATTATTCATGACAGTACATTCATTCTATTTATATTAAATCTAGGAACCGGTCAAAATGCAAATCCAAGAATGTCCAGGCAGTGAGGAGTACCCAAAGGATCACACATGAATTGACTAATGCCAAAGGTGCAGTGAAATTGATTATGTGCATTTGAATTAAAACCTTTCAGGCCACGTCTATTGAATCAAAGTCCCTAGAAATCCTCCATATTTGTTGGCAGATGATGGACAGCCAGATGTCTACAAGTGTATGTATTCATAACTGAAATGTGGCATTTTTACTTATTGAAGGCCATTTTAAGATTCTTCTAATTAATTTATAGTTCCTGTTTGGCTCTAAGTACATATAGTAGAAAAATGACAATACTGGCTATGCCACTGAGGCTTCCTGTGCTACTTCTAGAATGTAATGCCTCTTGGAAAATTCTGTGGCTCTTGCATTCTAATCTTTTGAATTCCAATATTAAATTGATCTATCATATCAAAATGAATGAAGACAAGGGAAAAGGGATACACAAGGAAAATGTCAACTTTTATATACAGGTTGATAAGGCCTAACTTTCATATTTATCATGATATCTATGATGATGGATATAATCATGCACAATCATGCAAATTGGGAAGATTTTCATTCACTTTAAAGTCATTTTCTGATAGAATCTGATCTATGGGACTTCATTTTATAGCACATTGATCCTATGGATGTTGCTCCCAATAGACTATGTTTCCATAGCATCACATGTAATACACTTATTTCTGCCCAAAAACATTCATTTTACATTCTAAAGATTTGCATTAAAAATAAAAGCTTTCTTTGGGACTCCTGTAGTTCATATGAAAATGTAGTTTAAAACTTTTCCCCCTTTGTAGGCCATAGTGGTGGCCAGCATTGGTACTAAATCTGCCTAAATCCCCTTTGTTGGTCCAAATGGTTTATCTGCTCACAAATACCTGCTTCCTTCCGTGATTATACAGGACCTGCACTCATGTAATATCATTTTGAAGAGGAAACTTAGGTTTCAGAAAGGTCCTAATGTTCAGAGTACCTTACCTAATTGTAGAACCCCTGCACTTAAACAAGTAATTGAGGTACATTCATGTATACTGCTCAACCCATGCTGTTTTAATGCACCCTTAGGAGGTGCATGATTCACCAATAAACCATTGATCAAACTCACTAGCAATTTGATGACCATCACAAAGTGGCTAATAATATGCGCTCCTGAATAAACTTCCTTAGGGGGGCTAAAAATTTAAATCAGTACAAAGAGTATATACACAGAAAGACATGCAATTCTCTGTTTGCCTTGAATAAACTATCTGTGCGAATTTTGGACAATAGATCTAATAATATTAATGCAATAGGAAGGCAAATCCTGGTGCAGCTGTCAGAAGCATGCACCATCAAAAACCTCTTTTACACAAAGACCTGTTCTAGAAATGGCCAAAATGCAAGTACCTAACCTGAAGCACCAACTAAGGGATCATTCATTAATTGCACATGGAATCTTTGTCCAAGATTTGACCCCCCCCACCCCTATGTTGCTGTATGTATACATGCATTGGGGCTACTCCCCCCCCCCTTGCATATACAGTCAGGTCTCGATATATAGGTCTTCAAAAAGTCAGCTGATTCACTTATCAGCTAGGAATCTGAACATAATTGATTAAAGTCATTAATTTCTATTGTGATCCTGATTCAGAGAACCAGTCGATTCAGGAACCAGTCAATTTTTATCTGAAACAGAGGTGGCCGGTTTATAGAGACATGACTGTATACTCAAATCACTGACACCCCCTCCTGAATGAGGGATAAACATGGATGGGGGTTGAAAGCACATACATGTGGACCCATTTCGGAAGTTATTTTGTATAGTATTCTTACATCAATACCCAGAATTACCCCTACATGCATACAAAATGCATATGGCAAAATGGCTCTAGACCCCGCCTCACATGTACACACATGTATGTATTTGGCTTGACCCCCTCCCCCTGCCCCCTGTGTATGTAACTACTGAAAGGTCCCTAAGATGATCTGCTTTGTAAAGCTGATATCACCATTATTTTGATAATGTTTTTATCTTTATCTATACTATACTTAGTATCTTTAAGAACAGCAGAAATAGCAGGATTTGATATTTCTTCTCCTCTATCTGAAGTAGATAGATTGGCTTCAAGATACATAAATAAATACTGTTAATAAAAGATTTCATACTATTAATCATGTGTTGCTTTGTTTTTGTCATTCATAGAAATGGGCTCCAATGAAAAAGAATAATTCTGTTTGGATAGATACACAGGATGTTCTATTAAATACATGGGGATACATTTTGTTGAACAATAGCTATTAACATTAATTTACAAATTATAAATTTGTTATGAGTGGCTGTAAAACCATGAGTTGAAATCCCATCAGACTATGATGTAAATATACGTCAAGGCCTTAGTATGATGTCATGTGTCACAAGAAGACGTAAAATAATGTTACTGTGTTGTAGCCATCCGTTAAAATCCTCTCAGGCAATGATGTAAATGAATGTAAAACTTTTAGTGGAATGTAATGTAAAAGAAAATACATCATTAGAACGTACATATGATGTAAAAGAAACATTGATTTACATCTCTAGGGTCACATACATGCACATCAATCCTTTAACATATATAAACGTTCAATAATGTTCAGTAGATATCTACCTGATAGAAGAGATATTTTTTTTTTATGTTGAGATATGTAAAAATATCATGTATATATTACATAAAGATCACATTCAGAGAATGTTCTGCCGATGTAAATCTATGTTAAATTATGTTCAGTTATCCAAAAAAAAAGGTTACATTTTTACGTTCAGAGAACATTAAAAAAATTATGTTATTTGACCCCTAAAATTATGTTCCCTAAACGTTAATAAACGTAAGTGTGTTTACTGGGAACAGGATTGTGTGTGTGTGTATATACATATATATATATATATATATATATATATATATATATATATATATATGTGTGTGTGTGTGTGTGTGTGTGTAGGTGCTCATGTGGACATGTACTTAAGGTGATTAAGATAGAGGCAGGGGCAGTTTATCAGTCTTATCAATTCCCATTGTTTTCTGTGGGTGGAGAGTGAGATGAGAGATTACAAACAATCCTCCGCCAGATCCAAGATGGCCGTCGGGGGGCAGTTACATAACTGATTTCAAGATGGCCACCTCCACACAGGAATGGCTCTGTTCCTATACATACGTCTTTGCTAAGTGTGAATAACGCTGTTCTAAGGCAAACTGACATGAGCGCCTCAATGCCACATCACAGCACCTCACACCTACATGTGTGGAGTGTTCATGCATAGGTGTGGAGTGATCACGCATAAAGGTGTGGAGTCTGGGGCTGAGGAGAGGTCGGGGGGGGGGGGTGGCATTCATTAGTCTACATAATTATAGGCACGTGCTGGGCTCTCATTTACTTAGCCCATTCCATTTGCTCATGCAGGAGTCAGTGCAGATATGGAATCCCACTAGGGCCACTTGGCTGTTAATGCTTTATTGTTTTCATGGACTGATAATTTGATATTGAAACACAGGAGGTTACATTGGGAGTTAAGCCTAAGGAGTCTATTTGTCCAAGCCTTGGACCAAGGAATAGGGGAATCACATGTACAAAATGTAATAGGTCTGGGCCTGCTATGGAAGTACATGATATGACTGGAAAAACGAGGGGAAAAATTGTCCATACATAATTACATCGACCCCACACATCAGTGCCAACTGTTGATTTCCCTTCACTGAGCTTCAGGCACTAGGTCATTTCTTTTTGCATTTATTGCAGATATGCCACTCACTTGTCTGTGAAAATTCGGAAATGCTAGTTTTCTAAATTTCCAATAGGAATTACTTTAGCCTAGTTTAGGAAAGAAAACCTTATGAAAAGTGGTATCTCTCATCCATTTTGAAGTGCTTCAGTGTGAGTGCTAATAGGCCAGAGACGAGATATCTATGTAAACCTTGCACCAGGTTCAATCTCTTAGCATCCTAGAGATTGGCTTTTACGTGTGTAAATCATAAAATCCATGTTTGAAAATAAGTATGGGTAGATAATAAATAGGAAGGTGTTAACTGTGTATAGTACAAAGAGGGCAAAGTGCACTTACAGCACCTCAATAGTAATGTCACCTAGTGGATATAAAAGAAGTTAGTCACAACCAGCTAGGTCCGTGCTTGTAGGGTAGAAATATTGCAGACTTGAGATGCAGGTCGAGCCAGGCTAGGCGAGTCGAGGTAAACCGGGAGTCAATAGGATCTCTACAAGGATCTGGTGCGTCTAATGGAGTACCCCCAGGGTATGAAGAGCGAGAGCTTGAGGGACGTGATGTCAGTGTACCAATAAGTGAGGGTGGAAGAGGGAAAGTATAGGTGACAGGTAGGGAGTAAGGGAGAAAGAAAGGGAGATGGAAAAGAGTGAGTGAGAGAGGGTGAGAGATTGATTGAGAGAAATGATGAAGAACAAGGAAGAGATGGAGGAAAATCTACATAATATGTATTTATTTGTCTATATATTTATTATGAACCACAATTGTGAGGTTATTCATCAGTCATGTGGAATTCTTTTTTTTTTCCTTTTCGGATTATACCAATGACCTGAATCTAATAGAGTCAAAGGTAAGGGTGGAAGAGGGAACTGTAAGTGACATGTATCGAGAATAAGTGTGTGTGAGAGAGATGGGGGGGGGAGGATGGAGAAGAAATGAAGGATATGTTGAATATTTACTATACTATTAACCACAATTATAAAGTTCTATTGGCATGATTAAATCTATTATAGTGATAGACATAAGACTTATTAGCTATTAAGTAAGCGGTTGTCGACAATGAATATGGTGTAAATTTCTTTCTGTGTTTAATTTGTCATAGCATATTGAATTGACGATGGTAAAATTCATAAAGAAATTAAACTTCCATTAGAAATCAGCGTTGTTTTCTAATTGAAACACGTCTAGGGGGAGATATCTGAGAGGTTAGATTAATTTTAGGCTCCCTTAATTGGTTAGAACGCCCACATGAACTGACATGGAACCCCGGCATGGGACCCTTAGCACGGATGCTCGAGCTACCTCCTAACGGTTACTGGAACGATGACCCCAAGGAACGATGATCCCACGGGAACGATGATCCCATTTTCTGCTCCCCAGTCCTGAACGATGATCCCATCTTAAGGAACCATGATCCCACTTTAGAATATCTCTCATCCCTAATGTGTATTGACTGCTATGCACTAGTATTTCATGATTTGTTGGTGATTTTGTTGGAGATAACAGTCGAGTTGATACTGGGAAATTTTCCCAGGAGTACATTTTGATTTTCTGTATAGGCCTACGCCTTTAGGAGTAATCTATTATTTTTCGTAAATATTTTATTTATTTTATATATATTTTTTATAGGCTTATATATATTTATTTTACACATTTATGTCATTTAATTATTGGAGATACACATCATCTACATGGATTAATTATAGGATTGTCATGGATTAACAGCCAAACTGTGAGTACTGTACCTACACACACACTAGCCTACTGTCACTATACTGTCACTCTCAAATTCTGCCTAGATTTCATGGAAAAATCTTCATCTAAATACCACTTTGTCAATAACATGTACAGGGATAGGATAGAAATACAATATGGGCATATTTGAAAAGAGGGGCCATCATTTCTTTAGGATGGGATCATGGTTCCTCAAAAGGTGGGATCATCGTTCTGGGATCATCGTTCCTTGGGATCATCATTCAAGTATTCCCTTCTAACAAACCAACAGAGTACATTACACTCTGAACCTTCTGAAGGTGCCAGACATGCTTAAAAACACAGTACCTACGTTTCGCAGGCGGGGAATCACCGAGAATATGGTTAATAGTAAAACAAATTAATGCTCTTAGAATACAAAGCTTCTTGCACTTACATCATAAATTGATTGTTTTTTTTATGTTGTTCTAAATAAATATAGTCTCAGCTGTACAGGAGCATATATACTACTGCTTACTTTTTAGGCATGTGAAGAAGAATATCTCATGCTTTTATGGAGCATTGGTGCCATTCCATACAAGTCATGGGTGTTCATAATAAAACTATCACTGCATGACAATCCCAATTTAATCACATTTTATTTTGCTTAAATGTCATGGCAAGGTAACTACCAATGTCATCTTGAAGTTGGTAGGAAGTATAATGACCTTTAATTTTACTGGAAATGTCATGTGGGATTAAAGAGCATTTACCCACAGCTGAAAGTTTCTTGATATGTCATCTGAAAATTGATATGAGATATAATGACCTTAATTTTTTTTCGGAAATGCCATATGAGATTTAAGCACATTTAGGTAGATCTTAAAGCATCTTCAAATGCCATAGTCTTCAGTTTGACATTTAAGCAATTATTTTGACATTTAAGGACAATTTATGTTTCGATCATAACAAGAATCCAAAAGCCCTCTTCTTGGGAATTTAAATTATGGGCTAACATTATTTAGTATACCATTTATCAAATCTACCTGCAGGAGGAGTGAGTAGGGAGGAATGTACGGCCTGTCAGGGTTGGTACATAGGAGGAGGGGCATAATTGATTGGTAAGGAGGACGGCCTCAGGGGGCTAGTACATGGGAGAAGGGGCAGGAGGAGATCTGGACAGGGGTATATTCCATCATAATTACTAGGGGGGTAGGAAATATAGCCTATGATTACACCAGACTTGTGGATCAACACGTTAAAAGGTACTCCCGTGCACCCCCTACTGGGCGTACCTTTTACCGTGTTGATCCACAGGTCCTTATTTTGAATGTCTGGACAGGGGTATATTCCGTCATATTGACCAGGGGAGGGGTGGGATATTCAGCCTATGCTAACAGCTTATTTTGAAGGTCTAGAGAGGGGTGTATTCCGTCATATTGACTCACCCTATGTTTAAACCTTATTTTGAAGGTCTGAAGAGGGGTGACATAATTTCTGGGATTCTGAGTGCTTTTCCTGGATATTCCCATGCACATACCTGTCGATATTGCACACCATGATGCCTGCATCATGACTTTTGTAAGGTGTGCGTTATCCAAGGATAACAGGTACCCAGTGCAATTATCCATAGATAACCTGCACACCTTACATGTCCCTACATGTCATATGTTACATGTTAAAACCCATGAGATTTCATGGCCAGGGCAGGGCTCAAACCTGCAGTCTCAGATCCCTAGTCCAACTCCCTATGCATTGCGCCACAGGGACTGACAAGAAGAGGTAGGCTAGAACCAGATCTTGATATGATACAAAGCCCGGGGAGGGTACTCACATATAACTTCTATACATTCAAAGTGTGAAAATTCCTGGCAGTCTGGGTTGTGCCCCGCCAGCTTTGTCGTGTTCAAACCAAAGCAAGCCTAGCCAGGCGCCGAGGTGTGTGTACCGATCGCGGGACGCATTCAAACCAAAGCAAGCCAGGCCGGGCGCTGTAGAGGGAGACGCGGTGGTCTAGTGGTAAGCACATTGCGCTCAGCCGTCAAAGATAGGCGGGTCGAGTCCCGGACTGGGCGCATCTTTTTTTCACTGTGTGCCGCTGCCATAACCGCAAGATGCATTCAAAGCAAGCCAAGCTGAGACGGGCGCTGTAGCTGTCCGCTGCCGGGCGACGAGGTGTACAAACACTATTTTTTCGCTGTGTGCCGCTGCCATAACCACGAGACGCATTCAAACAAATGCAAAGTCACGCCTAGCCGGGCGTCGAGGTGTGTGTACCGATCGTGTACATAAATAACCGCGAGACGCATTCAAAGCAAGCCAAGCCGAGACGGGCGCTGTAGCTGTCCGCTGTGGGGCGCCGAGGTGTATGTACCGATCGTGTACACACTTTGGCTGGCTTCGAGTCCCGGGGAGGGGGAACAATTTTTGTTTTGAACTTGAATTTATTGGTATTCTATTGATAAGTTAACTAGGGGTGACTACATATACCGGTTAACCACTACCGGTAGATTATTTTATTAGATCGTGTTAAAGGTAGTTACCGGTATATTACCATTATAATATATAATGAGGTGGTTACTATGGAAACTACATATTATATTAGATCGTCTTAATAGGTCGTTACTGGTATATTCTCATATAATATATCATGAGGTGGTTACTATGGATACCACATTATATTAGATCGTCTTAAAAGGTAGTTACCGGTATATTACCATTATAATATATAATGAGGAGATTGCTATAGATACTACAAGATGTATATAGGCTGTGATAATAATAATCAAACAGAGACATGTGTTTGGTGGAATTGATCTGAATATACAAACTGGCCAACCACCCGGCAAACACATGGAACATCACGCAGTAATAATTATTACACATTAACAGCTGGTAATACATCAAGCTTCAACAAGTCACACCTTGAGTCATGCAAGTACTTATACACACACTTTGATTTCCAGTTAGATCGCTTCATTATGTCCTCTACCGATAGGCCAATTGACTTTAAGAAGGTAGCCCCACCATGACGCAGTGAGTGGGTACTAACATTCTCATCTACTAAGCCAATTTTGACAGACAAAAATTTCAAATGCGTATTCACATATGAATATGTCAAACATTTGGTTTTGCCACCACAGGGAAATCTGATCAGTTTCCGATTAACATTGCCATTAGCATCCTGTATCAACTCTGACAAAATTTTTGCTGGACAGAATGGGGAGGACTCATCGAGCAAGAGGTATATGTCATAGGGGTCATGGCCAAACTGGTCTGTCTTAGATGTCCTAATGTGAAGTTTTACATAATCATTAGTTAATACAACATCCTTTACCCTGAGTGAATGTATAGAGTCCACTACATGGCAACACCTCAAAACTCCCCTAAACAGCATCGGAATGGCACACCAGAATACCCTATCCAATTTCAGTGTCATATTCAGGGTTGACAAAATTTTAAACATGTCTTTGGGTATCTAACAACTTTGGTTAAACTTTGACACTGCTCAATACCATCTAGTGTCCTTTTTAGGATAAAACTACCACTGTAGTCAGGGTGACCATGCAACTTTTGAAAGTACCATACAGGCGAAATATAATTCCTTATAGAGGCTGGTTTTATCTTATCAGCAAGGTAAGTAGCATACAATGAAGCCTGGGATGGCAAGCATGGGAAAACTTTAAGGGAAAATTTTCTACAAAATTTTTTGTACCTCTTAAATTGTTGCTTTCTGGTTTTTAAGGTTGTCATGGCAACACCCGAATTCACAAATTTCTCCTGTTTTCTTAACAGAGACCTCAATCTTGGATCTGAAAAATTTAAATACACATATTATTTTCAGACAAAGTTTTTTTACACTTGGCAAGGACACTTTTGTAGTCCAATCTTGACAATTAATCTGCAAGAATATTGTCAGCCGACTTAATATAAGTTCAATAAATGTCGATATTATACACAAAACAGAGCCAAAAAATTTCTCTTAACCACTCCATACATAGAGGATTCTTACTACGGCCTGTATTCAACATTGCCAACACCTGCATATTATCTGTGATGGCGTTCAAGTGACAATTTCTAAAAGAATGTCCCCATCTTTTAAGACCTGCCAACACTGGCCACAATTCATATACATTTATGTTCCTATCATGAACTAAAATGTTGTCACATTTCGGGGGGGAAACCCAGTGATCCAACCTAATTTTTGAGTTGTCAATATTGCTCCAGGACCCATACAAAAAATCCGAGCCACACCATGCCCCATAGCCTTTAATTGAAGCATCTGACACCATGGGCCTATCCAAAACATCTTTTAGAATTAAACTTTTGCAGTTGAAGACTTTGCAAAAATCCTTCCACCAAACAAAAACCATGATTATACCTGGATTTAATTTAATTACACCTCTACATTTTGCTTTTGCCATTAAATCAAACACTCGTCTACAAAATGTACGGCCCCCTCTCACCACTTGGGAACAAAATGACATCAAGCCACCAATACTCTGTAAGGTTTTTTTACTGGCAAATTTTTTTCCAAAGCAATCAGGTATGACACGGGCTAACTTGTCAACCTTCTCTTTTGGCAAAGTTAATTCCATTTTTTGGGAGTCAATGGTGATACCTAGAAAAGTACAAACCCTGCTCAGGTTAGTAACCTTATCTTTGGAAATTTTAAATCCAAAATACTCCATTATTTCAATCAAAAGGTCCCTCTGATGGCGACACTCTTCTTCAGTGTTGGCAATAATGATGAAGTCATCTAGATAATTGACCAACCTATCAATACCATAAAAATTAGCAACCTTTGCCAAAAAATCAGAAATTTGGTTAAATATGTATGAGGCACATCTGAGTCCAAAAGTAAGGCGGTTACTTTGGTAAAATTTTTGACCATCTCCCATGTCCCATGAGAAGCCCTGGAATTTTTGGTGTTCCCCATAAACACTAATAGACCTGTAAACGGATTTTAGGTCAACAACACTCATAAAATCATTCTTGTTCAACATTGCCGTGACAGAATTTACGGATTTATATGAAAAAGGTTTAAACATTGACTCCATAAAATTATTAATGCTCCTTTTTTGGGGCATACTACAATCGGTTATGGGTCTTAATTTACCATTACTTTTGGGGCATGTATGCATCTAGGTTTGGAGGTTACTTCAAAAATAGAACCATCCTGGAGTTCCTCACTGACAATTTCCCACATTTCATTGTAAAAATTACCCTGAAAAATTGACTTATAATTCTCACATTCATACTCTGTTTCACACCCAGGATCAACAATTTTGAAACCTTTCTACAAAACCTAACCATAAATAATCGAAGTCACGTTTGGGTAAATTTACAACACCTTCTTGTCTTAGGAAACATGCCAATCTACATGGCAAAATTTGGGCTCTGTGACCACCAATAAAATGTTCACAAGTACAGGTACCATCGATACAACTTTGGTAAATGTTTATACTAATATTACCTGAGCAATTTACATAAAAAATGGGATAAAAATCACCAACATTTGGAATACTCTTTGAGGAAAAACCGTTAATACCAGGATTTTTTCCAAAATTATTTTCAGAGCTGGCAAAATTCAACAAGTCCACCTCTACTGATGGCTTTTGACAACATTCATCAATAACTGGAATTTTTGGCTCAATACTGTTGCCAAGTACAAAATCCTCAATAGGGGGGGTCAACCAACAGCGCCTCTGTATGGCCAGCTAATCTGGAGTCACGACCCTCCCAAGAGGAAACATCCTACTTCTCTGAACCACTCTTCTGACACTTGTCAGCAGAGTGGCTTCCGGAGTCACATGTGCTACAGACGTGTCTGTAGTGGCATGGGTTTAACTTGCAACCTTCTGGTCTGTTGTAAGCATAACAGTGATTTTTTGAGTTAGCGGAATTTTTGACACTAGGTTTTGTGGATTTTGCCAACTTTTGGGCCGTATGTGTGATATAATGCATTATATGAGTATTAGTGAGGTACCGGTATTCTTTCTCCCTCCTGCATCCACTGTGGTGTCTCCACCTGTACTCCACTTGTCTAATTCCTACCTGGTTAGTTACACTGTTGTAGCAACCACAGTTCCTCCACCTCCTCACCCACTCAGTATGTACTGGTGTATTTGTGTAAATTTGTCTAAATAATTAGACAGGATCGGTTATGCCAGGTGAAAAGTTTTTTTAAATGTGGCAAGCATCACCTAGGCCCAGTGGGGAAAAACTGCATAGGCCCTATTGTAGGAGAATTACACCAGAGAACTAGCAGGAGTGGGGTGAGTGGACAGGTAGCCCAGGTAGCCATTGTCCCACCTGGAGGATTAGCACCTGCACCGGTGAGCCGCCAACCTACAGAATTTAGTATGGCTGATAGCATGGAGGACATTCCAGTAATCCAAGATGAGGAGGAAAAGGAGCTGATCAAGCAGCTACAGCAGTTACAATGTGATCAGCGAAAAAAGGCCCTAAAAGAGAGACTCAGACTGATGGAGGAGCATGCAGCTCTACTGGGTGGTGGGGCACCGGAAGGCGGCCTACCTGGAGATGGGGCGCCGGGAGGCCTACCTAGAGGGCCCCCCAGAGGTCTATCAGCTGATGAGTTGGAAAAGGAGCGGAGTAAGTGGAGTTATACTGATCACTTTCACCCCCTTGTAAAAAAGGAGCCCACTTACCCTGAGTTCATGGTTGCTGCATTGTCTTGGGGCTCGGAGGCCGAGGAGGCAACGTCTAACGACCTGCGGGGCTATTTGGCCCACTTGGCCTACATCGCCGAGAAAGCCGCAGAAAAGGATGCCTATGTGGATGGCTCTCATGTGGAATATGATGCCGGTGTATGGAAGAAATGTCTATCTAAAGGCTGGCAGGCTTTTTCCCGTGGAGATGGTGAGGTATCCATGTCAAAATATGGATTTACATCTACCGAGCTTTACCGGGAGCAGAGGGAGAAGGCCACCGCTAACAACAAGCCCCTGGCGAAGGAAGCATCTGCTGATTCAAAAGGGAGGCGCCACAAGGCTAAACCGGCGTCCACTGATGGGGAGTTAAAAGGCTGTCTCAAGTGGAACTACGAGGAGGAATGTGATAACTAAAATTGCAAATACCCTCATGAGTGCCGCAAGTGTGGGGATGGCAACCACAAGGTGTCCAAATGCAAGAAACAATGACTAGATAATTCATCTGTTGTGGATCTATGCTCCCCTAGTGTTCAATGTACGCCTACGGGCACTTGTATCCCTCAATCTGATTGGTTTAAACTGGTCACACCCCCGTCCGCTCCTCCAATCAGTGAACCTCTTATAGCCAGGATTAGGGCTGAGGCACAAAATGGCCGCGCCCATGGAGGAGGGGAAGAGGGAACCGGTTACACAGAATTTTGTGAGTTTAATGTCTTTTTCACCTGTAATACTGGTACTTGTGCATGTAAATTCATGGTAAATGAAGTGGAGGTCCAATTGAAGCCGTGTAGGTTATTCTGTGAATGTTTCATGAGGGGTGAAGTAGATGAAGACTGGGAGTGGTTGATGTACAACAGTTGTTTTGGGGCCAGAGTCATTGACCCAGATTGTGAATTACAATACGAAAGTGCAAATTATATTAAAGCTGGTACTAACCACGATGTAGTTAGCAAAAAATTGACCTCAGAAGTAGAACAGGGTAGATAGATGGCGTAGGATATCAGAATTCTCTACAGTCTCAAAGGCTCTAATACCTCTTTTGTCAGCCCTTTCTTTGACACTTTTGTCATAATTTACAAGCAAGCTGAGAGTGAATATTTTAGTGGCAGATTTCTCCAGCAACATTTCTATATGGTCAAGAATATATCTGACATTATCACCTTGTTCAAGTTTGGCACTGACTAAACGAACATTGACAACCAAAAGTCTTTCTAAGTTGTCAATGTTTTGTCTGTGGCCCAAAAATTAAAAATATGTGCCAACCCCCAACACAGGGGAGTGCACTGTATGAGTTTGTGAGCCCGACTGACGAGTTTCTTGAAACTCGAGCTTATATAGCACAGGGTAGCTTTGCCATAGTTACCAAGCGAGCGTTGTATTGTTGCGGGGAGTATCACTCACCGTTGTTAATTATATGAATATACACGTGTGTATATAGTCCCATTATCTATTGGTATTGTGGAGTAAAATAAGTAGTCAATGGATAATTCATGACTTGTGTGTGTTAGCAAAGGATAATTACACTTGGGCTATGCCCTCGTGTAATTTTCCTTTGCTAACACACACTCGTCATGAATTATCCATTGATTACTTGTTCATTATTGACCAGGAGAGGGGTGTGATATTTATTCTATGTGGCTATGTTATTGCGGTCTAGGAAGGGGTAGACTCTATGATATTGACTAAGTGAGGTGTGGGTATTCAACCTATGTTCAAACCTCATTGTGGTTGTCATCATATTTTCAGCTCACATTAACCCCCCCCCTACTACACTAGGGCATCAGAAATATCTGGGGAGAAGCCTCTCACAGCCTACCTGCCGCCTCCCTAAGGGATACATGGAAATGGGGTTAAGATTAATTTAGAATAATTTATAAAATCGTTTTCCTGTTTGATCAATAGTGAATCACTTGTATGAAAAAGAAACACACAGAAAAGCCAAGTAACAATCCAATTTGGAAATGATATAATATAGACTATATTCTCTTTGAACAAATATAGTTACCTGTAATAATGAGCCATCATTATATACGGCAGTAGAATATTGCTAGTACTGAGAGAATCAGCTATGTGGCTCATGAAGTGGGGGGCTAGATCAACATTTGGCCTCTTTGTATAGTTTACTTTGATTGTCTCTTCCTCATTAACTACCTGTAGCTGTTTTCAAAAATTTATATCTATGTATAGCAAATACTTTCAACTTTAATAAAATAAGGTTACTCTAAACCCAACAGTTCAAAACATTAGAAATGAAACTCTAAAATTCCAATAAGGGGTCACATATCATCCAGATTCAGTACAACCAGGCCACTGTTAGGCTAATCCACTCCCCTCACACCTGAAACAATAGGGAGGTACTTAGGGTGATTAAGATAGGGGCAGGGTGCAGCTTGTCTCCCTTATCAGTGTTATCAATCACCATTGTTCAGAGGTGTGAACAGTGGCTGATAAGATATTTACCCAGAATGCACTGCTGTGGAGTTGGGGGCCTACCTATGATGCAAAGCAAGATGGCGGCCTCCATGATCTGATATGCTAGTACCCTATATGGTATAGACAGATGAAACTAAGCTATATATCTGTTATCAACTCATGTTTACCCATGTGTGACTAATTCCAACATGCAGGTCGCCCTACTTACACCAAAGACAGTCAGCTGTCCGCACCTGCCGTTGTCTACTGGCTTGGACACCTATGCTTATGCAGCCACAGTGTCTTGGTGCAGGATAACGGTTATTTCCACCTTACAGTCAGCACAGTACTGCACAAGCACACAGAAAGTGAACATGTGTGTTCTTCTCTCCTCCAAAGTTATAACCTAGGTATGTACATATATGTATCATCTGTTCTTTGAAATAATATGGAATCATTGTTGGATCTAATATTAGATATATCATGGATTTCTTTAAACATAATCAGAAGGAAAGCACTAAGTTCTCATTATATTTCTGTGTAGATGAGTTTTGATCTGTATAAATGAATTTCTATTCTTTTTATAGTGCTACTGACGGCCCTGGACTTCTCCCCCGTCCAGGACCACGGAGAAGGAGTCCAGGACCCTTCCCGCTACCCTGGACTCCTTCCCCGTGGCCCTGGACTCGTCCCCCATGGTCATAGACCCCTTCCCAGTGGCCCTGGGTGTTTTTTCTCCTTTTTAAAAAGAATATACTAAGTCTAATATTTTAAAAATCGTTTTCAAAACCATTCCTCTTTCTATTTTCTTTTCAAATTTTCATTCTTTACAAAACCATGTAAAATGGTCCGAACGAAATTGTTTGGAGAAAGATTTGAAGTATTGCTCTTTGTAATCTTAACACTATGTTATTTTTATTTTCTTTTAGTGAAAAGAAAATATTTTGGTATTTTCGATTGTCCAAAACCTGTTGCTCAGGGTTAAGTTAGGGCCACCCCTTGAGGTGGGGATAAGGAATTCGGAAACTTCCACATACTTTTTTAAATATATTTTTCTTCAGGTTATCAAATAATATGACATTACAAAGGCTATAAACATAAAAGAATTCACAACAATGAATTTGGTAGTGTTTTGTTTTAGAAAGACTCAAGCCATGTGTAAGATTTGTTCCATATATTCTTTATATTTTCATTCTTTATAAAATCTTTCCAAAATCTTTATATGGATATGCAAATAGTGTCATGTGACCCTCCTCTATGGATGGTTGATCTATGGACGATCTTTTTAAAATCGTTAAGCAAATTTTACCTCCATAATCTTTAAAGGTGAAAAACAAAATTTGAAAAAGAAATATAGCCTTTCTCATTTGAAAAAGAAAATACAAAGAAAATCATTACATAAATATTTAATTTTTGTCACATGATCCCTGTGAGCCAATGATTGAAGGGATCCGCTCCTGACATTATGACATCATAGGGTGTTTCCCAGGTCTGTTCATCAGAATGTACGTATCCAAAGAAAATCCAAAGAATGAAACAGACTTTCTTTCTTTACTCCTTACATGTTAATTTTCTTCATAATATATTGAAATACACTTAAAGGAATTTAAAGGGAGAAGTGGATTTTCCTTCCAAGTTGAATATTTTCTTTATTAGATCTTTTCTCTAAAACAATTATATAAAGATTTCTTCAAAATAAGAGAAAAACTACCCAAGACCCTTTCCTAGACCAGTTCCCATGGCTCTTTTCCAGCGACCCTGGGCTCTTTCTTGGGGTCCTTGGGTCATTACCCTTGGCCCTGGACCCTTCCTGCAGGCCCTGGACCCTAACCTATAGGGAACAGAGCCATTCCTCTATGGAGGTGGCCATCTTGAAATCAGTAATGTAACTGCCCTCTTGGATCTGGCAGAGGATTGTGGGTAATCTCTTATCTGCCCCTCCACCCACAGAAAACAATGGGAATGGATAAGACTGATAAGCTGCCCCTACCTCTATCTTAATCACCTTGAGTACATGTCTATTGTTTAAGGTGTGAATGGGGGGGATTATCCTGATAGGGAGACAATGGCTTGGTTTTACTCAGTCTGGATTATATGTGCCCTCTTAGTAAACATTTAAAAGTTTAATTTCTGTTGTATTTGAAGTACCAAGTCTACATAAAGCTTTTATTGTTTAAGTTTAAAATATTTGCTATCCAAAGTAATAGACTTCTAGAATATAGCTTCATATAAACTATTAGGAAGGGCCAACCAAAGTAAACTGTACAAAGAGGCCAACTGCGGATCTAGCCCCCGACTACATGAGCCACCTAGCTAATTTGCTTGGTACTAGCAATGGCTCTGTTCCCTACAAACCAGGACTTCATGAAATGATGACTGCCCCCCTCCCCCCCCACAATAAAAACCATGCTCCCGAGCCACCTACATTAATCAAATAACATTTAAGTAGATCTAGGCATATTAATTCCATGGGAATATCATATACATAGCATCAGAAATGACAGCAAAGTTGCTTAAATGCCATTCACAAAATGCCAGTATCTGGGCCTTGGCATGACAAATACTGCTTAAACATCCAAGTTTCGACATTTAAGCAGTGCTGGAAATGTTGATTAAAGGTCATAAAACTCACTTAAATTTGACATTTAAGCAAAATATGTCACCTATGAGCACTACCGAAAGGTGCTTGAATTGGTAGTTTCATGCCTTGTATATGTGAAATAAAGTTCATTTGTGCACTTTTATTTTTGCAATGAAAATGATTCTGTCATGGATATTGAAATATGTGTCAATAAAGCGGAGAGCAGCAGGTTGATCTGATGAGATCACAGTTGCCTAGATACATCTGGAAGGCATTTATTGACATGGTAAGCCTAGACCCTGTTGGATCCCCCCTACGGCACTGCATCTAGTTTTGTGCAGTTGTACCATCTTGAGAAATTTATGCTCTCCCGTTGCTGTATTGGCTCTACATGAAATGTTTTGCAAAATATGTTTTATTTAGAATAGTGAAGGTTATGGCTTTGTGGAGGGAAATAACAAAGCATGCCCGGGAAAAGCTCTAAGAGCATTGGGTGCACACTTCCAGTGCAATTCAAGCACAACTGGGATGCAAAGTCTGATTGACATTACACAGGTGGCTGTGGGCGTATGCCCAGTGGGTACAGAATGTTGAGTTGAATCAACATTGCTTCAACAAAATCAATGCTGTATCAACATTGTTTCAACGTTCTATGCCTACTGGGTGGTTGTGTTTTGCATGGGGTACCAGTGACCTCTATAGGGAACAGAGCCATTGATAGTACCAAACAAATTAGCTAGGTGGCTCATGTAGTCGGGGGTATATCAGCAGTTGGCCTCTTTGTACAGTTTACTTTGGTTGGCCCCTCTTAATAGTCTATGTGAAGCTATATTATGAAAATTGTTGAGTAAAACCAAGGCATTGTCTCCCAGTCAGGTTAATCCCATCCATTCACACCTAAACCAATGGACAAGTACTTAAGGTGATTAAGATAGAGGGAGGGCAGCTTATCAGTCTTATCAATTACCATTGTTTTCTGTGGGTGGAGGGAGATATAAGAGATCACCCACAATCCTCTGTCAGATCCAAGATGGCCGTCGGGGGACAGTTACATAACTGGTTTAAAGATGGCCACCTCCATACAGGAATGGCTCTGTTCCCTATATGAAGCTATATTCTAAATATCTATACCTTTGGATAGCAAGTACTTTAAACTTAAACAATGTAAGCTATATATAGACTGAGTACTTTAAATACAAGAGAAATTAAACTTTAAAAGTTCTCTAAGAGGGCACATGTAATGCAGGCTGAGTAAATCCAAACCATTGTCTCAGGCTAATCCCCTTTATTCACACCTAAAACAATGGACAGGTACTTAAGGTGATTAAGATAGAGGCAGGGGCAGCTTATCAGTCTTATCAATTCCCATTGTTTTCTGCAGGTGGAGGGAAGGATAAGAAATTACCCACAATCCTCAGCCAGATCCAAGATGGCCGTTGGGGGCAGTTACATAACTAATTTCAAGATGGCCACCTCCATAGAGGAATGGCTCTGTTCCCTATAACATATATAGAGAGGGCAACAGTATTCACACGGGCGGCGGAACATGTTTGAAGCTGGGGGGGCCGCCCCCCCCAATCATGGGTATGGGTTTGAAAAATATATAGGTCTGGTCCTTGGGGTCGAAGGCCCTAGAAAATTCTTGAATTTTTACCCCCCAAAATGGGAACATGTTTGAGGAAATTTTGGAATTTTAACTTGATATTCACACAATGTCATATTAGGGTATTTTGAGCCACTCCCGTAACATTTTTTTCTATCCCAAAAGATGGGGGGGGGACCCAAACATACTTGCCCCCCCCCCGCCCAACTTTGAAGTTGTTCCGCTGCCTATGATTCAACCTGTTGGTTCTCTGAGTGGAGCAAGGGTAGATCTACAACTCTCTCTTTCCACATCTTACTAACATTGCAGATTAATTGTATGGGTAAAGCCAACTCAATATGATGGCATGCTTTGCTAACAAGATCTTTTGCTAACATTGCAGACGGGGTGCAATATCATTCAGGCTGTTTTGAAATTGGTGCAATGTTAGGCTGTTTTAATCTTATCTCCAGAATGATATACTAGGGAAGTCTTTGTGTAGCTTCCTATAATTTTTCTGTTGTCTCATTCTATAAGGTGCACTGTTTAGAGACATGGCGTTTCCATTAAGGCCACAGTACTGGACCTATGTATACATAAGCAATAGCCAGGAAAACTAAACCCTGGGCAGGAGCTGTGACATTGATAATAAAAGAAAAAAAAAAGACATAGGAAGTTTAGAAAAGCTGTCTGTTATACGTGATGCACTTGATAAAACTGATATGAGGACGTCTAGACTGCCACTAGCTGCATGTTTAAGTGTGCGTGAAACACAATAAACCACTCGGAAGTCTTTTCTATGGATGACAAGCTTTTACTTCCACAACTTCTCCATGCGCACATTGGTTTACTTTTAAAACTAAGCTAGGCACATACATTGATATTCTTAGAAAGCCTCTACATAGGAAGACATTTCTCAAGATGGTACGACTAGACCCCCTTCAAGTCGTAGTGAGATCCCTCAGTTATATGCCATTACAGTCCTGCATCTAGTGGTTGCTGATAATTGCTCTGGTACGACTGCCCTACCAAACCCTATGTAATTACTGCCTTAAGTGCTGTTCATACAGTAGTGCATTACCTATGATCACCCATATTGATATTGAGGGTCTCAAGTCGTACTGATTATTACTTTCAAACCTATGGCGATCACATTCAAATAAAGTTGATTGCATATTGAAAATAAAAATAGTTATATTACCCGATGGGCAATACTGGACTCTATAGGACATTACAATATAATTGTTACTTAACAATCTACCTGCAATAAACCTGACATTCTTTAAAAGGGTTCTTCCATATGATTCCAACTCTCTCAGGAGCAAGTAAGAAACACAATTTGCCTATCAGCACCTGGTTCAGCATTGGGTAATCAGTGGTGACCTATTGTCCCATCAGTGTGATTCTTGAGAAGAGCTGGAGTGTAGATCTACATAACCAATACTTGTGTTCTCTTGTAGCAATTGTTTATTTTCTATTGAACAAAAAACACACAAAAAAAAACAGGAGATATAGCATGCCAATATTCTGTAATATGCTTTTTGTTGTAATTTGCAAATAATATAACATTTATTTTCATGATATTTGTTACATTACATCCCCACTTTATATATTTCCTCTGGCTCAACCGAATTTAAAAATTACATGCCCAATGATACCCTTTAAAAATGTGCTTCAATGAGTAATATATACCCAGGCAGCACAACCACATGGGCCCCAGATGGGATTTCTCTGGGATTGTGGGCCTGGTCCAGATGGGCAAATGCTGGTAAATGTCAGGGAAGCCAGCTGGGGCCCAAGTGGGCTAGCCCAGTTCACTATATATGATCCAAAGGTCGATGGATCTAGTCTGAGAAGTGACACCCACTCTTCCCGTCCTCTCATTGCATTACCAATGTTCCTAAATATCTCTTTCAATCCCATTATACTTGAAAATGAAAATACCAAACCATAAAAAATTATTCTGTTCTATTCTTTATAAAGTGGGCAAGGGTCTCCGGCTGAAAAAATGGTGTGGACGTGTTGTCAGGGAAGCCAGCTGGGGCCCAAGTGGGCTAGCCCAGTTAACTATATGATCCGAAGGTCGATGGATCTAGTCCGAGCAGTGACACCTACTCTTCCCATCCTCTCATAGCATTACCAATGTTCCTAAATATCTCTTTCAATCCCATTATACTTGAAAATGAAAATACCAAACCATAAAAAATTATTCTGTTCTATTCTTTATAAAGTGGGCAAGGGTCTCCGGCTGAAAAAATGGTGTGGAAGTGTTGTCAGGGAAGCCAGCTGGGGCCCAAGTGGGCTAGCCCAGTTAACTATATGATCCGAAGGTCGATGGATCTAGTCCGAGCAGTGACACCTATATATATATATATATATATATATATATATATATATATATATATATGTCTACACATCCCCACACCTTAAAAGCATGTGTCAACAGGGCACAGTAAGAGATCCAGGGGGTGGCCACGGAGCACATGCTCCCCTAGACTCCCTGTAAACACCTGAAAATGAGCCTTGGTTAAACCCTTAAATATAGGAAAATAGTACTGAATTCATGGCTGTGCTCCCCCTAGACTAGCTTTTTTAGGCTGTGTCCTCCTAGTTATGCACCATACACATCATATAACATATTGAGGCATCAGGACTTCACCCTAGTCAATGTGATGAGTAATAGTGCCTCCCTCTCAACTATCTCTCTAAGATTTTGACTATGACTATCACAGCTGCGCGGTTAGCTCAGTGGGAAGAGCACTGGACTATTGCTCCAAAGGTCAGTGGATCTAGTCCTAACACATCCACACCATTTTTTCAGCTTGAGACCCTTGCCCATTTTATAAAGAATCAAACAAAATGATATTTCATGTTTTGGTGTTTTCATTTCTTTTATTTTCAAGTATAATGGGATAGAAACAGATATTTAGGAACACTGGTAATGCTATGAGAGGATGGGAAGAGTAGCCGTCACTGCTCGGACTATACACTGAAAACCTACGAGATCCAGAACTCGTCAATAGTGACGACTTTAGGTCCTCAGGTTGACAATACCCAAAACTACAGCTTTAGGTAGTCAGGGGGTCGTCATAGGGGACAACTTTAGGTTGTCAGTGATAACCTAAATTCGTCACTATGGCTGTTCTTTATAGCTACATAATCCTGTGTAGAAACTACATATTATATGTATAGTATTGTCCCAATTTTCCCAACATTATTTCTTTATCTATAACTTGTTACCTCATCTACCATTAAGGAGTTTATTGTAAGTATTCCCAGCCTACCATCATGGGTGCACTGGGAAGTAGTACATTATGAGTACACTCTTCTACATGTATTATACCATAGCCACACTCAAATAAGAGGTCATACTCTAGCAGTATCCATGAGAGAGGTGTCATTACCAGAATGATCCATTTTTTCCTACCTTTACTTCTTACAAATTATAATTTTTTAGAGGTATATTTGTGTCAAACATTGGCTATATTTTCATTTTCATAGTAGACTAGAAAACAAGAATAATGAAAAGATAAGGGTCAATATGCATCCCATGTCACATCCTTTGTATCATAGAATTGCATAGTGGTGACCTCTCATGGCACAAACCCAGACATGAAGTAAAGCCAGGGTGGTCAGTATGATGACTTAGGGTAGTCATTAATGGCCTGACGACCCTCTGACGACCCTAAACTCGTCATATATGACGAGTTACCAATAGCGGCGTGTTTTCAGGGTAGATCCATCGACCTTCGGACAATATAGTGAACTGGGCTAGCCCACATGGGCCACAGCTGACTTCCCTGACATTTACCAGCATTTACCCATCTGGGCCAGGCCCACAAGCCCAGAAAAATCCCATCTGGGGCCCATGTGATCGTGCTGGCTGGATAGAGATAAAATTATGCTCTCCTTTAAAGTGGCTGATTCAGAATATTACTCAGCAGTTTTCAGTGGTTGTATTGGTACTCTTCTCCTTTCCTTTGCTCAGGATGTTTAAATGAAAGCAGCAATCTCAGCGCAATAACTAAATGCAGATCAATTTAGATAAACCAGTTCCCATATTTCCCCGTGTAAAAGCCAAGGTTAGAAAATCCTGTTAAATATGGTATTTAATATGAATTTCATTGTATACAAATAGTTACTCGGAGTTAATGCATATATAGCGCAGGCTTATAGATCATTAGAAACCATCTTCCCCATGCTTCTACACAGAGCCTTGGCCATACATGCGGTATTTCACTATTGACGCAATTGAAAGCAGTGTCAACCATGAATTACTTTTTGTTAAACTACAGCATCCAAAAAGCTGTTGCAAAGCATACTTTTCAAAAGTAATCTCTACACAGTAAGAGCAGAAAAGTAATTATGCAATGATATTATTGGACATCTGAGAAGTGAATTGATTATGCATATAGAAAGCCAGGCAGTTACCAGCATTGGAGGTATCAGCATGCTTGATTTGGCTGTTTGGTGTTGAATAGAGAATCTAGAACCCTGATATCCCTCTCACCCTAGAGCAAATAACATGTATCACTCCGGTGAGAGCTGCACTATTTAAATGTCAAATCCCACCAGAAGGGCATTTCTGAAAAATGTTGAATTACATCGTTGAGAAATGCCCTCCTGGTGTTTTAGTCCTCCTGCAATAAGGTTCCTGATAATTGGGCTTCAAGGACACACCGTTTAATTCGGATAAAGTCTAACATCTTTGTGCCCTAGAGGCTCGGTAAGCAGCTAGAATGCATCAAGCCAAGTTAATGGAGCGATTGCAGAGGCCAAAAATTACTACTGGGACTTGATCTCAAAGAGATTAGGTTGAATATAAGGTATCAACTATTTTGGCCTATTCAATTGAAAGTGCCTACTCCTCGTTGTTAAGCTACGTTAATTGCCTCCCATGGGCACAGGAGGACAGCTTGTGCTTAAGCAAACAACCCTAAAAGTCATAGCAGCTCTGGAAAGAATCATCGGAAACCGGCACTTATAAGATGTAGGCCCTTTAAAATAAATATAATATACTGAATGAATTCCTGCTCTTCAGAAATTCTTCCTAACAGTCCAGCATCAACATAATAGGGTCAATTCTGGTCATCTGGCGTCTCTTTAATTTACCCATTGCTGCGACATCTACACAAGATATCAAGCAGGGTGAATGACCTATTCCTTCCTCGTTAGCAGGTCCCACTTAACGCGGACAGCTTTAACCACTCAGCCCCTCTGCTGCAAGCTAGCCCTCGTCCAGGGCTTGCCTGGAGGCATTAGTGCCAGTTGGCACGCACATTGCCAGTTCCCATCCGTAGCAGGGACAAAGCATGGAGCCTCTAACATATGGGGGTGTAGCAGAACGTTAAAGCCCTCTTGTATTGTGTAAGGATATGGGAGTATAACCTATGGCAGTGCGAATGTTGGCACCAGCATTCCCGATAACACATCTAATCACACTGGTGGGACAATGGGTCACCACTGATTACCCACTGTTGAACTAGGTGCTGATGGGCAAATTGTGTTTCTTACTTGCTCCCGAGAGAGTTGGAATCATTTTTATGGGTATTCTAAATCGATTTTTTTTCGAGTTTCAGTCCTTTGTAAAGGCCCTTGTGAAATAAACTATCCCTTATAAGCAGGTGCCTTGAGAACCTTCAATATTGAAGAATCTTTTTTTTCAGAATATCAGGTTTATTGCAGGTAGATTGTTAAGTAACAGATAAAATGTAATGTCCTATACAGTCCTGTATTGCCCGTCATCTAACATAGTTATTATTATTTTGATAGGCAATCAACTTTATTTGAATAGGATCGCCATAGTGTAGAGGTACACTTTACTACCATAGGAGTTGGGTACCGTCTGACGTGGCGGGTGAGTCGAGTCGTCGGACGTTCCTCAGGTTCCGGATAGGTGGCAGCACCGATCCGGGTCTGTGGGGACATCTGACGACGAACACCTGGGTCCGTATATAAAGCCCAGGGCTCAGCCGCTACGTCAGAGGCCCTTCTGGCCTCCGCACTATGTAAGCCACTGTCTTTTAATATTAGCTGCCTCTTTGATATCATTCGGCAGCCGTGAGTGTGCATTAAGTAATAAACCTAACCGTTGGCATACACTTGGAATACTGTCTTACTCTTTCTTTCCGAATCGTAAGACCCGAACCCCCCAGGTCCGTAAGGCCACAAACCCTTACACTGGTGCCGTGACCAGTTAATTCTGGTGTATAGCCCGGACGTTATAACGTCCGAACGGCTAGTACATGGGTTAGACACCCTTAGGGAAGCTAACCCAGCAGGGCAATCACTTGCCCAAGAGAATGGAAATGGATCGCTAATGCTCCAAGCCCATTCGGATCCACAAGATGCAGAATCAGCATCCTGGAGAGATCCCGGACCCCACTATAATGATAGTGAGGAGAATCTGCCAGACTCTGTACGACGCGAACAGTCCATACAGAGACATAGTAACTTAATAGGCCAGCATTCAATTGTTGACGAATTATGTGATTCGATGTTCGAAGTCGGTGGTAGTACTAACCCAGAACATCCGGCACCAATGCGAAAAAGGGTAACATTCGGAGAACTACCTTATAGGTTACCCAGGCCCGAATTACCAATATTAGATTATAGCGCTATAGATGGCGACTTAACCTATGCGGTACCGGAAGGTGAAGAATTAAAACGACCGGATGTCCTGTTGTTGAATGAAACTTATGTAACTTTGAACGAGAATTTAAATACCTTGGTCAAAGCTAAGGATGAAGTACTGCATGAAAAACTTCAAATGGAAGAGGACCTAACTGGCATGCGAAAGGAATTCGAAGCCAGAAGGAGCGAGTACATGAAAGAACTCGAGAGTGAAGAACTAAAACTTCAATCTATGAGAGATTCATTCAATAAAGAATATGACAATAGACACATTCGTATCCAAACATACATAGATACGAACGACCAACTAAACCTTGATAAGACAAAATTCGAATCCGAAATTCGCCATTATCAGGAGGAGTTGGATAAATTGAAACTTCAGTGCAGTAAACAAGCTGAAGATAATGAGACCATCCGGGTAGGCATTATAGCTTACAACAAACAACTGGAGGAGGATAGACAGAAACTCACGAATGAGCTTCAGGAATTGCAGGCTACTGCAATAACTCTAGATAAATATGTAGAAGCAGCCCAGTTAACTATAGGTAATATAGACCCAGCTGTGGTATCTACAATGTTGGGAAAGACATCTAAAGATGCAACCCCAATTAGATACAGCCCATTCGTTGATGATGGGGCTGACAAGAATGTGGTATCCGGAATCTATAAGAAACCGGATAACGCTGCAGTAAATGGAACCGCATCTAAACCAGTAGTTCCAATGCTGGATACGATAGGACCAGCACCACCCATACCAGATTTGAGTCACAAAATCAAAGCGACTCACGATGGTGCTACAGGGAATAATAATAATTCACCCGTGGCACAACCAAGAGCACCCGGACCAATGAGACATATGTTGACACCACCTTCATATTTCCCCCAACCCGGCCACAGTACACCAGCAGTACCAAGATTACCGAATCCACCCCCAGGTTCTGGTAATGGTCCTACTGATGGACGTTTTCCGAGACCAAATCCGCCACAAAACAATATCAACGGCGGTACGCACCAACCGAGAACATCTTCCTATGGATATAGAAATAATTATAATCCATCGGGAAGTGGCAATTATCAGAATGGTAATAGCTATAACCAGGGATGGAATCAAAATGATTCTTACCCTAGATATGCTTCTTCTGGAAACACCGGTCACAATAGTGGATATCCTGGTGGTTCATCTGGAGGCTATAATAATAATGGTCCACCAGGAGGAAACCCTCCAGGCGGCCCAGGAGGATCCGGATTCGGAGGATCAGGATCAGGAGGAGATGGCAGGAAACCTAACAGGAGAACTTCTATGCCTGCAGGGATGCAAACCATCTTTGATAGAAGCCAATGTATACAAAACCTTGGCATTGACTGCTACCGAAAGGGAGCAGACGGCATGGAAGTCATGAACTGGAGCATGCGAGAAGCAGATAGACTACGCGGATGTAATAATCCGGCACGTAGGCAGGCACGGATACCCCCTCCATATGATTCTAATGATCCATGGAAGGACAGGTATCAAGCTTTTGTTGACGAAGTCAATTGTAGTGGCTGGACAAAAGAAGAAGCTCTGCCATATTTGATCTGTTGGTTAAATAAAGGCGGAAAAGTAGCCCTCAACCAATGGAGAGCAGCTTACGGAATATACGGTACTTATGATCAACTGGTCGAATGTGCCGCATACCTTTTCGGATCAATCGTTAGAGAAGATCCGTGGGTAAGCTTTAAGAAGAGGACACAAAAACCTAAAGAATCACACAAAGTCTTTGGTTTGGAGCTACAGGACTTGCTTTCGAAAGCACGTCCAAATTGGGCTCACGATGATGATTGTTATCTACAAGAATTGTTTATACAATTCTACAGTGGATTGCGTGATCCGGATCACAAGCAAGTGGTCTGGGACTCTTGGAAAGATGACACTTCCTTCAGTGATCTGTTCATAGCAATCGATGGACATGACATGAAGAAACGTTTGGTAGGTCTCGGACCTAATCCAATAAGAGCAGCTCCGTTCCAATATGGAGGTACACCTGCTCCGGTATACGATACTTCCCAATTAGCTCCGGTTGAATCGAATGAAGTTGATGAGAATGATGAATATGTCTCCGATGAAAACGGAGATTATATTGGTTCAGTTCATGTAGCTGGAAAGTATTACCGACAAAAGCGGTATAGGAAAGTACATTCGAGAGGGAGAGGAGGATCTGTTGCTGGTAAAACAGCTTCCGGATCAACTCAACCTGGCAGTGTAGCCTCTACGGCGAACCCAACTGTAGCAGCCACTGTTGCTCCGACTAACATGATGGAAACATTAATTGCCGGATTAACAGAAGCTCTAAAGAGACCGAGAGTTGACAAATCTCAGAGGAGATGTTTCAGATGCCAGAAACTGGGGCATTATGCTCCAGAATGTATGGCTGAAAAACCTGTCCCTCGTAGACAGGAGAGTGTCTCTGGAGTAAGTACAGAGGAAAACTAAGGAGGGGTCTCCCGAGGGGCAAAGAAGGGGATCCCAGTGACAAATCTTGCCATGATATCACCATCCGTGATGATAGTTCACATGAAGTAACAAGATCGCCTAACACCGAGGTGGTTGTAGACACCCGGAAGGTTAGGGAAGCTGATATAACAGGTGCTATGGGAGCACAGGGGAAACCCAATATCAGTAACGAGGCAGGCGGCTATTCGTTAGCCAAGGTCTGTGGTGCCCACCTGCCCCCGGGTCATCCTTGTCTGGAATTCTTAAAAGGATGTGGATTGACTCCTGGTGTGAAAAATGACGTTCCGATTGTCACGGACATGCCCTCTGTTCTAAACGGAAGGCGGTGGTATGTTTGCCTTACTGTTAACGGAAGGTCTGCCGAATTCCTTGTGGATACGGGAGCTAGCCACTCTTGTATCTCCAAGGGGTTCTACGACCTTATACCGGATGAACATGATACTCTCAAATCGGGAGGAAGTGCTCAGACGGCCGACGGCAGTACCTTGCAAACGTATGGTAGAACTTGTGTGAGACTACAGTTAGATGGTATACATGACTATGTCATGAGCGCCACCGTTGCGGATATAGCAGATGAGGGGATACTCGGGTTGGATTTCGCATCCCTGTATGGTGCTGTATTGGAACCCCAAACAGGAGTGTTGAGTGTGAGATACCCGTACCCCGTGAAGGTTAGATGTGCACTGAGACAAGTGAGCAGTATGGCTAGTGTGGCACACACTGTGCGAATCCCTCCGGGAGTAGCCTGTGATGTGCTTGTAAGAAGTGATCCTGCAATGCGTAACAAACCTGCAGTGATAGAACCGGATGTAGTTACTTTGTCAGGTATTGGATTAAATTCTGTAGACACTATAGTAGCGAATGCATCCTGGTCGGTAGTACCTGTCTCCAATACTGGAAACACTACTATCTACTTGAAAAAGGGACAAGTTTTTGGAAACGTGACCCTTTCGGAAACTGTAACGGATAGTAAGCTAAGCTTACAGAAGGTAACAGGAGATGATGAAATTTCGGAAGACTTACTTAAGTTGTATGAAGAAACTTCATTAGAAGATCCGGAACACCGGAAAGAGTTCTATGATATGCTCTGTCAGTATCATACTGCCTTTGCCAAACCTGGTGAAAAACTAGGCACGACAAATAAGGTATTACATAAAATAGATACTGGAGATGCCGAACCCTTTAAGATACCGTATAGACGGTTACCCTTAGCAAAAAAGAGAGTAGCTGAGGATGAAATAAATAAGATGTTGGAACAGGATGTAATAGTCCCTTCCAATAGCCCATGGAGTAGTCCTGTGTGTATGGTAACAAAAAAGGACGGTACTATCCGTTTCTGCATAGACTACAGGAAGTTGAATGGAATAACGAAAAAGAATTCGTATCCATTACCGAGAATAGATGAAACCATTGACTCCTTAGGAGGAAACAGTTGGTTTTGTACCCTAGACTTGCAATCAGGCTATTGGCAAGTTGGAATGAACCCTTCAGATATGGAGAAAACTGCATTTTCAAGTCATATTGGATTATTCCAATATAATGTAATGCCGTTTGGATTGTGCAATGCACCTGCAACATTTGAAGCAATGATGGAAACAATTCTAAGTGATTTATTGTGGAAAAGATGTCTTGTATATCTAGACGATGTCATTGTCTTCGGAAAAACATTCGAAGAATGTTCTAATAACCTAAAAATGGTACTAGAACGTATTATTTCAAATGGTCTCAAATTGAAACCTAAGAAATGCCACATGTTTAGAAAGTCCATAAATTATTTGGGCCGCATCATCAGTGATGAAGGAATAAAGGCTGATCCGGAAAAAATCGAATCAGTCACGAATTGGAATAGACCTAAAACACCCAAGGAAGTGAGGTCCTTTTTAGGATTCTGTTCCTATTACAGGGAATTTATTCCGAATTATTCTAGAGTCAGTTACCCATTACAAGCAATAGCTAACTGGACTCCAGGAAGTACCAAGGAAAAATTTCCTTGGACACATGAACAGGAAAACGCTTTTCGAAAGCTAAAAGACCTGTTCACGAGTACTCCCGTATTGCAATATCCGAATGAGACGGATCATTTCATACTGGATACTGATGCTAGTAATGATAGCATTGGTGCAGCTCTCTCGCAAGTCCAAAATGGGAGAGAAGTACCAATTGCCTTTGCCAGCAACACACTGAGCAAGACTCAGCGCAATTACTGCACAACCAAAAGAGAGTTGTTAGCAGTAGTCGTATATACCAAGAAGTTCAAACATTTTCTATGGGGAACGAACTTTACTTTGCGTACGGATCATTCCTCTTTAAGGTGGCTACTGAACTTCCGAGATGCTGAAGGCATGTTAGGCCGATGGCTAGCCCATTTATCCGAATATGGGCTGGAACATCAACAGATTCAGCATAGACCCGGAGTTAAGCATTTAAATGCTGATGCTTTGTCTCGAATACCAATCCGGAAATGTGATAATCCGGATTGTACTGATTGTGGAGCTCATAAGGCAGTGTTAGCAGGGATTCGAAGACCATTCGTACCCCTAGTTGCCAGTATACTGGATTGGTCTATGGATCACATACGACATTTCCAGGAAGCTGACTCGATAACTGCACAGCTACTGCAATTAGTACCAAAGGGTATACGTCCAGTTAGACCAGAGGTCTCTCTGGAAAATCGAGAAATGAGAAGGTTTCTTGCTCAATGGACCGAGCTTGAAGTCCGGAAAGGCGTGTTATACCGTTGGAAGCCATGTAATAATGGTGATAGAATCATGCAAGTGGTGATACCACATGCCATGAGACATGACATTATGTACTTTTGTCATGGACATCGGACCAGTGGTCATTTCGGAAGGAAACGCTCGCTAGCACGACTTTCCAAGAAATACTATTGGCCTGGCATGACACGGGACTTGCAAAGATGGATAACCACCTGTCCGGATTGTTGTAAAAACAAACCCGGACCCGGGATGGGCAAACTTCCCCTATCCCAAGAACTTTTCGGAGTTAGATTCGCAAGAATCGGGGTAGATATTATTAGTGGATTTAATACAACCGCTAATGATAATACCTGTATGATGGTAGTGTGTGATTATTATACGAAATACACTAAAGTATTTCCACTACCGGACCACAAAGCAATTACTTGTGCCGAAGCTTTTGTAAAAGGTTGGGTACTAAGCTTCGGTGTACCATTAATGTTACACAGTGACCAAGGCAGAGAGTTCGAATCAAATCTCTGGCAGGGTATGTGCGAATACTTAGCTATTTGCAAGACTAGAACCAATCCGTATAGACCACAAAGTGACGGATTAGTGGAAAGGTTCAATAGAACCCTCATCCAAGTCCTAAAGTCACTCGTTAATGAACATATGGATGACTGGGATGAGCAATGTCATTTTGTGACACATGCTTATAATAGTACGGTACATTCAAGTACAAATTGTTCTCCGAACCTTTTAGTATTCGGAGAGGATTTGATAATGCCTGCTGACCTAGTTTTTGGAGTCGTAGGAATGGACCCTGAACTACCTTGCCATGTAGTTTTTGTGGAATGTTTAAGAGACAGATTTAGAAAAGCATATGAGTCTGTCCGAATTGATTTGGAGAAAAGTGCCAAATGGCAGAAAGTAGGATACGATACCGATCTAAAGCATCGGAAATTCCAATCCGGAGACAGAGTCCTCAGATTACATGAACCACTTAGACACATAAAATTAGCGTCTAATTGGGATGGTCCCTTTACTATAACACAAATTATCAGTGATTGTACCGTAATTATTAAATCTGACCTTGGTCGACTCTATAAGTCGAATGTGGCTAGATTAAGGAGATGGTCTGGGAGGGAGACCTCCACAGAAATGTATGGTGAAGGTTCCGAAAGGATCCTGAATCAGAATCGTATAATAGACCAGGTAAAGAACACTACAGTGAAGCGTGGTCGAGGTAGACCCAAAAAGTGTTCCGAATCAGTGACACCCACGCCAACACCGATTAAGCGTGGGGGAGTTAAAAAAGTCTCGGCAGGTGAAGACAATAAGAAGAGGAAAGGTGTTTCTAAGGCTAAGAAGCACCTAGAGAAAGCTCTTCATACTGTCAGGTCCGATAAAGAACTATCCGAGAAGGGGAGATACGTTCGCCGCAGCCCCCGAATTGCCCAGAGGACTGCAGTGACCTAACCTGTATACACAACGAGTGTAATGTTTACATTTAGAGGAACGGATGACAACTGACCCTAAAGGCTTATTTGTCGCCCCCGCATGATGTACCAATGGGTAGTGGACGGATAATCCGGTGGATTTGCTTAAGCTTTCCATAATCTCCACTTAAATCCCCAGTCGAGTCATCGGGGTGAGCGATAATTACCTAAAAACAATCAGTTTGTTGATGTACCGCCTGTAGCACGTGCGTTTCCGCATGACGTCACCGTGTCCAGTCTCGGCTGACCTCTCGTGACCTCGCGGACCGCGGGGAAATGACGTCACGAAAGCTGGCCCGTCGCCATATTTGTTTTCGGTAACGTTCAAGACGGTCGAGCTCGCTCCCTTCTTGGATTTTACCGGCCAAGCAAACCCCCCGCTGCTCCTCCAGAGTCTGTCTCCTGGTAGACAGACTCCGTTTGTGCCGGCCCCGGCGCCGTAAAAGCCGGAAAAAGGAGTAGTTTACTCCCGTGATCGATTCCCCAGTCATGGCTGAGGAATCCGTAGCTGCAGCCAAGCTATCCGGTGACCCGGATAAGCTGACTCCGTCCGCAGAAGCTTTTCCGGAAGCTTTGTCGCCTGTTACACAGGAAGAGAGCGAGATGATGGACGTGGAGGAACCCACGGATCGCTCGTTCGAGGAGAAGCTGGCTTCATTTTCACTCAATGAGCCAGAGAAACTGCTATCTCCACTCCCAGCAGAGGGATCCGGAGCGACTGCGAGTGCTGAACCCGCAGCGACAGAGTCCGAAACTACCCAAGTTGACGGACAGAAGGATGAGTGGAAGCCAGCAGTGGCGGAGCCTTTTCCAGCCAGTTATGATGGTCGCTACCTGTATGTCCACCCGGAACTGCAGGCACAAGTGACCTACGCGGACGGGACACCAGTCAGGATGGACCCGAAAGTCAGGATAGCTATCGAGGGCGTCATGGCTCCCGAACAGCTGTCCAGGATGCCTCCCGAGTGGCTTCGAGACTGGCCGTGGTTCCAACGGGGACTTATGGTGGACGCTGGTTTCCGTGAAACCGTGTATGCAGCTAACCGAGCCTTCGAGCTCGGAGCGTATCCGAAGCCTGACAAGTCCCTGTGGAACGTCAAGGCTACGAACATTAACTGGGTAGGCTGTGTCTGGGATACCGATGGCCAGACCTACCCACGCCCTAGTGCTAACCGGACGCCGTGCCGGACCACTAAGGAATTCCGGGAGGCCGCTGCTAACTTCGAGCAGTGGGACGACGGTTATTACATAACCGAACAGGAATTGGTGGATGTCCAGAACAATTCACTAATCGGATTGGACCGAGCTGCAGCCCTTCGGACGGTTATTGTCCGCCGCATGACTGCCGAACAGGAGGCACAGGAAGAGGCTAAGAGGGCCGCGGAAGCACCCGCACCTCCTATCCCCGACCTGAAGCTTGCCACCAGAAGCTCCGCCAGTGCTACATCAGCTACCGGCAGCACTACTACTCCAGTAGAAGCCACGACCTCCAGCACATCCGGAACCCAGGAACCGGAGGAAGACTGGAAGGTCAGTAAGAACCGACGATCCGCTGCTCGGAAGCTCAAGAATCTCCCGGATTCTGCGAGAGCCGAGCCGAAACCCAGCACCTCAACCACTGGTAGTACTGCCATGGAGGTTGAGTCGTCTGACGAGGAGTCGGTGCACGAATCCTCGGTTGAGTATGATGAGAAGGCCACTCCATCAACTCAAACCGAGGCCGAACGTTGGGCTAACGCCAAATCCGGATTCAAAACCCGGATCCCGACGTGTTTCTCCGACTGTGCGTACGGAGTAAAGAAGGACGGCTCTACCCTCTATGCCTGTCCAGACTCAATCAATAAGAACGATGAGTCGGATGATGAAGATTGGATGCGCCTTTCGGACGAGGACCCCAATCCGAGCAAAGCCTATCGAAAGATGTGGCTTATGCTAAACCACACCGAAGGGTATTACACTTATACCCAGAGGAGGAAGCTGCGTTGGGCTTTAGAGAAGTGGTACGGTGACGACCAAAAGTCCTGTCCCTTCTCTATCTGCCAGGATGCGAGTGATGTCTCGATCCGGACCTGGAGTACTCCAGCCCGGTTCCAAAGGCATCTGGTAGAGGCCCACTTCCACCATCACCCGGTTTACATTTGTGATCCGAGTTATGGTAAGAAGGGCAAGAAGTGTACTACGAAGGTGCAATACAACCGACGTAGTGATCTGGCTAGACACCAGAAGAAATGCCACGCAGAAGGTTTGGACGGGGCCCGGAAGCGCATCATGGAGCTTCATCAGGAACTCATGAAGGAGTTCGATAGCCTGAGCGAGGATGCTTGGTCTAAGATCCGACCAGGGGACCAAGTCCTCTGCGAAGTTCCGAAGACCAAGGATTCGAAACTCCGAGCAAAGATAGTCCTGACTCCTGGAAAGGGTAAACTGGACATGCACGAGTCTCTCTGGCAGAAATGCGAGGAATCCGGAAAGGATGCAAAGAGAGCTCGTGAAAGGAGCAGGAGAGACCAGAACCGCGGCGGCAATGGTAATGGTCAGAGTACAACAAAACCGAAGGTCAGAGCAGAGGACCGTTCCAGGTCCCCTCTGACAAGGCACCCCGCAGAACAGGCTCAGGGCACTCCGGTGTTCAAGAAGCCTGAACCTGCCGGATACGCTGGAGCCGTATCTAAACCTGGGAAAGTGAGTTCTCGAAACTTTCCGTCCTTAAACCAGGGACCTGGACCTGAGAGCCAGACCTTGGTGGTAGGAAAGGATGGTCGCCTTATGCCAAAGAAGACCACCGCATCTGCTGCCGCCGGATCTGCATCCGCTCCAGCCGCCCCACCAGTTACCTTTACCCAGGAGCAATTAAATATGTATCTGCAAATGGGACTGAAACAGAACGTACCACCTGCCTTCTGCGTACCAACGACAGGTGTGTCCGGGAGTCCTAAACCCGGAAGTGGTCCACAGGCCGCCTCGACTCCTCCCAAGGCTGTCGCGGCACCTGAGAAACCAAAGGACGCCATTACCATTAAAACTGGTAATGCGGAAGTTTGGTTTGAGAAGTCTCGCCAAGGGGAGGCAGATGTCCAGAAGGCCATCTACACCCATTGGGAGAAGACCGTTCGTGAGAAAGCGATCGAGTTTCATCAGGGTCTCCTAAACGAAACCCTGTTGTGTATGAAACAGGTGGGCGACGCTGAAAAGCAACGTCTCGAGACTCTCATCCGGGACGATGTAAAGGCCCAGGAGGAGGCTGCCTCAGCTGCTCAAGAAAAAGCAGCTATGGATGTACACGTGTTGGAAAAGCGTGTAAAGGAGGAGATCACTCGGAACACCAACCTGAACACTAAGTTCATGAGGGTGTTCGGAGTCGACTTGGACGAGTGGGACGGCACTCCCGAGTCGGCTTTAGCTCTTCTGAAGAAGAAGCATGCTAAGAAATCCGTTTAAAGCATGCTAGGGTTATTTCTTCCATAATTTTTTTTCCAACACCAAATGACCAGATATAGTCTTTGCGGAACCCTAAAGGTCTGCGAATGCTTTTACTAGTGCATGAACACCTATGCTATGTGTTCCGGGTTCCTTTGACCAGTCTATTATTCAGGTTGTATAACATTTATTACACCCTGAATAGCCTATTCGGATTTATAATTTCATCCATGAACAATCCGATAGTAGACTTGCTGCTGTGAGACGTATCCGGATGCCAGTTCCAGACTCCTGCTGTTACCCGTGCTAACCAATTACTAGGATGGACTTTACGATTTACCTCTACAACTCATCTGTACTCCCGAATGGACTTATATCTCTACTACTATTACTTCCGGATCAACCTATATCGGACTATTATTTTACTTATGTCAACTAAAACTTAAAAAGGATTACGTTCTCTACACAGTTGACACATCCGGACTAATATTCTACAAATCTACACCATTCGGATATACTATAAACTTTAGCACTACTAGAGGATTGTGGGTAGCTGCCCCAAATCAACTACCGTGCTCACTCAATATAAGGAAACTATAAACTTTAGCACGTCCATCCCGTGGTTAGCTGACCACACCTACCTACTAGTACCCGGAGGATACAGCAGAAGACTCCAGCAGCATTTATAATTCCTGTATATTGTATATAATGTCATATTTCTATTTTTCTATAATATTATATGTATGTACATATCCACTAGATACATATTATAATACGGGTACATATACATTTCCTGATACGGATCTCTAATCACTATTAGTATTTATATTATAAGATCCGTTAAACTTCACCAGATAACACATATTATTGTCCTGCGAGACAAAACATATAATAAGTATAATGATCTGGTGCTATAAAGGTTATTAGGTACACGGTGATAATATATTATTATATTCATTACCACACCGTGATGTTTTTTTTTCTTTTTTTTTCAAGTGTATGTTATAAATAATCATATTCGTACTACTCACGGAATCCTTAACGGATTCGTATAATATTAATATACAACATGTCATTAGATAGTGATGTTACTATAACAGTCTTCTTTAAGACTACATATTCAAATGTGTTGTCAATGACTACAAACACACATACGGATGTTATTTTGTGATATGTTTTATTATCGACAGTTCCGTTACATATAGCTGTCATCATCACATGTATACGATTCATATTACTTGTCTTATTAATTATACCTGAAATATAATACAATATTATGTGGTATAATAATTAAATAGACAGTTCCGTTTCACATAACTGTCTCTTCTTCAAGTAATTCGTATAATATTTCAACATCCTAATCGTTATATGTAACTAAAATTCACTATCGAATATATATATATGACATCTGGTTCACAATTTATTTAGTGCAAATGTTATACCTATGGTTGTACCTCTATTACTAAAGGTTTAGACATGTAGAAATGTTATCCTAGTAATATTATACGTATAACACCCTCCTAAATGTCTGGGGGAGTGGTGTAGAGGTACACTTTACTACCATAGGAGTTGGGTACCGTCTGACGTGGCGGGTGAGTCGAGTCGTCGGACGTTCCTCAGGTTCCGGATAGGTGGCAGCACCGATCCGGGTCTGTGGGGACATCTGACGACGAACACCTGGGTCCGTATATAAAGCCCAGGGCTCAGCCGCTACGTCAGAGGCCCTTCTGGCCTCCGCACTATGTAAGCCACTGTCTTTTAATATTAGCTGCCTCTTTGATATCATTCGGCAGCCGTGAGTGTGCATTAAGTAATAAACCTAACCGTTGGCATACACTTGGAATACTGTCTTACTCTTTCTTTCCGAATCGTAAGACCCGAACCCCCCAGGTCCGTAAGGCCACAAACCCTTACAATAGTTTGGAAAAGAAAAATCAGCTTGCTGATTTCCCACCTTTCTTTTATTAACAAAGTTGAAACCGTACGGTATGTAATGAAAGATTGGTAATTTTCAGTTTCGCTATTTTAAGAACGTGTTATTTGGAGCATTTCACAGGGGGGGGGGGGAATCTTATTTACTATTATGGACCTTTCTCTACCATGCAGGACATGAAGGGTTGTATCCCTTCCAAGGGCTGTTGTTACGATAAATACTCATGGTGACTGAATATGAGCAGGTCTGTATTGTATACATGAAGGAAATGAGTCTATTATCTTGGACTATATAGAGAGAACATTAACTTTGTATAAAGAAAAAGAAGGATAACGCTATTGGAAATCAGATATGGGTTCCAGGTTCACTTTGGGCATGGTAGTTATTGGTTATTTCCAAAGCAACATAAAGTGAATTGAAAAAAAAACAGGCACCGGATGAAATCTGAAGCACACATAGCATAAAGGATTCTTCTTCTATTGCTTAACACATTAAAATGATGAAGTTTGTCACTTGAAATACTTTGAGAATATTTGCTATTAGACTTCCAGTATGCCATTGCACGTGCTCTTAGTTTCACGTATTTGTTTCTGCAAACACCAAAACACTTAACGAACTTTTGACCGTCACATCCCCATGTCATGCCTCGGAAGCAACAATAGTCTAAACATTCTATACAAAATCTGAAAAAAAAAACACAAATAAGAAATCCGCAGAGAGGCTTGGCAGTTGAGGTAAACAGCAAGCACTTAAGTATCATTGGATCAATTCTGGGACAGATAATTTTTAAACCAGTTTGACCTCATTCCCGTCTGCTGGTACTTCCATATTGCTCATTTGCTGTCCTGTTCCTGTCGTACAGGGTGGTCTTTCTCTTTTTAAAAAGAATATACTAGGTCTAATCTTCTAAAAATCGTTTTGAAAACCATTTCTATTTCTATTTTCTTTTCAAATTTTTATTCTTTACAAAACCGTATAAAATGATCCAAATGAAATTGTTTGAAGAAAGATTTAAAGTATTGCTCTTTGTAATCTTTACAAAATCTTTTTATTTTCTTTTGGGGAAAAGAAAATTTTCTTATGTCCAAAACCTGTTGCTCAGGGTCAAGTTAGGGCAACCTCTTGAGGTGGGGACTTTTATAAATATATTTTTCTTCAGATTATCAAAGAATATGACTTTACAAAGGCTATAAACATAAAAGAATTCACAACAATGAATTTGGTAGTGTTTTGTTTTAGAACGACTCAAGTCATGTGTAAGATTTTCTTCATATTTTTTTTATATTTTTGTTTTTTATAAAATCTTTCCAAAATCTTTTTATGGATATGCAGATAGGGTCTTGTGACCCTCCCCTATGGATGGTTGGTCTATGGATAATATTTTTGAAATCTACCTCTATAATCTTTCAAGGTGAAAAACGAAATTACAAAGAGAAATATAGCCTTTCTCATTTGAAAAAGAAAATACAAAGAAAATCATTACATGAATATTTATTTTTGTCACATGATCTCTGAGAGCCAATGATTGAAGGGATCCCCTCCTGACATTATGACATCATAGGGTGTTTCCCGGGTCTGTTCATCATATCTGTATCAGCATAGAAACAATGTAGAATTCATTCTCTGAGAATCTAATAAGTATTCTAAAGAAAATCCAAAGAATATTCTTTACAATCATGTTCATTTTCTTCAAAATATATTGAAATACACTGAAAAGAATTTAAAAGGAGAAATGGGTTTTCCTTCCAAGTTGAATATTTTCTTCATTAGATCTTTTCTCTAAAACGATTATATAAAGACTTCTTCAAAATAAGAGAAAAACTACCCAGAACAGATAATGTATATCATGTAAGTCTTAAGGTAAATGATTAGGGAGTTGGATAATGTTGCCATATAGAAGGGAAATTCAATTTCTTAAGGTTGTAAGTTTTCTATAGTAGCAGAAGGTTCATTGCACGCAGACATAATTGTAAAATACATATGATGTCTATAGATTGCAAAGTATGGGTCATTCCAATACCTTGCAGACACGGTCAATTATTTTTTTGGACAGAATGACACTGCAAACCACTTACATTATAGCTCATGTTAACATTTGCTTCCTGTGCTCTGGGTCTTATCACACCTTTCTGTACTGATTGTGGTGCCACACGCCCATGTAGTCAGTGTGATATATGTCTCTTCCTCTAGGGCATATGTCTGGGGCGATCCTGTAAAATAATGAAGCCAATAAAGATCAGGGCCGTGTTACTCCAAGTTGTTCACTTGATGGTGTGTTCGCTGGTGGCAGGCTAACAGTTAAATGTCTTATGTGTTTTGTCCAATTTTAGAATTGACAACATGAAACCTTTTATAGATCAATATTAGCCAGCTGAAAAAAACATAATTTTCAATGAAAATCATTGTGAAGTTAAATTTGGCCAGCTTTCACCTATAGGCTTTTGAATTTTTGGCCTCTTTTAAAAAAATGGCATTTATACCGTTTTGGAACCAAACCCTTCAAATGACGATTAGCATTGATAAGCCATACCAGAAGCATGTCCAGAGAAATTGTTGCACCTCCATATGGAGGCCATTTCTTATCAGTGTTAAGTGGCATTTTAAAGAAATGCCCTCAGAGCATCATGCCCACACTCCCCTCCTCTGTACCTTGTTACGATTGCTCTGTTCAGCTGGGGGTGGGGTGTACTGAGTGGTAGTGGCTGTGCCTAGTTTTTTACCACCCAGCAAATTGTTGTGACTCCTCGTCAACCTGTGTGAAGTGGCTCACACTAGATGGAACACGATGTCGCTATAGCACAAGATCACCAGGAATAGCAATTGTGGTGATCACATGGCCTCACCTCAGATGGCGAGGATGGTGATCACTCAGACTCACCAGGGATGGCAACGTGAGTGATCACTTACCTTGCTAGATGAAACACGCACCTCGTCATAGCGCAAGTTCACCAGGGATGACGAGGATCGTGATCACTCATCCTCACCAGGGATGGTCACTCGGGTGGTCACTCACCTCACTAGATGAAACGCACACCATGCCATAGCGCACGTTCACCATGGTTGGCGAGGATCGTGATGACTCACACTCACCAGGGATGGCAAGGCGGTTGATCACACACCTCGCTAGATGAAACATGCACCACATCATAGCGCAGGTTCACCATGGATGGCGAGAGTGGTGATCACTCAGACTCACCAGTGATGGTGACGCTGGTGATCACTCACCTTGTTAGATGAAAAGCTCATGATCATCGACATTGGTAATCATGCAGCCTCACATCTGCCAGATCAAAGTATGTTTTGCCAGAGAAGGTATTGCCGTATGTATCTTGCCTCTAACCACAGACAAGGTGTTCATGTAGATATTTCCCTATGTATTTTTCCTGTAACCAGACGAAAGGTGTTTATGGAAACTTGCTTTCATTTTAGAGATACCTCTATCTAAATTCAATTGATATTATCTCTATATAATCTTGTTTGATTCAACTCTGAAGTATTACATGGAAATCAGTGTGAAAAAAGCCCATTTGATACATATGGGACTTAAACTTCATGCCCACACTTCCTAGTTAGGTTACATGTTGAATAGTGGTGCTGTCTCAACAACTTTGGCAATGGTGGTGATAAGTTGCCATTCTGAGTGAATGTGAGTGACAGATGATGCAATCCTCAGAGAGCATTGACTTGGAGTGACACAAATTCACGCATTGAGTGAGACCAATGTTGCCAATGGTGGTGATAAGTTGCCATTTTGTGTGAGAGTTGATGACAGTGGCACACACTCACACAGCGAGTGACATCCATGTCAGCGATGGTGGTGATAAGTCGCCATTTTCAGAGAAGATTAACTAGGAGTGACACAAACTCACACAGTGAGTGAGAGCCATGTGGCAATGCAGGTGAAAGTCGCCATTCCGAGTGAGAGTTGACAGACAGTGGCACATATTGACGGAGTGAGTGGTGGTGATACACTGCCATTCTGAATGAGAGTTGACTGGGAGTGGCGCATACTCATGCAGGGAATGAGATCCATATTAGCAATGTTGGTGATGAGTCACCATTCTGAGTGAGAACTGACTTGGAGTGGCACATTATTACACAGTGAATCAGATCCATGTTGGCGATGGTTGTGATAAGCCGCCATTCTGAGTGAGAGTTGACATGCACTGGCACATACTCACGCATTGAGTTAGATCCATGTTGGCGATGGTGGTGATAAGTCATCATGCTTTTTGAGAGATGACAAGGGGTGGCACATACTCACTCAGTGAGTGAGATCATGTTAGCGACTGTTGTGATAAATCGCCATGCCATGTGAGACTAACACACAGTGGCAAAAAATTAACGCAGTGAGTTATCACTCAGAAAGGAGTCACCATTGATGACCAATCATGGCGACAGTTAAAGACAATTTCCTGGGCATGTTCAAAATTACCCTTTTTACCGCCCAATGCTGACTTCCTCATGGAGTTTTAGTCTCGAAATACTAAAACTGAATACTCTGGGGCGCGCCCTACCAAAAGTCCCATATTAATTTGAAGTTTTAGAGCTCTGTTCAATCGTAGTGCCTTGGGAAATAACCTCCTTGTCCTGCAGTGTTGTGTTAATCAGGAAACCTGGGTGGTGTGGCAGAACAGTGGTACAGGAGAACCTTTTTACGGTCTCTATTTGCCTGCTGCTGCCCGGGGTGTATGGTCGAGGCAAAGCTGGGGATTGGGGCCTGAGCGCGAGTAGCACAATTAGTGTCACATAGAGCGCCAAGCAGTGCGGTTCCTGATTGGTTTATAGTAGCCACGTGACATTCCTCCTCATCACTGACATCCGATGCGTTTTGCTTGTATCGTTCAGAATGACCAGACTTCCACCTGTCAAAGTCAGGGTAAATCAGCAAGGTGATATCCAGGACAACATCTTATGTTATCTCTTTTTAGTAAGGATCTAGAATAATTGAAATAGGAGATTAGATAAATGATACAAAAAGAAATAAACAAATAATTCTTGCACATAGGTAGATATGAATTATCAATTTAAGAGGAATCGTTATTGTAATGACTTTTTTTGCTCCATGCCATTTAATAGTTTCAGTATGCTGTTCTGTGGTCCCCATAAAACACATTAAATTGGACAAACCTTCCTATTCTCTGTAACTTGCTGTTGTTGTTGTTAAGATTTTTATTAGCTTACTTTATCCATTCAACAGCTGATCAAGGCATATCTCCTCCCATGAAAGCCAAGCAAGCAAGCAAGTTTTATTTGGCAAAATCATACATGTACGCTTTTCAGGTCAGCCAAAAATGTGGCAACAAAGAAAAAATAATTTGGCACTCAACAAGGCTATTAGATCCCAATGTTCAAAATTACCCTTTTGACCGCCCAATGCTGACTTCCTCATGGAGTTTTAGTCTCGAAATACTAAAACTGAATCCTCTGGGGCACGCCCTACCAAAAGTCCCATATTAATTTGAAGTTTTAGAGCTCTGTTCGATCGTAGTGCCTTGGGAAATAACCATCTTGTCCTGTGGTGTTGTGTTAATCAGGAAATGTGGGTGGTGTGGCAGAACAGTGGTACAGGAGAACCTTTTTACAGTCTCTATTTGCCTGCTGCTGCCCGGGCTGTATGGTCGAGGCAAAGCTGGGGATTGGGGCCTGAGCGCGAGTAGCACAATTAGTGTCACATAGAGTGCCAAGCAGTGCGGCTCCTGATTGGTTTATAGTAGCAACGTGACATTCCTCCTTATCACTGACATCCGATGCGTTTTGCTTGTATCATTCAGAATGACTAGACTTCCACCTGTTAAAGTCAGGGTAAATCAGCAAGGTGATATCCAGGACAACATCTTATATCATCTCCTTTTAGTAAGGATCTAGAATAATTGAAATAGGAGATTAGATAAATGATACAAAAAAAAACAAACAAATAATTCTTGCACATAGGTAGATATAAATTATCAATTTAAGAGGAATCGTTATTGTAATGACTTTTATTGCTCCATGCCATTTAATAGTTTCAGTACGCTGTTCTGTGGTCCCCATAAAACACATTAAGTTGGACAAACCTACCTATGCTCTGTAACTTTCTGTTGTTGTTGTCAAGATTTTTATTGGCTTACTATATCCATTCAACAGCTGATCAAGGCATATCTCCTCTCATGAAAGCCAAGCAAGCAAGCAAGTTTTATTTGGCAAAATCATACATGTATGCTTTTCAGGTCAGCCAAAAATGTGGCAACAAAGAAAAAATAATTTGGCACTCAACAAGGCAATAAGATGCCAATATCGTAGTGGGTCGACAAATACACAGGAAAAAAATAGAACTGTTATACCATCTTGCTAAATAACACATGTACAATGTACAACGTGACACTGAGCACAATGACAAATAAGTAATAGTACAGATAGTATAATTTCACCAGGTTACATGTTAACTGGCAAATTGCTGTTAAACACTGGTACACAATTAACCACTGAACCAACTGCTTAAAAATGACAGATGGTTATTAAATCACAGTTAGACAGTACACACATTCTTGCCCAGATACATTACCGTAATATCTCGTGTATAAGGCGCACCTCGCGTATAAGGCGCACTTAGACTTTGAAGATGTGAGTGTAAAAAAAAAAATCATAACATTTATTCTAATCAACGGATTTTCAAGATTTAAAGACCTATGACCATCTTAGAGCCTCTCCCATCCCCTTTTACCACAATAAAGGGGCAAAGGAGCATTGTGAAATTTTAGAGAAAAATATCTCCTAAATAATTCTGCTTCTATAAGGCGCACCAGGGGTGCATCCTCACATATAAGGCGCACCTTATACACGAGGTGTTGCAGTACTGAAAACTAATGATGAGGTACAGGAATCGCCACTCATCAGATTGACTCTATTCTACCAATTCAACATGAGTGAGACTATGGATTAATTTCTTTTGTGTTTGTGGTGCTGCTGTGTAGCAGTGCATCTGTCCCATAGCTGGATTCCCCGGTAAAGGGGACTTTTCCTGTATATTTCCGTGTTCACTCTTTGGAGTTTTAGCCAGATTTAGATGTTGCCTCTAAGGTTCCGTGTTGGCTTTACAACATTGGCCTAATTCCGAAAGAGCCGCACATTTTGGTTAGTAGGTCACGTGGAAGTAAATGCTACCCTCTCATGAGTCATATGGTATACAAGCCTTCACTGAAGGGTTTGCTGGCTGCTGATTGGTTTAGAATTGGAATAGAAGAATATTGGTAAAATTGTGAAAAAAAAATCACAGGTGTTCCCAAATAGTTAATAAATGGAATAGTAGGTGTGTTTTTATATTATGCCAGGGCTTAGGGATTTTATGAGGCATGCAAAAGTTAATCTGGCCAATAAAGCCCAAAATAGGGTGGAATGGCACTGACTGCACATAATTATCATTCCCTTATTTAAGATTTTCAGGGTTAAGCCTATCCAACATTCTGTCAGATTGTGTATGAGGGATGATTTAATTGTGCTATGGTTGAAATTATTACCAACAAACATTTAAGGCGGCTGTTTTTGTGTGTTACCCTATATAAAAACATAGAGGAAATGGATTCAGTTCCCCGTGACCAGTAGTTGCCGATTCCGTCTTGTCTTCCATGTCTCACAGCTATACTACGTAGGTCAGCTGCTCTGGCGTCATGTCGGTCGTGTACACATGAACACGCTCAAAGTGCATCGTTTTGCACTACCTGCACCCATCCACGTACCCCATCGATGGACAATATTCAATTATTGGTAGAATCATTTGCATGTACACTTGGTACGTCGTTGCCGCATCTGTTTTAGCTCTCAATTCCCTCAGTTAGCCTACCTTGCTAAATTCAGCACTTTGGAGATTTGTTTCCCAATGAGCAGGTGCTGATCTACTGTGATGCCGAGGTAGCTAACTACAGTGTTCAGAGTTTGGTCATGCATTCGAAAGTCTTTATTCACCAGGTCAGGGTTGGTTTGCATTAGATAACACCAAAGTACCTTGGTTTTCTCCCTGTTTAATGTAAGTCAGTTTTTATAAAGCACCATGTAGATACATTGTCCATTTCCAATTTTAACAACATTTAGATTCTTAATTGTTGTATCCTTGGCTCTAACTACTAGTGCTAGATAAACTGCGTATATGTACGTTCGGGCATTTTGTACCTTCTTGGTCAGATCATTTATATAACAAAGGAACAGGAGACGCCCCATTATGGTACTCCTCAAGGGACCTCTCTGAGCTCCAACTTCATGTTGTCTGCCTCGGTAAATTGTCTCCGATTCCCCAGGTAGCTTTCCACCCATCTTATAGTTTCCTCGGTCATAGATAGGTCTCTCAGCTTGGCGAATAATCTCATCTGATTCACAGTATCAAACGCCTTTTGTGGATTGATAAAAGCAATGGCTTCTACCTCACCTTGGTTTTGCGCCTCATAGAAATTCATCGGAAGATCATAGAAGCATCTGAGGGACTCCTTCCTGGATGGAAACCGCTGGGGTGAGAGTAAGTTCAGTCTTTCCAGATGTTTCATTATCCTACTGTGTACTGCTTTTTCTAAGAGTTTAGGGAGTGATCATTTTTTAAGTACGGGGGGGGGGGGGCTGGTGGGTTTGCGCGTGGACGCGCGAAAAAAATGTCACCCCAAACTCTCGAGGGTAGAAAATGTCACCACCTGTCTCTCGCAGTTTTATGAGTTGGTCAAGTCTCTCCCCTTTCCACACTGTGTTTACAATCGTCCAGAAATGTTTTGGAGCCGCGCGGCATCTTTGTAATGTATTTAAGATCCTGTCTTTCACATTCTCGTTTGTTTTGGCCTTGATTTTCTTCATTAACCTCTGAGCCTCTCTCATGTGGGCTTCTCTTACACCATTGGCAGCGTTCCTAGCCCTTCTAATCAGCTTATCCCATCAGGACTTTAATGTCCGCCAGTACATGTAGTGGTGTTTTCAGTCGCTTCTCACAGTAAATGTCTTTATCGGGTGATAGGTATTCATGTAACCATCAATTTGCTGTTTCAGCATGATGTAACAATCATTTTGATTGGGAATTTTTCTGAACTCTCTCCAGTCCGCATTCTGGAAGTGTTCCTTGATTTTTACTGGATCATTATTCTTGTAACTGTTACCTACTCTACTAATCGTCTTCTTCTGGTGTCTGCTCCGTTGTTATTCTTTTTACCACAAATAAGGGAACATGATCGCTGTACATGGTGTTCACCAATCCATGCATGGCAATAGGATCTGTATTCGTATATAAATGTGACCAATGATTGTACGACCTTAGGGATGGTGATGGGTATAGGGAGTTTTCAAATAAGTGTCACGTAAGATTTTGTTAGGTATTCGAATTTGGTGCTGTAACTTGCCGCAAAGTTCACATTTACATCCCCGAGAATACATAGTTCCTTGTTTCTAAATGTAGGATCTTGAACCATTTCCTTCAGAGTCTTGTAAAAGACTTTGGTATTACCACTTGGAGGCGTGTACACTGATAGTACCACTCTCTCTCTCTCTCTCTCCCTCTCTCTCTCTCTCTCTCTCTCTCTCTCTCTCTCTCTTTATGGCCCATATATACTGCATGTAGGCCTATACTCTCAAGTTGCTTAGGGAGTGATCATTTTTTAACTACCAGGGGAGGGGGGCTCCTGGGTTTGAGGGGGGCGGTCAGAATTTGTTCAACCCCTTGACTGGGGGGTCAGAATTTTTCAATCCCTCAGATGGGGGGGGGACAAAATAATTTCACCTGTTTTCAGTGGAAAACCCGCACGTTACTATAGGTTAAAAGGGCATGTTCGTGCGCAATTTTCGCCCCTGATGGGGGGGGGGTAAAAAAAAATGTCTACCCTCGAGAGGGGGGAGGGGGTTTAAAATTCTTTTCGCGTGTCCGTGCCCAAACCCACCAGCCCCCCCCTGTTGTTAAAAAATGATCACTCCCTTACTAGAGTGTGTCAACATCGGTAGCACTGTTGTATAAGGTACATGTTGTTTTGCTACATAGATACCTACCCCTCCTCCTTTATTCCCTAATATTCGGGGACAATCATTAATTTTCTGTAGAGAACCATGCCGTTGAGCACGGGTATGAACCACACTAATTGTGTCAATCACCGCACCCCTTTCAGCACTTGTGTGTTGCATAGATTCCAAACTGCACAGCTAAAAATAATTTTCTAATCCAAGAAAATAAACTTGATATAAGAAATCTTTTCTAGTTATGAGAAAATTTCTGGTTATAAGATTCATCAGTCATTATCTAGTCTGCCACTAGGTGCCAGCACTACCTGTTATGGTGAATTATTTGCAATACAAAGTACAAATTCCTAGCTTAAACTCGGTCCTAAAATATTAGATGTGGTAAGATAAAGTGAAAACTGAAGGAAACTTATTTGGAATTAATTTAGTATCAGGTCCATTGGTCTGATAGTTGATTGAGGGAAATTCAAGGCATAAAGGAAGCTAAACACCTTTTGTGTAGTTGATATGATAATGTAAGGGTGGGATGTGCCACAGCCTTTCATTAAGTCAAAGACTTTGAATAAAGGTCTTATTCACTTAAGAAAATGTGGCTTCAAAGAGCTGCATGTAATCTGATGAACCTCTGTCACTGAGCCACCTATACTGATAACCTTCTATTCGATCTAAAGCATTTCCATAATAGATAAAAATCATATCCACTTTACAAACAAGGAAATTAATGTTTTTTGAAATATTGGAAATGAGAAAATATAACTTATATTAAGAAAAGGTATAAGTAAGTTTATTTTGAAATAATCCTCTTCCATGAGAATTATCTACTTCTTTTAAGAAATATTCTAGAAAATTGAATCCTGATTTGAGAATAAATTACTTGATTCAAGAATTTATATCTTAAGATTGTATTTCTTAATTCAAGTAAGCTGGACATATTAAGATTTCAAGTAAAATTTTGTTACCTGGCGGACAAACTTGTTTTAAGTTAATTTTACTTAAAATGAGAAATAATTTCTTAAAATAAGAAAGTTATTTTTGGCTGTGTGTGCCAGACACAATGTGTTGAAGTCACTTGTCCCTGAAAAGCTCAAATCCCCACCCTTAACTCTTTGTTGACTTAGGACAATGCTACAGATAACAATCGATCATATCCTCATAAACCAAATCTTGCAGCAGTTACCAACAGTAATTGATTGGTCTTAAGGCAATGGGTAGCACACCACACACTAAAGCAGTGAGCGTGAATCATTGCAAGAGTAATTGCAGAGGGTAATTGTTTAAGTACCAAGGTAACCAATGTGAGGCCCCTAAGTCTCAAAATGTCCCTATTCCTAAACAAATTGTGAGACCTACAAAAAGTCTCTATCCAGCAAAATCTTGAGATTTAGGGACCATGTCCATTTAGGCCCTATCTCACAAATATTTGTGGGATAGGGACCATTTGTGAGATAGGGACATTTCAGGTCCATATGTATCAAAAAGTTAATATCTCTCAAAACTCCTATCCATCAAACGAATTGTCAATGTTATTTCCATCCTCTATAGGACTCAGTATGGAGGCCTAGTGGAGCCGCCATTTTGAATTTCGCTGGTTGAGGTAAAACCCACTGATAAGATATACCATGATGGGTACCTTGTCCCAGGTTAACACCCACTTCCAGGGACATGCTGGTCCCATCTTATCAGTTCTTATCAGTGTGTGTTGCTGGAACGAGCTCCAGACCAGCTACTGGCCATCCTCTATAGACCCACACCAAGGTGCCATAGGTCAGACTGGATCACCTCTGGGTTATACAGGACAAATTGATCCAAAATGGGCTAACTGGGTCAAATTTGTCAGGATAGGCCAAAATAGGTCTAATTAGACAAATTCTGGGTAATTGGGTCAAAGTTGGTAAAGCAGGTCAAATAGATGAAATTGGACGAATTCTGGATGTAACAGGTAAGATTGGGCAAATTGTGTCAGATTCGACCAAAATGAGTCAACATAGGCCAAAATTGGTCAAAGTAGGTCAAATCAAATTAATTCTTGGTAAAAGAGGTCAAACTAGCTAATTGGCCCAAATTAGGTCTAATTAGGTCAAAATGTGTCAAAATAGATTAATTTGGACCAAATCTGGGTGAAGGATGATGAACTTTTGAAGCTGGTATGAGACCGACAGGCCCTATATGTTCTAGTGGAACGGGGCCGGATCTGGCTAAAACAAGACTAATTGGCCAAGAATAGTTCAAAATAGGTCAAATTAGGGCTAATTGAGTCATAAATGGGTGAATACATAAGGATGGGTAAAATTAGGTCAAATTGCACAGAATTGATCCAATCTTACCTATTTTGACCCATTTTGACCAAATTGGCTATTTCTGACCTATTTGACCGATTTTGACCAACTTTGACCTGTTTTATTTCGGGATTTTGACCAAATATGACTTGATCTCACTAATATGGCCTATTTTTGGCCTATTTCTCCTTTTTTAACCAGAATCTAAGGAATTGATCTAATTTGACCCAATTTGACCCAGTGGACAAGTCTTTGGTAAATTTGACCTGTTTTACCTAGAATTAGGCACATTCCAGCTTAAGTCTATCTTTCCATGTCCTCAGGAGCATCTAATTCATAAAATGCAATATAATGTATATATCATAATATAAATGGTTTCTAACAAATGCTGATGTCTCAGAGATATTTTTCATGTGCATTAAGATGTTTTCATATGATATTATACCTGAAGTATGTATGTTCAAAGATGGAAAGAATGCCAAAAATGCATGTCCTCAACTAAAATTTTCATTTTTGAAGCATAACTGTAAAATGATCTTAGAAAGTAATACCTCACACATGTAAAGAGGTGAAATCATTGTCATTTCATGTGGGCAGATGAGGGGAAAGGGCCCTTCCTGCGGGATTTTTAGTACTTGGTTTAGCCACTAGGGGAGCTAAAAAGGCTAATAATGTGAAAAATAGGCCAAAAATTGCTCTTATGTACTTTTTTACACAGAAAAAGATGATTTTCTCTAAAATGTTCTATTTTCGGACAATTCCTGTCTATTTGGAACATAATTGGAACGTTTTGAATCCAAAACAAGGCCCAAATAAGGGTTCTCAGATAAATGTGTTGTCATGGCAACCAAAATTACATTCCAAAAAAAGAAAAAAATAATGTCAATCGATAGACGGATTTGTGGAGATTCATACGCTGAAAAAAGCATTTAGATACCATTTCTAGATCCAAAGCTATGCCCAAATGTATGGAAAGGTTTGGTCATTTTTTGATTGATTATTTAAATGATAGAGCTTATTGGCTGTATTAATACAGTTACATCATTTCATTTTCATGAAGCAATATCTCCAAGACCAATAGGGCTATCAGCAAGTGTTATACCTCATTTTAAAGCCAATCACTTTAATTTTAAATATCACATTTTACCTCGGAGGACCCTTTCCCCTCACCTGTCCACTCATCTTTTTCATAAATTTTGAATTTTGAGGCTGTGGTAAATATACAATTTCATATGAATTTATTTCTAATGTCATCAGATTTCAGTTCATTTCCGAACGATTAATTATATGATGACTTAAAAACATGATCTGAATACCAATAGTTATTTGTGTTTAGACAGAATAAATATACATAGATGATACTACCTAATGACCTATGGCATTTAGGCAAGGCATACATTTTAAGTAATTCATAACTGTACAAAGTTGTGAAAAATACATAGATTTTTTAAGGGTTTCATTTCCGAACGGTTAATTAAAGGCACATACAATCATTCAATGAAATATTTGTCATACAACTTCACTTCAATTAAATCAATCTGAAAAAAAATATTAGAGGGTGAAGTGAGACATTTAAGTAAATGTATTGCACATTTTTCATAAGATTTTCATTTCCGAACATTTAATTATACTTTATAAAAATCACACTATTTCTCATGTAAATGCTTCTAAAATGGTTAACCCATTGAGGGCTAGCATCGACTATAGTCGACACCATGGCAGGCCTAGCATCGACTATAGTTGACACCATGGCAGGCCTAGCGTCGACTATACGGCACATGGCTATTGTATTATTGACCAATGGGAAGCATCCCTGGCATTTACTGCGGAGACGGGGGCTAAAGGTGTTAGTCATAGTGCAGTCGGGGTCTAATGGCGGCCTCCATAGCCTAATGTGCTAATGCCCTATAGTCGACGCCCATTATATAGGATTAGTATAGGAATTGAAAATAGGCTCGTCCTCTAGGAACTATACTTTTTTCAGAGGCCGTCCCCATGGCCAGGGCAACAATTTTTGCTCTGCCCTTAAAGGGTTAATATATGACATACAAAAACAGTGGTAGTACCAAATTAAAGCTGATGCAAAGGCCAACCTGCGGGTGATATGTAACCTATAGCTATCATTATTATTACTCTCCTTTTGGGTGGGTAAAGTGAAGTACCACATTTCCTCTAGTATGACACAATGTGTCATGCTGTGCCTTCAAAAACGACCCCCAAAAGATAGACTTAACTTGGAATGTGCCATTAGTCAAAGTTGACCTACTTTTACCCATTTTGACTACCTCGACCCTATTATCTCTGATTGACCCATTTTTGGCGAGTTAACATATTTTAACCTGAATTGACCCAATTTTATCTATTTGACCTTATTTGGACAAATTTCCCTAGATTGACCCATTTTTTGCCAAATTTGACCAGTTTTATCCAGAATTGCTCCAATTTGACCAATTCTGACTCGATTTGACCAAATTTATCCAATATCATCCATTTTGCCAATTTTTGGGCAAATTGATCTGTCTTATCTGGAATCAGTCCAATATGACCCACTTTGACCTGAATTAACACAATTTGACCTTATTTGCCTATTTTGTATGATTAAACCCCTTTTACACAGACTTGATCGAATTAGACCTATTCTGACCCATTCTGACCTAATGTGACCAGATTTGACCTAATTGGGACACATAGACACAACATGTGTGAATTGGTCAATGTGGGTTAAAATAATGATTTTGTGATTTAGGGGCCTTTCCAAAAACTTCTTTTGTGATTTAGGGACCTCACATAGCCCCTATGTAGCGAAAGGTTTTGTGACATAGGGACTGTTTAGCAATTAGGGACTTGACCTAGGCCCTATATATGTCTCAAAAAAGATGATTTTGAGGGATAGGGACTTTTTGAGACTTAGGGGCCTCACAACTCATGAAATGAGCAAAATGTCTGCTAATGTGTAATTTTTGACTCGCCCTTAGAGGGAGTAAACTCCTTGGCACAACAACAATTCTAGTCAACGGGAAGCAATGAACAATCTAACAGAGCTCTCTCTAAGTGAGAAATTGGATTAGATATTGACACCTAACAGTGGAATGAATTTAAGGGCCAGGAAAGGAGGGAATGACTTAAAGCAGTTTAGGACAACCTCAAGCTTTGTGGATTGCTAAACTGTAATTCCTTTGCTTTCTTTTTGTTTTGTCTTGTTCATAGGAGCTGTTTTAATAGTATTGTCTCTTTGGGAAGTACTCTGCAAATTTAAAGATAAATCGATTCTATCATCAGTGTAGGAAACAGTGAATTCGATCACAAAGAGTGAAATGTTATTACCATTCCAATTCTATTTTCAAGTACTGGCTCGCAGTACTGGCTCGCAGACATCAATTTCCTCCCTGTGTAGAGAATTATATAGAGAGTGAATTGGACAATTAAATGTCTATCCAAATAGACATTTTATTCTTCTGACTTCTCGTCCTGCTCTGTGGCTGTCTCAGGACAGTTAATTCTTTAAGACCTGCAGAGTGTACTTACAGCATCTATTCCTGTTACTGCTCAGTCTACTCACCATGGTTTAATCGACAGGGCTGCATTCAATGTCTATTCACCACCCTCAATGGTTCAGCAGCTCCTGTGAAAAACTGAAGTGCTGGTGAGTAGATTCGCCTGCACTTAAATATGACGTACCAAGACTGTATTGCTTCTCTGACAATATGCACTGCTCATAGGATGAACAGTAGGCGCCGTCTTTCTCGTTATGTGATGGTTCGGTACATGTCACCAGTCAGTAGAAATAAACGTCAAGGTTGATGGTGATTTAGACACACTCCTAATAGTAACAGTAAAGGCAGTTGTCACCAGGAATTACACCTGTCATGGCAGCAGTTAAAACTAAAGTACCAAATGCCCATGCAAGATAAGCATTTTATGCTCTTGTCTCTGGAACCGTCTTCATCAGGTTGTTTATCTTTTCTCTAATGATCATTTCCAAAAAGCAACATCTCATTCTAGTGTGGCATGGTCGTCACATTAGTGTTAGAACAGTCTGAATCTGTCGGTTAAGAAATTCAATATTAGTGATGATGTGTGATTTTCTCTGTTAAAATGGCGAATGATATTTTATGAAGCTGTCATCACTCCTTTAATGGGACAGGCTGGTGCCTAAAGCCTTTTACTTCTCACTTGTCATCGTGATCAAGGCACACAAATCATGCTGACAAAATGGCATAATGTATATTCAGATAAAACCTCTTGAAAATTCATAACAGAAGCCATGCATAGGATGCTTGACAATATTCAATTTTTATTTTCATTCACATTGTTGAGACAAGGGAGTATCCCTAATGGCCTTATAGTACATTGTTCAATGATTACCAGGATTGAATTGAGTGCAACAAGACGATAATTGGGAGTAGCATATGGCTGTAGTTTATAACACGATGAGGTAGTCAGAGGCCAATATGCACACACCACATATAATTCATAACGTTGAACGGCTAGTTTGCTCTAAGTCTTTGGATACCAAAGCCACATATGATATTGCAACTAATTTCATAGGGGTATACTTAATAGAACAATTGAAATATAAACACCTATGAACCATATTATGTCTCAAGTAACAGGTTTCATCAGTTCTATTGGTCGAGACTGGCAATTGCAATAAGAACAACGGCCCATATCCTTTCATTCGTGTGCAGGGTGTCATCGAGGTTGACCAGAAAAATTAAATATTAGGTCTTTTCAAAGGTGTTAAACGATATTCAACCAATTATGGAAGAGAATACAAACACAATGTCAGGGAAACAATTGACCAAGTTGAAGATAAGTATAGGTAACATTTTGTTCCATAGCGTCCACTACAATATTGCCTCCGTCTGATATGAAATACTATAATCGGCCACATCCATACAATCACATATGTATAATATGTACAAAAAGGAGCTGACACATTCTATTATCATCCTCGAATTTCAACAATGGCCAATCCACAAGGGAAACAGAAACTTGGGAAGGGGAACAGCGAAAAGCATTACCCCCTTGCTGAAGTTTGCTCAATACACGAGAGTGGTGTCCCAGTGCTCGTGTTCCGCACCTCTCACTGCTTTCCACAAGTCTTGACACAAATTTTAATAAACTTCTCTCGAGATCATGCGAAACCCTCGTCTTCTTAATATAGAATCCACTAAGTTGGACTGGGGAAAATGTCATTTATAGTGCCAAATGTCCTGAATACATACATGTCACAAAGATCATCCTTAACAAGTTCCATATATCTCGAAGAGTATGGAAATTAAAAAATATTGTCTACGTTGAATTATCCCATTTTATACCAGATGGTTAAGCGTCTAGATATATGTATATGAAGGTGTGACATTTTAAGCCTGGAAAAAAGAGGACTCTCGATTTCACACCCAGCTTGTGATTAGAGGAGCGAATTCAATAAAAACAACACCTACATTAATGGGTACATACTTCAAACTACAGACATCCAAAGGATGTAATGTATCAAATGTATTTAAAAATAAAACAAAACATATTGCACACAATATTTGTATTAAATCAAACCCAAGGTCACTTGACACAGACTATTGTATAGTTGAACAACAATGCCATGTACAATTATAATATTCTGAATCGTTTCTAGTTGTCTTTGAGTTGGGAATGACGAGCATCCCTTCGTTGTTTATTAATTTTATGGACTTAATTGCCAATCAATAAACGAAACATTTCTAATATTTTAAAATAACCACATCCCACCTGGCAATAATAAACAATATAATTCGATTACCCATTTTTGGGAAACAGTGATCAAGCCATTCCAGCGCTAATAGAATTCTGATATTCAAAAACTCTAATATTCTCTTTAACACCATAGAGTGGCCTAAGATGCTTAATGTTTGTTCTCCATGCAGGTTCTTCACTTGTCGGTATTCCCACATGTATATGGACGGTATGGGTCATTATCTTCAGCCTGGGTACCATCGTTCATGGTTCTAATCGTCGACAGGTGTAGGGTAGTTCTGAACATGACCCCCACAAGTACTGTATTATGTTCGGGCCAGAAAGGACATGCATGTATGATGAAAGTGAGCGATAATGGGGGCTATTCCGTGGCTATCAGAACGCAGACGACATTTTAAGAATCGATTCACTGAACGGAAATGACTCTCATTCCCGTCCGGCACTGCGCCTGCGCTACTTTTCCCCAGCTTCCGGTCTCCTGAGAGATGCAGCGGTAGTAGGGGATATGTGGACTGGAATTAGCTGATCTGACAAGAGGAGTTTTCACATACAGTACAGGAATTCTGTGGTGACCTGGGGCAACATCCCCCTTTTCCAAAAGTCTCCTTCACTTTATCGCCGATCCACAAGACTGGCCACCCGAGTGGAAAATAACCCCTATATACGTGACTAGAAGTTTGAGAGATCCTCCAGTCTTTTCCCTTTAGCCCTATGAACCTAATATTCTAACTTGATACTCGTATCCCAAGGCATGGCCTTATGAACCCCATGTGTGAGCAAACAGGACAAAATACCTAGTAGGCTAAACAGCAGCGATATTATTAACACATAATAATAAGCTTTTAACACGATTTATGATGCCATATTGGGAAAATATGCAATTACCTCTGTAGCACACTGAGGGCATTCCCCACAAAATATGATATAAATCATCGAGCATTTTAAGTACATATTCATTGAGACGACAAGGTAAATATATAACTACCCACTACTACTTGACTAGCATTGCAACCATCTATATTTGATGCACAATTCACATCAAGCTTTGACTATTACTTTTCATTTCTTTATTAGAATCATGATAACCATTACACTATATTTTCCAGCAATATTTCCAATATTCCATCACAGCAGTGGACAACCTCATGATATATATAGAGAGCCCGGCGTATGCATGTGTATTACAACCTGTACAATATTTATTTTTTGTTTTTACTCCACGCCTACTACCGACTGAACAATATAGGGTAGATAAACCTAAAGATGACCACATACCTAGAGTCGACCACCTGTCAGCTTGTTTTTCCCACTTTCACATGTAGTGCATTGGTCTTAAACCCTTATATTATTGAAATAGAGGTGTTATAGTACCCCATAGCATGATGTCCTGGAATATATGAAGTAATTGTCACTGCATGATAATACTCTGAAGTTCCCATGTTTCAATGGTTTTTACCATGACCAGCTGGTCATTTCATCAGAATTCTTCAACTTTGGATCGATAATTTGAAGATGACAAGTGCTCACATATACAACATTTTGACACTAGGCATAGATAAATATCTTTGCTAAATGATAGCATAAGGAAAAGTGAAGAAATGTTAAATACTTTTTGTATATGACTCATTTCCTAGAACATACCAATTTCACCCTGAGATGAACACCAATTCACCTTGAGTCAACCACTCCTAATACACCTATTTGTGCATTTAATTGAATAGAAACCATTGATTAGGTAGGATTACATCACAAGAGTCATGGCCAGAATAGTTAGGGATATAAATCTTCACTGGATTATGCTCTGATGCATACATTTCAATCTTTACTGTATTGCTATGGTTATTACTATGTAGAGGAACTATTTGATACTGAGAGTGTGATGATAAAGTTAAGGACTGGATTATTATAGTCCATATTGAAGGTCTATTAAAGTACATTAAAAACAAAGCCTCTAAAATGCAGGAAATATCACTTCTATTTGATGAGATTACCAATATCCATGGCCATAAAATTGCCTCAAATTTCCATTCTAATTGAGTTACTATAAAAACATACATTTTCTTATGATGCAATAGTTTTGATTACGCCATTTTACTGCATATATATAGAAGACAGTTATTTTTTTCAAATGGACATAGCCCCATTATAAGAGTAGGTATCAAGTGGTCAGTTCAAGGTGCAAAGTGATCATCTCAAGGTGAAAATAGACTAACTGAGATGGTCTTAGAAATGATGAAAAACAATAGATAAACTTTACACATGGATTTGAGAAAGCTATGTAATTGGTCCAAAATCCCAAATAATTGCCTTTCACTTAGTACCTTGGGGAACCCTAAGGACCTACTAGACTCAGAGATATTAGCTACTACACTTCTCTTATTGAAAACCTGCATAGGAACGGTCGTCTTTAGGTTAATCTACCCTACATGATAATGCAACCTCATTAATGCAAGTGACAATGAATATATTACACATCCAATTTGCCACTGAAGGTCTTCGTTGTATATGCCATTTACTCGGTGTTTACGAGTCTGGCCCTGCAGTGACGATTGTTCTATATTGGCCTAGCCGATATCAAACACATGTAAATTCATAAAGCAGCCCAATGTTCATAGCAAGAGGACTGCCTCCGTTTACAGTCCTTCATTATGCAGACAATCAGACAGTGTCCACTTTCTGACACTGCTCTCTTAATTCACTATCGCTTCATTTCTGTAGCCTCCCCTGTACCACCTAAAATCTAATTTAGCAGCTGGGAAATTGTCTGTGGTAGCTTATCAGTGTGATGTTACAATGATAATCTCAGATGCAGTGTTTTGTGTTGGTGAGTTAGGTCTGGACCAACGTGGAGCAGAGCATTCACTACTTTTCAAGACGTTATCGGGTAGGCCGTAACAGAACCTCCGTTTTAATTCTGCTCGTCGTCTAGTGGATGTTATATATGACTAAATATATATGCATGGACTGGTGGCCATGCAATGCTTCACTTCCGGTGCAACCGGAATAGGAAATGCCATATCACTACACTTGTCATCATTCCTCTGCCCCACCCACGCCTTGGACGAGAAAATATTCTAATAGCATCTCGGGTTCCAAGGTATGTTATCCCCAGTGAAGTAAAACTAGCACTTGAAATGAATCCGTGCTTGCTGACTCTATTGTTCTGTGTACTAAAGTCAGACTAGAGAGAAAGCATAAGATAGAAATGACCTTGTTTAAAACTGCCCCCACCATCAGTGGATCTTACGAGACACACTGGCAGTGGGTAGTAGCACCATGACTGACCCTTTGATGCAGGTGATATACATATTGGTGGCGTCTTATGCTGAACTCAAGACTGCTTTAGACACATTCACATAATAATTATTGTTTACATAACACTATGAGGTCCAAAATACCCCCTCCCCTCCACCCAGCACTATGGGAACAACTTATCTCAGTGGTCTCCTCATCCAGCCGCTGTCACACAGCAGATACTGACCTTTGTCCATTAATGATGCTATCCTATTTCAGACCAGTGACTTGTTTGATATAATCAACTGGCCGATGTACAGTCATTCAGTAGGTTGATTGAAAGTGTTTTTTTTTGTCATTGTTTCAGAGAGCTGGGAGCCAGAATCAGAGTTGTTCTGAGGTCACAGTTTCCTCAGGCTCATTCAAAGGGCATCGTGGGGTAGGAGGTCATTGGGTATTTTTTTTTTTGTATTAGTTGTTTGAGTATAGGCAGTAGCAGGGTTATATGGAGATGCTGACATTGGCCCATTTCTCTAGGCTGTCTAGGGGATCCCGCATTTCTGATATCATTGCCTCAGAATGTTGGCTAACAAGAGGACAATGGGGAGAAATGGCTTAGGCTGCGTACCATGTACATACCATTAAAGAGTACAGCCAATTGAATTCGGCCGTTGTGTCAGATCCTCACCCATCCAGCTTTGCTGAGCTAAGAGGCTGTTGAGGGATTTTGATAGCAAACAGCCAATTCTACCCTAGCTCCTGCCTGGTGGCACAATTTCAGCAGGCTGACTGAGAGGGCACCATCGTCATGGTGGTGCTGGTGCGGCGCACAGTGCTGTTAAAGTTATACATAGTGGAATAGTCAGCATCCCTGCCCCTATGGGCCTTACAGCAGCAGAAGAGATAGCGGTTGTAATAATGCCTGAACTGCTTACTCAGAAAGTACAGAGCCAGTGGGTTCACACAAGAGTTGATGAAGCTGAGGCAGTAGCCGATGATCTTGAACACATGCCAGAACATGTTGTAGAGACCTGGGTCATAGTAGTACCAAATGATGTAGATGTGGCGGGGCAACCAACAGAGCACAAAGACTATGACAAAGGAGAGCACCACCTTTGCTACCTTCTTCCGAGCCTCCATCTGTCGCTGGTGCTGGTTGGCCTTGCAGTCCATCTCCCCTGGAAATAGAAGGAGAAATATTTAGATTAGAGCTAATAGAACTGTTTGACTATATAAAGGATCATGTTGCTGCCATCTTGAAACCGAATTAGAAGGTATAGATCTCGACCCAAGTAAAACAGGGAGCGTTGTAGATAGAGACAGTTAAGACTGATGATAAGAATAAAAGAAAAGTAAGTCTAATTCCGGTGTAGAGCTTTGAGGAAAATATATCTCTTGATATTTATAACAGCGTCTCACTGCTGCTTAATTCCCCATCTCAGCTAGTAAGAAACATAAGCTTCTCACCGCCGTGTCATAGGCTTCTTCTAAGGTACTTAGTCTATTTCTCATTTTAGATGGAAATAGAAATCTCCCAACTACTTTATGAAACACTTTTTCCAATAAGACTTTGTCCACCTATTACTTGTAGACTTTAAGTAATTCTTTTTCTCAGGTCTTTCACAGAAACCTATCCAATGCCTTCTCTCATTTCCCCCATAAACGCCTTTCAACTCTAATCATGTCACTCAAATACGCATCTATAACCAGATCTTTATTAGGGAGCATGATTTCCCATCTGGGTAAGCTTAATTTATTGAATGCCGCCGCTCCCAATGCCACTCTAACATCAATTGATGGATGTCTTCATAAGGTTAGGAGCAAGGTCTAGATTAACCCTGCTGACCATCAAGTGGAGAAGGCACGCAGGAGCAGTCCAATCACAGGTATCCAAGGCTATGGATGGCTTCTGGGCGTCAAGGTGATCACACTGAGGTATGGCGGAACGTCCCATCATCACTCTCCCCTCCCCGGTATGCATTCTTATTATACACAGGCCAACAGTAATAAAGGATGGGTCTAGGTTTACTTGGAGATTGTACCTAACTTAGCTGATATAATTTTCTATAGATCGTACAAATAAACTACATATAATACGGATAACAGAAATAAATGATACGCCAGAAATCAATATAGGTACCTATTCTAATTTTGCAGAGAAGTCTCACCTAGGTTCGACATAGGGTGATCTGACGGGCTTTCATCTCTGTCATACCAGCTGTAGCTGGTTGCTAGGATGTGCTGCCCACACAAACCTGATGCTTACAGTAAATAGGCCCTGCTGAAAGGGGTTTAGTGTCTGTTGCTATGGTAACAGTTATGGACGCATGTTCATGGATATATTGACTGGCCACATGGAGGTAATGGGAGCATGGGTGGTAGCAAAGGATAGGGTTATCTTCATGATAGTCATTGCCACAGAAAAGGACACTCGTGATATTATACACCCTGCAAATTTAAGGTAGTGTGATTGTTCCCAGTGGGCACAGAATGTTGAAATTGAGTTGAATCAACATTGCTTCAACAAAATCAATGCTGTATCAACATTGTTTCAACGTTCTGTGCCTACTGGGTTATATATATATATATATATATATATATATATATATATATATATATATATATATATATATACCACGCCGACAAGCCAAGAGGATGGGTTCTTTTTTGCCCCTTCCCTTTCTTTTCCTCGATCTCCATCTGTTTTTTCTTTCTTTCTTTTCTTTTTTTTCTAGGAGGGCGGGATTAGTGCAACCTGCCACACTTATCTGCTGATGGGCGCTTCTCACTTAACTGCTGTATAGGATTAGTTATCTATATGTGACAATGAGTTCTCAGAACGGGATAATGTGAAAAAATCGTTTATTTAATAGGTGTGTAATTACAGTCAATAAAATCTTGGACTTACATGATTTCAATGGTAGAAGAACAAGTTTTATTTACTCTGTAACCACTCCTTTAAACAGTGTCCTTTGTTCCCATTGAAGAGCCTGGGCTACATTTCATTAGTCGCAACCAGACCATAACAGATCATCTTAGTTCCCATGTCGTAGTTCACCTTTAGCATTAGAATTGTAACCCAGTCACTCTATGTCACTTTGACATAACCGAGCCGCCACAATAAGATGGCGGTGAAAGGGCAAAATGGTTATTCCTTTTTTGGGGGGTTCGGAATATCAAAAACCCGGAGAGCTATACTTACAACTAACAGTGAATGATGTTTGCATAATTTTAGATTAGACTCTCAACAGGGCGCTCCAATATGCAAAATTGAATTTTCTCTGCAAATAATTATATGGCTGCACTAATGGCATAACAGAAATCACAAATATTACAAACATATGCAGTAGGGAGGCGCTGCTAAATTTACATTTTCTGATGCTTTTTTATGTGTCCATTAATAGGCCTTTGAATCGGAATGTTTCGATAATCACTAAGGTAGAATTTAAGAAAATCATTTCGAAGCTGCGTCAGGGTTGAACCCTTTTACAAGAACTTCTATGGCAGACAGATGCATTTCGTTTCACACTTGTGTCATGTATAACGGCTTTGCACAGTGCTTCTTTAGGTCTATCAGATTCACAAAACGTTTTTTTTAAACCAGAAACAGTGCTTTGACAGCATACATGTTCATATGTATTAGAAGTGTGGAAGCGTGGGGCATATCCTACCAGGGAATACATCACAAAATCTCTAATAGGTCGGGATTCAGCAGACCTCACGAGCCTGCACGCGCATGTGTCAGAAATGCAGTAGACCTCAATATATGTTTTCTTATGTAGGCTCATGAATTTTGGTAGAGCAGACACTTATGCAAGCACTTTGATTCAAAAGCTTCCCATTGGCCAGAGAACGATGGATCAACGTTGACATCTGGTAATGTGCATTGACAATTGCAATCCAACCGTTTTAAAGATTTTTTTCAGTGATCTTATCAACCATTACCTTCAACATTGAGTTATTATTCTCAATTCAACATTGATTCTATATTGATTTTGCGACCATTGGACACTCTCAATTTTACTGTTGATTATTATGTTGATATGTCGACATTGCATTGCCTGGTCATCATAAACATTGAAATAATGTCACATCAACATTATGTTGGGTAACAGGTATTTTAGGGTGCAAGGACACTTAGGGTGCAGACATGTAGGGTGCGAAGACACTTAGGTAGCAGACACTTAGGGTGCACAAAAAGGACAGGTAGGGTGCAGGGTGAAAATACCAAGACACCTAGGGCATAACCATTTTTGTATCTATCCCTCATTATGCATACCAGCTGTGCATTATGCCTATTATGCAGCATTTTTATACCACAGTCTTCATGTAACTCAACTACTGATCTAGCCCTAAGATTCTCTCACAGACAGATTCGCAGACCCTGATTCTGCATACGCTGTAGTTTCAACAGCTCAGTCTGGATACCACCACCAGTATAGAAGGAGCAGTAATCAAGAGTCGGAGAAATCATGCTTTTGTACAGTGTTAAACAGTGTTTACCATCTAGGTATTTCCTGATTTTGTTCAACTTATATAGCTTGTTTCCCATGTTCTTTTTAACCTTATTTATGTGAGCATTGATGGGTAGGTGACAATCTAGTTCTACTCCAAGGTAATTATAGCTAATTCAAGTGGGAAGTACCTTACCACCCATGCGTAGGATCGGACCATCTAGTCTATCCAGCTTGGATTTTGTACCAATGAACATGCCAGTGCTTTTTTCTGCATTAATAGTCATGTAATTCACTTGACACCATTTTTGAACTCTTACTAGGTCGGTTTGTAGCTGGGCATTTGCTTCATGGCCATCAGGATGAGCAACATATACAACAAGGTCATGATCCGCATACATTACACATTTACAATTTAACAGTACTCCAGGGAGGTCATTGACATAAATAATGAAAAGTAAGGGGCCCAGAATGGACCCCTGTGGGACCCCGAATTTCACCTCCCGTTGCTGTGATCTATTGCCATACGAATCGAGAAAATGTATGTTTAGATCCGACTCCAGGCACATTTGCAAGGTTTTGGACTCAAAATACTACAGAATGGGACACTGTTGTAGCATTAAAACCCCAGGGGTGGCGTTATGCTACAAAAGGATACCGTTTGAAGCCTAACACCACTTTTGTACCACAAAGGACCAACACATGTATCTCTTTGCTTAGACTTATAAGATGGGTATCAACAGGAACTCGAGAGTCTTCTTTAACGTGGTATGACTAGACACTACCTCATGAATTGGTACCACAACTCCAATCGTACAGAGCAATCAGACCCAATCTGCTCCACTCATCACAAGGCTGGGGAATTTGCACTGAGTGCTATGGAATCTGACTGGATTGGATGCAACTACAACTGTCCTGTATGACTATACTGTTATTTCTTTTACAGGATGCGTCTGGTAGGACTTGAATATTCCCAGTCGTAGCATATTAAGAAATGCTTCACTGCCCAAAGTATACATTCAGTTAAGCCATGTCAGAGGAAACAGACACTAGGTATTTCGAGTTGCATATTTCCAGAGAAAAGGCACTGAAGGCTATTTCTTAACTGGCTATGACTGCACCCTCCTAGTCGTACCAGTATTCCCACATGAATAGAATTGACTTTTTGCAGTCATAGTGCCTTGTGTGATCGTAGTGCCTTAATAAATCGCTTCTAGACATGTATGCTCTAAATGCACCATGGTGGCAGACTTCACAACTGTGAATAATTCCTACCATCCCCCACACCACATGTGGAATTGATATAATATACATCTCACTGAATACAGTGTTTTTCAAGATCCCCCTTCACAGGCAGGTAAACACAGCTGCTTCCCAGAATGTGTCACACTGGATTATATATTTGTTTTCTTAAATTATTCCTGCAGCTCACTGGGTGTTAGTTGAAGCATCGTTCACCAGGTTGTCTCGGTGGTGTTGACAGTGAAAATTAACACACATGTACATATGCAACACCCTAATTAATGTAGATCGGATCTAGTTCAACACATATGTGACACCCCGAGAAAAAATATACGTCAGATCAGTATCTCCCTGAGGTATATATCTTACCTTAGAGTGTCATATATATTCCTGATGGGGAAAACTGTTTCCATAGCTCTGACGACAATAATGTGGCTATATGATACCTATGTTGTCACCAGGGATATTGAAACAAGCCCCAGTTAATAAGATAGTAATGAATGGGCTAACGGGCACCGGATTCAGTGTGTCATAGGATATCGTAACGAGTGGCCGTAGGTCCTTACTGTCTTTATTACACGATTAATCAATAAAAATTCAATAAATAATCAATAGATTATCAATAAAAACAAGTTGAAAACAAAAATCCTTTCCCTGGACTCGAAGTATGTGTACACACGGCTTGGTTTGCTTTGAATGCAGAGGACACACGGCGAAAAAAAAAAGATACGCCCCGACTGGGACGAGTCCCGCCTATCTCTAGAGGCTGAGCGCAATGCGCTAACCACTAGACCACCGGGCCGCATGACTAAACGCCCGGCCTGGCTTGCTTTGGTTTGAATGCGTCGCTGTTATGGGAGCAGACGGAGGGGTAGGTGAAAACACGGACAGCTACTAGTGTCATTCTCAGCGGACACATGGCGAAAAAAAAGATGCGCCCGTCTCGGCTTGCTGTTGTCGCCGTTATGTGAGCGGTAGGGAACAAAAATATACGCCGGGACTGGGACTCGTCCCGCCTACCTCTACAATCTAACCAAGCAAACACACGTTTCTCGTCAGTCCCTTTGGCGCAATGCATAGGGAGTTGGATTTGGGATCTACGACTACAGGTTCGACCCCTACCCTGGCCCTGAAAATTTCATTGGTTTTAACATGTGACATGTGACATGTTAGGAGTGCTGATATCCTGGATATCGGCACTCCTAGGACCTGCAATATCGACAGGTATCAGAATGGGAATATCCAGAAAAGGCACCCAAAATCACAGAGGTTGTGTAACAACTGTATATACATGGTACTTCCCCTTTCTGCTACTGTTCCCCAGGTAGCAAAAATGGTGTGGCCCGAGTCTGGGCCAGAGCGGGCTCCTGATGTGGGCCACACTGGGTTAACACAGTGGGCGCCCGATGGGTTTTGTCCTCAGCAAAGGGTCTGGGCCACACTGGGCTAACCGATTCGGGCACAGATCTGTTTGAAATTGGGCTCACCAATTTGGGCTCAAAGTGAGTTTAACATGGGTTTTTGGTGTGGCCTAAAGTGGGCTGCCCGATTTGATGAAAAATTAGTGGTGACATGTTAAAAATTCTTTTTGAGAAATTTATCCAAAATCTTTTTTTTTTTTTTTTAAAGTCAATAAGCAACAAATCCTTGAGCTAATCTAACCCCCCCCCCTATCACCAAAGCAGTAATTGCAATATCTACCCAAGTGGAAAGGCAGAGCAGTACCATTCATTTGAATCAAACTCATTCAGCCAACACAAGGCACTTTGATTCATTAAAGTGACATTCTGGCCTCAATCTTCCCCCACTAATTCCCTATCTAGGAGTAGAGAAGAGAGCCTTCAAGTTCATAATGACTGTACCTCTGCATATCTGCTCTTGTTCCAAGTTCAGTGCAATAGAAATGGTGTTGCCATTCCACTACTACTCAGATGACTTTGATTTGCACTTTTGACTAGAAACATCTAAGTATTTCCAGACTATGAGAAAGTCTGCACATTATTACTTCATATCTGATTTAGTAGTCTATTCCAGTTGTCCTATGTCTAAAAGAAATAAGTTTGGTATGGGTAGTAGAATTCTGCCTGGAGTGCTGTGAAACCACTTTGTAGTGAGTCTGCCATGGACTGGCCTACAGGGGCAGGGGATATTTTTGGTTCTCAATTGCCTCTATATATAGTCCTCTTATACCTGGCCAAGTGTGGGACCTGTTTGCCCCCACACCACAAATACACCTTGCAAGCCTACTAGTACAAAGAAAGACATGAAGCTGTTCTTTCCAGGACTAGTCAGTGTTGCCTTTTACATGAAATATCTGGATCCCTACTATGAACCTACCTGTGTATTAATGGTATAGGGAAAGTGTCCTACAGCAGTGGTGGAGGGAAGGGAGGGGGGAGGGCAGGGCAGGGTGAGAGGAGGGCAGGGCAGGGTGAGAAGAGGGCAAGGCAGGGTGAGATGAGGGCAGGGCAGGGCAGGGTGAGAGCAGGGCAGGGCATGTGAGCAAAGGAGATGCCAGGGCAGTGCAGAGTGAGAGTAGGACAGGGGAGGGTGAGAGCAGGGCAGGGTAAGAGCAGGGCAGGGCAGGGTGAGAGCAGGGTAGGGCAGGGCATGTGAGCGAAGGAGATGCCAGGGCAGTGCAGGGTGAGAGTAGGACAGGGGAGGGTGAGAGCAGGGCAGGGTAAGAGCAGGGCAGGGCAGGGTGAGAACAGGGCAGGACAAGGGTGAGAGCAGGGCAGGGCAGGGTGAGAGGAGGGCAGGGCAGGATGAGAGTAGGGCAGGGCAGGGCAAGAGCAGGGCAGGGCAGGGTGAGAGCAGGGCAGGGCAAGGCAGGGTGAGGGCTGGGAGTGAGAGTGAGTGAGTAATAGATGTTTAACGCCATTTCGACAGCTAAGGTCATATTCATGGCGAGATCCTCATTACACAAATTCACAGAGGAATGTGTCAGTGCCTGCGCATATGTGCACCACACACATCCTGAGGGGATAGGAAAGAGGAGAAATAGACCCTTTTAAGTGGGCTAGGGAGGCCCAGGGAGGGCAGGGTGACAGAAGGGCAGGGCAGAGCGGGGTGAGAGGGGGAAAGGGCAGGGCAGGTTGAGTGGAATGAGGAGGAGATGGAAGGGGTAGGGGATGGATAGGGGAGGGACGAACAAAAAAGAGAGAGGGAGGGGGAACACTCATCACAGAGTTTAGAACAGTTCAGAAGATGAGGCTGCCCTGTCCAAACCCACTCTCACCCCAGACTGGGAAGACTTTATGCAGCCAAGTACCCATCTTGGGATGCCCATTTTGAAACCATCCTGGGCCCAATGTGGTTGCCCATTTTAAAGCTGACCAGTGCCCAAATCGGGCGGCCCAATGTGGCCCAGACCGTATGCTGAGGACAAAACCCGTTGGGAGCCCAACGGGCTCAAGTGGGTTTGCCCGATTTGGGCTGCCCTGTGTGGCCCTGACTGGAAACCCAGCATCTGCCGAACCTAAAACCCATGTACTGAATACTGCCCGCTTTGACCCACCTTATCCCAGGTAAAACCAATTTGGCCCCGAGCGGGCTTGCTACATGGGTCATTGAGATATCAGTTACATGCCCATTCACATACACCTTAAAAGAGGTTATAAACTTATCAGCCATCACCTATTTCAACATTGAGTAAAAAAACTCCCCTCTATTAACCTTAACTGCCATTAGCTAAAAAAGCCTCGACCTCTCTCACACCTAAGCATATGTAGCCCTATTTTCCACCAGGTATCTTATGCCTAAATGTGATTTATCCCTGAAACGTAAACAACAGTTGGAGTATACGTGTTGGGGTAGTAGCATGCCTAAATCACAACAAGGCAGCAGGTAGCCTTCCTCAGCTGTTCCTTATCTCGGTAGTCAAGTGTTCCTCCAGTGAGTTCCAAGTGGGACATAAACTATATTTCCCTGATTGGTTGTATGCGCCTGCACGTGGCAAAGAGTAAAAGTAATAGTTTTCAGTGTAAAACAGGGTGCCCAATTAGTCAACATACAAACACACAACCATGAATCATGCCCTGGGGTTTAAATGTTAGAGGTGGAAACGTGTGCATCACCTGGACTTGTGCTTCTCTGACATGGTTCCTATGTTACATAGACTCATTTGGGTCATAAAGGAGAAGCAGATTACAGTATTCTTTCACATTGAGCATCAACTAGGTGCGTTAAGACTTAGGGTGCTTTGCTGTGTGATCTGCAGTAGATACTGTAAATGTATCTTACCTAAATAGCAAGCTTCCTCTAAGATCCAGTTGAGGTCAATTAGATAAAAAAAAACCCTTAGACTGGCACAGGGCGAGTCTCTAAGTGAGTTGTGCAGGGCTCATAACGCTCTGCATCACATGCCTTCATTCCCACAGCTAAGTTATAGACAAAGCTAGGCTCAGGGTTATTCAACTATAGTCTATGGAATAATGGGTACCTTAGATCACCCATAGAATTAATAGTCAAAGGAGATATAGCATGATTTTGGGATGACCTTGGCACTTTTGGCAGGAAGCATGAACCTTTGTGTATAAGCGTTTTTGAACATGCTGAATCCATTTCTAGAAACGTTTCCTCTTTGAAAGTGACATTGAAAAAAAAGAAAAAAGAAATAATTCATATAAAAAAACATTTAAAATCGTTGAGGATTTAATGGGACAGGAAATAAACAGAATGGCAATATAAGCCATGTTTTACCTGTTGAAATATATTATATTTAGTGTGATATCATGCATAGAAATTGTCTTTCCCTGAAATATTCCCTATTTTTGCAATAACCTGCAGGTGGTGATGATAGACACTGATTTCAAGTGTCTGCTACCACATTTTCAGGGTCTAAGAAGTCATTGATAGCATCCTGACTTTTCTCAGAAGCACACTAAGCCTATTATGGGACTATTTCAGGCCGCCATTACCAACATTTGTAATTTTTGCAATAACTTTGCTAATAAGACAGATTAACATTCATTCAGTGTGGCTGTATCCCAATTTTAAGGGTCAAGGAATACAAAAGAAGCATTGTTCTTCCTCTCCTATGTATATTTATCACCATATCATGAGTCTGGACAAGGAAGCCATTACAAAAACTGACAACTTTTACCATACTTATGCTACCAAGGCAGAAAGTCACCCATCTGATGTGGCTCTATCCACATACCCAGGGTCTGCGGACATAATTAGGGGTATTGGTCCTCATCTCCTGTGTATATCTTTTGGTGTATGATAGTCATGGACAGGGTATCCATTATTGAAATTCACCGTTATAATATTATCTTGGCAAGTAAAGCTTATAATAGCCTTGTTAATGCAAAGTCCGTATCCATATTCTCTTGTCTAAGAATACAATCAAGGTGTCTTTTATTCTGTACATGCCAAATATGGCCCTACTCATATGTATCTTCTTCATAAGTCATTGCTTTCTCCATTCCATTTCAAAGTAGTTCCAAACAAAGATATTTGGTTGATAATTATGGTGTCCATATCAATGTAGGAATATCATAGCTTCACTTAGATTACATAGGTTTTTGTAAATTCAAAAGTAATTGAGCTGTACCTAGGCTAGCTTGCTTTTGCCAATTGGTATTTAACATTTGCAGATAGATGCTTTTGACCAGTGTTATGTGGATACATGTATTAGGTTTGTCTAATAAGACATTAGTGTCAGCTAAAGCTAAACCAGTTACTTGCTCAGTAATAGTGTTTGCCTTGCTGGCAGTGCTTTTTCAATGTATATGCATGTATACCTGATATAGGCCTATCATTTTTCCTGATCAGTTGCTGGAATTAATTTAATTGAACAATCAGTTTAATCTAAAATGACCAATCACAAATTTATGATAGCATGTATTATATGAATGTTATTGTAGTGGTTCGTCTATTCTTTGGTTAGATGTCAAATCATAACGAAAAGAGAAGAAGTTTCCGGGTTGGCAACCAAGTGTTTTATTCTGACCTTAGTTACATACGATCACAGCCTATAGAGACTACATGCCGGATGGCATTCGGATACCCCTAGGTAACAGTAGAAGGGTGCTGAGCAGTGGTAGGACCACTACTGAAGAACTACGGTAGGAACTGCCCTTATATACGGGAAAAGCCCGCGAAACTCAGACCCGTCACGTGACGTGGGACGGATGAGTGGAAGGCCCCCTGGGGTAACGGATACGAACCTGGAGGCAGGTGCTGCCACCTGCCATCCGGACTCCCCCATCACACCGGGAGACCTGGGTCTGAGTCCCACGGGTACATGAACGTTACAAGTATAATATTACAATACAAAATAGCATACCCCTACACTGCCCCCCTTAGACAATAACTTGGGGGTAATTAAACCGCAGTGTATTAATAACCTAATAAGTAATTGTCTCATAATACTATATAAGGGATATTAATTACACTTACTCGATGTGAAATAGGCTGTAGTATGAGACTATCCTATTTCTGATAATTTATACAATAATAGCATCGGGTATCGTTCATAACAGTTCCGTATGTAACCTTATACAGTGTATCATGTCAATATATATTAGTGATCATAGCAACCGGAAGGTTTTATATTACTTTTTATGGTTACCATGACAACCAATGTTGTAAGTACCCAGGTAACAAGAAACGTTAAGTGAATGTTGATCAACATTCACTGATGGTTAGTTGGACTAACATCTGTTGAAAAACATTGTTTCAATGTTGATTTGAGGATCTTAGGAAAACGTTATTCCATAGATGTTGGTTTAACATTCAAAGAACGTTCAGGAAATAACGTTTTTCCAATGGTTTAAAAAACGTTGGTTGTATGTTATTTTATGATTCCAGAATGACTCACTAGATGGCATGAAATATTGTGATAGGACTGTGCAGGAGGATGCCTATAGGTATCTGTCTAATATAAACCATAGAAATGATAATGTGATTGTTGTACCAATCTTATCATAAAGATCCTATGTCTAGATATATCTAAACCAAAAAATATATAAACTAATGCTTGAGAATCGTCTTGTAATTTGGTAAATAGTGTGATAGACACCCTTATTGTAGCATAATGAGTTCTATAAGTCATTCCCTTTGTGTCTTTCTTGTATATCAATAGACTGCTCCTCTATCACAAGGGGTACATGGTCCCATTGCAAAATGGGACTCATGTAGTATTGCAGCATCAAGAGATGAGGGGAAATGAGTCCTATTCAATGAAATATATAAGAAAAGGTAAAATTAAGTAATATCCTATGTTATACCACTATTCTGGCACCTCCCTTACTGTTATGCCCTTCCCTACCAGTGCATTATGAGAGCATATACGCACATGTTCATTTTAGGGATTTTTGGATATACTTTTTCGAGGTCAAGTTTTGGGAGACATACAAATTCAGTCTCGCCACACTTAACGGTGATGAAACCCAATATGATAGTAAATAACTTCTAACCTTGTCCTTGTCCTATGTTTACACTCACTTTTCGTATGGAATCCAACCATGACATGTTATAATATCAAAGTTCCAAGAAGTATTCGATCCATAGATGAGGAATGCATGCTAATTTTCTCCATTTTCTTCGATATAAATAAGAATCCATTGATTTTCCCAACGTACACGAGTCGCGGTCCGGCTATTCCCACCCGCCTCCTTGTCCGGCGAAAGTGTGTCAGTGTCCCGGATGTAGATATAGGTCAACTGCTCGTCGTATGAGGAAGACGGCGAAAATTTCGGACCGTGTTGGAAAATCAATGGATTCTTATTTATTTTGAATCTATTGGACATAATACGTATGGAGGGATCATCTAGATTATCTAAGGATGTATTCTTTTTAATATCTCGACATGTCATGGTTGGATTCCATACGAAAAGTAAAGAAGGCGGTACCTCTCCCGGCAGGGAACAAAAACAATGGCTTCGCGCAGAGCGCTGACCCGGGCCGTATCGCTTGCTTTTACAAATGTCTTCTCGTGGCTATATTCTGTGGATATCAGGTAAGAAATTAATACAAAATGGAGGAAAAGGTGTTATAAATGCAATATGGCATAAATATGGCAGCACACGGGTGGTATATTGACGATATTGCACTTGGCCTAATTGCCTCATGCAATTTTCGTCAATATGCCACCCTTGTGCTGCCATATTTATGCTATATTCCATTACTAATACACAGGCATGGTAGGGATCAATATGAGGTTGGTTCAGGGTTAACCCAAAGTGATTTTAATGCATGTTTCCATCAGAATCCTTGTGTTAAACCAATGTTTTTTTCAACATTTATTCAATGTTGTTTTGAGTCCACGAAATGGAGTTAAGCTGAACCATCTTAGAGCATTTTTTTCAACTAGGAAATAACGTTAATTCAACATTGAAAAAACCTCAGTTTGTTACCTGGGTAAGTATATCACAGACCACATTGACTTTTTGACTATTATAGAGTCCTGAAAAGGGTTTGTGGTACAAATTATGACTTAATTATATTGATTACACCTGGAAATTCTTTTTTGACAATTTTCTTTTTGTTTAACAACCTTATTCACTATAATGTGAACTTAAACAATAAGTATCAGGAACGAGTAATTATCCTGATGACAAATGAATTAGTAAAAAAATATATAGCACCCACACTGGTGTGCTTTTTATATGAACACAATTAGGTAATGATACAACCTGAGTGGTTAAATATTAAGAGATGTCCATTTGACTTTCTATAGTTATATATGAAGAGTTTGGTTCCAAAACGCAAGAAACGCCATTTTGTAAAAAGAGGCTAATTTTTCAAAAACAAATTAGAAATACTTAAATGTAATACAAAAGCATTTTTCTTTGAAAGATATATTTTTCAGCTGCACAGATTTTGTTTAGTAAAGATCTCATTATGATAGCTCTAAAACTAACTTCAGGGGAGCACTACAAAAATGTGCTATTATTATGCTGAAAATCTGGAATGGATTTATTGCATTTTGGAACCAGACTCTTCTTATAGTTTATGAGACGCAGCTCAAATATATAATTACTGTGTGTTATATACAAGTAACCCTTTACAATAAAATTAGTCTCTGATATAATGAGACCAGGAAAGACATATATGAACAATTGTAGGTCTATTTAATCATTCATAGGTGAGTAACATTTATATACCTTTGTAAAAGATATGAATTTACATCAACACCAGTTTCACATAATTTATGATATAAATAGGACTATACAATGTAATAACAGATGATTATGTTTATTGTTTGTAGATGGAGAATTTCGAAGGAGTCGGATGCTGCTGGAGTTTTGGGTGTAGCTAAACCCTGATGAACTGTAGTGCTAAAGTTCATATTCCTATGTGAGGTGACTTGATAGCAGATTTGGGCGAGCTGAACCCTGATGCCTGAAGTGCTATTTCCATGATTGTGGATATGTTGTAAATGGGCAAAGCTAAACCCAGATGCCTGTAGTGCTAGCTAACTGGTGCTATTGTAGCTGGATTCCAGGTGTGGTTTTTAGATGAGTGGGCATAGCTAAACCCGGATGCCTGTAGTGCTAGCTGACTTTGTAGTGATAGATAAGCAATCCAGTGGATAGTTCAATGTTAATAATAACACAGTAAACATACCCAGCAAATTGTGGTGACCTTTCGCCATCTTGTGTGATGCCTTCACGACCGTGGCCTTATGAAAAAAAATCTGGTCATGTGTTGCTATAGCACAAGGTCACCAGGGATGACGATGGTCATGAACACCCAGGGTCACCAGGGATGACAATGGTTGTGATCACGCAGGGTCACCACAGATGACAATGGTTGTGATCACGCAGGGTCACCACAGATGACAACAGTCATAATCACACAGGGTCACCACAGATGACATCAGTCGTGATTACACAGGGTCACCACAGATGACAATGGTCGTGATCACGCAGGGTCACGCCAGATAGCAAACAAATCTTTTTTTTGGGGCGGGGGGTTCTTTTATTCATCAATTTAAACGTCATTGATTTAGCTGTTCATTAATTTGTGGTCCTCTCCATCCATGCTTCTGTTGTTAATGCTCCCCTGAATTACTTGTGGAAGTCCCTGTTTAAAGATAAGCAAATAAAAGACATTTAATCATGAATACAGTACTATATCACAAGTTTATGAAATATGTGTATAGCTTTTATTATATCATAAACAATAATTCACACAAAGAGGGTGCATGGCAAATTTTATGCAAACCTCTATTCCCCTTTCCTGGTTAAGCATTAATGACATGCACAGCTATGCATGGACATTTAATGGTGTAGGAGGTCTAAAAAATCCACCATTAGATTTGCCAATTGATGTGAACAACCTGCCAGTGAATATGACTGCTGCCTGCTATTCTTTAAATCATAAATTAATGTAATTAAACAAGGTGTACAAGACCTAACCGACAATATCAGTTGCTGTATGTGTCACAGTAAACTGTATATTGTACAAATTACACTAAGAATACTAGGAGCCAACTCACCTCACATCTGTTCTCCTTGGTCTCTGCCTGTCTGTTGTGAAATCTGGGTAAGCTTCTTTGTTCTCAGAAATTTGGAGGGAAATTTGAAATGGACCAATCAGAACACAGTGAACTAGGCTGGTGGTCACTGTCGGTGATAGCTGGTCATGGTGAGTGAGACTGCTGGTGACATCGTGAGGATGCGTCATGCATCGTGAGAGATGCTATGATTTGGGTCAGACATGGTATGTGCCCCTATTATCACCCAATGCAATAATGTAATGCTCTATCACTAACTGTTCTTACCTCTTTCCAATAGATGTAATGCACCATAAAGGTCAGAGCACATCAAATTTTCTTATTATTGTCAGACCAAGGCCTATTAATGCCTACATACAATGTGTATTGGGCACAATGTCAACTCAGTGTTAAATCCCATAGACAAAAGAAACTATCATTTATGTCTGAAATATTAACATATAACCATAATTATAGCATTCATTATGTTCTATATGTTCATGCTATTTAATAGCATATAAAGGAACTGATCCATATATAGCCTAGGATCATGTATAATAACATTTATTTTCAATGCCCCATCCATAAAGCAAAGACAGCATCAAACTATAGAGTTATCCTAGTCTGTTAATGCTGACATCCTGGTGATGAATCGTCATGATGAGTTGAAACTGACAGGGATTGGCAAAAGATCACGCAGATTCAACTGACAACTTTTGTAAAATCAGTGATGAATTGCCATGATGAGTGAACCCTCACGGGGGCTGGCGAAAGGTCACGCAGACTCAACTCACAACTTTTGTAAAATCACTGATGAATCACCATGATGAGTTAACCCTCACGGGGGCTGGCGAAAGATCACACATGTTCAACTCACTACATTTCTAAGGCAGGTGATGAATGGTGATGATGAGTGAATACTGACAGGGGGTGGCACAAGGTCACACACTGCGTTATCACTAGAAAAGTGATTCACCACCCATCACCAACTATGACAGGAGATGACGACAATTTGCTGGGTACTAGCATAAAAAACACCAATAGTGATGTGTTTGACACAAACTGCAACAGTATTATGTAGATATAAAATAGTTTTTCAGCTCATCCATGTATATTCGTATACAGCATCATACTTCCATCATGTTTTTCATCTTAGAGTTTTTTCGGATTAGGATATAATATATATTCTAATCAACAATCACTGGGTTAAAATTAATGTCTATTTAACATTACTAGGTGAGTCACCTCCATATACGGAACACTTATTTATGTCCAACCAACATGTAGCAGATTTACTGCTCCTTGTTCTGCTCAGCTTGATCCTGGTCATGCTGTTGAACAGGCTGATCCGGATCTGGTCCTTGAGGTGCGGGCGGTGCTGCAACAACCAGATTGACTTTCTGGCGAGCTTTGAAAAGATCCAAAGTATGGCCAGGGGTGCCATGTTTGTCTGACAAGGACTCTTGCCTCAGACTTGCAGCTTCCTGCTTTTCTTTGGCAACCTCAGCCTTTATCTGAGCAGAGATACGTTTTATCTCAGATTTCTGGATGGCGTCAATACACTGTAAGGTACTTGATACCGTCTGACGGTAGATATCCAAGTGGAGGTTCTCCATATGGTGTTGTAACGTCTCAAATTGCTTGGTCTGGATGGAACAATACAATTTCCTTCCTTCCTAAAAATGGTTTCGGCTGTCTGGATGACCTTAGGTAGATGAATCACAGCATCAGGAGGAGGAATCTGACTCTGTGGCCTCGGATTCAGGTGGCTGAGACAGACGCCGCCGGATGCGAGGAAGCAACTATGGTTGTCGTCACACTAGCAGTGGACGTAGAAGGTCCCTGGTTTGGTATTCCCTTTTAAGCTGCTTAGCAGTAATTGGTGTAGCTGGACGTTGCTGCACCACAGTACTAAGAGTTGGCCGACAGTTCCTGTTTGGCCCTACCATACTGATCAAAGACTTGCATCTCTGGTCCGAATGGGCCCATAGGAGGAAACTGCTTTGGATCCCTCAGATTCAGCTTTGGTCGTGGGCGAGAGGCATGGCCACCGGGTCCACTGACACCAAAGAAGGTCCGGTTATGAGCACCACCTTGCAGTGTTGCTGCTCTACCATAACTCATGGGAGTTCCAGAGTTCCTGTTCGAGCCATACGACTGCTTCTCCAGTGCTTCCATGGGTGACCTGGATCGGCTAACAGAAGCAGAGGCCTGTCTGCAGCAGAGAGACCTTGACGGTAATCTCTGCGGCTACGGATTTGCTCTCGGGTTGGAGTAACATAGGCTCTGCCACGTTTGCGAGCCTTATTGCTTCTCCACTCATTTAGCAAGTTGTACTCCTCTTGAGCATACTCCAGTTTACCAGGTCTAAGCTAAAGTATAGAAATGACCCTGGGTGATTTTTGACCCGGAGTCATTTTTGACCCTGCCCCCCACCATCCCCCCACTTACCCTACTTGAAGAATTTTCACCCCAGAGTCATTTTTGACCCTGGGTCATTTTTGACCCAGAGTCATTTATGAGCCTCTCCCCCACCCCTCCCCTTCCCCCTCTCTCTGCCTTATCAGTTGACCTAGATAAGTGGCCTCCCCCCTATACTGACTTTCAGTTATGAATGGGTAGCAGATTAAGTTTCAAATTGTGTTTTCTCAACTGCTATAGTTCATATCCAAAAGTTATTTTAGATTTAACTAGGATACATATTAGTCTTTCTAGCGATGTATGATTGATCAATCTCAAATGTGATACAAACTTATCATTTGCATTATTGTCAGCCCAGAGAGCTATTTTCCCTCATACCCACTGCAATAATTAAAACAGAATGCAAAATAAGATGGCTAAAAAGTAGTTTGGTATTCTAGACTACCATTATCAATCCTCCTCTTTTCATATATGATGGTTTTATGATGGATAGATAAAGAAAAATGGCCCCAAAAAGCAAATTAAAATTGCTTTTTCCATAGCATACAGAGCAGGGTCATTTTTCACCCTGGGTCATTTTTCACCCAGGATCATTTTTGGAGTTTTACAGAACCTGTTTACCTGCTCCAGGAGACTGGGAAAACCGAGCCTTCAGCTTCTGGTTAGTACCAGGGACTGTTGGTGCTTCATACTCAGGGTTCAATTTTGAAGGTTATTGTAGAGTTTAGAAGGTACCTTCATCACTCTATCAATAGCATTCTCCAACCCTTCTCCATGAGCGGATACCCAATGCTGGATCATATCTCTTCGCCGGGGGTGAGACATCCTGTGCACTTAGCACATTTCTTGAGAGCCTCTGGGTCGCAGACGTACTCCGGCCTCTGGTGCATGTGGAACTCCACTAGATGTCTTTATCTAAGAAGAATTCCACTTCACCCTCCATCTGAGTACAATGTTGGAATGGGCAATCATTGTGCTCATCCCCGTAGTACTCCTCTAAGGCGAATTTTAACTTCGCCTTCTGGTCGTAATTATACAGGTTCTTGGAGGAAGTCTTTACAAATTCCCAATACAACCAGTACATGTTGGTCGGCTTGAGGTCGGAAAACTTCATGCGAAGCTATTCCTCCATATCCTCAAACCCTTCACATGTCTTCTGAGGGGGCAGTCTCCAGACGGATTTGCTACCCTTCAGATGTCCACGGTACAGGGGATTGAAGTCCGCAAAGTTGTTATTGGCATTAGCCCAGATAACAGTCTCTTGCTTGTCCGAAGGAGTTGCGTCCAAAACTGGGTCAAACGCTCCTTTGGTTACTCTCCAGATGGTCCAGCCGTCGGTCGCACAACAGGTTGTTGACCTGCGAGCACCTGGGCTGCCACATCCTGAGCGTCACCACTGACATGGGCCATGATGTCCTGAAGTTTGACAACTGGCACACTAGCTTCTACTTTTACAGTAGCAGGGGTATCAGGCACAGCTGGTGGACTTGGTGGCTGGGCTTCTACCTCTGCAGCTTCGGGTTTCCGTCGAGAAACTCTTCCGAGTCTGACCAGAGGAGGAGCCTGATTCGGATGTGTCCATCTCATTGCCGGAAACATCCAAAGTCTTAGCTGCCTTCCTATTGGCTGCTCTTGGAGACATACGGCGGCTCCCGGTGCCTTCAGCCACACTGCTACTGGCAGAGGGTTCAACATTGGTATTTTTCCCTTTACCTTTTCCTTTAGTGGATTTGCCTTTTCCACTCCAAGCTTTTCCTGACTTCTTTTCAGCCTTCTCTTGAGCAGACTGAGCAGAAGCGGGAGAACTGTTGGTTCGAGGCAGGACAGCTGGAGCCTGCACGGATACCCGAGCCTTGTCCTCTACAAGTGAGGGCTGGTCGGAAGACATCAAGTGGTCCATTTTGTTTGCCATTTCGGATGACCTTTGCACTGACGCTTCCCCGGATGGAATCTCTGGGTGCTCCAGGGCATACTGTCTTTCCAACAATCTGACCATGAGATTTTGTATGATCCCGGGTCGGACTGCTGCTGAGACACCAATACGGGCCTCTTCAGCCTCAATTACTTGAGACATGCTAGGGACCCCCAGGCTGTATTCGAAGACAGCCTTGCCTGCTGCTTCGTATTCATCCGCAGTTTCTAAAAATAGAATCTGGTTGTGGTCAATGTAAAGAGCGACCTCGTTAGCCTTGACGCCGGTGTAACCTGTTGCGTCAGACACATAGGATGGTCTATCAAACCGATTCCTCCTGAAAGCCATCTCCGCATCCCAGACAGCTTTGCGGAACCACAAATGGACCATCAATCCCTTAGGATTTTGATGGTAATCCATCAACCAGGCTTCATGAATTGTATTAGCTCATAGAGGGTGCACACATTCCCAGATTGCATTGACTACTCGTGAGTCAACCTCCCTGGGCGTTCCATCTGCTGTGAGTACTAGCATTTCCTCAGAAATAGCTAGCATTCGCCCGTCGTATGGACCTGCTACATCTGCCCATTCAGGCCTTCCGCGTGATGGCATCTCTATGTGGGTTGGCCTTTCTTCTGGAGAAGGAGGACCATCCGACACATCGGAGGTACTAACACTAAGTCGTGGGGGTAGTTGAGGTGGATCGCGGTCTTGCGACAGCTTTCAGAATGCCTCTCCACTCAACTGGTTTGTGGGTGCAGGGGCGACATAGGGTGTTCCTGGATCCATAGAGGACTGAACGTGGGGGCGTTCAGGGCTGCCTTGTTTGGAATGTTCAGACGCGTCGTAGAAGGATTCTACATCGCTGTCTTCCATTCCGTAGAAGTACTGATTAAAGTTCATGCGTTGATCCATCTGATCACAGTCTTCATCATACTGTTGATCATCATACTAATTTATTTTTTTTTTTTGGACTCGCTCATTGCATCAATGAACTGTTATGTTCATTTAAGTGAAGCTATAGAGCAGACCAAGTTTTATTAGATTTTTCAACAACAAAATAAGGAACAGCAACTACAAAACACAAAACATGACAATAGTCAATTTGTACAAGATCAACAACATTGGAGAGTTCAGGAGCTGGTCGACTGATCATAGTAACATACACACATACATTTTTGTTAGATAGTATAAGATATAATGTACTGGTATAGTAGCTAAGGTTTACATAACATTTGACATTCATGTTAGTGTATTAGGCAGTAACATAATGGTAATTAGGATTCAACACAATTATCTGGAAGTGGCGCGGTAACTACACCTGCTTCATATACTAGTTGTAACCAATTTTCAATTTCTGCCTCAAATTATCTATCTTCAGTATTTCAGTTTTAAATTTGACTTTAGTGGTGGCTTTCTGGATGTTCTCAGGTAGGACATTCCATAGCGCCACCCCTCTATACCATGGAGATCTCTTGTAATGCCTGGAAATTTTTCTTGGTAATTCAAAAACAATTTTATTTTGTGACCGTGTATTATGTGCATGTGGCCTTTGCTCTATATCTTTAGATTTTTTGTACATCAGACACAATAGAAGCATATCAAACCTTTTTTCCAATAGAGTTATATCACACAGCATATGTAATTCTTTAACATTGTATTTTCTAATGTTGCATTTTAGACATATCCTTAAGGCTCTATTTTGTAAGCGTTGTAAAGCTTTCAAACCTTCCTCATACAGCTAGTTGAAATGAAGGAACAATATTCTATAATTGGTCTTATTGTACTACAATATATCTTTACACTCTGATCTTGAGTCAGAAATTTTCTTATTTTGGCAAAACGAAATAATTTATTACATACATTTCTTTTAACTATTTTAATTTGCTTGTCAAAGCTCAGTTTGCTATCAATGTGGACTCCCAAATAAGGGAAGAAGGTCACTGTTTGAACAATACTCTCATTGAATTCTATTTTGGGATCAGGACAGTACTTTAATTTAAATGCACTACATAACCACATAAATTTGGTCTTATTTGGATTTACTGTTAGTCTGTTTTCTAGAACCTATGCTTTGAAACGTTGAACATCATTATGGGACTATATACACCCGTGTATATATATATAATTAATATGTGCAGTGGTTGGATCTACTTTTCCTCCAGCCGCGCATTGGTATGTATGACGTCATAGTAAACAGTGAGCGCCTATAAAAGCTGCAGGATCCAAATTAACCGTCAGTTGGTGTATATCCTTCGAGCGGCACACACCACGCTGGGTGGTGCCGGGAATTTTAATTTTAATCTTTGTTTTTTCGAATTCTACGGTACAATACCCTGCAATATGGGTAGAAAATCGACAGGTGGGGCTAATGCTAAGCCTGGTACCAAGAAAATTACAAAGAATACGAGGAATAAGGCCAACTCTAGGACTTCGAGCAGCTCGGATCCAAATATGGTTGACCCGGTGTCACCTATTCCAAAAGCTTCAGGAGTTAATTTGGGTCTAGCTGCTGACCAGACGTTCATCAATTTGGAGGAGAGGACTACGGTAATGGAAGACCAGCTTGCTGATATCAAAGATCTTCTTGAGACCATAGCAGCTAAACAGAACAATCCGGTAGAAGGGGCGTGTCGAGCGACTCACGTGGGGATGTTTTGACGCAGTATTCCAAATGCGCTGTAACCAAGCAACGGGGGAGACGTAGACAGCGCTCGCCTAGTGACCGGAGGAGCCATGACGACAAGAATCCAAGATGGCGACGGGACTGTTCTACTTCGTCGGATTGGGATAAAAATTCGTCTTGTTCAAGGGATTCCTCTACTGATACCACACGTTCTACACGTAAAAGGCACCGGGGTGAGTTCGATCAGAAGAATTACTTAGATAAAAAGTCTAAAATTGATTGTATCGAACGGTTAATGCTGGTAAATGTACGTCTTGCGAAAGACAAATATGAGGAGGGCGAGGATATTTTCCATTTGCTCGACCACCTTGAAATGCTGATCGAAAATTCGCGTACAAGAATCTATACGGTATCAGCTTTAACAAAATATGACAAGTCTGTAAAGGATAGGGCAAACAAAAATGGGTTGAAGGCATTTGAGAGGGTGGACAACTCTGATATCCTTAGGTATTTGTCTTACGACGGGACCGTTCAGGCCCAGAAGGGGCAGGTGGCAAAGTCCAAGTCTTCCAAATCTAGGTCAGCTCGTACTTGTTTTGCTTTTAATAGAGCTGAAGGCTGTAGGGAGGATCCCTGTAAATACCGTCATGTTTGTGATGTATGTAATTCTCCTAGCCATGGCAAGGAAAAATGCCAGAAGAACAAAAAGGATTAGTGTGTAGCCCTTAGGCAGGGTCCTACTTTAAAATCTGAAAATTTGATGCCTGATTTTAATTTAGTATGTACGGTAGACCCTCCTAAGCCCCCCGTTTCTATCATTCCGGGTGATAATGGTAATAATGATAGTGTAAATATTTATAATTCTTGTGATTTGTCAAAGAATTTATTTATTTCTCATAGCTGCCCAGTACAGGGCGAGGCTGAACCACTTTTTACGGTGGAATGTTTAAATAGACCCAGCATCAGGGTCTATGACAGTTGTGTAAATGGGGTATGTATGTGTGAGCATTTCATTTATGGTAGGAAGGCTCAGATACTCCCGTGTCGGCTGGCTAGTTTTCTCAGGCAGTCAGACCTTATTAATATCAATCAGATTGAGTCTGATTTTCTATGGTGTGGTTTTACCGAGGGTTTCAAAATTATTGACCCAGGGTGTGATACAACGTATGATTGTAAAAATTATAAGTCTATTTTAGAAGGTAGATTTTATGACGAGATGTGTAGCATTATTGTGGAGGAGTTGAACCAAGGCCTGGTTACTAAAACTGAATGTAAACCCAAATGTATTCACTCCCTAGGGGGTGTGGAAAAATCTAATGGTAAGCTTCGTCCCATCACTGATTGCAGTATGCCAGCGGATATCTCTATTAATAACTTTATGAGTACAACGTCCAAAAGCTTCTCGTATAACTCTATTAACACTGTTACCTGCCAACTTGATAGAAATGACTTTATGTGTGTGGTGGATTTGAAGTCTGCATATAGAAGTATTAACGTTTATGGCCCACATGTAGGCTATCAAGGCTTCAGGTGGAATTTTGGCAATGGAGATGAGTTTTTTGAAAGTAACCGTTTGACATTTGGTCTAAAGTGTGCTCCATATATATTCAGTAGAATATCTGATTTTTTGACTATTATTGCAAAATTTTATGGTGTAGATAGAATAGTAAATTACCTGGATGATTTTATTATCATAGCTCGGACTGAGGAAGATTGTTTACGTAAAAGGAACATCCTGATTGAATGTATGGAATATCTAGGGTTTGTGGTATCTAAAGAGAAGGTGACTGAGCCCAGCCAGGTGTGTACTTTTCTAGGTATAACCATTGATTCTACGGCTATGGAGTTGTCGCTTCCACAGAAGAAGCTAGATAAAATGAGCTCGGCTATAGACGAATGTTTGGGTAGAAAATTCGTATCTAAGAAGACATTACAAAAGATTGGTGGTTTGATGTCCTTCTGCTCCCAAGTAGTTCGTGGTGGCAGAACTTTCAGCAGGAGATTGTTCGATCTTTGTGCTAAAGCCAGGAGTAGGGGTGTTATTAAACTTAATGAGGAAACTCAAAATGACCTACTGTGGTGGAGGGATTTTTGTAGAATTTTCAATTGTAGAAATATTATTCTAAATGATAATGAATGTACCCCTATGTATTCCGATTCCTCTGTACAGGGCTTTGGAGCCTGGTTCGATAAAGACTATTTTTATGGTACTTGGAATGACTCTAATCCTATGGTAGACTGTACAGATCATTTCGTTCGTGCCCCTAGCCTTGATAATATCAAACTTCACCATAGAAATATAAATGTTTACGAGCTGTATCCAGTAATGATAGGCCTTAAGCGCTGGGTGAAAAAGTTTTCTAATACCAGAGTTCATTGCATTACGGACAACATGCAAGTCTTGGCCATGTTGAATACCGGTAGGTCTAAGAATAAGTTGTGTATGTCTTGGTTGAGGGAAATCTTTTGGCTATGTTTTATACATAACATTGAAATATATTCTACATATATTAGGTCGGAGGAAAATATTTTAGCTGACCATTTGTCTAGGCTAAATTACAGAGGTGTCCCAAAGAAATGTAGAAATGTTTTAACTGAATATAACATGTGCTGTTATAATTCCAGGCCTGAGGGAGCTAGAGCGGAGAAGGAGAGGGTTTTTGTATAGGGGCGTGGCAGAGTACGTAAGGTTCGCAAACATCAATTTAGTAGGTACAAAAAATTTTGTAAAATTTTTGACCTCACTCCCCTACCTTGTTCTCCTTCTCAAGCCTCTTTGTATAGTGTATACTTGTCAGATAAAATGAAACCTGTATCTGTTCGGAACTACTTGTCCGCGTTATGGTATTATCAGAAATTAAAAGGTTATTCTGATTATAGTGGTAATTTTATTGTAAAAAAGACACTGGATGGTATTGAACGTAATTATAAATGTTCTTCTATTAAAACTAATCCTTTGACTCCAAGTGATATGCTGAAGATCAAATCCAAATTGAATTTGTCTGTGTATGAGGATGTAGTCTTCTGGTCAGCTATCCTATTGTGTTACCGAGGTGTGTTCAGGGTGGGTCATGTAGTCGATTCCCCTCATAACTTTGAATCTAAAAATGTTTCTATCTCTGTTGACTGCATTCGCATTGATGTCAAGTCTTCTAAAACTGACCAGTATGGTAGGAAACCTTATGTGGTGTATTTGAAGAGAAATGATTATTCTGGTCTTTGTCCAGCTAGATACTTGATATTGATATTGACTAAGTCAATTCTCACCAAACCCACTGTCTCCTTCCTTATTCCACTTGTGATATTATTATAATATTTATTATAATATTTATTATTATTATTATATTCCCAACGAACATATTAACTTATGGGACTATATACACCCGTGTATATATATATAATTAATATGTGCAGTGGTTGGATCTACTTTTCCTCCAGCCGCGCATTGGTATGTATGACGTCATAGTAAACAGTGAGCGCCTATAAAAGCTGCGGGATCCAAATTAACCGTCAGTTGGCGTATATCCTTCGAGCGGCACACACCACGCTGGGTGGTGCCGGGAATTTTAATTTTTAAATCTTTATCATGGTATATTGTATTTATATTGTTATATTGTATCTATTATTGTATATTGTAGTTATATTTGTTATATTGTACTACTGTATTGCATTATTAAATTATTGTCTTAATAAAGGCATGTACAGAATTGATATTGACTAAGTCAATTCTCACCAAACCTACTGTCTGCTTCCTTATTCCACTTGTGATATTATTATAATATTTATTATAATATTTATTATTATTATTATTATATTCCCAACGAACATATTAACTTATACATCATATTCCTAATGGTCTCCGAGTCCTTTGCAGCACAATAGATTACTATATCATCAGAATACAATTTTATTTTACACGATTGCAACACATTAACAACATCATCTATATATAAAACAAACAACAGGGGGCCCAGAACTGAGCCTTGTGGTACACCATACTTTATACATTTCTTTTTAGATATTTTATTACCATAACTCGTTCTCTGTTGCCTGTTTTTTGATCTCCTAACTTTTGAACCACATAAAATTTGTCCTACTTAGCCCAAGCTTACTAAGTTTGACCAGCAATTTTGAGTGAATTACACTATCAAAGGCTTTAGTGAAATCAATGAAAAGGGCCCCTGTTATGTACCCATTATTTCTATTCTCAAACAATTCATTTACGAGATCAAAGGTAGCATCACCTGTTCCAGTACCTTTTTTATAACCATATTGATTGTCACAAAAGGTGTTATTTCTTTTCATACTTTCACTTAAATGATAATACATAATTTTTTCAATAATCGTTGATGGCATTGGTAGGAGGGAAAAAGGCCTCCAGTTTTTGACCTGTGATAAATCTCCGTCCTTAGGTAATGGTTTTACTAGGGCAGAGGCCCAGTCTCTTGGAAAAATACCTTTATCTAAACTAGTCTGAATCAGGTAGGTAGATTGATGTATTAGGCATAGCAATGCACATTGTAATATATCACCCCTTATGCCTTCAATCCCAGATGATTTATTTTTGTCTATTTCTTTTATAGTGTAATGAACATCCCCTTTTTTACCTTAATGTTTGTTTCAGTGAAGTTTCCATTTATGAGTACATTTTCAATACTTTGATCATTATCAAGTTTACATTGATCATCACCAACCGCTGCAATATGTAGCTCTCTTCCAATATTACAAAAGTACTCATTCACATACTCACATGCTACATCAGAAGCAATATCAACCCCTGTCTCATGGTGTTTCATATCGGGGTATATAATGGATTTATTATTCTTAAACATGTCATTAATATGCTTCCAGAACCTCTTAGGATTTCCATTACATTCATGTAACTCTTGCATTACTCCTCCAATTTGATTTGCTTTAATCTTTTTTCTTATTTTCCTTCTGCAGTCTTTGATAGCCTGTTTCTCTGTTGTACCCTTGTTAACACTATATAATCTTAACCATCCTTCCCTTTCAAATACTAAATCCATTACTTCATCATCAATCCAAGATTTATGAGTTTTCTTGATTTGACGTTCAACATAAGGATGATATTTGTTTAGATATTGGTTTATAGGAGTTACAAGCATTTCCCATAATAAATCTGGATTATCTTTAATATCAAAATATGTTTTCCAATCACAGGCATTCTAAAAATCTTTGAAATTATCTTCTGAAAAATTTCTATAATCCCTTCCCTTATACACCAATTTTTCATATGTAAAATTGTTATGCCCTCTGCAAACATAAACAGGCACATGATCTGATTATCAATACAGGTTCCACTGAAGGGTCGGGTTATTTCATTTATCAGAATTTTCCACCAATATCTTTACACAAGGATCTGAAGCTTTCACAACCCACATCAGTATCATCATACATATTTAAGTTTATGTCACCTAAGATCCATGTCTCATGTCTACCTCTATTACCGTTAAATTCAAAAACCTGCAATTTTCCTTAAAAACGCAATAAAATTAGGGACATTTGTATTAGGAATTCTGTATATAGAGATAAGAAATATATCTTTCTCACCAGGCACACATAACATACACGCTATACTTTCATAATCAATTGTTTGAACAGTGAATTCAGGTATGATCTTAATGTATTGACCTAAACCAGATTTCACACTGAGACCCACACCTCCACAATTTTTACCTATTCTGTCTTGTCTATATAATAACCTATCATCTTTATTTATCAAACCCTCAGGGCTCTACCATAGGGCTCTACCATATTCTGGCGGGGTGCTGGCACCGGCACCACTGCCAAGGCGAACGGCCTCTTCCGCCATTGGCAGAAGTGGCTTTAATATCCCTATTCACTAGATAAGCAGTATTTATATATACTGCTCACCCAGTGAAACGGTCTGTGCCTTTTAACGAGGGCACCACTCGAACCAATACAGAGAAAGGCTTCAAAGTCCCTTTGCAGGAATAAGACAATATGGCGGGTTCCTCGAACTTGAACTGCTGAGCATGTTTGAATAGGCGCGTCACCTGACTGACCTTACCGCGCACCCTTAATTAGGTCACGCATCTTACATATAGACAATACAATACCCGAGCGGTCATCTGCCCGTAATCGTGTCTCAACTGTGACAATTCGCAAGGTATTATCGAGTTTATGGATAGCATAGGCATATCCACCAGATTATCCATCCATAACCGTGGGTACATTGTCACAGGTCATTTTCCAAGAACTCACGATCAGCTCGGGTATACATTGAACTAGGTTACAACATATAACAATACACAGTACAGGACACCACATTCGTTGTGTTTAAGAGCCTTTTTCAAGGTTTTCTTAGCCTTAGAAGAACATTTCCACCGAGACTTTCTTTATTTGCCCCTGCCTGCCAGATGTAACGACGGGGAGCACCACTGACTTCAGGTCTACATCCTCCCGTGGCCTCCCGGGTCTTCTCTTTCGGGTGAGAGGCACTTCGAGTTGCTTTACACGGTCTAGTTCAATCACTTGTTCCAGACCATCGCCATACATTTTGGTGGAGGTATCCCTCCCCCTCCATGGATGTAGCCTAGCTACATTCGACTTATAACATCTCCCTATCTGTGATTTAATTAACACAGAGCAGTCACTAATAACCTGAGTTATGGTGAAAGGTCCATCCCAATTACTAGCCAATTTCAGGTTGGCAAGAGGTTGATGTAGACGCAGTACTCTATCCCCCAGATTGAAATATCTGGCTTTTAGGCCTATATCATATCCAACTTTCTGCCAACTTGCAGTTTTCTGCAATTCATCTCTTACCCTTTCATAGGCTTGTTTGAAGTTATGCCTTAGGGATTCTACAAACATTACCTGACAAAGTGCTTCCGGATTCATCCTTACTATGCTAAAGTCTAGGTCTGCAGGTATAATTAAATCCTCTCCAAATACAAGGAGATAAGGCGAACAGTTTGTACTTGAATGTACAGTGCTATTATAAGCATGCACAACAAATTCACACTGATCATTCCAATCATCCATATGCTCCTATGCTGTCATTACTAGTATCAGTATCTAGAATGATCATTCTCCATCGGATATTTCAATACAGGAGTACTAGCAAACAATTCCTTTATTTGCATGAAGGCTTTATCTTGCTTGGATCCCCAGGGAAAACGCTCCTTCCTAACTCCTGGTGTCCAGTGGGACAAACTCTGTATGGGAAACGCGGCTCTGGAATATCCTGGTATAAAATCTCTATAGTAGGAACAAAATCCAAGGAAGGATCGAACTTCTTTAGCATTTGTGAGTGCTTGCCAATTAGACACAGCATCCAACTTCTCCGGATCAGCTTTAATCCCTTCATTGGAGATTATTCTTCCTAAGTAGTTAATGGATCTCATGAAGAGATTGCGTTTCTTAGGCTTCAGCTTAAGACCATTAGACATGATTCTTTTCAGAACCAGGCCTAAATTTTCTAAGCATTCTTCAAAAGTCTTGCCAAAGACTATCACATCATCCAAATAGACCAGACATTTCTTCCATAATAGATCACCTAATAAAGTTTTAATTTTCGGTAATCTATGCAAAAACGGATGATACCATCTTTCTTGGTCACCATGCAGACAGGGCTAGACCAAGGACTGGAGGATGGTGTAATAACATCATTTTAGCTATCTCTTCCTCAGCAACCCTTTTCTTGGCTAGAGGAAGTCTCACCAGTGTCAATTGTATGGAGTACTGTTTCAGTATGTCCCAATTATTCACCTGGTACTGCAAAAGCTTTTCTATACTTGTCTAGCAAGTCAGTTAAGGCTTCAAGTTGCACATCCGTCTTGACATGACTTTAAGCTATTAGATTATCTAATTCCAGATTCCTTTTGGATAACGAGGGGAATTCGGTTGCTAAACCATGCTTACAGCTTTCCACTACTTCAGATAGTCTCTTACTTCCAATATTCCCCTCTGGGAATCTAACCTTGTTCCATACAATGCAGCAAAATCCAGACCTAATATACCATGTTCGCTACAGTCGGTGTAAGAATAAAATTCTTATCCTCCTGTAGACTGAACCTCAAACATTTGCATTGTGCTACTGCGGCCATACAAGCATTTCTTTCCATTGTGAAAGTTTCACGACCCGTAGGCAAAAGATCATAGAGCCTCTTTGCACTACAGGAGTGGCTAGCACCTGTATCGACCAAGAACACAGCAGATCTACCACTCACAGATACAACTCTGTACCACTGCCTACCTTTCAAGTAGGTAGGACAACTTGCGTACTTAGCAAGTTCCGGCTTAGCACCAAGGTCAAATCCACATCCCTTCAAATACTCGAGACAAGGATGACCTTGGGGAAGCTGGGCACACCCTCCCATTTTGAGACTGACTCCATCTACATTGGGAAAAATGGCCATTAGGTCCTCCCAAAGGTTCCTGTTGTGGCCATCCGCCATTACACTACGTGCTTCCTACCAAATGAGTCTGTTGAGATCCATTTGAAGAAGCATCTCCAGAATCTCCGGATGTACCGGGTTGACCCGTGTTTCCGTCCCCAAACCTATATGGCTTGTGGTGTTGTCTGTAAATTTAACCTGATGACTTTTTACTTTTGTGCCATGAGGCATAGTCTCTTTAGTTTCTAAAGATTTCTTTACCTTGTCTCTCTCCCCATTAGAGTCATCATGGTCCCCAGCTATATTAAGGACAATCCCTGAAACAGTAAATTTAGGTTCCAGAGTGCCTATAATATGGCCTGTATCCTCAAGATACTTTGACATCTGGATTGCCTTTGTTTCCAGTTCAGAATAGTCATTCAACATTTTGGACTCTCTGTTAGTCCAATTGGTAGATTCACGTATCCATTTAGTCCTGAGATTCTCATTTTCTCGGCTTTGTTTGTGATACGTGGCTCTATCTTCAAATGGTCGTTTACCAAATTGAGTAGTGCTCCTATGCATGGGTGCAGGCTTCTTTGTACCACCTGGCATGAATAAGGAATCTCCAAATTCTTCCAGGTTGTAAGTTTCTTCTTACATTCTCAAAATCAGCTACCCTATCCGAGTAGTGTTCCTGTGGATTTCTCCATTCTCCAGCTGGTGATCTTATTTCACAATCTTCTATTGGGGAGTTTAGGTCCGTGTTTGGACCATTTCCCTTTACTGGGCTTGGCTCAGTCATTGCTGACTGCCGTACCCTTGAAACTACTGGTCCCGGCACCAGTGTAGTGGTTCGTCTTTTTTTGGTTAGATGTCAAATCATAATGAAAACAGGAGAAGTTTTCAGGTAGGCAACAGAGTGTTTTATTCTGACCTTAGTTACATACGATCACAGCCTATAGAGACTACATGCCGGATGGCATTCGGTTACCCATAGGTAACAGTAGAAGGGTGCTGAGCAGTGGTAGGACCACTACTGCAGAACTACGGTAGGAATTGCCCTTCTATACGGGAAAAGCCAGCGAAACTCAGACGGATGAGTGGAAGGCCCCCTGGTGTAACGGATACAAACCCGGAGGCAGGTGCTGCCACCTACCATCTGGACTCCCCCATCACTGCCGGAGACCTTGGTCCCACAGGTACACAAACGTTACGAGTGTAATATTACAATAAAAAATACCATACCCCTACACTATATATCAAGATTTAGCACAGTCCATAACAGGGGACAGACATTGGCAATCAAATATGCAGCAATATTCATGGATTATGATGTTATGATGGAACCTAGGATATGCCTAAGTTTCATCTTGTGGGTATGAATAAAAGGTTACCTCATGGTGACTAATGGTACATTTACAAGCAAACATCCATATGACACATATGCCATACTCCAAAGCTGCCAGTATAGTGGATCAAAGTTCTAAGATACATGTACAATCAAGTTGCAATAATATGGCCACTGCTATCACATAAAGGACTGGAGCTTGATTAACTGGTGGTTTGAAGCATGGTTGGATTGATGGTTGGGATGGGGAGAAAGGGTGTTGGGCAAAGGCTTAGGTGTGGCAGATGCCAAGAATGTTCAGTCTTCACTGCTAAATAGGTATATATGTTCTCATACTAGTGACAAAAAGGTTCAGTCAACATAGAAAAACATTGATCTGAAGGTGTTGAACCATACATAAGGCTCACAAATAAGTGAGATAATTCTTGATTTCCAAGGCAGGACAGTAATACCCAAGTAAGGTTGTGGGGTAGGGACTTGCTGACTGCAGTTGCCTTACAGTGATCTACCTGTACACTAGTATGCATCTGGATACCCCTCTTTCCCCAGTCTACAATCCTAACTAAGCTATAGGTTTTTGTATATCTTTTAATTCCTTTATTGTCAAGTAGAATGGTATCAACAGACTTATTTGGGAGTATTGCTGATGCCATGTTAGGAGGGAAACAGCAGCCATCACATATATATGGATTAAAACCTTCCAGAAATAACAGTGAAAATAGTTTTCTAGGCTAGCTCACCTTAGCCCAATCTGGCAGCTCAGTCATTTACCAGCTTCAGCCCACATCTTGGATACCCATGAAGGCCAAGAGGAGTCCCATCTGGGGACCCCGTGAATGTGCTGGCTGGGATGTTACTTGTTTATTTTAGATTATTTAGATTATTATTACAAGCTACTGGTATTTGTCACTATCCAATATCAAAGATGATTATCAAAAATGATTTACAAACATAGACAAAGAGACACTGGTTTCGTCCTGTGTTCTAGAGTACCCACTAAACCAACCAACTACTGTAAGGCACTCCCTAGGGTGAAAATGTAAGCTAGGATTTACAATGCTTCTTTCTGGCCCATGAAGTCTTTAATTTCTGAACCTAAAATCTATCTAACTAGATAACCCCACAACATTTGAGTGTTAGATAGACAGACTTTCCCAAATTCACTTATTGGGATTGGAAGCTGAAATAACTTGATTATCCCTTTGTAATAGTATAAAAAAGCCATTGCCAGTGAACTCTATGACTGTTTGGTGAGGAACCAGTTAGTCACAGTCAGGATTATTGTGAGTCCACCATAGTTAAGAATTGCACTCTGATAGCTTTATTCAGGCCTTATTTAAGAAAACATATAAGGTACAGGATGATTGGTATGCCTAGTAGTTAATGGGCCTGAATGCTCCCAAACATAGATAGAAGTAAAGAAAGAATTCCTTGAGTATACACATTGACCCTGAAAAAGAGTTCAATGTCCCTATCATGTCCCTTGGGCCTGAGAATGTGGATGCACACACAGTAAATAAGTGTTTATAAGCCTTAGAATCAAAACTGAGATTTGATGTCATCAATTTTGGTAATGGCTTCCTTGTGCAGGCTCATGATAGGCTGATAAATATTATACATAGGAGAGAAATAATAATGCTTCTTATTTATTTCTTGACCCTGAAAATGGGGATATAGCCACACTGAATGAATGTTTATCTGCAAAAATAGGGAATTTCGGTAATGGCTACCTTTTTCGGGCCCTTTTTCAAGGAAAAACTATTTCTATGCATGACATCACACTTCATGTAATATTGTTTCAATGAGTAACACATGGCTTTCATTGTCATTTTGTTTATTGCCTATCCCATTAAATCGTCAATGAATTTTAATGTATTTTTTATTAATTATTTACTTTTTTCTTTTCAATGGCGATTTTGAAGAGGAAACGTTTCTCGAAAATGATGTTTCCACTTAGAAATGGATTCAGCACATTCAAAACCCCCTATACACAAAGTTTCATGCTTCCTGCCAAAAGTGTCAAGGTTGATGCTATATCTCCTAGACTATAAGAAGGGAAAGTTGCACAATTAGAGGAAATTGTGCTATAGAAAAATATATGTTATACAATATGAAGCAGTATAATATTGTATACAATAGTTTACTATAGTATACCACATTATTTAAATATTTCTGGCTAGGGTATCATACAGTATATATAAGCTGCGTACAAAGACTACACCCTCAGCCCCAATTGTAAATGGGCAGTACATACCGCCGTAGTATATATATAATAGAACCCAAATCAGGTCAATCGGTTTGTACTAACATTAACTACCAGTGAAGTCCCGAATGATAAGCTATCCACTGTAAAATTGGTTCACTTGGCTGACAGTGTAGTCATTAAGTAAAATATCAAAACTATACCATTTGTTTTAGAATAAAAAGCATAATAAGCACATGTGCTTATGATGTTTTTGATATGTTTATCATTGCCTCTTTATAAGATACAACAAACATTTATCTGCTCAAGATTTGATAATGGCAAGGGGAATGCTCTCATACCTCTGTAACCATATGTTAGATGGCAAACGATAGTTTCAGGGATACAGCAGACATGAAATCAATTTAATTAAATACACACAATACACCGTGCACAATAGGCTACATTATAGAAAATCCCTTTGTTGTATAGCCCTATTATCACTTTTCCACTTGTGTTTCCGACTATCAGAACCCCTACTGTCAGTATGATTACATCTTATCTAAGGTCTTTCTGTGGCAGCAGGGTGTATTCTGTGATTACTTGAATCCTATCCATCTAATGTATAAGATGGCATCAACGCTGGCAACATTGGCAGATTGCTTTCGTGTTAGGGTTGCTACATTGGATGTAGCCATTAACTTAGATTGCTACATGCATTTAATGAAAGTTCAGATATAGGAAATTTCCTCCTTGTATCACACATGATCATAATTCACTTTCTTTACATTTATACTATTATCGACGTACAAACATGTATCCAGGTGAAATACATTTGGCCACTCTCCCCTCTTTATAATGTTTCTGACCATAATTATTCACGTTATGCTTGATTGGCATGTATATGCAAATCCAAAACTTTTAACAGTGTGCAAACTAGTATACATTATTAAGAGGTATTCTCTTCACCATTTTGGAATAGATATACCAACTTTTAAGTGGTAAACAACAGAGGTAGAAGAATCGATATTCTCTTGTATTGGCTTCCCTACAATGCCCCTATCAACACATCAGTTATGTGCCATTCTCACCCAGTGGAAAAACAAACATGTCATCCAAAGTCCCGCTTTCTCCTAATTGGTATTTATGGAGCGCTGCAGGAGGAGGAGGGTGTGTATAAAAACATCAGAATTTCATTTCATAATACAGTAAGCAGCCTATGCCGTCGTGAGCAATGTTTATCTAAACAGAATCAACAATGTGGATTTGAAGTCACATTCCAATATCTAAAAAAGCTAAGACGACCCAAGCTCTTGTTATATCTATAATGGGAAAACGCATTATTTTCTTGGCAGTTGGTACTAAGACGGGCACTAAGCTGACTATTCCCTTTGAGAGAGGTGACACCTTCGGATTATAAGATGCAATTGGCATCCATCAAACAGGGCAACTGTTTATGACAAATGGACATAAAATGTAATTAAATCGATTTAATTGAAGTTGTGTCATGCCACATACCTATGTCTTCCCTAATTTCACGATGCTATAAAGAAGGAGCTTCTTAACTAAAAATGAGTGAATGATCTGAAGGTATCCATAACATCACTAAATACCTCATGGTATCATCTATTGGTGTGAAAATGAATTTAGAAAAGTGCAAGTGACATATGTGAAGCCACTTAGTTAAAAAGGCTGGCTCGTGTAAATAGGTTTGCACAAAAAGGATAAGGTGATCTGACTTTTCTTTTATACTCCAAAGGACGAAGTTATGAATAAGGTCTATGAATAGCACCTTCACTCCAAGATCCTTCTAAGCAGATATTACCATTCAAACTTTGTCTGTCTCAGCCTTGTCTAAAGCTAAGATGTTCTGATTGCATTTGGCAATATGTTTCTTGTAGCATGAGATTCTCCATGTTCCAGTAATGCTATTAGTCTTGTGAGTGAGGGACCAATCTAGTGGAGACCCGGCTGCTGTTGAGACACTTACTAATCTCTCTGACAATATCTCTTCTGATTTAATTTATTTATTGAATGCCGTGAAATTTTTGACACTCTACAATGTCATATCATTATAGATGACTGAATCTCTAGATAGATATACAGCATAGATAGTTCTTGAGATCAGCATGTCAGTTCATACCAGGTATGTTCCTTCTATGATCAATGTGGTATAGCTATCACTGCAGCTACACTGAACGGCACATGGTACCAATGAATTATGTGAGTATGATAAGCAATTATCTTATTAAAATAGACCTCAAGATTTAAACCATTCTTGTCTCTCACTAAGGCAACACTACATTACTTCCGGTATGTTCTAGATAAAGGATGGCGGCTTGAATGTTAGACTGAATGCTTTAATCTAGTGCAATGATATAAGTTCCCCATGAAACACGCGTAATTAAGACTTCTTAAACTGGAATTCCCTGCACTAGATATATGAAAAGCAGTGCAGAATGATGAAGTTTGCTGTTGAGGCTAAAGCCTCTCGAGCCTGTTGACAAACCTTTGTCCGTGACATCTTTGCACAGGCATAGCAAACACTAATTCAGTTGGCATAGATTTGGCAATTGTTGGTCATTTCTCATCTTTGGTTTGCATTCCACCTATAAGGGTAGGTGGTTAAAGTGTTTGAAAAACATTGGGTTTGCCTTCACCAATGGAGAAGATGGGACTAAAACTAGTTTTATCCATAAGTATAAAAACAGTGACACTTCTTGCTCTCTTCACTTGGATAATAGGCAGTTGGCTAATACAAGCTCAGATGGAACTTGAACTGAGCTATAATGAATAGAGCAACTTAAAGGGAGTAGACAGGATCTATTCAAACGGCACCTGTTTGCAAAAATTAAACCTATCAAATCTGACAATATTTGCTCATATTCCTAATGAATATGACACCTTTATCAACACTTTAGGTTTGATACATTGGCTTTCTACTCATTCTTATCACCGTTATTATATTTCCTGTAGCCATAGACTCCTATAGGCCTACTAAAGCAATTAATATTATTTTAGTATATTCAGTACAGTATAATATTGCTTGTGACCCCCTATTTTTTAGTTCCAAAATGTTTCTAATGATCTTAGATATATATATATATATATATATATATATATATAATATATATATATATATATATATATATATATATATATATATATATATATATATATATGAGGTTTGGCTAAGAAATTGTAAGAAGAGTTCTTTCTATGAAATTAAATGTAGGAAAATTCAAATTCTCATAGGCAGCCATAGTTAAGACCACCAAACTTCAATACCCTCCAGCCGAAAAACTGACACCATGATCTATGATTTTTATGCTTTCATATGTTACCTAAGCATCAAACTAACACCCCTAAAAGTTACTAAGAGAATTTGATGGTCAATTTTGAACCAGCTAGATTGTATCTACTCCCTTTAAGCAACACTAATGCGAACTTTTTAAGTGTATTAAAACGCTGTGCTTTACCAAGATGGTTAGGCTTAATTATATCGGTTGATGTAAAGGTTATCGACTTCCCTTGCATTTAGCCAAGAAAATGTTCATTCACCATTAATTCAGAGATTGCTGATGACTTTGGCAATCATTTTCAATAATCACACTCTTCAATGAAGAATCACATCTGAGATCGTCCCTTTACCAGGCACGATTGGAGCGACCGTTTTACTTACTTTACCAGATGACAGATAAGGCAAGTTAAAACTCACGAAGAGTGTCAGATAGGTAAGAAAGCTAGCTGGCAGTCATTGTCAGGAACTGAGGAATGCTATTCCTCAGATGCCATACCAATGTTGTGTACTGTCCTTCATCTACATCCATACATGTATAGGTATCTAACTACATTTTCCATATTTCGCTCTATCAGTCTAGGAACCAATAGTATGAAAAGGCTGTGCCAAAATCAATGATATATAGCAATACTGTGTCTTATCTTTATCGATTTTCATCATTGAAAATAATAAAAACAATAATTATGTTATGATCATGCATAACACCGTCCCGGTATGACCCTTTGTCGATCCATCCCCATGTACGGACTGGATCTGTCTAGTTTAAGTCATATTCATAACCAATGTGATGAGTAAAGTCTATGCCTTGCCTCAGGCTGTAAGTTTGATTTGTACTCAGTAGATGTTTCATCTAGCTGAGTTTGAGTTTTAACAAGTTTATTGGCAAAAATCATACATGTACATTTTTCAGATCGGCCAAAACAGTTCAACAAAAAGGGAATAAGTGTAGCGCTCAATCAGGTTGTACAGAGTTACATCAGGCAGGCATCATTTAAGGTGTAGAACATTACAATATTACTAAAAATCAAAACTACATCCTCTTAGGGGCTGTATGTGTCACCATAGGTTTGCTGGAACATGCATGCATGTTCCAGCACAGGTAGAACCATTAATTTTGTTTATATAAAGTCAGACACAGCTTATTATTAACAAATTTCCTTAGCCTTCTTAATTGATACATCTTATGGCGGAAACTAGATATTATCTTTTCGTTGTTCCTACGAAAGTTAAGACCACGATCAAAGATAACACTAAGGGAATGAATTCATTAACCACTTAGAGGCACTTACCGTCAAGATCAACACTTATTATGCTTAAATTGTGTCTGACATAAAGAAAATCACTTGCACACCACAGCAACTTTTTTTTTCGGTATTGATAGTGAGCTTGAACAATTTACACCATTTACTTATACTATCCAGTTGAGACTGTCATTTTCTTAATACATTTTCAGGGTCGGTATCATTGACATAAATAGCGAGATCATTGGCATACAAACAGAATTTGCAGGATTTTATGACAGACACTACAATATATATTATAAACAACAACGGACCTAACATGGACCCTTGCGGGACACCACATGTTACAGCCTCTTCAGCAGATACACACCCATTGGCAGTAGTATATTGCTTTCTGTCATTAAGATAAGAGCTAAACCAGGATATACACAGTGCAGATAAATGTAAATTCCTGAGCCTTTCAAGGAGTGGTCGACCGTATCAAATCCTAGCTGATGGAGTATCTAATTCCAAAGGAGATTAGCAATGATTCAAATAATTCAAAGAGATGAGAAATGTAAGATTGATCTACTTTCTCTAAAGCTGTACACTTTGTAAAGCTCATCATCATCATCATCATCATCATCATCATCATCATCATTATCATTTATATTGGGGGGTTACTTTACTTTATAATGTTTGAGACCTCAGAAATGGATCATATTTTGAACTGGGTGGAGAAATCTGAAGTGCCCCCCGTGGTACCTTCATCTCACAGAATTGGCTTTATCCCTAAAAAAAGTACCAAATTTTAAACACTGATGATTATGATTTGCCTTCATTTCATAAAACTACATGTATAGGCTTCTACTAAGGTGATCACTATTGATGAGTTAAGGTCCTCTTTCCCTATTGATGACCTAAGGTATCCATTATGATCACCCAACAGCTGCCCAAGGTCATCACTTTGATTATATTTTTCTACCACCAGGGGGTGCTAGTATACAACAATAGGATATGCAATGTTTACTATGTGAGCTATCTTGAATGTGTATCTATAATACTCTTGATCATCAGTGTCTATAGGATAAATGATGTGAAAAATGTGATCACAAGGGAATGTTAATTGATCAAAAAAGTCATTTGGTCAAAATTTTCAAAGACAAAGCATGTTTAATAATTGACACCTCTTTTGTCACTCAAACCATAATCATAACCATGGGGATGAGCTAATATTCCTTATACAAACAACTACATGTATGCCTCACCAAGGCATCATTAGTCAGCTGTAAGTGCCCTCAATGGTTGCTTGGATGTGGCGAGGGAAGGGGATAATTATGCAAATTTATGCAAAGATCTTAATTAATGACAACGTAATCATTCACAAACTCCTCTCTAATCAGTTCAGACAGGTACTCTGTAGTGATCACCCAGGGTGATCACATGTGATCACCTAAAAGATCATGGGGTACTCCCCGTTGGGACCATCAATAAGATGACAAAAAGTGATCACTAGAGAGTACCTTTTTAAGCCTTATCTTTTCAGTGTAGTGCAGCACTAAGGCAGTAGAATCTTAGGAGATATTCACACTGGCCCCAGTTCGTAGTCTACCGATTACGTCACTGGTAAACAGGCATGCTGGGAGGTACTATTTTTCTTAGCTGGTTCCTGGTGACTCAGATGGATACCAGCAAATGCTGGTTCCCACAAGCACCCAGTATTGGGGTCAAAGTAGGTCCAACACCAGCAGCGTATGAATACGGCGATTTTTGGTCAAAATGGTAACCTAGGGGAGAAGGCTTAGTTTGTCCACCAAACTAGGTCGCCGGAGAAGTTGGGAGATATTCAGAGACATTGTATGAAATTATCTAAACATTATTGATGTTTGCCTCTGTCCGTTGAACAACTTCAGTGATTTTAGCTAGGGTTCATAGTGCATAATTATATATGCATTCCTTAGTCAGTATGCATACCCCTCCAATGTCGGCCATGGAATCCTGGATTTTTAATCACCTTCAGACAATTTTCGCGTGGTGGGTTTTGCCCTTATAGAGCGGTAATCTGAACGTTGAATTTGTTTGCAGGAGGAGGGACTGTCCGAGTCTGTTGACACACCAACAACCTAGTATTTGGCGTCCTTAAAGGTTTGCCAGAGGAAATGGCCACTAAACAAGGGAATTCCACATAGAATTTTCCAGGAACATCCCACATGCCATTTGTTAAATATGTCGTGCTTCTCTAGTTTACTAATGTGACCCAAGGCGGCTTTGACAGCTAATGAATAACAGCTTTCTTTGATGTTACCCTGTACAAGTTCACACATTGCTCTCTGGATATGAATGAATCAACACTGAATAATTCAGAATGCAGAAAAGCTTCAGCAAAACAGATATAACCAATCAGTCCCTTACATCTGTACTGCAACGACTTTTTTTTTTTTTTTTAATCAAAGTTTGAAATAGCCAGGCTCTCCAGCATTAGCATTAATGCGTGCCATTGGAAATTGGTGTTTCGCTGTGATGCCGATATTGGGAGTGCCATTTCTCTATAGCAGCGGACGGATAGCAGTGAGGCAGTACTATATAGATGAAGGCACCGCTTCATCACCACCAGTAAGATTGGGTTAGGTAGATAGTGACAGATCCATCAGCCTCTCTGCTGAGTCGGGATAATTCCAACAACCCTTCTACTGCTCCCAGCTATTTGTCCATACAGCAATAATGAGTACCATGCTGTGACAGCCACTGAGTCTACACAGAGCTCCAACCATCAAGTAATCCTTCAACGCTTCATAGCATTGGCCACTCAATTGCAATGGTCCCGGACCTGTGTTATTCGACAGAAAGTGTGAAACTTAGATGACCAAAACAACAGTACAAATCATAAACAGAATGCCTGATACTTTGCTGAAGAGTGAGCCAATATTTAGCGCTATAGGAATGAAATTCGCTAGGCGTCACTGGTCGAGCAGTCCTAATTTATTCTCTTACGAAACTATGTAGGTCTAACAGACTAAAATTCGCTTTGATTTCTCAACCAGCTACCATTTATATTCAGGTGTGAAACCCCATGTCCTACAAGGTGAGGCAATGTTTTATGTTAGGCGCTGTATTTGCACTATGGTGAGGAATGGGCTGGAGAATGTAGATCGAGTTACCCACACAATGGTGGTGTGTGAACTGCTCGCGGCAAGGAGAGCAGCTCACGATAGAACAGCTCACAGTAGAGCAATTGGCTGATCAGCAGGCGTAGCCGTGACCCCGTTGACCCCACTTCCCCTCCTGACCTCATCCACGGAGGAGGACGCTGAGAGGAGGTAGGGAGTCCTCTAGCTCACCCCAAACACTAGCCGTGACGGCAACGTCGACGCCACTGACAAACTCTATTTCCTGTGCACAACCAATTGCTGCCAGAGTTCCTAATGAAGCTGAGTTCATCCTGACTGAGCAAGCACACTCGCCTCATTCAATAATCCATCAATGTATACATGCATGCCGTTGAGAGGCATTGTGACTTAGGCAGCTACTGTGGAAGCTAACTGACATAAGTATACAACCATGAGATTTAATTTGGGGCTGGAACCTATGCAATACATCAGCACATTATTTGGAGGTGTAACTATCTGACATTTCTTTTTAAACTCAATCTCTGCAGCACTGGTCATGGAGTTTTGTTTTGGCATTTGCCCAAAAGCATACATCATTTTCTATTTCCGAGCATTTATACCTGTATAGGCAGAAATAATCTTTAATGCCAATGGTAAAGCCATTGGCGATAGAATTGGTAAAGACAAAATTTCCATCCACATCCACTTTCATCTTTCATTTCCGATGATATTCTATTCTAATCTCACTTAATCTGGAAAACTCAACCTCACTTCTTAAATATATGGGTTCATTCTCCCTTAGGGCCGTTTTCCACCACCCGATATGGCCCCTCTAGTGGCCGCTAGACCCATAGCGGATGCTATTTTCGGCCGACAGATACCATGCCCCACCATTGAACCCTATGGCAGCCCTCTCGGCCGAGGTGGTTGTGTGGGGCAGCTATCAGCCGATAGAGCACTCATATCGGGTGGTGGAAAATGGCCCTTATTTATAAACCGCAGCTTCACCGTTGTCAATTATCTAACCCTCACTATCACTGCTTTGATTGTATTCATGCAAGTCTCGACTTAATCTGAGATTAGTTCTGTGTAAAACATCACTTTATTAACTCCAGATGAAGCTGTCAATTTGAAAGGTTGGGTTAGTTGACATTGTCTACAGAATGAGGTTTGTATTGGGCTCAGATGGGGAGGTTGTTGGGCCACAAATGTGGTGACAGGAAAGGGCCAATGTTCCGAGGAGAGGAGAGGCAGACCATAGATGCATGAGCAAAACGACAGTGCTTCCATCTTTCCATCGACTTCTTACTAACAGTGCTTATGAAATTAATAACCACATGGACATTTTTCTTTTATTGTCACTCCAGGAAAGTCCTGATTATTCCCAGTTGTCTAAAACTTAATTTCGAAATCATCATGTCTAATGCAAAAGTTACAAACGTACCGTACAAATTATGGCAAACATGAGTGATGACTGAACTATTCTAAACAGGTAATCGACTCATTTCTCTGCACAAATATTGAGAAGAGGATGCAATGTAATAGAAATCCAATAGAGACGGTCTCTAAGTAATCCCTGGAGGATTTTGCACCGTCTTGTGGCCTTGGGACAGCTTAGTGACCAGTTCCCGTCCGCAATAAGACTTAATCTGGGGGATTTCTCCCAACTGCTCATTCAACGGCTCAAACTCCCAGTATTCGCTATCCTTATGAGCTGCTCAAGGTTTCAGCTAAACCTCACCGAGTGTGGGACAGCACTCCATGGGGGCCATCCACCACTGAGCCTTCGATAAATCCTTCGGCTTACTTACTGAAGATTACCTACGGCACAATAAACCATCAGCAGCCTATCATGCACTTATTATCGCTCACTCGTCCATGTCCCATGTGTCCCACCCCAGGGATGGACACGGATGAGGCCATGCGTCATAGTGCTCATAGAGATTGTGCCATTGGTGAGGGACGTGCACAGTGACCTAGTCCGTCATTATTAGGCTGATGATGAACGTCTTCACCACAGGACACTTCACTAATGTATATAGACCCTATGGCATTACTAAGCCACTACATTTTCACTTAACGCTTGGCTCTCAGGGGACTTTCATGGCATGCAGATTCCTCTCATAAAACAACATCCGAGAGCAACGAAATCTAGAAGACAAAGGGATAAGGGAGGATATGGATACTACGTGTCAGTACACCATTTTTAGGTGATACAGGCATTAAGAACATATGATACGTTTTGATTGCAATCCTCTATATTAATGTTGCAGATGTTTAGCCTATTATAGTTCTTGTACATTATCACTGACGATGGACTGTGATACGTCGATTCTTGAAGTATTATTGAATATTTAATATCATCAGGTCATCAATGTCGACATCTCATCTATAAACATAGTTGAACATTCCTTTCCTTTTTTTTTTGGGGGGGGTGGCAGGTTGTTGCTGATTAATCATTAAATTGAAACACAGTAGCATCTTTTTCAAAATCGCAAAATAATTATGTTTTGATTTTTGCACTAACTACTACTACTAGTATAAAGTAGCCTTAATTATGACTACTCTTTTTGTTCTTTGATCAAGTGAACTTTCAATTTAGTTTTCATCTTTATGTTTGCATAATGCAACCGATTTTATCTTCATATGGATCTTGAGTTAGAGTAGGTTCGTTCATTTGCAAGATGAATCTTTATCCCAACTCATTATAGACTTCAACAGGAAAATGCTCATCAGAACACCGCTTGCCATACAGTAGGAGTCTTCAGGCTACAACCATATTGCGACTCTCAAAGACATAGAGTATACGACTTCAGGTTTTTTTTTTCATTTGTTTGAAACCATAGATATGAGAGAGCCGGTTATCTTGTGGCGTGTCTCCAGTATTAAATTGATACTTGTAGATGTTTCAAAAATGTGAAAATTATCTAGTTGAATACCAAGGATAAAATTTGTACACAGTCATGGGATACAGTTTGTACACACAGGGTACACAAAGCTTTTAATGATGTGTGTTGTTAATGGACTCTGCCTCCCTTACACATGGCCCGTTTGGCATTGAATTTCCTACTTCGTGATTCCTTAGATTAAGTTTTTCGATGTCTGTGTCTTCATTTATTGCTTAAGGTTAGTTTGTTTCTTTGGTTTTCTCGCTAATCATTTAATCTTCTTTCATTCTAAAACATTAGATATTATGAGATAAAATATCATTCTAAATGCCAGACATATGCCAGGTATGTCAAAATAAAAGAAAGGTATGATGATAACTTTTAGACCTTTCTCCACTAAGAGATAAAAAAGTATAGGATTTGCTTCATGTTCTTCTATGACATTGCACACCTGTTCCAAAACTCCCATTAATTAGGAGAAGGCTACTGGTATAAATTCTCACAGAGGGGACAGACTTTAAGATGGTGGTTATCTGTCGATCCGCTATTGGTAAAGCCCCGACATTTCTTTTAGGGGATAAATGGCTATAAGCCTTTTTTTCCCATTTCCAGCACTCTCCCACAGGAATCGACTTGATCAGGGATAAGGAGCTACTGCATACATATGCCATTAATACATCAGATCTTCTAACAAATCTATAGCCCTATGGCTCCAGCAATGTCTCATGGACATAAATAGGTGTGCAAATATCACTTTAAATATGCCCCTTGCCTGAAGACTCGGCAATACATATTGCTATGAATCAGTTCATATTATGTTGATAATGAGCGTTTGGTCCATGCTTTGGTAGGGGTTCAATTGTGGTGGCCTATAATGATAAGCTAGTCAATTTCACTGCAGCTAACACACCTTCCATTCCCCCCCCCCGATTCTCCACCCAGAGAGACCAATTCCCACCTTATACTGTAATGGAGTTGACTTGCTCTGATTTAGACTGCATTGTGAAAAGTTCTTTAAGAACTGACTTAAGATCAGCAGCCCACTGTAATCATCAAGACATTGATATTTGGACGTATCCCAAGCCATCTCATGGCAGTACCTTTTATCAATTTGAGCTATACTCAATCTGATTGACCTTTTCAATATACAAAATGATCCATGGAGGAGCAGAAGTTCACTGCAGCTGCTCCTTCTGAGACCCTCCTCCACTCCACACACACGGTCATGGACTAGGCTGAATAACCCCTATACTATATTCCTCTATGAAACAAGTTGTAATGAAGTTCGAAAGCCATCTTCCAGGCCCAAAAACAGTTTCACATATCAAATGTAAAGTACATGCCATGTAGCACCAGCTACCTATCATGTGTGTGACTGTATCCCCTTAGTTTACTACCTGGCATGTCTGCACTTACAACTGAGCCGTGATTGGGCTGATCTCCATACTGTCTACTCAGCTGTAGGGGATGTGATAGCCACACTCTGACACGGACCATCTTGATAACCATGCAGCACCAACGCCATGGTATCTGGGGGAAATGTGGGTGCTGATCAGGCCGCTGATACCATTATTATATATCGCGGGGGTGTTGCTGCACTTCTTGATGTTATAATATTATCACAAGTGTACGCCTCACTATGAAGTTCATTATCTTGGATCATGACGTTGTAGTATTTCCAGAACAGGAAGTCATATGCGCCGAAGGTGTCGAAGAATGGTTGAAATAAATGTGTTGTGTTCTGATCAGAACTTTATGTGTTTTTTTTTTCTAATCTTCGAAAGTTTGAAGGTGCTGTGTTAATTGTGTTATGGGCTAGTTCTGGTGGTCATCTCCAGTGGCGGATTTAGGCATGCACACCCCTTTTTCCCAGTTTAGTTACATACTTTGGACCCCTAAAATTTCCTCAAAAATAAGGGGCGCGCCCCCTCCTTTTGGGCCACGCCTCCTCCTTTTCCAAATCCTTGATCCGCTACTGAATCTCAGAACAAGAACAATTTTATTGTTAACATTCTGAAATTCCCTCTTGGTGCACAATCCAAGACTTTGAGCTACTATTACTGCTTGCAGCTCCAACAGGAAAGGAAGAAGAAAGATTTCTCATCTTGTCTATACATGCACTGCCAAGAAAAAAAAAGTCTTTATAAATAATAAAGTCAGATTGAAAGGGAAGTGCAGAGCCAGTGACAATTGCCCAGAAAGTGTAAGAAAGATATACTTGTATGCAAAGAGTCTTCTCAATTTGAAAAAAAAAATTAGACTATAAGAAAAAGATTAGTAACAATACAGATGTGAATGCCCAACGACGAAGACCATCAAAGTGAAAGTCTAGAAGAAGGCAGCAAGCTAAATATGGAATCTTAGAAAACATTGTGAGATATATACAGAGATGTATATCTAAGAGTGGCTATGTAGAAACAGGCACCCTAAGGACACACAATGCGACGTCTCTATCCACACTCTATAGGGCTCTGTCCATCACATAAAATGTAGACACCCTTCAAAGTCCTCCCTAGTCTACCAGCCTCCCCACCCCCAGGGTCTCTTTGTGGTCACTGTACTCTCACAACCGACAAAATGAGCCACCATTACAAGATGGCTGCTTGCAGCCTCGCTTTAATCAGGACAATAGACACAAAGGACGATCTTGTTAAGGTTGGCACTTTTGGAAATCATGCCTTCCATGTACAATGCTACTGATGGCTGAAAGACGAGTGATTTGCCTACTGCTTACATGTCGAGGAGCGTTGATGACTTAGCCAGGCACCATATCAAGTATATTACGCATTTCAGGGTGATGCCTGCAATGGCATAAAGTCTTCAAGATAGTCGTGATTTTGAGCACTGCATTTTCCATAATGCTGTTGTAGCATTTTGGGAAATATGTTCCTGTTGAAATGCGTTGCATAAGTGGTGTGACCGCAGAGTGGTAGAATTAACAACAGAATTCTCTACACAGAAAAAAACGTACCTAAGAAAACTTAGTCAAAGTGACTTATTATTCCTAGTTCATACTTATGACTAACAAATGATCAAGGACGTCTAAGTTTTCTTAGTCACATTGACTACCCTAATCAGTTTCAATCTCCGAGCACAATCTTGAACAGGGTGTCTGCTGGGAGTTTCAGGCAAGCTAACCTATCTTGGTCACTTTCACTGAGGGCAGCACTAGGGATAAGCATCGATACAGCACTAGGATTTACTCCACATTGCAAAAAGATTTTGATCTTGGCAAGACTCAGGGTAAGCCAGCTGAAGAAGGTACAGGAGGAAACTGATGCTAAGACAACTGCCCAGGTATATAAGATCATGGTACGGCCAATTATGGAGTACTGCCCAACAGTTCTGGACAGAGGACCAGGATGGGTAAATGACCGCCTACAAACTCTACAAAATGATGCAATGCGGATATATGCTCAAAGATCAGAGACCGTAGGGATGCACGCGTTGCTGACCTTCACACAGAATACATGATGGAAGAGCTCTTGACCAGAAGGAATAGGCAAATGTTGTCACTCATGTACGGTCTCTCCAGGGATAAAGATAGATTGCTACAGCCAGCCCAGCTCCTCCGGAGTAATGACAAACTACAAATCAAGACCAGTAGGGTCATCCATGATGTGTATCGCAAAAGCCCTCTTTACCGGGGCACCCAACTCTGGGACAGATGCACAAAGGAACAGCAACACCAAATTAATTGTATGAAGTTCATTTACTCTCTCACAAACACTGAGTTAGTTTGACTTGTTGAAATATAACCAGCCAAGTGAACTTGTATTTGTTTGCCCTGTATTTGATATGACTAGACTTGATTGAGATGTCATGGTTATGAGTTATGGCTCACATTGGAGGAGATTTCTTTGTGTGATAAATGATGCCAATAACTGCTTACAACAACAACAACAACTAAGAAATCTTAGTCACATTGACCAAAATCCATTTGTAAATTTGACTAAGGGATTGACACATGGTGTTGCCTTTACACACCAGATGGCAGGGTGGTTTGAAACAGGACTTTTCTGGAGGGAGTGTACCATAGATAGTTCCATGGATGTTAAAATTATGATGATTTTCAGGACAACATAATAATCTGGGGCTTTCAAAATTCAATGTAACATTACACTTGGCAAAAATGTACAAAATAGGTTGATGCCTGGTCAAATAAAATAGGTAGTCAGATAGAAACACCTATTCTGTATTAATCTAGATAAATAAAATATCCCCATTTGAATCTGCTTCTTTGGCAAACCGAGAGTAACTTGGCTCAGGGGTTCTAAATGAATATGATGTGAGACATTTCAAATATTTCCTAAATGAGGAGGCTCTGATCTGTGGGATGTGATTCCTACATAGAACTTAACACAATCACCATTTGAATTGAATCAAGGCACATCCCATGTTAAGTCTATCTTTTGGGGGTCGTTTTTGACATGCCAAATTGTGTAACACAAGAGGAAATATGGTAATTCACTTTACACACCTGAAATGAAAGTAATAATAATCATACAATTAAATGTTCGGAAATGAAAATCTTATGAAAAGTCTCCAATACAGTTATTCAAATGTATCACTTCGTCCTTTAATAAAATATTTTCAGATAGATATGATTAAGGGGAAGTTGTATAACAATAATTTTATGTACTGAATAATTAATTGTGCCCTTCATTAACTGTTTGGAAATGAAACCCTTAAAACATCTATGTTTTTTTGACAACTTTGTATGGTCATGAATTATTTACAAAATATGCCTTGCCAAAATGCCATAGGCCATTAGGTAGCATCCTCTAAGTACTTTTATTCTATCTAAACACAAATAACTTTTGGTATTTAGATCACATATGTAAGGCAACTTCTAATTAATCGTTTGGAAATGAACTGAAATCTGATGACATCAGAAACAAATTCATAGAAAATCATTTGTTTACCATAGGCTCAAAATTCAAAAAGTATTAGGAAATTGAAATGATAATAATTTGATCTATTCACATCTTATGTGAGGTATTACTATCAATAATCATTTTACAATTATGTTCCAAAAATGAAGATTTGAGTTGAGGACAGGCATTTTTGACTGTTTGCCCATGATTTGACTTAGGGAGTGATCATTTTTTAACAACAGGGGGGGCTGGTGGGTTTGCGCGCGGACGTGCGAAAAAATTTTCGACCCCCGCCTCTCGAGGGGGTAAAATTTTTTCTACCCCTCCAGAAGGGACAAAAAATCGTGCGCATACATCCCCTTTTAGCCTATAGTACCGCATGGGGTTTTCCACTGAAAACAGGTGAAATTATTTTGACCCCCCCATCAGAGGTGTTGAAAAAATTCTGACCCCCCAGTCAAGGGGTTGAAAAAATTCTGACCCCCCCCTCAAACCCACCAGCCCCCCCCCTGTTGTTAAAAAGGATCACTCCCTTATATACTTCAGGAAAAATATCCTATAAAAACATATCTATGCACATGAAAAATATCTCTGAGACATCAGGATCGTTAGAAACAATTTACATTATGCTATATATATTACACAGCATAATATGAACTAACTGCATCTGAGAATATGGAAAGATAGACTTAAGCTGGAATATGCCTCAAAACTATTGGGTAGTGTAATTAGTCAAAACAGCCAAAGAATCCTAGTCAAAATCAGGCAAGCCAAGGCAAGTTGGCCACTTTGTCAAATGGTTAGTCATATTTGACTAAGAAAAAAAGGGACATTAGGAACAGCATTTTGACTAAATATTGCTAGAAAGCTAGTCAAAAGTTATTCTGTCGTTCACAAATTCTGCCACTGCAGAACTACAGAAAGTACTTGTTATGGGTGACGTGGGCAGAAGTAGTTTTATTGGATGAATGTGCAAATGTGATGGTAGAACGAGCGGTAGGGACAGAGCTGCTTGAATTAACAGCGATCGCAGATTGATAGAGAGGATATCTTGACACTGCAAGGTGTGGAGGCTTGGTTACTTAATGCCACATGGAGGAGCCTAATTGAAAGTGGTGGTGTTAGCAGGAGAAACACGGCGAGAAAACAACAGAACCCTGTTGGTCTAGGCCCATCTGTATGCTAAACACTCTCCCCTCCTGCAGGTGTATTTGCTGACAACGTATTAAGCCATGGGAAGCCCTGTTTCTTTATTCTTTGCCGTATTATTAGTGGAGACCCCAAAAAATCAGACCTATTCCCACAAAAGCTTTTACAGAAACAGACTACATAGAGCTATTGATTATTATTCCAAAATAAAAATCAAAATGTTGAGGGAGCTCTTTGTTTATGTGGTGATGCCTTTGTGTGCATTCTCAGGCATGTTTTTGTTGTCAAAAGATGCTATTGTTTACTAAATCAAGTTGATATAATGTAAACATTACAGACTTTCACTCTGAAATTCAATATCAGACAGGTTTGATTTTTACAGGACACTGCAATTTATGGTGAGTAGTTGATAGACTGCTGTGTTGTTATTTACATCTTGCTGTGTTGATGTTTACACAGCAGAACACAGTAACCACCTCTACTTGGTCACAATGGTATTATTTACACTCTGATACAACAGAGCCTGTGCAGGCAAAATCTTATGTTTACACTTTTAAATCGCATGTTAACAACTCAGGAATAATAACACCCTATACCTTAGACACTGACTGGGTAACATTTCATGAGAATGTAGCCGAAAATCGCGTAGTGGAGCCTCAACTATCTCTTATTTCTTTTGCCTCGTGTCCATCGCTGAACACATGGAGCAGCTTTCAATTGAATAGGAGCCTCTGCATTTGTCGGTTTAAAATCCTTCTACTAATACAGAATGAGCACATGCAATTGTTAGTATGACTTGGACTCCAAATTCCCTATCTAGCATTAAGGCACTGGCATTATCTTATTGTTTATTACAGATATACATATCTTCATGGCTTGGGTCGGTTCCATTCTGCTCTCTTAAGCACTGATTCCACCGAAGTCGTTTTATTCCTGATTCTGGAGGAATCCGCTATCTTTCGGATGCATTTCTGCCCACTTCTGCCGGAATGGTGAGGTATTACAGTGGGAATCCAATATAAGAAAATTGTGAAATTCCATCCATTATTTCTTTCTTTCTGATTAAAACCCAACCAAAAAGGCCGATTTTTGTCAGTCGGCTTCAGTGGAACACACGGGGACTAAAATACTGCTTTCAGACACATTACTATTAGTGAAGAACATTTGTCTTAGCCTTGAGACAAATGCAAGGGATAGCAATTAATGTAAACATAGAAGGAATAGTCTGACTGCCTTCCTGAATTTACATTTTTTTCAATTTATATCCTATATGCCTTTCACCTCCACTCATCCCTTAGAATTCCTATACCTGAATCAATTCTGTATAGGGCTGACCCGGGATACATTATCAACCAATGAGATATGTCCCTTCATTCACTGCAGAATCTTTTCGGTACATTATGTAACACCTGGAACCCATCATGCGGCTGTTATCCGTGCTTATCTCACCAGGGTGGCTTTTCTCTAAAGAATATACTAAGTTTAATCTTTTAAAAATCATTTTCAAACCCATTTCTCTTTCTATTTTCTTTTCAAATTTTCATTCTTTACAAAACCATCCAAATTGGCCCAAATGGAATCGTTTGAAGAAAGATTTGAAGTATTGCTCTTTGTAAGCTTTACAAAATCTTTTTATTTTCTTTTAGTGAAAAGAAAATATTTTGGTATTTTCTTTTGTCCAAAACCTGTTGCTAAGGGTCAAGTTAGGGCAACCTCTTGAGGTGGGGATAAGGAATTCGGAAACTTCCACATACTTTTTTAAATATATTTTTCTTCAGATTATCAAAGGATATGACTTTACAAAGGCTATAAACATAAAAGAATTCACAACAATGAATTTGGTAGTGTTTTGTTTTAGAAAGACTCAAGTCATGTGTAAGATTTTCTTCATATTTTCTTTATATTTTTGTTCTTTATAGAATCTTTCCAAAATCTTTTTATGGATATGCAGATAGGGTCATGTGACCCTCTCCTATGGATGGTTGGTCTATAGATAATCTTTTTGAAATCCTTAAGCAAATTTTACCTCTATAATCTTTAAAGGTGAAAAACGAAATTACAAAGAGAAATGTAGCCTTTCTCATTTGAAAAAGAAAATACAAAGGAAAAATTATTACATGAATCTTTAATATTTTTTCTCACATGATCCCTGAGAGCCAATGATTGAAGGGATCCCCTTCTGACATCATAACGTCAAAGGGTGTTTCCCAGGTCTGTTCATCAGAATGTACGTATCAGCATAAAAACAACATAGAATTCATTTTCTGAGAATCTAATAAAGATTATAGTATTCTAAAGAAAATCCAAAGAATGAAACAGTTTTTTTTTCTATATTCTTTACATGTTGATTTTCTTTAAAATATATTGAAATACACTGAAAAGAATTTAAAGGGAGAAATGGGCTTTCCTTCCAAGTTGAATATATTCTTTATTAGATCTTTTTTTCTAAAAAGATTATATAAAGATTTCTTGAAAATAAGAGAAAAACTACCCAGGTCCCAGATCAAGTAATGATAGACCCACTGGACCTCAATACTGAACCCTATAAAACATGTGGTACAAGGATTTTTCTTATCGTAAAAACTTCTAGGGCACAGTTAGGGCTTACTAGTATAAAGTCTATATATGCCGTAAAGGCCAGGTGGTACGGTCAGCTCATTTCACTGGACTTCATGACTGAATTTCCTAATTGGAGCTTGGACGTGGGTACAGACAGTTAAATGTAGGCCTAGCTGATAAATACCTAGCAAGCATTAACATCGAAAACTGGCTGATCAACGCTAACCAATCAGCTCCAAGCAGTGTTTGAACGTTCTGTATTAGGGTTATCTCACAGAAACTGAATCGCCATGTTCATCACGATACAGAAACCTCAACACTTGTAAGATTCTGTTCTGTTGGCCAATGGAGACAGCACACAGAGAAAAAAAAACTGTGTGATGGAAGTGTTATGTAATAGGATCAATGGTGGATATGAACAATCATCTACCATGCTCGATTTATATCGTCGGATATGAACGATGGAAGTGGTTGCTGATAGAAATCTTCTGTCATTGACAAATTCTGTCGGCCAGTTTCACTTTTTCAATTTTCCCAATAATATTCCCTGTCCACTCATTTCGGAGACGTACCAGTTATGGCTTGTGAGATGGCAATGCAGCTCTTGGAGAGGGTCACATACAGGGTGTCTTATTTCTATAACATTTAAGATTTGTCTGGGGGATAGTGCACGCCTGAGCAAGGTCAGCATAGCTGTATAGAGTAAAAGCCGTTGCTATAGGCCTATAATAGGGTATCGTCCACAAATAATGACTCCCCTCTCACCTTTGTCGTTCTTTAACTATACAAAGGTATGTTGAACCTGGAAACCCCCTGCTGTTCCAACATGACGTTATTCGCAAGCAACCCTAACTCAAATATAATACTTAACACATCAAATGCTGACACATCCTTTGTTCTTGAAAAAAAAAACACAAAAAAAACTCCAACTGAAGCCATTTTTAGAAAGCCGCCTCTACTAACCTGGCATCTTACGCGCGCTGATGACGAGGATACGCGCCATGAGCAGGTAGAAGAGTCCAATGATAACCATGGGAATGGCGAAGTAGACCAAGAAGCGGAACATGGTGTGGTACTTCTTGTAAATCTCTCCCCATGCCTCCGGGTACAGGATGCACAGCTCCACCGTGTGGCCTTGGTATTGGGCGTACTGGATGTGCGACGCCACTGCTTCCGGCACGGCAAGCACCGTGGAGAACCCCCAAATAGCTCCCGCGATGATGAACGTCCGCGCTGTCGGGGAGCCGCGATGTCGCCGCATCGGATCGACGATGGCGATGTAGCGGTCACCGCTTAGGGCAGTTAAGGTGAACACTGAGACGCCCAAGGAGAGAGCCTGGAGGAACTCGTTCAGTTTACACATGGCCTGGCCATAAGGCCACTGGTTGAAGGTGTAGATAGTGGCTGTAAATGGCACAGATACCAGTATAAGAACAAGGTCTCCTAGGGCGAGACTGACGATGAAGATATTGGGCACGTTTCGCATGTTCTTATTCCTAATAACAGTATATATCAGCGTGCCGTTTCCAACAACGCCCACCACAAAGATGAACAGGAATATGATGGGCACGATGTACGCTTCCGGTCTGTTACTCAACATACTTGCACTTCCGGTGGGACCGGAAGTTGTCACATTGCAACTTCCGTTGTTACTGGTTGTGTTGCTACTGCAGCCCATGACGTCAGTGATGGCTGCTGTGACCGGGGTTAGCGTTGTACTAAGGGTATCCATGGTAGTTTTCAATGTGTTCACACCACTCTTCGACTAATCGTCTATCTGGAAACAAAGGGTTAGAGATGAGAAATTAGAAGGGCGTGAAATGTCCATATATATATATATATATATATATATATATATATATATATATATATATATATATATATATATATATATATATATGTGTGTGTGTGTGTGTGTGTGTGTGTGTGTGTGTGTGTGTGTGTGTAAGTGTGTGTGTGTGTGTGGAATAAGCAATGCTTACATGGCGAATCCAAGGGTTGGAGGACCTTTGATTGGGTAATGGGTAATCCACATAGCCCTATTCTGAAGTGTGATTTATGTGAAATAACCTCTAGGATATTTCATACTATACGACTGCTCCCTTTGAGTCGTGCCAAAATTGACAAAGGCATAACAGTGAAATTAGAGGTCGAGGTACTGTGTGCAATCGTAGTACATTAAGAAATTACCTCCAGTGCTTGTTTGTTTTGTTCTAAGCTGTCACCATACGAAGATAATTAAATAATGTGCAATGTGATACTTTGCGCAGTTTTGGAATGCAGGAATAATAATTCTATAAAACAATTTGGTTTAATGAGGGTGAAGGTTTGTTATATCGCTTATACCTATCCTCACGATGTAATGGCTCTTAGAGGGCATCTTACAGCTAAGTATTTGTGGGAATAAAGCTGGAAGAATAACAGATACAGCTTGAAATTGCAGTTTGTGGTCTAAGTACCAGACTATATGTTCCGTTCAAATATTCTGAAACTGTGCAAACCAAGAGCGGGGAAATTCAGGAATGGCTTGTTCTCAACAATGTGATGCAAGTACGTTCGAGAAGGTTTCTGACTGATTCTGACCAAGGTTTCTAACTGAGGTTTCTGACCAAGGTTTCTGACCGCCAGTTACAGAGAGTTATTTAGCCTCCAGTTTGAAATTGGTCTCAGAAAGGTACTGTTTTTTTCAATTCCCCAATGTTCCTTATGATTCAGGGCACCCTTCCCTGTGCTTTTTGTTCCTTTCCAGACTCAGGAAAAACTGAGAACATTTTCTTGACTTCCTCCTCTCCCAAAGAGGCTTCTGACCGGGGAGGTTTTTGACCTGCAGTTATAAAAACATCTATTGAGTTTTGAGTTTTAACAAGTTTATTGGCAGAAATCATACATGTACGTTTTTCAGATCGGCCAAAACACGGCAACAGGAAAGAAATAGTGTAGCGCTCAATCAGGTTGTGTATAAGTCCAGTGAAATTGATGCAGGTCTGAAGTGAGCAGACGCGGTCCGAGCAGACGCGGTCCGAGCAGACACGGGACAGATATTTTTCCATTATTTGCCAATTATGGCCACATATGTTGAACGGATGGGATAAATATGGTACTGTGGAATAAGTGCTGCCTCTGAAGTTATCAGATCATTACGTTTAGCTTTGTAATGTCCAAAAACAGAGAGTTTTAAATGAATTTACTCTTATGTCCCGTGTCTGCTCATTTGCCCAGACCGTGTCTGCTCATTTATGGAGCAGCTCATCAGTTTTTAGCCTATTACAACCACAATTTATTATCTATGGGGTATACATGGTATCAAGGAATATAACAGAACCATATTTGTCCCTTATGTTCAAAATATGTGGCCATCATAGGTAAATAATGGAAAAATATCTGTCCCGTGTCTGCTCGAACCGCGTCTGCTCAGACTGCGTCTGCTCACTTCAGACCTGCATCACTTTCGCTGGACTTGGTCTTGTACAAAGTTACATCAGGCAGGCATCATTTTGGGTGTAGATCATTACGATATTACTAAAGACATAACTAAAGCCTCTTAGGGGCTGTATGTATCACCATGATTTGCACAAGTCGATTATCCGCAGGCAGCATGTATATTACATCTTTCAAAAATAATTGCGTAGTCTATCAAGTGACGGTTATACACCAAATACATTCAGATTTTGTTCATGAATTCTTTCTTACTGCCTATCTGCTGAGTATTTGCATCCAATTTGTCCCAAAGGACACATCCCCTGTACAGTGGTGACTTATCATACGTCAAACACCTAGATCTGGATACCTTTAACTGTTTTTTAACATTGCCGCGCAAGTTCCTGGCAGGGAGTTTGACACAGTTTGGATCACAAGAAACATCATACATCATAGATAATAAGTTCTTATCACGTCTAACCTTTAGCATTTTCATGTAAGTTCTAACATAGAGATCGTATATAGATATATCCCAAGTATTAAAGATTCAAAGACATAACCGTAGGCAATGATTCTGCATAAGTTGTAAGCGGCCAACACTGGATTTTGGACGACTTTCATGTAGAAAACTTGCATGTTCCAGCACAGGTAGAACCATTTGTTTGTATAAAGTCAGACACAGCTTATTATCGACAAATTTCCTTAACTGTCTTAATTGGTACATCTTGTAGTTTGAATTCCATCACAGAAAGGCATAGTTTTTTCAGTCAACATAGGATTGATCTTATCCTGGCTCCATTTTAGAGTGACTAATTTTTTGCCACCCCTTATATTTATGGCATAATTGGCCATCTTTTTTCTGGTCAGAAAGCTTCACATAATGAAGGTTTCTGACCAGGGAGGTTTCTGATCGATGTCTTGATGAAGAATACAGTGCTAGTGTGCAACTTATCTTGATCTTCAGCCTTCCCTCCCTTTTCCTTAGATATACATCTTTCTATCCCTACTGTTTTTTCCTTACTTATTTGCCCTCTCTTCATTGTTTTAAGGGAGAGCCACTTCTTCTAGAAGTTCTCTGACCTGATGGAGGTTTCTGACAGGGGAGGTTTCTGACCAGCAGTTATAAAAACATAAATTGACCTGTAGTTTGATTTCCATCACAGAAAGGCATAGTTTTTTTCAGTCAATATAGGATTGATCCTACCCAGACTTTATTTTAGATTGATAAATTTCTTGCCATCCCATATATTTGTGGCACAGGCCATATCCTTTTCCCGGTCAGAAACCTCGGTCAGAAACCTCGGTCAGAAACCTCAGTCAGGAACCTCCCCAGTCAGAAACCTTGGTCAGAAACCTCCCTGGTCAGAAACCTTGGTCAGAAACCTCCCTGAACGTAGTTGCATCAAACTGGTGAGACAGAGCCACAAAATCAGCGAGTGCGATTCTACACTCGTACCCAGCGCCATATTATGGCACTAGTAAGTACGAGCATGACCCCAAAGCTGGCGCTCTGCAAGCATATGTGCCAGACTGCAAAAAGGTGCAATCTATACATATATATGCTTGAACAGTGAGCAGTGTTCCTGTTCCTGTGACCTGAAGAGCTGTATGGTGATAGTTATTTTGGCCTACAGTCTAGGACCACTTTGGTCCACTACGTGCTTTGCCGGGATGCTTTGCTGCTTCCTCTACTGTGGTACCCTAACATGGTTATACCTCAGGGCGCCAGAGTAGGGCAATTCCAGCATTGGACCATTTTCTATTTGACGCATGACAAATGCTGTCCTTATTCTATAATTTCTATAAGCATTGATATTATTAGTGTCAGTATCATGTATACACAACGATCGAGAGAGTGAATTATACTCGCACTGCATTGAAATAGCATAATGGACACGGATCATATATACTGGAAGTATTTGCCCTAGACACTTCAGAAAATAAGTGGCTTTACATAATGCACTAATGCCCTGTTAAAAAAGACATACGAGCGGTGCCTTTTAAGACAAAATTAAAGTTCATGATTAATTGCTAGAAAGGGAAGCCACTCTGGGGACAACCCATGTATGCAGTGTCTTACTGAAGGCAAAAGTTAATGTTCATGGTGAATTGTCAATGATGTGACTCTGAGGACTTCATTGAGCCTCAGGAAACGTTGAAGTAAGAGACCTAGAATTGTTTAAACTTCAACACATACACCGTTTATCGTCATCAGGTAACAGTGGCGGATCAATGATTTGGAAAAGGAGGGAGCGCGGTCCAAGAGGAGGGGGCGCAACCCCCATTTTTGACCATTTCTTGGGGTTTAAAGTTGTCAATATACTCTTAACTATTTAACAAAAAGGAGGGGTCGCACACCCCTGTCTAAATCCGTCACTGCTTTAAGAATGTTTGAATGTATTTATCTTACTTGTGGGTCTAAACCAGGCAAGGCTAGATTATTCAATATCGATAGCGCGAGTTTGTATAATTGTAATTCTAAGCCCATTTGCTAACATGCAAAGCCTTCCTTTGAGTTAGGTAATAAAAAGACAGTACAAAGCGAGAAAAACAACATGAGGGCTAATTCCTGAACTTATGGCTCAGGAATTTCTTCCACCACACTTGGATACACGTTCGATTATTTCAGATGTTTTCAGATGAGCTGTTCCTAGCTTGGAGTGCAGAGTGAAAAAGACAGCAAAATGATTCGGACAAGAAATTCTAATACTCACTTTTTCATTACCATCCACAGCCTTGCACGTTAGTTAACCAGGTGGTGGCATCATATTGGTATGCTGCTGATGTGGAACTAACATTCAATGAGGTCGCATCACCTCCCCCCCCTCTCACCTTCCAATCAACACTGCGTCCTTTTCAGATCAAGACTTTGGGTAATAGACGAGTCTCCTGGTCAGCGGCCGTGGCATTCATTCAGTCTACTTTGACGTCGTGTGGGGTACTTATGGACAGCTGAGCAGGAGAAGGCTAGCTTTATGGGAGGCGCTGGTCAAGGGGCACTGCAGCGCATAGTAACGATGACGGCTAGTCATATGTATCTACTAGTGGTGCAGAGCCAGACTGAATGACTATCAACCATGATACGATAAAGTCAACTTGGTTCTGGTATGGAGACCTGTGCTGGTGGTGTTATATTTTACTGTTATGCTAATAACACGTGTTCATGTTGACCCCAAATAGATCCTAGGGGTGGCTAGTACAAGGGACACTATTATAGATGGAATGTGTGTCTTGAATTTAAACTTAGAAGTACTTCAGTGTTCATCGTTTTAGACAGAGTTAAACCCACTACGGTCCCTTTTAAACTGATTGTCAATTTACGGTTTAAAGTTGCCGCTTCAATTTCGTTTTTCAAAAAACGAATAGCGTGACGCCCCTTGAGATCTTGAACACAGTAAATGGTAAATATTACCCTGTCCTCTAATATTCCAAAACTCCAGGAAAGACAGAACCTTCATCTGATAAATGGAGATCCCTTTAGAGTTTCAGTCAAAAAACATGTGCCACCTAGATTGAGTAAATTGTGTTCCATGCATGTTGCTTTGTAAAACGTCCAGTCAGTGACTAACCTAGAACACTATCCCTGAGCAGTTTGTTCCAAAGTAGTCATTCATTGTCTCCAGTAGAACCTAGGTAGCACGCATTTGAGCAGCTCAACAGTGTCTCTATCTACTCCTCACTTACACACCCTCAGCAAGGTACCTACTCAGGAGTAGCTCGGAGCAGCTCTCTCTGCAAGAAGAGCAAAGCGCGGGACCCAACAGTTATCTTGAGCCTCCCTAGGGGGAGCCACGTGCGTTAGCGGCTGGTGGTCGGCGACCAATGATGTTTGTAGGTTCCTGTAGGCATGGAACCAGCCGTCCGGAGGAGATGGACGCGCCCCCTATGGGCGCCAGGCGTCACTATGATAGGCTAACCCTGTGGTAGGTACTACTGATAGAGGTTGGGGTGGTCAGCTTGGATACCTGCACGAGAGACAACAATAGCAAACGATGTTTGCACTAGATGAGCAAACACCCAGCAGTTCTCATTTCCAGTGGATACCTAATTTTCGTAAACATTATTAGCTGCTGAAAGGACATACAGTTCTCTATTATGATAGAGAGGTAGTGGACATTGCTTGATAATTGATGAGGTAACTGTTTCAAAATGAGTCAATTCGCCCTTACATAATTTTAATTTGCCTTGATACTCTACCTTTACATCACTTCTTCCCCTCCTCGTCTGTTTTTTTTTTTATCTTTATATTCCTTTCAGCTTGTCCCTTGCTCTAGCACCTAAAATCGTTCTGGGGGCATTTCTCAACTTTCCCATGAATACAGGAATGTCCCATTATGCTAATTCTCTCTGACTGGATCCTAGATCACTTGCACAGAAGTCTATCTGCACAGTCGACCTACTAGCATACTAACATGCAAGCAAGGTTATTTGTTAAACACTGAACGTAAATTAATCTGTCTAGCTGTCTGCACAAAGTGTCACGTATACCGTCACCACCATCACGTTCCCCGGCAGAACAGTTGGCATGTAGGCTATTGTATAGTGGAGGCTCCACTACGCGATTTTCAGCTACATTCTCAAGAAATGTAATCCAGTCAGTGTCTAAGGTATGGGGTGTTAATATTCCTGAGTTTTAAACATGAGATTCAAAAGTGTAAACATGAGATTTTGCCTGCACAGGCCCTGTTGGATCAGAGGGTAAATAATACCATTGTGACCAAGTAGAGGTGGTAACTGTGTTCTGCTATGTAAACATCAACACAGCAAGATGTAAATAACAACACAGCAGTCTATCAACTACTCACCATAAATTGCAGGGTCCTGTAGAAATCAAACCTGTCTGATATTGAATTTCAGAGACTCATCGGAGTGAAAGTCTGTAATGCTTATATTATATCAACTTGATTTAGTAAACAAAAGCATCTTTTGACAACAAAAACATGGCTGAGATTGCACACCACACTGGCCCCATCTCGTAGTCTCACGATTATGTCACTGGTAAACAGGCATGCTGGGATGTACTATTATTCTTAGCTTGTTGCTGGTGAGTCAAGCTGGCAGATGGATACCAGCAAATGCTGGCTCCCACAAGAACCCACTATTGGGGTCAAAGTAGGTCCAACACCAGCGGTGTATGAATACGGCGATTTTTGGTCAAAATGGTAACCTAGGGGAGAAGGCTTATTTTGCCCACCAAACTAGGTCGCCGGAGAAGTTGATTGCACACAAAGGCATCACCACATAAACAAAGGGTTCCCTCAACATTCGATTTTTACTTTGGAATAATAACAAATAGCTCTATGTTGTCTGTTTCTGTAACAGCTTTTGTGGGAATAGGTCTGATTCTTTACAAAAATCGCATAGTGGAGTCTCCACTACTCGGCAGACAGTCATTTCTACTGTGACCAATGTGGCCCATGACTCCTGCCGGCACGCACCATCATCTAGTTTATAGAATTGAAGGGATTCATGACAATGACTGGGGATGTAGCTCTTATCTATGGTGGAAATTGAGCCGAATATGATCAACCTTTAGATTAACTACGTTTTTGATCCCGGACATTCAAACGTGGAATGTAAAGCGTTTTCAATGTCAGTTTATTTATGACACAGAAGGTCGGTTCAATGTTGACAAATAATAGAATTTTAAAAAAAGGAATGAATCGACAGTTGGTCCCTCAACATGAGGATTTACAAGAAAACGCTGCATTGTGTAGTTATCTGATTTGTTCTGAATATCCTCACTATCGATCACAATATCCGAACTAATCTGCTAAAATTAAAAACAAAAAAAACACAAAGAAATGACATTTATATTAAGACGACGACAACGACAACAACAACAACAACAAGAGACTTTATCCAATGGTAAGTCCGCAAGTATCTCTCATTTGCCAATATTATAAATGTTGCCCCTGCTATATCGGTAAGAGGCTTTACAAATCACATAAATTTGGTGAACAGTCGTTGTACATTTCCAGAGGTCATTTATAGCTGCTTTCCTTCCTGACGGAGCTATAATGCTCCTTCTCTGAGATTCTCTTTCCCTGAGCTGCTCTGCCCGACACAGGCCACCACGGATACACCAGTCGGTCACCTCTACCCATTAGTTACCATTGACCAGGAGGGTGTTGCTCCTATAGTAAAAGGAAGAGCTGGCTAAAAATGCCCTTATTTCCAGTCCTTTCTTTTCATGTAGCTATAACTTGTCCCTTTTGTTGCTCACAAGTGGTCATTCAAGTACGGTGTTAAAAAAGGGGGATTTGAGTAGGTACCTAGTTGGGAGAAGTCAGTCAGTATAATAAACTATAGAGCATGTGACATTAGTAGGTATCTGGTAGTGCAGCTCTCTCTATTTTAAACTAGGCAGGTGACTTTTTAGACTAATGTGGTGAGTGCAAGTACTTAGGTGAAGCAGTGCACAACTTGTTTAGAAAAAAGGGTACATACTCACAGCTCTTTTTACAATAGGAGCAACACCCTCCAAATAAACAGTTACTAATCCTCTGCCAGATCTAGTAGCCACAGGGCACCCCCAATACTGTATAGTGTTGAGAAAGGAGGGAGGTGCAAGGAAGCTATGATGGAACCTGATGGTAAATCATTTGAGCGGCAGCAGAGGTCATCATAGGTATGTATTGCATCGTGTTGGAGGTCTCCTTCCATGTGGGCGATCAGCTGTTACTCAGACAACCCTACATCCTAAATATAGGATACCTGAGCGACATGTTAGAAGAGGTCTTTATCCAGAAGTAAAATCAATAGATATGGAGGTAAAATGTTGCATCCTATAGTTCTAGGGTCATGGTTTCAAAACATGCGCCATAGAGGTACACTGAAAATATATGGCTTAAAATGCTACTCTGTAGTAATGACTTTTAGTTATTATTGATGATGACTGGGGAGAGTACCCAGTGATCTTTGAGGTAATCATAATTGTGATCACCCAGGGTGATCACTACAGAGTGACTGTCTGACTGGATCAGAGAGAAGTTTGTAAATGGTTATTTTGTCATTAAGTAACATTTTTGAAAAAAAAAACTTTCCAAACAATTGCATAAGTATCCCTTTCCCTCCCCCACAACCAAGTCTTTATTGTGGACACTTAGGGCCTAAACCCATTGCACGATTGTAAAGTTGGCTGATCATACCAATTTGATATGAGTGTACATCAAAATCGGTTTAAGAATCGACCAGTTTACTTTTTTATGAAGACAATTAAAGTGTCTTGTATCAAAATCATATGGGTAAAGGTGCCAGATGGTATACATCAGGCTAGAATCAAAGATACTACAAAATATTTCCTCAGAGATGATAGCATAATCCAGTACTTTACCTACCAGAAATTTCTAACATGTTGGATATGTTAAAATCGGGAATGGTGATAAGATATTTAGCAAAATCGGTAGGATGTTGCACAATCGGCCATAGAATCGGGGGCTTTTTCCTACATTTCAACACCTTATCAGCTCAAACTGTGAAATATTTAGGGGTTTAATGGAATTTTCCAGCCGATAAATGTACCAATTAGTGCTAAATCGGGTAATGGGTTTTGGCCCTTACTGCTATCCCTATAGTGCCTAAGCTATAGGGTGTTGACATTCCTATATTGTAAACATGAGATTCAAAAATGTAAACATGAGATTTCAGGGGTCATTTCATGGGTGATCTCTCTCCTTGTGTGCAACATTTACAAACTAACCTGCACCTGCATAGACTCTGTGATTGGGTGGGAGTTCAATATATAAACATCAACACAGCAAAATATAAATAACAACACAGCAGTCACACAGATCGCAGGGTCTTGTACTGTAAAAATCAAACCTGTCTGATATTGAGTTGCAGAGGCTCCCCAATGTGAAAGTCTGCAATGTTTACATAACATCAGCTTGATTTAGTAAACAAAAACATCTCTTTGACAACACAAGCATGCTTGAGATCGCACACAATCACATCCCCAGATAAACAAAATAGCTCTCTCAACTTACACATTCCACCTTTTAATGATAACAAACACTACTCTTTTACCCATGTTTGTCTCCCATTTTGCGCAAATCTCGATTCTCTGCAAAAATCGCATAGTGGAGCCTCACCTATATATCAGCTCACACTGAGCAATATCTAAGTATATAATGCAGAATTCGGCCGACAAAGGTACCGATTGTTGCAAATTCGGGTAATGGGTCTCGGCCCTTACAGCTACGCCCTCATGAGGCATAACAATAAATTCTAGATTCTAAATTAAAACAACATAGGTAAAGTGCCGAGATTTTGTATTGTTCATATTTGGTATATGATATTAGCATTAGTTGTCACATTTCATATCAGTCTTTAACAAACAAACAAAATGCCGCTTTAGGGTTATCTGGATTAACATGAAAGGGTTACAATATTACTGAGTGCTGTGCTACCAATTGTGAAAATGGTAGGGTAGTGATACATGTAGATAGACACCAGAATCTGGAAATGAGCAGCGTGCATTTGATCTTGCAGTAGACATCTGCCTATGTGGGGCGTGTTTCTTAGAATAAGGACAAGGCCCAGAAACACCAGAATTACCAGAAGCACAAACTCAGATATGGAACCCATGCCTGTCCTCTTTACATTCATACCTCTCCTTTACTCTCCTTGGGCGCGATCGAGTGTGATCTCTCCTTTAAGTCCTCCTCTATACTCTATCATAAGGTAATGAGCAAAAAATAATCTTAATCAAAAGTGACAATACTTATGATGATTAGGTTTTTAACTTTAACTGGTTTATGCTAATAATCAGATTTTACAAGGACCTAAGTCACTTTGATCTGTCTTGAAATACGTAGTTAGACTAGCTGGATTAGACATGGGGTGTACATCTAGAGAGATAGAAAGAAGAGAGGTCGACGGAGACAAAGGCAAATGCTGACAGAGAGATCAAGAGGCTACAAAGACCATAAAAGACGTATCTAGAAGGATTCGGAACTGTGAGATCCTGCTGATCTTGCACAGTCCTCTATTACACACGACACGTGGAGGAGGTCATCTCAAATAGCTCATCATTACCTCCTGATGAACTAATTAGTGGACAATCAGCACCCTATAGCACTTTCATCATGACCTGAATTGAACATCCGGGCTGATATGTAGGCTGCTAGGAAACCAGAGGTTTCCACTGCTTCATTACTAGTTTCCCCTGGGCAACTTCCATCACTGTCTGATTACACTGGCTGTATAGGCAGAATCGGCTCTTGTTTTATAGTTTGGCAAGACCTCAGTTCAAAATCACAGACTAGACATTATAAGAGACGTTATCGTATAATGATGTATGTAGCATTAAAGTTGAATGTGGAACAAACAACAGGATTAGATGGCACCCCCAGTGCAGTGTTGTGCTAATATTTGAGGTCACACTGCTTAACCTGACTGTGGTGCAATTTCCAAACAAAATTTCGGAGGCCCATGCTTATCAATTCTTTTCTGTCTATACACATTTATCAACGTGGCTTTCCATTCGTATAATGCTCTATTAGGGTGGACAGAGGAAAGGGTTTAGACAAGGAGATATTACATTTAGTGATGTGAGTTGTGGAGACAGCATACTTTACTTTTATGGGTATAACGTCCAGTCTTGCCAGCATTGATGTTGATAGTACTTCATTTTGAAGTCCTTGCCAAGTTTGGATTCGAATCTTTCTCACTAGATAAAATGTAGACAGTTTCCTTATCTGTTCCACCCAAGGCAAACTATTTTATACATTCGAAGGAGAATAACGACTTATCCCACAGTACCTATCTTTCTGCTGTAATGCGTGATATTGAACAAGTAATCAATGGATAATTCATGACGAGTGTGTGTTAGTGAAGGATAATTACACGTGGCCGTAGGCCGAGTGTAATTAGCTTTTGCTAACACACACGAGTCATGAATTATGCATTGACTACTTATTTTATACCACAAAACCAATAAATAATCAATAGAATACCAATAAATTCAAGTTGAAAACAAAAATTATTCCCCCTCACCGGGACTCGAAGCCAGCCATAGTGTGTGTACACAGGTACATACACCTCTTCGCCCGGCAGCGGACAGCGACAGCACCCGTCTCGGCTAGGCTTGGCAGCGGCACACGGTGAAAAATAGTGTTTGTACACGATCGGTACATACACCTCGTCGCCTGGCAGTGGACAGTGACAGCGCACACGGCGAAAAAAGATGCGCCCGGACCAGGAATCGATCCGCATACCTCTAACGGCTGAATGCAATGCACTAACCACTACACCACCACGTCTCCCCCTTCAGCACCCATCTCGGCTTGGCTTTCTTTGAATGTGTCCCGCGGTTATGTATACAAGATCGGTACACACACCTTGGTGCCCGGCTAGGCTTGCTAGGGGGGTCACAACCCAGAATGCTGGGGATTTTCACACTTTGAACGTATAGAAGTTATATGTGAGTGACCTCCCCGGGCTTTGTATCATATCCAGACCTGGTTCTAGCCAGCCACTACCAGTCAGTCCCTGTGGCGCAATGCATAGGGAGTTGGGCTCGGGATCTGAGACTGCAGGTTCGAAAAATTCTGTAGGTTTTAACATGTAACATATGACATGGAAGGACATGAGAGGCATGCAGGTTATCCATGGATAACCGCATGGCATGCGGGTTATCCATGGTTAATCGCACGCCTCTCAAAAGTGATGTTACAGCCTGCAGGGTGTGCAATATTGACAGGTATGTGCATGGGAATATCCAGCAAAAAGCACTGAGCAACCCAGAAATCGTGGTATAAAACTTAATATTTAGATGCCATTTTGTTGAGTTGGACCCATTAGAATCTATTGGATGTCAGGAGCTAAATTGCAATATTAACTTGCAAGCCCCGTAAGGCTTTCAATTAAATATAATGTCAGTTTAAAGAATAAAAGAATTCTCCTAACAGAGTATTTGATTCTAAGAATGCATGGCAGAATTAATCCCGACAGCCGGATAGCCTAAGATAGCCTAATGGAACTTTGATCCACAACCCTTTTGGTAGACAAGTCATCCATTGAGAACACGGTTAGCTATACACACTGACACCACAAGAACGTATTGCCTTCCGATGCCCCATTCAAACTGAGAGTTTTGAAATTGTCTTTTTTTTTTTATATAATTCGCATATTTTTATAAGGCCCGACGATCACATAATAGGACTTGATCCTAGTCATTTTGATCATTGAAATGTTGTAATTAGGATATCACATATGTGTAGAGGCAAGGAGAAAGGGTGCTCCGTGCTAAAAGTCAACTTTAAAGTTCAAATCATTAGCTTTACAGTGATACATAGTATGAGAAGATACTCCTGTTAGTTTTGGAGGAATGGCTTGCTAGATATGGGTAGATGTGACCATTTCAATAATGTTAATAAGCTCTATGTCTAATTGGTCATGAGATATATAGCTAATTAGCATAAATTATGCTAATTAGCTAAATTCGTATAAATTTTTATTCTTTTGCCCATAACTTTTGATCTAGAAATGGTATTTTCATTCTGTTTTCGCCATAGTAAACCTTGTGGGATGTTCCTTCAAATGGAATCATTGATTTTCCTATTTAGAATGAAAATCATGTTTCCATGGCAACAGAATTCAACAAAAATGTCTATTTTGGCCCAAAAACATTATTTTTACATGCCAAATTTGGAACCTTTCCACCCAAAATAGAACGTTTTATCAAAAACCATTGAATTCTCCATAAAAAAGTAGCCTATAACAGTTTTAGTCATATTTTTCCTATTCTAGTCCATAGTGGTGCCCCCTGGTGGCTAAATCTGGTACTAAATCCCGCAGTAACTGTCCTTTCTGCTTGCTGGCTCACATATGTCTCTAAGGTATTGGCGCCCATATGCCCAACCAAAGGTTCACTGAACAGCTCGGCAGCAAATCGAGCTCTCTCCTTCAGAGCAGCTCAGATAAAAAGCAGCTTTGCTTTTTTGGTGGAGAGAAAGCATGTCTAGAGAGGGACACCTTAACCCCGTCAAAGAGTCAGCAGAGACACGTCTACCTTACTAACAACACCTCTAGCACGGTGGCCTCCATTACAGTGGGAAGATGGTGCAAAAGGCTATGTTGGCATTTGGTTAGTAAGATTTTTTTGGGGGCTATGTGAAATGTCCTTACAATCCAAAGCCTTTTGTGCATAGAGAGAATGGGACTCATAATTTATGATGCAGAAAAGTGTGCTTCCAAGTGTAAGGTTTGAACATTTTGGATTATGAGCTGCAGTTTTTTAATCCATAGTGAATTCACCTGGTGATATGTAGAATGGAACCTCTAGAATGTGGATACCTTGATAATTCTTGATTATGATCATTATGTATAAGGTATTATCCTTCAGTATGCTTCACCGGGAGTAATTGGTTGCAGCTGTTACAATGGACTGGATGATAATCACATCATTATATTATATTTAGCAAAGCCTGGCAAAATGCTCATTACAATAAATGTAGATTGCTTAATGTGAACACTGCAAAAATAGTTTTAGGTCGTAAACGTGTTTAGATCTAAACAATCATGTTTAAATGCTAAACATATTGGTCGGATAGATGTCTCATCAACTACATATTTAGGAATTAAACACTGTTATTATAAATGCATTAACACTTTTCCTAACATGTTTAGACGTTTAGATTTTAAACATAATGAAGAGTGGGTGTTTAGATTTATACATGAATATGTTTAGTTACTTGGATGTCAATTGCGCAGTTTGATGCAAATTGACTCTCTGCACACAGTCTCAATCAGTTGTTGTGACAAATATCACCAAACCATATGCTGATCATTGTTTCATTTCATAGATTGTCATGGGGATAGAAAAAGCAATAGTGGATTGATTAAATTCACCTTACACCATGCATGTGCCATCATTAGTGAAAGATAATCAATAAGTTCCATGATACCCACCTATTTCATGTTATTTTGTAAGGTATAAATGTCCTTCCTGCCAACCTCTTGTACTTTCTCAAGTCTCTCATTCTAATGAAAACATGTATGTGTATACACCTGTGGCTGACATCTTTTGAGACTTTGTACATCATGAGAAATGGGTGGTCTTTTCTTTAACAGTTGCAGCCATGCTGTTCTAGGTTATTTCCCATTATTCCATGACTTTTGGGATTTTGGGTGCTTTTTCTGGATATTCCCATGCACATACCTGCCGATATTGCACACCCTGAAGGCTGTAACATCACTTTTGAGAGGCGTGCGGTTATCCTTGGATAACCTGCATGCCGTGCGGTTATCCATGGATAACCCGCACGCCTCTCATGTCCTTCCATGTCATATGTTACATGTTAAAACCTACGGAACTTTTCATTGCCAGGGTAGGGGTCGAACCTGCAGTCTCAGATCCCTAGTCCAACTCCCTATGCATTGCGCCACAGGGACTGACGAGAAACGCATGGTTAGAACCACGTCTTGCTATGATACAAAGCCCGAGGAGGCGACGACTGCGGGCTGTCAGCTACCATAACCGCGGGACGCACTCAAACATAGCCAAGCCGAGACGGGCGCAGAATGAGGAGACGCCGTGGTCTAGTGGTTAGCGCATTGCCCTCAGCCGTTTGAGGTACGCGGGTTGAGTTCTGGTCTGGGCGCATTTTCGCCGTGTGCGCTGTCGCTGTCCGCTGCTGGGCGACAAGGTGTATGTACCTATTGGAGACAACACGGTCCGGGCGCAACTTTTTCCGACATGTGTGCTGTAGCTGTCCACTGCCGGGCGATGAGGTGTATGTATCGAGTGTACACAAACATAACCGCGAGACGCATTCAAACAAAGCCAAGCCGAGACGGGCGCCGAGGTGTGTGTACCGATCGTGTACATACATAACCGCGAGATGCATTCAAAGCAAGCTGAGACGGGGGCTGTGGCTATCCGCTGCCGGGCGCCGAGGTGTATGTACCGATCGTGTACACACAATGGCTGGCTTCGAGTCCCGTGGGGGAGAATAATTTTTGTTTTCAACTTAAATTTATTGGTATTCTATTGATTATTTCTTGGTTTCGTGGAATAAAATAAGTAGTCAATGGATAATTCATGACTTGTGTGTGTTAGCAAAGGCTAATTACACTCGGACTATGCCCTCATGTAATTAGCCTTCATTAACACACACGCGTCATGAATTATCCATTGATTACTTGTTCAATGTCAGTGTGATGTAAGGTTGTATTGAAATAACCTCCAGGGCTAGCTTGCCCGAGAGAGAAGAACATTTTCCAGGTATCAGCTTCCTTAGTATAATTATGCACCTGGCTAATGACTTCTTCCTAGAATAGACAACTGGCTAATGACTTGACTAGACTATTTTAACACTACCAAATAAGCTGTGTGTGTGTTTGAGATTAGGGACAGCCTGCAGTATAGGCTGGACATTAGAAGCATCCATACTCAAACATGGGAATCCAAGTTAAATTCCAAGGCAAATTGAATATGGCACGCGGGAATTGGTGGTAGGGTAGTCTTGTAAAGTGTTAGACCCGCATTTAAATGAGAATTGGCATGCTACAGCACCTTATGCAAAAGCAGGAATGGGGTTTGAGGGACAACAAAGTCACAGAAAAATGCCCACCACTGAGAGTATTTGCTTTGTTCGTGTTAGAATATTCTTGGCGTGAAATGAAGCCAAATTACCTTTTTCATTTAAATCTGACTGATCAATATGCCATCAAACTTTGACAAAAAGTTAAAAATAAAACTACTTCATTATGAGGTTAAAAAAAGAAGGGACATCTAATTGTTCTTTATTTAATCACAGCCACTTTGTATGCCACTGTATACATGTAGTAGCAGGAGAGCAAGAACAAAATTAATGTGTTCCCTTTTTTTTGGAAATGCCGATAGACTCAAGTGAATATTAGCAACAAGAGAATCATATTATTGGGACTGGTCACTGAATGTGGTATAGCTAGCGATCAGCTTTTGCTGAAGATGCATTGGCATTCCCACTTTGCACTGAATACATCACACTGACCTCTCAAAATGACTCTTTACCATCGACCGATCGCATATTCAAAAACATCTCTTTTTGCTATGGAAGGGACACTGCTAGAACATTAGTCTCTTAGTGTTGCTTAATGTATATCAATGCCAATGTTGATTTTGGGATCTTTGAGAGTCACCCGGTAAATTTAATCATCAGACTACCATAAATACAGCAGCTGCCACGGCCAGAATCGACCACCTGCATTTTACTCCAAGGCTGCTTATTCAAAGTAGGTCCCACTCTTCATTTGGTTCACTGGACCCACATTTATCTCTTAGCAACTGGAGGGTGTTGCTCCTATAGTAAAAGGAAGAGCTGGTTAAAAATGCCCTTGTTTCCAGTCCTTTCTTTTCATGTAGCTATAACTTGTCCCTTTTGTTGCTCACAAGTGGTCATTCAAGTACGGTGCTAAAAAAGGGGGATTTGAGTAGGTACCTAGTTGGGAGAAGTCAGTCAGTATAATAAACTATAGAGCGTGTGAAATGAGCAGATACCTGGTAGTGCAGCTCTCTCTACTTTAAATAAGGAAGGGTGACTTTTCAGACTAATGTGGTGAGTTCAAGTACTTAGGTGAAGCAGTGCACGACTTGTTTAGAAAAGAGGGCCCATACTCACAGCTCTTTTTACAACAGGAGCAACACCCTCCTGGTCACCTATAGCCACCAACTGCCGTGTACTGGTAAGAGCCACTCTTCTCTACCAGGAACAGCAACCTAAATCCCCCTTTCCTCAGGAGAGCATTTCAAGAGCAGTGACTACAGGTCTGTTCTAGCCTTGTAAATCGCTCTGTTAGGGGGGAGGTTAGACCAAAATTCTTTTGGCAACAACTCCAAAAGTTGCTACTCATCATGGGAAACAAGAAACTGGGGTTCGTTTTTGATTTTGGGCACTATAACCCCCAGACCCCCCCCTCCGAAGATAAAAAAGTTGGAAAAATTAAATTAATTCATTTTTATTGCTATATTGTAAATATTAGGCCTTTAATCACTCTATGATAATCAGAAATGTATGTCATATCATCAAAAACAATCAAGAAGTTAAAATAACATGATTTTGAATTTTTCAGAAAATCCAACATGGCCACCAGGAGCAAAATATGGGTATTTTGAGCATATGTTGATTACTGAATTAAAAAACAACACTTGTATTATGTCACCATAGGTAAAGTAAGGCCTAGGATCATGAGGAAAGCATGCATATTCAGATTGAGGTGCATTGGTCCCCTATTAGGGTCATTATGTTGTGTTTATAGCCCCGTAAAATAGCGATAAATGGTGATATGACTATGTAACTTAGATATTGGTCTACAGCTATTTCGAAATAATAGGAAATTGATTTTCTGGCAACTGAAAGACCTTAAATCATTGCTAGGAAATACATAATAATTGAGACAATAGGCAGGCATAGGCCTATAATCCTTGAATGATCCAATATGTCTGTGTGAGATATGGATATAACATTACAATGTAGAGAATAACAAAAGATACTAAGCACTGTGCATTTTGCCTATTTCCACATCACAATAGCTTGGTGACTATTAATTTCATTTGATATATAGCAGAAATCAGGCTTGAAATCCTTCTCATTCAATATTTCAAGAATAATTCCTAGTTTGTAATGTATTACATGTATGTGTCAAGAGCTAGCTTCATGTAACATTTCATAAGCCCTTTGTAATCTGCATAAAGCATATGCCCAATATATAGCCTGTTCATTGTCATTATGCACCAAAAACTGCCCTGGTGAGTACAATGCCATTGTGGCATTCATGCATCTTGGCAATAAGACTGGGTTGAAACATTTGCGAGGGGAAAAGCAGGCTGCATTACTTTGCACTAGTCTTTGTTTCTAATCGCGTCCTGTAGTCACTGTCCTCCATTTTGCCTGTACTCAAGGATTCATTTGCTTCCTTTAATACTTTTATTTGAGCAAAACCTGCAGCTATGACTTAGGCACACCCCCACCTTTTTAATATTCTTGATTAATAACTCATGATTGGCAGAGGGTGTTGGGTGTTGGTCGAACCTCTGAAAATTTAAGGGGTCTTGAACACTTCACCAGTTGAGGGACTTCTCAACATCGGAAAAGGCATTAAAGTCTGAATTTGAGGTGTCCCCAAACCTCTGAAAATAGATGAACCTCTGAGGGTCTGACAACTCTGATCTGAGGAGGCTTGGTTGAACTTTGGGCTGATACTGACAGGTTTGAGGGTGGAATGAGCAGTTCTTAGGCTCTGCTGCACAAAAGTCACACAACATAATTATTGAGATTGCTTGATGACGACATTATTTTTCAGCCAACTACATGTTATACCCCCTGTGGGGTTTGATGTGATTCAGCCATATTGCTGCCCCTCCCTTTCTCAGTAAGTCATAGAGCTATTGTCCAACAGGATTAGTCAAAATTCAGAGTGCTTAGTGTCTTTTGTTATTCTCTACACTGCAATGTATATCTTGACTCTTCACAGTTATATGTGAACATTCAAGGATTATATGCCTGACTATTGACTTCAAATCTAGTTCCTGTTAGTGATTTAAGGTGTTTCAGATAACAGAATAGTGATTTCCTATGATAATAAAACATCTGTAGACCAATGCCCTAATTAGATAGTCCTATTTCCATTTATCACTATTTTACGGGGCTACAAATGCAATAATTATCATGGCCCCAATAGGAGACCAATGCACCTCAATCTGAATCCTTATGCTTTTCTCATGAGTCTAGGCCTTATTTTACCTATGGTGACATAATACAAGTCTTGTTTTTAATTCAGGGATGGAAGTATGCTTAAAATACCCATATTATGCTCCTTGCAGCCGTATTGGATCTTTTGAAAAATTCAAAATCATGTTATTTTGACTTCTTGATTTTTTTATTGTTGATATAAAGTACATTTTCTATTATCCCAGAGTGATTAAAGTCTAAATCTACCAATATTGCAATAAAAATGAATTAATTTAATATTTTCCAACTTTTCATCTTTGGAGGGGGTGGTCAGGGGGGTGGTCAGGGGGTGGTCAGGGGGTTTAGAGTGCCCAAAATCAAAAACGAACCCCAGAATTTTTGTTTCTCATGATGAGTAGCAACTTTTGAAGGCGTCCCCTCATTCCTATCATCAATTTGACTGAATAACCTCCCCCCCCCGACCTAGTATAACATGGTCTGACAATCTTGAGTATCGTATAGAGCTGCCGAAGCAGTGCCATATGGGTATAGCCAATTTTGACTCAGAATTTGATGTAGCATGCAGAGATAAAGCCTTACCATAGTAGGATGTAATTTCCAGGCGTTTTGGGGAAGGTGGAAAGCAGAGCATATACCGATGGTTAATTATGTGGAGTGCCACTGAAGGTCATTTCATTTACCTTAAGGTAAGCGGGCCCTGAGTATGTGCTGGTGATCAGCCATGCAGTAAAGTATTTACATGAAGGGTGGGATGTAGGGGTGTGTGCCGCCAGCGGGTGTCGGAGGGATGATGAATGACCACCAGTGTCTTGAAGCAGGCAGCATGTATTTGATCTAGAAGCAGCCCAAGCAGCTTATGTGATGTGTAATATGGTTTCAGATTTACAGATAGAAAAAATACTACTTCATTCCAAATATGTCTTATTATCATGACATTATTTTACTTAGGCTTAATTAAAAACTGTCGCAGCTGTTACCGTTGGTGGGACGTTTTAATACTGGTCAAATTTTAGAAGGTGGGGTTATTACTAGGAAGGAGTATTGTAATAGACAAGTGCCATGTTGCTGTCCCCTATAAACCAACTCCCGGTGAACCACTGTCTGTATCAGATCTGTAAAGAACACTCATAATAATGCTGTATGAAATCAGTATTCAATATCAAGGCAGTATTTTCTTCTGCAATGTATGTACTGGAGGATGTTTGCTTGCATGGCAGCCACTGAAGATAGCAGGGGGCATATGGCATGCAGCCTGATTTGTATCAGAAACAAAACTATAGAAGGTCTGAGGGAGTTTACATAATTTAGATTATGTGGCATTTACTTCTTTCTTTTCGCAGAAAAAACACTTAAAATCTAAAAATTGTTAGGATTTAGAATGCAGCAACTATTTGTGTTCTAGACAGATTAAATGTGACAGATGGAAATTGGCAGCAGTGTTCATCGTTGTAGCTTCTGGTTCCTGTGTAAACAGGACTTGATGTGCTACAACACGTTATGCAATGGGACGACTGGTGGCTACCTCCCCAAGGGACATTAAATTGTGAAAAATGCCAAGCCTGCCACGAGCAGTGTTTGCTCGGCTCTTATTTGAATATTCCAGCTGTGAAACTGAGCTCCTCTGGGGTTTTACTTTACTAGCCACCAATGCGTCATGATTATACTGTAAATAAAAAGGGAAAGGGTTTCAAAGTTTAATGGAAGGACATGGGAAGAAAGGGGACAATGCATTTACTTAACGACAGATACTTCCACAGCCCCTGCACTCCCTGAGGATAGGGGATGCCACCTGCGTTACCAAAAAACAACACGTGAAATTAATTAAGGGTCCCTTTTTCCGCACTTCCAATGCCTTTGACACACAAGGTAAAGAGTCTTTTTCTCTGGATATATCCGTGCATTTTAAAATGAAGTGTCATTTCATCTAAAGAATATTAGTGGATCTAATAGATGACCATTTCTTTCCACAGAATGATTCATGGTATTGTCAATGGACTATTCTATGTATTATAATTATGAACGACATACTCAAACCAAACTGGCCAAGCTACCCCCTAGTTCAAACCAAGGTCAACCTATTTTTAGCTTGGCAGGGTGAAGAGTTCACACCTGCCCTCCTCCAGTGGGAAATCCCCAGGCTCCCTCCTGTGGATCCCCCACTGGAGAACTCAACTATTTTTAGATTCACCTAGCCAATAGGAGCAGCTCACCCCTCCTACCACAGATTGGGACTGAGCAGAACCACCGACTCAGCATATTTGAGTCGCTCCCTATACTAAAAATAGAAAGTACAGAAATAGACACGACGTCATCTGGGCTTGCTCCTGACTATATAACCTAGTCAGGATCAAGCCTCAGCATCTTATTCTTCTCCAACCTAGACCCTACGACACTCAGGTGCCTTGGCTTAGGATATAGCTTGGTCAGACTGGCGAGTACTATATTGTACACTGTATCAGTTACTCATCATGCCAATCTTACAATAAAGCTGGATCATCAACTGAATTGTCTGGACTCCTGTTACCTCACTTCATGACATGTAACGAGACATTGACAATGGTGGAGAACCCTATTTGTAACGTCCCATTGTTTTCACCTCTCATGAGCCATGAATCAAAGTGAGACAACAACCAAAGAGCCATTTACAGAAGATGCCGTTACATCCCCAGGGCTAGACGCGCCCCCACCAGCAGCAGCAGCAGCAGCAGCACCAGCAGCAGCCCCAGACCAGCAGCAGACTGTTCCGTCATCTGACTCGTCACCTGACGCCTTTCTGTTGGATCCAATCCTACCACCATCATTTCTAACACCCAAGCCAACACCTGTGAGTAGAAACAAAACTTTCTCATCAACAATTGATGACAATAATACCGGTACACAGACCAGCACCCCACTCACATCACAGGCACCAGGACTTAATCTGACTTTACCTGGTTTTTCAAGTGCTGAATCCCCAGTCCTAAGACTTGCTGGTCTACCAGGTGAAACATCATCTACACCTGTAGCTTCACCAAGCCACTTGGACCTGGACTCACACCTAGAGCCCAGGTCACCACGATTACAGGCCGCCTTAGAAAGCATACCTACATTACCTCGGCAGCCTGCTACCGGTACAGACACCACCTCGCCCCCAGCTGGTTTTACACACCCCAACCCTTCTGAACTCACCTGGGACAGTTATATTCCCCCTGACCCTACATTACCACCTGAATCTGATCTCTGGAGACAAAGGATAAGATCAGCTATCAATAGGTGGAGATCAGTAAGGACAAATAGAGCTCAGGAGGCACCAGCCCCCAACACTCACAGTACACAGTGTGGTGAAAGTCCCTCAGCATTTTTAGGTCGCATTAATAGAATACTAGAGGAGCAGTGGCCTGACGCCACCACATCTAGTGACCCCTTCAGGTCATATCTAAATACCCCGACCCCTGAGGCTACCCCAACACCACCAAACACTCTCAATACCCCAAACCTGGACACAGGGGCCACCTCTTCAGACTATACACCCCTACCTAGCCCCAGGAGAAGGAGGGCACAGTCTACCTCACCTCTTAGAAGGCAGACACCCCCCTACTATAGGGTATTGAGGAGCATAGACTCAGCAGTAGCAGGTGCTATAGGAGCCACCTCCCAGATCTTCAGGAGAAGAGCCACCCCATACTGCACCTCAGAAGACAGCCTAACCTCTGAGGACGATCCTGAAATCACCTTCCCTCACCTACGCAGAGGCAGGATGGACAGCAGGACACCCACTACACATCCTCCCAGGTATGATCAGGACGACCTGGCCAGGAATCTGGTAAGAGAATGTACACAGGCAGTCAGTGATTCCTTAAGCAATTTACTGACTGGCCAGATTAATCTCCTATCAGCTGAAATCCAAAGGGTAGGCCAGGAGCACACCAGCCACCTAAACAGAGTCAACGACAGGTTAGACAACATGGACACCTGGAGGGCTCAGATGGAGCGCAACTTGATACAATCACACAGGAAAGCTGCAGAAGATAATGCAGATGTCCTGAGGAGATCTGAAATGATGGCAGCAGATATCTCTGAGCGCATCAACAGGAACATGGATGATGTTAGGAGAGAGATTTGCTCAGTTTATGGCCACAGGCCCCCACTCCAGCCCCCTCCTGCCCACTCCTCACCGGCAAACTTGGGTATACCTCATGCCTCACAGACCCCCAGTGCACCTACCATGCCAGGTTTCCAACATGCTGGCAATGACATAAGGTTAAGCCCACCCAGCGCCTTCCAGAACAACACTCCAGCTGGTTTATTGGGTGCCACGCCCACCTCACACAGGTCGACCCGAGACGATATTCCTAGTGTCTCCGCTACTCACCAGATGGCAGCTCCAGCCACCACCCCAGTGCAGGCCAATGCTAACACATTAGGTACAGTGGCAGGTAGTATCTATATCCCTGCTCATGCTCGTACACCCAGCAACATGCCTATACCCATGCAAACCCTGTATTCCCAAAGCACAGGTGCACATCCAACAGGACACCGCCAGGCATACGACCACTCCACCCCTATGATACCAATGATAGGCCAATCTCACATCGCCAGCGGTTTGGGTCAAATGACTTTGAGTGATGACAAACTCTCCTCAGCCCAACTCAGCTCTTTTAATAAGCCTGAGACATTTGACAAACCAACTGAGTACAGGTCTGCCGCCAAATTCATCACAGAATTTAAGTTCTGGATCAGGAATGTATACCCCCGCCACCAACACCTGCACGCCTCCTGCCTATACACCTTCCTAAAGGGCAGGGCAGCTCAATGGTTCTTCGCCAATATTTTTGAGAAGCCCATCATGTATGACAATGAGGCAGTATATGCAGCCTTCCTGAAGCGTTTTGGCACCCCGGACCCTGCAACCATCAGCAAAGGTTATAGAAACAGGACACAACAGCCAGATGAGACAGTGGAACAGTACTTAGAAGACATGACCCTGCTCTTGGCAAACAGCAACCTGGAGGAGTCAGTTCAAGTGGATTACCTGATTAATGGGCTTAAGCCTCAAATTAAATCAGTAATCCTCCCTGACATGCCCAAAACCATAGCTGATGCAGAAAAAATGGCCCTTACACAGGAATTGCGCATAGAAGCACATAAAATGGCCATGGCTGGGACCCAACAAGCAGACCTCTGTGCCATGAACAGTAACAAAAACAATAGTGGCACACCCAGAAAGGAAAACCAATACTCCAACAATAAAAAGTATGACAGGTACCCCAGTGGCAACTACAACAGGCAGTATGAGACCAGGACCCAAAACGGCTCCAGCAACCAATCTGACCCCAATTACAGAAGGTTCAGAAGGTCAAGGTCTCAGGATGCTTCTGGAGGAAGAAATAAACCACCTCAGCAAAGAGCTAGATCACAAAGCGCCTCCAGAAATCCTACCTCCAGGGATGACAACAAAATAGTCATCACAGTGGCCACAGCCCCAGCAAACAATAAACAGGTTTCCTTTAAAAAGGTCACACATGAGGCTGATATCATAAACAGCAATAGTCCCCCTTACCAGAATAGGAGGACCAGAGACCCCACACCCAGCAGATTCCCCAGGAATAACAATGAAAGTGATCCGACGGAACCTGAGGGCAACGCTGACCTACATAACATTGATGAAGACAATCATGATCACAACGATGGTGATGAAGACTTCATTGATGAAGACACAGACTATGATGACGAAGAATAGGTTTCAGGGGAAGGATGCAAAGCACCAAACCACCCCGCCCCCACCACAGTGGATATGAAATCTGGAACGCCCCCCGCCAGCCACCACCCAACTGATATTCAAAGTGATGCAGAAATCAACTCCCTACAGCGGCCAAAAATGGATTTTTCCAAGGACAACAACCTGGATTTTGGTGACAGCTCCTCTTCAGACAGCGAAGACTGTTACGAGGACAGCAGTAGCAGAGTGGCACGGCTTCAACTGAGAATCAAGTCAGATAAGTATGGGCAGCAAGGTAAGGTCTCTCGCATTAATACCGAGTTAACTAAAGGTGCAGTCTTTGTCGACATAAATGACCACCCCTATAGAGCTTTGGTAGACTCTGGAGCATCCTTATCTTTTATCAGTCAAAAAATGGCAGATAAGGTAATACACACCCCAAACTTTAAACATGGAAGACGCTCACGTATGAATGTCCTCCTAGCAGACAGATCCACAGTACAGGTAAACCATGCCATTACACTCAGCTTCCTAATTGAAGGCAAAGAATTTGTTACAAGATTACATGTTGTACCAAAATTAAATCACCCCATCATTCTTGGAGTAAACTTCATGACCAAGTACAAAGCTAAGCTTAGTTTTGGCCCCAAGCTTCCCTCCATAAACACAATCAGGCCCGCTGAAAATATCACAATACCACCAAACTCTGAAACTACTCTCAATGCTATTGTCAACGGTTCAGAAAATTTAAATAAATTGACAGGCATCACTGAAAATATCAAACCAGCCCTACCTTTCTTGATTAAGCACGCCTTGGTTAAACCCAAGACTAGTGCAAAATTAATACCGGTAACTGTGGCAAATCCAAATGATTTTCCTTTGCATTTAAAGAAGAAACACACACCTCTAGGTATTTTCAAACCTTTCAACATGAAAAAGGCTATACCAATAGGCCCCCTGGACACTCATCATTCACTGAACCATGTCTCACCTGCCAGCGAGCTTTTTCCAATAAATTGTGGTGAAGACCCCCTGGAGCAATTTCCCAAGGGTAATGAACCCCTACAATACAAAATTTGTGAGCAGCTCACTGAGACTCAAAAAACGCAGGTACGTAAAATTGTTGAACAGAATAGGCAGGCTTTTGTGATTGATGACAGCGCCATTGGCTCCAACACTGAGAATGAGGTCAAGCTGGAATTAATTCCAGATTTCAAGCCCTGCAACAGGCCCTCATACAGAATGTCCCCTCATAAAGAAATTTTCCAAAGAGAGCTCCTAAATAAACATTTAAAACAGGGAATCATTGAGGAATGTACCAAGCCCTGTGAATGGAATTCACCAGCTTTCTTAGTACCCAAACCTCAGGGAGACAGATCTGTAGCCTCAGGCTGGAGAGTGGTAGTGGATTACAGATGGGTTAATCAAAACCTCAAATCTTTTTCCTACCAATTCCCCAGAGCTGACGACCTCATGCAACAAGTTGGCAGAACAGGTGCAAAATATTTCTCAAAATTAGATGTATATAGTGCCTACCATCAAATTCCCCTGGCGGAAGAATCTAGGCCTATTACCACCTTTTCAGCCAATGGAACCAGATACATGGCCAAAGTTCTCCCAATGGGACTCAAAACCTCAGGTTTGTCTTTCATGAATGTCATGGAGCAATTGCTCATGAAATGCAAGTACAGAAATGCAGTAGCATATGTTGACGATGTGGCTATTTATAGCCCCACCTGGGAAAGACACCTGCAGGACCTAGATGAGGTACTCAAACTTTTCATCAAAGGAAATATCAAACTGAAATCAGAAAAATGTGAATTTGGCACAACCAAGATGGATTTCTTGGGATTTTCTCTAGATCAACACGGTGTGTCACCTTCCCCAGACAAAATCTGGCCAGTCAAAACCTTCCCTCCACCTAAAAACATCCACGACCTTAGATGTTTCAATGGCATGGCACAATTCTACAAAAGGTTTATTAAAGGTTTTGCCCACATAATGGCACCTCTATATGAAGCCACCAAAGGGACCTTTAAATGGACCACTAGTTGCCAGCGCGCCTTTGAGAAAATCAAAGCTTCAATTTGCACTGAAGCTGTCCTCAAATTCCCTGACTACAGCAAGCCATTTGTCATATTTACAGACTCAAGCAACTATAGCTTGGGAGCTGTGATCACACAGGTAGATGAAAATGGTTTCTATAGACCAATTGAATTTGCAGGTAGAGGTTTGACACCACAGGAGACGAGATATGGAATAACAGACAAAGAACTTCTAGGCATCGTCTTTGCAGTTAAAAAGTTCCACCATTATGTGGATGGAGCCCACTTCAAAGTGTACTCAGACCACACTGCCCTGGTCTCCCTTTTTAATAAAAAAGAGAACATTACTAATGGGAGACTAGCCAGGTGGGTAGACACAGTCATGTCTTACGACTTTGAGGTGAAGTATCTGCAAGGCAGAGCAAATTTTGTGGCAGATTTCCTATCCAGGAGATCCTACCCACCCAGCTCTGATGACCCAGTGCCAATTAGATCCCAGGGGAAAATTATTCTCCCCCCCAAGAAATTAACTTTCTCTGATATCTCCATGACCAAAGTCTTTAGGTCCAACGAGCCAGTACCCAAGAACCCAATCCAGATGGGACCCCCTAGATCAATTCTAAAAGGAGGTAAAATCTGGGGAAGCACAGGCAAACCACCCAAAGGCGTAATTGCAAAGAAAAATAGCTCTGAAAGAAACCACTTAGCTTCACTAGCAGCGCCAACGGAGCTGTGCGTCTTGACCAGGGCACAGTCACAGAACTCCCAGGAAGACACACCCCCAGCCCCCAGCCAATCACGGTCCAGAACCGCTGTAAACAAACAAGGCCGACCCACAAAGGTCAAGCCAGCTGGTTCAAGGCCAAGAGGTCGACCTCCCAAGTCTAGGTCACCCAGGGTATCAGTTAAGGCAGCCAATGCCAGACGCGCCAAGCTGTCACACAAAGTGTTACCTTTGGCTGAGAGGGCTATCACCAAAATTTGCAAGCACCCCTCACTCACACCCTCTAGAGAAGTATTGATTAAAGCACAAAAAGAAGATCTTTTTGCTTCATCAATGCTAAATTACATTCAGGATGGAAAGTTGCCACCAGATCAAGGCTTGACAAATCAGATTTTAGCCAATCATGATCAGTTCATCATACTAGATGAGGTACTTTTCAGAATCACTGACACAGTCATGGGCAAATCCCTAGACCCCTCCCTTCAAATTGTGATTCCAGAAAAGTGGGCAGAATCATTAATTGAATCCACACACTGCTCCCCATTAGGAGGGCACTTGGGTTCAATGAAAACATATGCAGCTATCAGGTCACGGTACTATTGGCGCTCAATGTTCAAACAGGTGTTTGATTACTGTGGCACATGTCACACATGCCTTACCACCAAAAAGAGGCCGAAAAACCTAAAATCACCAATGACACTCCGTGAACCTGTACTCACAGCCTACTCTCATGTCACCATGGATACAATAGGACCATTTAACAAGGCTGTTAATGGATCCCACCACATACATGTGGTCACAGATCACGCCACTAGACATGTAACAGCATGGTGCACAGAAGACAACACAAGCGCTGAGGTAGCCCTTGGTTTCTTTCAGAGAGTGATCTGCATCCATGGCACTCCCTCAGTTTTAAACACTGACAATGCTAAACAATACACTTCAAAATTCTTTGCCCTCTTCTGCAATAAATTTGGTATTAAGCATGTCACAGGGAGCGCACACTGGTCCAGATCTCAAGGTCTATGTGAACGCCAACACCAGACAATAGAATCATCCCTCAGAGCCTTTGTGTCTAAATCACAAAAACATTGGTCAACCTTCCTCCAAGCTGTGATTTTTAGCATGAATAACACAGTCTCCAGTGCCTTGGGTTACTCACCCAATCTCCTGGTATTTGGAAAACAAACCCATCTACCCACAGAGGCTGCATTAGCACTGATCACAGCAACAGAAGATGTTGACCCGGCACAAAAAGAAAATGTAGCCACTCATTTATTAAATCTCAGGGATGAAATTCAAATGAAGGCAGCAGAAAACATGATAAAGGCCCACAAAAAGATGAAGGCCAAGCATGACGCCTCTGCAGAGGTAGCCACCTTCAATACCGGTCAGTTGGTGTACTTACATATACCTAACCTCCTGGTAAAACACACCACCAAAAAGCTGCAACCCACATACTCTGGCCCTTACATCATAGTTAAGATGACCTCATCAGTGACTGCAATTTTAAAAAGGTTGCAGGATGGACATGTCTTTAAAAAGGCAGTACATGTATCCAGGCTGAGAAGACCAATTACAAGGGTCAGCGCCAAAGCCATCATAAAAAGGCTCCAGACTGGTCCTGTACAAACTCTCTTCGACCCTGATTCAGGCATAATTGCTGATACCAATACACCAGCCCCTCCCCTCAAGAAAAAGAGAGGAAGGCCGGCAAAGAAAGGTATCATCACCTTTGCCCCATCACCCAAGAAAAGGGCAAAGAAAAGGAAGCAATGAAATTTCGTTGAAATCACATATAGAGAAAGCACAAATACCCCCCCCCCCCCCCCACACACAGAAACACCTCTCGACCCCGACCCCCCCCCCCATACACACACACACACCAACACTCACCACGGCTGTTGGCCCACACTCAGGCCACGTGCCACACCCCTGCTATCTACAGGGACACCCGCACTCACACACACCTAGGCCCAATTACCCACCCTACACATGTGACCACCGACCTCAAAGCCCCGACCTGATGATAACAAATTCCCTCAGCGGCACCCCATATCATCAGGTACCCCCTTTTTCTCTTCTTTGAAGATTTACTAACACTCACCTCTTAACTTATCACCTCGCACGCCTTTTGTTTTTATATTTATCCTTTTATTATATATATCTCGTTTTTCTCAAACCAATTTTATTTTTCCTTTAAATTATTTATCAAAGGCCCAATGAGCCCAATTATACACTGTTTGATCCCAGGATCAAACCCTTCAACCAGCCGCACTGTCAACCACTCAAGGGCAGCATATGCACACAATTTTGTCCAGCTATGGTTAGGTAGCCACATAAATTGCCCACGGCAGCAGTGTATCCTCTGGTACATGTTTTTCATTTAAAGAAAAATCATGCATACACCGGCTAGATAGCTTTTCAGGGCTCCTATTTACCAGTTGACACGCCTATTGTAGGTGCTCGTATTCCCCCATGCCCACCCATGTTTGTACCTCTGTTTAGCACGAGGGCGCTGATACAGGTAGAACCCCATATTTATGAGCTGTCAATTAAGAGCAGCTCGGTACCCCAGGCATGATGTTTCTCACACACATGTATTCATGGTCAGCAAATTTTTAGACATGTGAACTGACCTCTCCACTCCCGCCTTATCTCAAACCTGACCCCAGGAATTCCAATTATAAGCTTATTACCGGGGTATAGGTTCCAAATTTGCATAAGGGACATATGCCCAAACTGCAGCCATCCAATAGAATCAGGCCCAGCCTTTTTAGGGCAAGACATACCACTATAGGGATATCCAAAAGTGAGAAATAGCCACCCTCACGGATGGGTTTATAAGCCTTAGCCCACCCCCACCTTAGCCACTCCACAATATCACCCAGATCACACCATATCAGCGTTCCAAGTGAACAAGTGCCTGGACCAGGGATCACCATGGCGTTTACGACGTGCAATAAGCCCAGGTAGGCCTGTCCTATGTGCCCATTAACCAGTACTAGTTTTATCAGTCGTTCTTATATGGTCAATGACATAATCTGATGTCATGCTACCCAGGTACCTCTATTAACCAATGGCAGTGTGAGTACTAGAATACCTGTAAAAAGTTTGATTGTTCACTTCGCGCCCCATACCTGACTCAATTGTTCGTGCCCCTATACTCACCCCTCTGTATGGTTTACAGCTTATTCAAAAAGTAGCTTACTCAAATTAAAACTTCTCTTCAGTGAAAATTGGACAATCTACGACCTCCTGGGACCGGTTGGATTATTGAAAGAAGGAAGAGACATTTTTGAGTTTAGGCAGCTCATTGTACACCACCAAAATTTGGTCTTCAATATGACTTCTAGACATTTAGCATATTACCTGAATGACCCCGCAGTCCACAAGGAACTGCCGCTATCAAACCCGTTGGTCTCTACCCTCGTCAAGAGGATGTTACTTTATGTCTGTTGTGACATGCCAACTTCTCCAGATTGGAGCACCTTCAAACCTAAAACAGCCGCTTATATAGCCTTGCTGTGCGCGCGCACACTTCTGGTCTCTGACCAGCCTTTAAAAGACCTTCCCAGATACTTTAGTGGGACGGGCAGAGCTTTGGTCATCAGGGACGCCATAGAATTAGTAGTTCAGAAAGCCATTCTTGAGACCCACATGTGGTCCAATAACCTGTCTAAACTCCCACCTACAGCCCATTGCTGAAATAAATCTGACAGGGTAAGCTACAAAATTTTTACTCTCACAACCCCCCCATTTAGTCTTAGCCTACTAATACCACAGGTCCAGTCACATCTCCATCATACCCCCCTCACACCCTCGCCAAGCAACCACCCCCCCACCGTTTAAACAAACCACACTACACCCACCTAGGTGTGCCTACAGTCCCCTTTCACAGGAGGACACCTCCCACACAATCGACCATAAAAATCCCCCACCACATAACCCAATTGCTGATATGACTCACAAACTCAATCCCCCCATCACATCTCTTTTACAGAGCCGCAGTACCTCTAATAGTGCTGTGTATCCTCTTCAACCTCACCAATGGATCACAGGACAAGGAGTTACCACAAAGGATCGTATTCAGACCAAATTATGGAGCACTGTTTACCCAGTTACCACAGCCCCTAATCTCAAATTTCATGGACTACCCCCTAGTTTTCAGTCTGAACATCTCCCTGTCCCCCAACCTCCAAAGACCTGATAAAGTGTCACCCCTACTTAAGCCCGGCACCCCACCATACATTACCCAAACAGCCAACAATCTGGACACATTGATTAGCACCCTATTTGACAAAACCCAAAATTCATTAGACCTTTTGATTAATTTAATTTCCAACCCCAGGAACCGTCAGGCCAGAAATGCCCCAGGACAAATCATTGGCGATATTCTCAGAGCAACCCTAGGCCTGGGAACCCAACCTGAAATTGACCTTCTAAACGCTGACATTTCTGACATTGACAGAAGATTGGCCACTAAAATGCATGTGGTTGAATTAGCCACCCATTTTCTATTAAATATCTCAGAATACAATTACAATTCCCTAAACATCCTATCTGAATTCCAAAATGATACTGACGACGCACTGTCCCTGCTGGCCCAAAATCTAAAAACATTAGATTCCAACTTTTCAAACATTATTTTAAATTTAGAATCCCAAGCCAGACAGGACACCTTTTATTCCATGTTATTTTCTGCAGCAAACTCACAAATTGAGTCACTAATCGACCTTCAGGAGGATCTAGATATTTTATTAAGTGCCATAAACAGCTTAATGGAGGGCGAGCTCCCTCCCAACTTAATTTCCCATGACACCCTCAGGTCAGGCCTAAACAACCTCTCCAGCGCCTTGAGTAGCGCCCACCAAGGCATATCAATCCTTGACATACCCATAGGTCATTACTATAAAAGACGAGTAAGTGCCCAGTGGAGCGACCCCTCCACCCTCTTCATCTCACTACCCATACCCATAGGACTAGGGGATAATGTTTACACCCTATTCAGAACTGAAACCTTTCCAGTCCCCTTTGACACATCAGATGTTAACTCTACAGGTTACACCCTGGTACAGCCCCTACCCCCCTACATAGCCATGTCTCCCAGCCACGCCCATTTCATGGAGCTTCAGCAGGCAGACTTAGACCTATGTACACAAGACACCCTCATCAGCTGTAACCTACCCCTCCCCCTGCTATCACCTCTACACCCCACCTGCACTCTGTCCCTACTCCTGGACCTACCTGATGCAGTGCACCACACCTGCAGTTTCACTGCACACATGGCTGCACCCATACCCAACCTAATCAAACCCATTTCTAGGTCAACATATCTCATGATTACTGGTAAGTCGCCATCTTACTTACAGTGTCACAATGCGGGACAAATCCCAATGATCAATGCAGCATACTCAGTCATGTCAGTACCATGCCTATGCTCTATTAAGAATGCAGGCATGGTTATGATCAATTCAAATATAACCTGCGCACAAAATATAACACTGGAACCCATGGCCATGAGCCCCATAAACTTACCACTATGGCGACATTTTGGTTCACCTCCAGCTAACATATCAGGCGTTACCATGACAACCGTGCCACGGTCCCTGGAACTACCTAACTTCCAGCGTCTCAAATCCTTACACAACCAAAAAATAGTACCCTTAATTAAAAGCGTACTCACCCTCAGACGAGCAGCCAAAGGTCTGTCAGATGAGTCTTCTCTTCTGTCAGCAAGTTCACTAACACACCTTGGTTACCATTTGGAATATTCGATCTGGTTCCACTTAGTGACCCCTCTGATTGCCATCCTCTGTTGTGCAATGACATGCCAGATCCAGGTGCGCGTGTCACGCCTGGCTCAGTTGGTGACAGTCCATCTAGCACTCAACACACCCAGAATGGCGGATGCAGCGACTTGGCAGAATCTCAAGGATCTGATCAACAAGGCCAACAACAACTGGCCCTCGACACCCACACAACAGCCCGTGGAGCAAAGCCTGGAATTTATCCAGACTCCTGGACGCTACGATGTGATGTGGGCAATCGGCTCCGTCCTGATCATCTTGTACCTGGCCCGCCTCTTCATCTCCAGATGCTGCAGACACTGGCCACACTGTAGGCAAGACGAATCCGATGGCTTGCCCCAGTTAGTCCTCCGCATCCACTCCCAGGGCAGAACATACGAGTTTGTTGTGGGAACCATGATTTTCGGCTCCAACCTATGGCCACCCTTCATTAAGGCCCCTAAAATTGGAAAGCCCCGCCTCACTAGGCCCTTTGGCCGCCACCTGGATCTCAACTGGAAGGCCAGGGTCAGCTTCATAATTGGCGCTCAATTAAGAGTGGTGCAGCTCGAGAGATACCCTCGCTGCCCTCTTTTCTGGAGACTACCCCTCTACAGGATCCTAAATGGGAAGCCACATGTTATGACCCTGGTCATCAAATCCAAGACCCAGCCAGATTTCCAGCTGACCCCAGGATATGAGACAATCGAAGACACCAACATCCCAGAAATCCCCAGGATCCAGGCCCCCAGCAGCCCCAGCCCCAGGCCCAGGGCACCCAAAATCCCAGCGGCCAGGTGGAGCTAACTAAATTCACACCAAAGGACTACCAACCCCCTAAGGACATGTACGTGTTCGACCCCACCCAGGAGGATATATCTACCAAATTCCCACCAGAAATCGGTATGTTTATTTTTCCGTTCAAAATCCTTAAGGTCCGTGTCTTGATTTATGTGGGGATACCCACATGTCTTCGTAGCCAAAATTGTTCTACAGCCACCGGCCACCCCTATTTTCTCATATAATGGAACCGACCAACCTTACCACAGCACAAGACCGGATAGCCACACACAGGATAACACATCCTATGTGGGGATACCCCACCCCCCCCCCCCTACCCCACAGATAACCCAGCCCGGCGATGCCGAGCCATGCCTCATCTCATCCCAGACTCCCATCCCATTAACCGTCAGTCTTATCAGCATAACAAACATAGCCCCATTAAAACAAACATACCGCCACATACCTATAAAATAACAGCCCCACTGACCCAATTTTGAATGTTGTTAGCGGATCACAGACGTCTAGTGCTGACGCTGCGTCTGGGCATTTTTCGCGCCAAACGCAGCGTCATGACGTTGCCGAGCGTCCCCAGTACCGAAACCAGTCACCAAATGCAAATATTTCGCACGTGATCACGCTCACATGACAATATGCATAACCAAATAAACGTCCACACGTGGTGTGCACGCCAATACAATAACATATGCACGTGTTTATATTACAGTAGACTTGCAACATACCCCGACTTACCACTCCCCGATCACTATACCAATCTAATTCAGACAACACCGGCACCCAATTTACAAGCCCCAAAATCCATAACAAAACTCTAAACTGGTGGTGGACTTTTCTATATTATTAGCAAATATCACAAATTAATCAGGTTCTCTGGCGCCAATCACATTAAAATCACGAGGAATCAAGCATATTATCAAAGTCACTTATCACAGGTTGATCCGAGCCCTTCTGGCTGTTGATGCCGTAATCACAATAATAAATCACAGGGAAATCACAGTCAATCACATAGCGCATTAGGCCTCGCCACCTTCTGGAATCTAGTCCTTTTCTCCGGCTTCACATCCTCCTTTTCTTTCTTTCTCTCACTCCCCGGCTCTCTTGTCTGCCCGTCCTCAACCGACCCACGCCTTCATATCAATATCCCTGAAACCAAACAGACAGCCCTTTACTCCCCATCGACCCCTTACAAGGATTCAAATTTTTCGTTGCATTTCAACCCTCCTAATTAAAAACCTAAAAATAGCCCCACAAAATTTCAAAAACTCCTGAAATATCACTCACCTCTCTCCTAAGCAGAAACCCCACAGGGTCCGCTGCCGGTGCCCCCGGGGCCCCCCTTGCAGGCCCTTAAAACCATGACACGCATAGGGCACCCATCCAACCACCACCAGATACACACGCGCCCTGGAGAGAAACCAAAGCCACCCTCTGTGAAAAACAGCATAATGTTTTTCAACGACGAACAAATTAGCACATTAACAATGAATCCATCCATTAGATTTTGACTCACCCCACCGGCTCAACGACGCGGAGCATCAGGCAAACGGTCCCCAACTCCGTGACATGGATGAAGAGCGACACCTCCATGACAATCCTTTTCCTTTTTTTTGCCGAAGCAACACAGAGCCTCCTTCAAAATCTCCGGGGTTTGGTGCGAACTTCCTCCGTCAATATTTCAGCAGTTTCTGACGTCAAAAACGCCGTCTTCCCCTTTTATAGTGAACCCTACCGCGGGAACCTTAAGCTCATTTTTCGGCCCAATTTTCGAACCTCAAAAATCCAGACCGTTCCAGTCGTTTTCCAAAATTCTCAAAACCAAACCAAACCCCCCCAACCCAAAATACAAAGTAAACCTCCCCAGCCCCCGTCCCAACCCTGAAGGGTTGGTGCAAGTCTACATCTCTCATTTACCGTAAACTCATAGGCCTTAACGTAAATCCCATACATTAATCAAACGCTGTACAGACGCTGGCGCAGTGGCGCCTCTTGGTGTTATTTTTCCGAACTAAAATCCGAGACGGAGCAGCGTACGGCCCAGCGACCGTCCGCTGGCGCCGCCAGGTGTGTAGCATTGGAATTAACATAGAGTCCTTGGATACGGCCTCCCGCCTAGCTCCAAACCAAAACCTTTGCTTCTGTATGGTACTCCTAAGTGTCGACTTGACTAAAATTTAGCACCATGGGTTAATCTTAGTATTGTTGCGGACCTGATTGTGAACCATGCAACCCTGACACGGTCTCTGATGCCTTGTTTTCTCTGCTCTATGTTGTCTTCTGAACAGGTCAACGCGAGATGACTGGGACCAGTCCAACACCGACGAAGCCGGCCCTGAAAGACAGGACACCTCCTCAGCCGGGAAATACCCAGGTCAGGAAACCAGTTACCCTCAATACTCAGCAGGAACGAACCCTAATGGCGGCAGCGGAAATACACGCAGCAGAAGGGCCGACACCCCCATCCCAGAGGCCCGCTACAACTGGAGGAGCAACCCCCGCACCCCAGCAAGGCCAAAATGCCTAATAGCAGGGTGCAGACTGTGCTCCAGCACCCCTGAGGGTTTTGTCTGCCCCTGCTCCTACACAGGCATCAGGTTCAGACCCCTAGTATCCCAGAGACACTACACCACCACCACCTTCACCAATAGCACCTCAAACCTAGATCACCAGGACAACAAAAATGACAATAGCTCCGAGTCTGAAGACTCTGACTCTTCAACCTCTACTTCTGCCGAACCAGGCAACCTGGCCTCGGTGGAAGAGGATTTTAGAGACATAGATTTAGACCCCAGCACTCCTATTAAAAGAGCTGCACTCAGAAGGAAGTGGGCAAGAGGCAGATTCTACATAAGAACCCCCAGACCCCACCCTAACCTACCCCCCTCCAGTGTCAGTGCTGGAGACAGTAAACCATGGAAACATTAATATTCAGAAAGTCATGTAAACCCCTCCGAATTCAATTACAAATCAGTGTTATTCTTACCTTCCTTCCATATTTATCGATTGTAGGGACACAATTTAAAACGCCCCCCCCCCAAGAACCACAGTACCGCTTTCATTTGTATGTGACCTTTAATTCGATCTGCAAGGTTTACACGATTTCTCCACGATTGTAAAAATAAAACCAAACTCATATTGTACCATCTTAACCAATAAACCACCATACATTTACTTGTAAAAACTCTGTGTAAGCTTAGAGTTGACCTGGCTGGCAGATCAACCCTAGCTTTCAGGTGCCACAGAGCCCCCCATCCCTCTTTTCAAGCCCAACCATGTCATTGTATTTATGGGTTTTAGCCTCAGTAGAAAACCATGTGTGAAAAATGTTTTGAAATATTTATTGTCTCAAGAAGTTGAACATCCAGAGCCTGTAATTTCCACTACTAAAATTCTACAGAATGCCACCTCGGCAAGCCTTTCAACCCCAAAAGTAACAAGTGACAACTACCTCGGGCCAAATGCCCCCTTTTCCAAAAATCCAAAAATTTTTTTTTTTTAGAAATTTCACATTTTCACCAACCTCTCGGCTCTGGGTGAACAGTTTCTCCTTGCATGCAAGTTTGTGTTTTCAATTATTTTATGTACAAGCTAGTCCAAAAGAGATCTTCGGTCACATCTCACTGTATGTCACTGATGATCGTCACCTCGCCCATATATGTAGCTTAGCAGTGATACCACTACTGCCCAGCTCAATCATTAACTTATTTGTTAAAACCTTGTATGTAAGGACAGCATGTACATATTTTCACCTTATTTAAAACCTTATTTAAACAATCTGTGCTTTTATACCGCTGATGTATTTGTAATTTTATACCGTATATTTTTATACTGGATATAGAAAATGTATTTTGACAATGTATGATGAACAAGACAGACCTAGTCATGCCCCTACTACCCTGCTCAGCCAGAGCAGTCTTAGTACCCTTAGCATCTATTCTTGTAGTATTCAAGCCAGATTATTTTGAATTAGTTCACAGAGTTTGCCTCAATTGAGAGGATGCAAGTTCAAGTAGTTTTAGCTAAGAAAAATATCAGTTGTTATCCAAGCTCCTATGTTTTGTACCAACTACTACCGGTAGAACCAAATATTGTACCCCCTTTTCACAAGAAACTTGGTAATATCAATCTTTACCCAGCGCTGAACATCTTTTCAGCCCCCTATTTCACATCTTATACTTGAGCATGTCAATGGACTTGATATAGACTCTCATTCCTTATAATTATACTCCCTTTAACCTCATGCAGAGATGAGTGGGAATGTGGGGATATGTCAATGGACTATTCTATGTATTATAATTATGAACGACATACTCAAACCAAACTGGCCAAGCTACCCCCTAGTTCAAACCAAGGTCAACCTATTTTTAGCTTGGCAGGGTGAAGAGTTCACACCTGCCCTCCTCCAGTGGGAAATCCCCAGGCTCCCTCCTGTGGATCCCCCACTGGAGAACTCAACTATTTTTAGATTCACCTAGCCAATAGGAGCAGCTCACCCCTCCTACCACAGATTGGGACTGAGCAGAACCACCGACTCAGCATATTTGAGTCGCTCCCTATACTAAAAATAGAAAGTACAGAAATAGACACGACGTCATCTGGGCTTGCTCCTGACTATATAACCTAGTCAGGATCAAGCCTCAGCATCTTATTCTTCTCCAACCTAGACCCTACGACACTCAGGTGCCTTGGCTTAGGATATAGCTTGGTCAGACTGGCGAGTACTATATTGTACACTGTATCAGTTACTCATCATGCCAATCTTACAATAAAGCTGGATCATCAACTGAATTGTCTGGACTCCTGTTACCTCACTTCATGACATGTAACGAGACATTGACAGTATCCTCATGATGAATAACAACATGTATGTAATTGACTGCAAAAGGGATGTCTTAATGAGACATATGTATTTTCAGCATTTTCGAATAGGCCTATATAAGGGTTCTTCTTAGGACTCAACATATCAGTGTTTTCCTCAAATAAGCGGAGTTATTTTTATGGATTCAGTGGATAAAGGATTACTTTTGAGAGCTGGTAACGCAGTTGACACCCCTTTTGATGGAGAGTACAAGGTCCGGGGATACTACTGTAGAGGTTTAGAAGGCTTTGGTAAAAAGATTAAAGACTTCCTCCAGGAACTGAACTGCCGGTAAACAGGATGTAATATAGATTGAGATAGATCACTAAGCCTAGCTGAGCTCTTTGAAGATGGTGGTGAGCTGCTCAAGCACATCCTCTCTTCCTGTTCAACTGACGCTCGACCTGCTACAGCTGTCAATTGTCTACTCCAGTCTCCAGATGAAAAAATGCCTTGTTGGAATTACCATTGCCTTTTGAGTTGGTGTTGAGGTATTGCAACTGAATTGCCTCTCTGTTATACTGGCATCTAAGCAAAGAGATGTGCAACTCTGGTGTTTGTCTTCAGACCATGTTGTCCTAAGATAAGGTTGCACTGACGTAACTGCTGCTGGGTAGCACGCGTATCGGCAGGTGTCCTGTTATTTACACAGGTACGGTGGTATGGGAGATTGGCAGTTTCCAAACAACTAGCTCCTCTTCTTCCAGGATGACCAGCCACAGTAGGACCAGGAATGACGTAATACACGTGAGATGCTGGCAACCTTAGAAGCTGGGTGATGTTTTTTTTTTCTTTTATTGAGAGGCTGGTATATGATGGGGTATGGATGGGAGTTGATAAAACCATATTCAACAGAACGATCTTTTTCTTTTAAGAAAAGATTGCAATAAAAGATACAACTCATTTCAGCTTGTGCCATCTGGTGTATTAGGGTAAATTGAGGCTGCTGATTACGAATCTGAGCTGCGTATCTAGGTCGGAATAAGGTCAAAATAAAGGTCAAAGGTCACAATCTGATATTTAATATAGAAGGGTGAGAGAGAGAGAGAGAGAGGGCTTTGTTCCATTCATTACACTAGAGGTCCGCATGAGTTCCCAAAAGAATAGATACAACTCATTTCAGCTTGTCCCATCTGGTGAATTTTAGGTATCTTATCACCGATCTGACAGGATGGGATGAATGATGGATTACCGGGGTGTTGCGTAGTTCGACCAATTAGTTGGGGAGCCAGACTGGAATCAGGTCGATTACCTGGTGTGGAGAGCAGCACAAGGTTTGGAGGTTGTAGCATTGTGACATTTGGCCATTATTTTGACCTTGTTCTGACCCAGATGTGAAGGTACGCAGGCCAGATTCGTAATCTTTATTAAATTAATTACCAAGATCAAAGTCTTATATCTTGTGCTGCTCTCAACACCAGCAGAATGTTAAATAATGACATTTGAGCTGTCTGGCCCTCAGCTAAATGCAGTGCGTGCATGCAGACACTGCACGCATGACTTAGGACAAGCTATCCTCTGGAGTTCCTCACAGTTTTGGTGTGATAATCAGGAATATGCGATTCAAGTGTCATGTTATGGCCAAAGTAGTATTATATACATATAGATAAGCAACGAAAAATAATGCCTTAAGTTCTTAAAGACAACCCCTATCCGGTACACAGAAGCCACCTGGTGGCAGAAATCAAAACCCATCAGTTATACAATTTTAATGATATTTCTCACCCTAAAAGGACCACTTTACCTGTACATATTTTTTTCAGCTCACTTTTGATCACTATAGATGCATTAGAGATATGTATATGCCATTTGAATCCCCATAGGGCCTTACAATTAAGAGAAAATTAATATTTTTTGAAAAATTCACAACTTTTTCATTTCAACCGTGACCCCCCATTTTTCTTTTTTTCAAAATGTTTTCATTAGATTTCATGTTTTAATCAAGAGAGTCTTGTAGAAAAATCAGCAGAGGGTCCCCACCAAATTGTCCTTATTTGTCACCATGATTGGTCATCAATGGGGACTCCTTTTTGAGTGATAACTCACTGCGTCATCTTTCGCCACTCTGTGTCAGTCTCACATGGCATGGTGATTTATCACAACAGTCGCCAACATGATCTCACAAACTGCATGAGTATGTGCCACCTCTTGTCATTCCTCACAAAGCATGGTGACTTATCACCACCATCACCAACATGGATCTAGGTCACTGCGTGAGTATGTGCCACTGCCTGTCAACTCTCACTTAGAATGGCGACTTATCACAACCATCGACAACATGGATCTGACTCATTGTGTGATTATGTACCACTCCCAGTCAATTCCCACTCAGAATGGCGACTTATCACCAACATCGCTAATATGGATCTCACTCCCTGCGTGGTTATGCGCCACTCTCAGTCAACTCTCACTCAGAAAGGCAGTTTATCTCCCTGACTCTGTCAATTTTTTTTGTGTATGGGTAATAATTTCAAGTAATATATATATATATAACAATAAAATAGATCATAATATGTTATAACAATACACATCCTAGTATTCTCTACAAAATTCACTTAACTAATTTGTTACATTAATCAACTTAGACAGTACATCCTCTGTCGACCGGTGTACTTAACCTCTCGATAAATAGTATCATTAGGCCTAGCCTGTACATGAGATTTTAAGGGTGGGCACCCCTCATTATTTCTAATCCTATGTAGTCCCAGAGGCTGGACATTTTGACATCATTATAGTTACATAGATACAACATGGGATGAGTGGGAGATATAAATTATGGTGCTATTTTGGCAAAGAGTGACCTTCCCAAGCATTTCTTCTGATTTAATTGAAATTCTTCGTATGATGCTATATTTCTTGTTGCAGTGGGAAGTGCATTCCAAGCCATTGCACCCCTATATATAACACTTTTCCTAGAAGTTTCATATTTTGGTTTGATAGTAAGGAAGACATTTGCATCGTGGGTTCTAGTACGTATTTCTCTATTATTTAATAGGGAGACATTATCTTGTTGTTTATACATAAAATTCAATAGGTGCATTTCTCTACGAGGAGCTAATGGGGCTAACATTGCTTGTTGATGTGTTAAATCTGTAGGATGTCTGTTATCCAAACCCGTTACTTTTCTTAAGGCCTTATTCTGTGTAACCTGCAGTTTGTCTAGTATATATGCTCCGGCCACATCATATATTATATCCCCGTAATCAGCATAAGGTAGTACCATTGCTTTATAAATTCTTAGCAGTGAGTTATTATCAAGAAAAGGTCTGAGCTTGGATAACATCAATACCTTATGCAACATTTTGCGACACATTTCTTCGGCATGCTCATTAAAATTTAACACCGGGTCTAGATAGACTCCAAGGTATCTGAAACTTAATACCCTCTCTAGTTGAATATTGTCAAATAGTAGTGTATGATTTTCATTTTTTTTCAACCAAGGCCTTAACCCAAAAATCATATAATTTGTTTTTTTAGCATTTAATGTTAATTGATTTTTTTTTAAACCAATCTTTTAAGGCCTTCAAGTCATCTTGAAGTGTGCTAGTCATTTGTTGGAGTTTATCACCTTGTATTGATACCACAGTGTCATCAGCATATAGAAAAACTGAACAATTTTTTATAGCCTTTGCCAAGTCATTTACATATATCAAAAATAGGGTAGGACCCAGTATGGAGCCTTGTGGAACCCCACAGGCAACTACACCCTCCTTAGAAATTAATCCATTTACCAATGACCTTTGTTTCCTATCTCTCAGGTAGTCCTTAAGCCAGACTCTGAGTTGCCCTCCGATACTAATTTTCTTCAATTTTTCTAAAAGAATAGAATGATTAACAGTATCAAAGGCCTTTTTCAAGTCGACAAAGGTGGAAATGGTGTAAAGACCCTTATTAATGCCCCTATAGATTTCATCTGAAAAATAGGCAACCGTTCCAATCGTAGAGTGACCTGATCTGAATCCATTCTGTCTATCATCAAGAATATTGTTGCTTTCCAAGTAATTCATTAATCTATTATTCACCACTTTTTCTAAAAGTTTACCAATAATTGGAAGTAATGTAACTGGTCTCAGATTGGAAACATTTGTCTTATCACCCTCCTTTTGTAATGGAACAATGGTGCCTATCTTCGAAGCTGCAGGTATGACACCAGACACAAGAGACAAGTTAAATAATTCAGCAATCCTCTCAGGTATTGCTGACAGGGCATCTTACAATACTCTCAATGAGATAGTGTCAATACAGGAAGATTTACTAACATCTATGTCCTTTACAAGTTTTCTTATTTCCTCCTCATCGGTAAAACATTATGTAAATTGCTATCTACATCTATACCATCATAGGACCAAGGGGTATTCATATCTCTTGCAAGAGTTGGACCAATATTTAGAAAAAAATCATTCACAAAGTTAGGTATCTCCTCATCTGGTACCATACAGTCATTTACAGAGTCCTTAAGATGACATCTCAACTTATTCCCATCTCCTTTAATTAATCCATTAATTTCTCACCAGAATTTTTTACTATCATTGCCATGGTCTAGTAGCTTCGTTTTAACAAACTCAGCTTTTGCTTTCCTTATTTGCTTGGTACAATTATTTCTTAAATTCTTAGCAATATTCCAATCAGCAGTATTTTTTGAGGCCACTGCTATTTTAAGTGCATTATCCTTATCCTTAATTAGTTCCAAAATATAATCTGTTACCCAAGGGGCTCTCTCTTTTTTAACAATATATTTCCAAATGGGACACATATTATCCAGTTCTTTCAGTAAGACATTTAACATGAATGCCCATCTTACATTTACACAGTTGCTATCATCATGTGAACCCCAGTCGGCATTTCTTATACACTCCTTAAACAACTCAGGGTTGTAGCGCCTATAGGTTCGTCCATAAAATTCAATCTTTGTTGTACATACTACCTGGTCAATAAACGATATGCCTACCATATGATGGTCACTAATATTCCATTTCCTTAACATGGGTTCAAAGTGTTTTGCCGTATTTGTTATAACCCAATCAATACAGGTTTTGGTTTCTTCTTTGACTCTAGTATAGTCTTTAATTATTTGTTTTAAGCCCAAAATATTAAGACAAACTTTCATTAATTTTGTTGCTACCATATTAGTGTTTAGAAAATCAAAATTAAAGTCACCCATGACAATCAGATCCTTACGCCTGAGATTTGCTCTGTCAATCAGAGAGTGTATACAATCCACAAACTTTGCCTTGTCTCCATCTGGAGGTCTGTATACATTAGCTATCACTATATTCTTTTTACTGATCCTTATTATTTCTATCCATTGAACTTCAATATCATTTGAGCTTATGTTAAGGTGTTCATAAGACGTAGTTGAGTATAGTAAGTCATTTCTCATATACATCGCTACACCCCCACAGGATTTGTTTCCCCAGTCCCTATCCCATCTCTCAAAATTATATCCATTCAAGTGTACTAACCCACTTTCCATGCCTTCCTCTAGCCAACTTTCAGAAATACCAATAACTGCATCATTTCTTTCACCTATATATATTCTCAGTGTATCAATCTTAGAATTTAAACTACATGTATTCAGGTGTGAAACAGTAAACTCTCTCCTCCCATCCCTGATATTGTAATTATCCCTTATCATTTACCCCAGATGTGCCCGCAATCTCATTATACAAGTAACAAACCAATTTAGAATAGAATATGTGTAGGTATAGGCATCTCGTGCCACCTACTAAGAGCATTGTGCTCATTTGAGGTTTAAGTAAGGCTATAGATTGGCAGGTCTGTAGCAAACCCAATTTCAACGACCCCCATATAATATATTATAAATCCCTCCTTATACCTCTACTTCTATTAATCTTAATAAAAATAAACATTGTACAATTCAGTCTTAACTTAGAAATACATCCATCTTACAAATTAATAGTCTAATCTAGGCAAATCCATAATGAATGTATACATCGAAGTTTTACAGTTGGATTCTATATAAAGCTCAGTAGCGTCCAAAATAACCTGTTACCAATGTTAATTGACCCGCGTCTCTACCCCTCGCGACGCCGTAGACTAAGTATAGGTTTGACCCGGTAGTGGGCCGCATATAATCAAACAGCTGCTCCGTCTTGATATTATACATTAGGCGCACTAGGTCAACTATCACTTACTCCTTAGTACTCCTCAGTCTTTATATATATGCTATGTTCATGGTGCCAGATAGGAGTCTCGTAAGTCCATCAGAATCTGACCCATTTTGTTCTCCTTCACTGTCCCTTGTGAGATTTGGTTGGCTTGAGCAATCGTAAAATTACAGCCCCAACCTTTCTCATTAGTAGCTTCATATATGGACCCTTTTATATCACATAGACGTTGTTCTAGTGATTCGTCTTGTCCAAATTTTAGGTCCACTACTTCCTTCATGAACATGTATTTTCTGTTTTTGGTGTCTTGTTTGGTGATTCTTATCCCATGTGACAACCTCTTGGCCTCATATCTATCCCTGCAGATTTTAATTAAATTTGCTTGGACATCATCGTCATTGTATTTGGCTACTTTGAACCAGAACAGTTGTTCCGCACTATGCCATGTAATATCATCATATACTATCTTACAGGGATACATATTCGATAGAAAGGCATGGTGGGACTGGAAAGCCACCCCATCCTTAACATTCACTACCTTTGCAGCCTCTAAGTTAATTCCTTGTGGTAGTTTATCGATTTCCTGGTGACCATACACTCTATCCTCAATTTCAATTTTAGAGCCTTTCACTTTGACAGTCATGCCTTTGTCCTTGGCTACAGCAGCCAGACAGCGGAGATCTTTTCTTTCTTCTTGCTGCTCTTTTGTCAAATCATCTGATACATAGATTTTTTTCCATTTATCCACATTCTTCATCTTGGCTACGTTTTTAAACAGGTTGAATTTGTGTTCAATTAATTTAAATCTTATGAAAATATTCCTGTTCATACTACTACCTGCTCTTTTCTCTCCGATTCGGTAGGCACTGTCAACTCCGACATATTCACCATCTTTAATGGCACCAATGTCCTTCATAATATCCACAATGATTTTTCTAGGTGGATCAGTGTTATCCTCTGGTACCCCTTCAATAATAATGTTCTTTCTACGTCTAGCCTTGTCTATTTGTCTTATCCTCAACTCGCTATGGTAAGATTTGTAGGCCAACCTTTGATTCTCTACCTCTAGTCATTTGATGTTGACATTTGCTTTGTTTATACCACACTCGGCCATGTCAAGCCTGTCTCGTAGTGACTGCAGTTCACCCTCTTTATCACTCATGAAGCTTTCTACCTTTTCTATGTGACTGTCCATACGTTTGGTATTGTCATTCAAGGTTGTCTGAAGCTCAGAGAATTTATTCACCAGTGATAAATTTGATTTTTTCATTTCGTCCATTGGCTTTAGCAGTACATTATCCATGTTAATAGCTTCGCCAGATCCATTTGACTTGGCCGCCATATTGCTTTCATCGACTGTTTTAGACCCTCTTCTATTTGTCCTTGTTCTCCTATCCGACATCCCAAGGATAGTCCAAAAATACAGCCTAGCGACTTACTGGATATTCATGTATCTAAGTATCTCCGTTCAGTTGTTGTAGAGGCCAGATTAGACTCGATGGTGGTCGATTCCATCAGCTCACCACTCCCAGCTAACCTTCGCCAAACGCCATTGTCTCCCTAATCACAATATGTGCCACTGTCTGTCAACTCTCACTCAGAATGGCGACTCTTCACCTGCATTGCCACATGGCTCTCACTCACTGTGTGAGTTTGTGTCACTCCGAGTTAATCTTCTCTCAAAATGGCGACGTATCACCACCATCGCTGACATGGATGTCACTCGCTGTGTGAGTGTGTGCCACTGTCATCAACTCTCACACAAAATGGTGACTTATCACCATCATTGCCAACATTGGTCTCACTCAATGCGTGAATTTGTGTCACCCCAAGTCAATTCTCTCTGAGGATTGCATCATCTGTCACTCACTCTCACTGAGAATGGCAACTTATCACCACCATTGCCAAAGTTGTTGAGACAGCACCACTGTTCAACATGTAGCCTATCTAGGAAGTGTGGGCATGAAGTATAAGTCCCATACATATCAAATGTGCTTTGTTTCACACTGATTTCCATGTAATACTCCAGAGTTGAATCAACCAAGATTATATAGAGAAAATATCAATTAAATTTAGATAGAGGTATCTCTAAAATGAAAGCAACTATCCATAAACACCTTTTCTCTGGTTACAGGAAAAATACATAGGGAAATATCTACATGAACACCTTGTCTGTGGTTAGAGGGAAGATACATATGGCAATACCTTCTCTGGCAAAACATACTTTCATCTGGCAGATGTGAGGCTGCATGATTACCAATGTCGATGATCTGAGCTTTTCATCTAACAAGGTGAGTGATCACCAGCATCGTCATCACTGGTGAGTCTGAGTGATCACCACTCTCGCCATCCATGGTGAATCTGCGCTATGACATGGTGCGCGTTTCATCTGGCGAGGTGAGTGATCACTTATGTCGTCATCCCTGGTGAGTGTGAGTCATAATGATCCTCGCCAACCATGGTGAATGTGCGCTATGGCATGGTGTGCGTTTCATCTAGCGAGGTGAGTGATCACTCATGTCGCCATCCCTGGTGAGTGTGGCTGATCAAGATCCTCACCTAACTGTGGTGAACATGTGCTATCACAAGGTACGCGTTTCATTTAGCGAGGTGAGTGATCACCCGAGTGACCATCCCCTGTGAGTGTGAGTGATGACAATCCTAGCCATCCGTGGTGAATGTGCGCTATGACGTGGTGTGCGTCTCATCTAGCGCAGTCAGTGATCACTCATGTCGCCATCCCTGGTGAGGATGAGTGATCACTCATGTCACCATCCCTGGTGAGGATGAGTGATCATGATCCTCGCCATCCCTGGTGAACATGGGCTATGACGAGGTGCGTGTTTCATTTAGCGAGGTGAGTGATCACCCGCATCGCCATCCCTGGTGAGTCTCAGTGATCACCATCCTCGCCATCTGAGGTGAGGCCATGTGATCACCACCATTGCTATTCCTGGTGATCTTGTGCTATAGCGACGTCGTGTTCCATCTAGCAACATGTGTGAGCCACTTCACACAGGTTGACTAGGGGTCACAACAATTTGCTGGGTCAGTATGTATGAGACGTGATATGAAAAAGTAGTTTTTACCATTAATTTCTATAGTTAAGGCATTTTACACTTAAATTGGCATACACTGCAAAAAAGGTGTTTAAAGATACACACCAAATTTTCTCAACACCAATATTTAATCATCTAAACACTTGAAGTGTTTAGGTGTTTAGCGTTTAAACACTTATTCTCAAACACCTAAACACTGAAGTGTTTAAGTGTTTAGAATTTAAACACTTGGTTAAACACTTCCTAGTTAAACACGTTTAAAATTAAACGCATTTAACACTTAAGAAGTGTTGAGAAAAGTGGGACAAATAAGTGTTTAACCAAGTGTTTAACTTCTAAACACTGGTGTTTAATCCCTAAACACTGTTTTTACAGTGTACTGTAAAGTAAGCTTCGTGACATAGGGATTTTCTTTTGTTGCATTTTCTTATTGTTAGAACATCAAACTAATATAATCCAGAGTTATTTGAGATTGTCAGTAGCAGAACCTGTTCCAGACATGTGGTATAGCATTTGTCCTTTATATCTATGAAACAACGTTGGCCTCCCTTTTGATCATATTAAAAATGCAGGCGCAATTGTAACTGTATTTGCATCTCTGATATTTGATAGACTATTTGCAAGCCTTTCTGAGAGATGCATATATTATTGTTTTACTATCAGTTTCAGGTACACTAGCTTTATGTTTCTCACCATGGTTGCCATCTTGCACACATATTTGCTTCACTCAAGAGTTCTTTAATACATCCTTGAACGTACACATATTTGTATGCTTTAAGGAATCATAACATTATATCTATTAATGATAAAGCTTCTGCACTGGTTCTTAGATTCCTATTCTCATCAGATATAATATTTCTGCAAAGGAGCCCTGCAGGTTGACTGGCGTATAATGATCATATAGGGGGTAATGCCCTTACTACACAACTGTTTGCTCTTTCCACTATAGGCCTAACTCTCAGGAGGATATCCCCTTGTCTGAGACATGACAGGATTTGTAATTTCCTGGGGGACCCACTAATGATATTCGCATAGCAGAAGGATGCAGGGACAGGATTAGTCCGATATAGCATACAGTATAAGCTAGCTGTTCTTTCATCATCACCTGTATGGCAAGGCTTAAGGATGTCTTTAAAGTTGGCAGATAGCCCGCCCCCACAACACCTTATTTCATCCAGTCTTCATTTCATTTATCACCTCTATGCCTGTCGGGAAAACAATATAACTGTATAGTCAGCAATAAAAAAGTTGAATCATATAGGTCCCTTGTTAGGAAAAATGCAGCGGGAGTAAAATAATTTATTCCCAGACGACTGTCGACAATATCTCTCTTCCACTACTTTTCGAATAGTGAACCTTTCATTCTCTTCTCTGATGGGGTAAGCCGTTATTGTGTAATTAGAGCATAATCATAAATCTGAGGTGGCTAAATGTAGATGCCACCTCATTTGAAAATACAGATAGGTGCTTCAAGGTGTTTAATATAGCTTGATTATATCATTCTTGTGCCCTCGAGCAAACTGTGCATTGCATATAAGGGAGCGTTTATCAACAAATTACAAGACCTCTCATGTAGATACTGTCAGGCCTCTCTATAGGTAAAATGATATTCTTACTTCACATGGCATACCAATTGTTAATACCTCATTTTCATTATCAGTTCTACTTTACAGCAACCTGGAAATGCTTCTTTAGGCATTCTTCAGACTCTGTTACAGCTCACAATATAACTCTCAAAGATAAACCCATACACGGTGCAAACAACTTATTGTTTGCAGGTTGGACAATGCATGAGTTAACTGTTTTTATTTTTCTAACATAAACACTTGACAAATGCTGCTACATATATACTTAGGAGGATTTTTTTAAATCATTTATTTACATAGCGAGGGGGGGGGCATCTTTGAGTATTCACATGGGGCCGTTTAATTTTTTAGGTATTTGCTCAATAAAAATCCCACCAAATGCCATAAAAAATGAACAATGTGACTAGACAACAGTACTTTTAAGCAAAGGAATGGTTTCTGTCCTAGGTACTATACATCAAGATTTACAATGACTACACAGAGGCACTATCTGGTTATGGTAAATACCAACAGCCTCACTGGTACATTATATCGACCCTTTCACCGTGCAGAAGGTACTAGGGTAACTGGTAGTTACCCAATCCTGTTCCTATGGGGACAAACCTAGCGACCAATTCACTTGCATTACATTCATGCATCATATAGCCAATGGGACATTCCGACACTATCAATATAATCCAGGATGTTATTAATTTTTGCTATATTGACAGAATGATTATCATTTTGTTGATATCCATATATCATATGGATATAATTGGGAATGTATGTATATATTTTTCTTTATGAGAAATTGTCCTTTCCAGTTTTGAAACCTGATCTAGAGTAGCCGTGGGTATTACTGGCATTTGGGATATTGGGTAATAAAGTTGGATAGATGCACAGCTCATCTAATAGTTCTGCTTTGCAATTATTTTGGTAGCTGTGAATCTATTATCTAATAATGCAGGGCAGCACTATCTTCTGACACCTTGTTATAATAGGAATAAGGCCACTTAGAAGGGGAGGGGGTATGAATCTATTCCCAAATAAAGACCTTGGGGCAACCCAGTCTTTATTTCCAAATAGATGCACACCCACTGCCCTTCTGCATGGCCTATTCCTTAAGTATCCTATATCTACAGGAATGTAAAAGAAGAACCTTGATTATCTATGAAATATGTACAGTCCAGTGACAAGTATAGAGAGAAAACATGTAATATGTATCCTGAAACAATGTTAACTACACAGCAGAATGATAGGGTGCCATTAATACCAACAACTGACCAGATCTGTTGTTATTACTGGCACCCCCTATCAAATCCACCATTATTGATATTGATTTCAAAATTTCAAAATGACTGTTTTGGTAGCCAAATGACAGTCTTAGGTATTGAGTTGTTCTGAGATTCAATTTGAATGGGGTAAACTGTGGCATCAAGTTGATCATAAAGTTAGCAAAAGCCATAAAACCTTATTTCTGCTGGTTGGTGAATTAGCAACTGCAAAATCCATGGGAAATATCATAACCTACAAACCTGATTTTCTCATTATTCTGCACATAGGCTATGAGAGAAAGGTCTAACAAATGGACTTGAAGTGAAAAAATATCCAAAAACTCATTTGCATATAGCTAAATCTGCTGCATAATACTAGGGTGTCAGTAATACTCCCCATAGCAGTAATACTCACGGCTACTCTATACCAAAGCAATAACCCAACTATAAGGCCCACCCAAATATAACTTGAGGGAGTCATATTGGGCACACTAGATACCATGATATATTGCTAATAGGAAATAGTTTATTGCCAAGCCATCTAGAATCTGCATGAAAAGGGGTGTTTCTTATTAGTGATATTATACAATACAACAGTACTAAACTGCTGAAATTCAAACCTCATGGCTTTTAAGGGCTAGCATTGACTATAGTTGACATGTGCACCATGGTGGGCCTAGCGTCGACTATAGTCGATGCCCATTATATAGGATTTGTATAGGAATTGAAAAAAGGCTCGTCCTCTAGGAACTACTTTTTTCAGGGGCTGTCCCCATGGCCAGGACAACCATTTTTGCTCTGCACTCAAAGGGCTAGGCCACTTAAAAAAGATTATCAGCTTTGCGGATACCGCCGCTTCAGTTTAAAAGGGCCGGATCCATGCTTTTTATTGCTAATTTCCCTAAAAAAAAGTAAAATTTTCACATCTGCTGAGAGAACAACCTCCCAAAACAAAAATGTCAATATCTCAGATATCATTCCATGTAGAAACATAATTTAAACACAATATTTTTCCTCTTTTTCACCTCTACAGTAGGAGTATGTCTACTGCATCTAGTTAACATTAGATTCATGAATGAACAATTATTGAACAGATTTGCTACTCCTAGTTAATACATGAGGCCTTGCCTTTATTCCACAAAGTAAGTTCGGAGAATACATGGGGAAGGCTAGTAAATGGGACCTGGCCAAAAGACGGGGAAATATATGGCACAGCTTGAAACTGGTATGGCACTCACATCTAATGGTCATGCCAAAGCCCTGTCACAAACATCCTATCGATGATAATCTTGACTATTCCCACCATTACCAATTTTCCGAAAGTTCCAAGATGGCTACCATTCCTCCTTGCAATAACAAGGGTACTGGATAGTTTCCTAAGAGAAGCATATCTGATGGAAACATTATGTAAAAGGTAGAATAGAAAGGCCATAATGCATATGTACTTATTTAAAGGTTTCTTTTAATGACCTACTTAAAATTCAAGATGGCTGCCAGATATGCACTTTAAATTATTGTTAATGGATTCCTTGACCTTAGATACATATATAGATTTTGCTTTTGAAATCGTGTTTCTAAGATGATCAGAAGCCGAGTTGCATAGTTTTGATTATTTCAGTGTTGGCCATTTTTAAAGATGGCTGTCATATTGGTTAATCTGAATTGGCCCCGCATTTAGGATTGATGACAAAGACTTGCTGGGTCTCACAAAGAGATTTAGACTTTTCCCCATTAAGAATTCATATGTTCCCAATGCCTGACAGGCTAACAGTGCCAATGTGCCAAACTTTTAATTTTTTGCATAAATTATGCTAATTAGGCCTATGTGAAAATAATATATGACAATGCAATCTTGATCTCCATCCATATAAGAAGGTGTGTGGTTGTTTTATAGTCTTTCTAACAATGGTGCATCACTTTATCATGCACAATCTGATATTTGTCCTACCTAATTAGAATATGCTAATTAGGGACCTTAATATGCAAAATTCACGATGTCCCCTGGCAGATTTGGAACTCTTGGTAACACCTGCATAAGAATAAATTGTGAAAGGTTTGTCACATACCTGGGTGAGTAACTTATTAAAATCGACCTGTCTAATATAGGTATAGATAAATTTATGCCCTAGCTATGGTTCTGTAGTACTACTATGACTTAGAATGGGTGACTAACAGCACAGAATGACAAAAATGCTTACATACATTTACTTACCCTCTGCCATGTTGGATGGGGTAACTGTCAGTTACCTTAGTATCTTATGCACGGTGCCTTTCAGCGGTGGTCTATCAGCCGCGTGGTCTCAACCTAATGAATGTAGCTTTGAATCGCTTGCCAAGTTAGAAATGAGGACCATTTCTGTCTATAGGTGAGGCTCCACTACGCGATTTTTTGGTACAGCCTCACCTAATTCTATCCCTATAGTGCCTAAGGTATAGGGTGTTGGCATTCCTATTATTGTAAACATGAGATTCAAAATTGTAAACATGAGATTTCAGGGGTTATTTTATAGGTGATCTCTCTCTTTGTGTGCCATATTAACCAACTAACATGCACCTGCATAGACTCTGTGATTGGGTGGGAGTTCAAAATATAAACATCAACACAGCAAAATATAAATAACAACACAGCAGTCACACAGATCACAGGGTCTTGTACTGTAAAAATCAAACCTGTCTGATATTGAGTTGCAGAGAGTCATCAGTGTGAAGCTCTGCAATATTTACATTAGGTCAACTTGATTTAGTAAACAAAAACATCTCTTGACAACAAAAATGTGCCTGAGATTAAACACAAAGCCTTCCCCCCATAAACAGAAAGCTCTCTCAATCTTCTATTTACACCTTGAAATAATAACAAATACCACTCTATAATCAGTGTTTGTGTCTGCTTTTGTGAGAATAGCTCCGATTTTCAGCAAAAATCGCGTAGGTACCGTTATTGTATTGGTGATACAATATTCGAAGTTGGCCCATAGAATAAAAAATCTGCACGACCAAATGTCCGGCATAGTGGGAAAAACCTTTCACAAAGACTGTAAAAGAACCATGTAACCCTCCAAGGGTTAGCACGAATAGAATTGTACATAGCAGCATCATTTGGTGGAAGGAAATCTTCTGCGGACTGCGTGTTTACTATTGCCCAAGTTCCACTTACAAAACAAGGGCGTAGGCCCTACCTGCGATTTCCCAAATCCATTGATTTTTTTTTTGTTTTTGCTTCAGATTCACATGAATGTCAAGGCAATTTTGCATTAATATCGTGCCGAGAATGTATCATTGCGAGCTTCGTGTAGATCAGGTGGGGGAAGGCAAATACAATAAGGAGTATCTTCGAATCTATGCATGTCAAAGTAGGTTAATGGAACAACGTTATTTAAAATCGTGAAGGTTTTTGTCAGTGAATGTTCCTTTTGTTAGTGTACAATGTATGTGTGTTTCTCTTGGTAGTTTTAAGCGTCGCAGAATACATCTTTGTAAGAGGGAATTGGCCTTGGTATTGTGGGGGGAGGGGGTAAAACAATGGTTTCTGAAATAGCTCTAGAGCTATTGTGAATCATTGGTTGATTAGAATGTCAATGGGAAAACCACGGTGATGAGGAGATTGTCCTCTCGCGTGGATTGATATCCTCATAATAATTGCCAATTTAGTTTGCCAATGTTTGGTGTCGGTATTTGGGTGTGTTGGTAGCAGAGGCCTCAGATTCCTGTGCATGGCTTGATTAGTGGATAATTGGGGAAGGTGAGGAGGGAGGGTGTGTGGATACGCCTGTCTAGGCAGTTATAGGATGATGAAGTGCACAGATACATACATGTAAATAAGTTTGCCGTGATACTCCTCCCCTCACCTCTCCTAACCCCCATACCTTCACGCAAGCATAGTATGAGGAATGATAGTGCCAAGTGATAAGATATGGGTTTTCATAGTAATGCATTTATTAAGTTCACACGGTCTCTATCCACAGCTTAAGCTGCAATTTCTTTGCATCAACCGTCTCCCCTTCATGTCTCGACATTACTTAATTGTCCCTTTATTGGCATTTCGTAACAGCGGTCCTTAATGAAACATGCCTCTGATAATTAAGTAATATATTACATATGATACTGAATTTAAGTCATTAACGCCCTTCTCGGTGATTACCAATAAGGGTTGCCTGTCCACCATCTATAGCCTAAAAATTACTCTCCGGGAATAATCTGATCTGGAGGTTAATTCAAAGGGCTCTGCCATCGCTACCTATGAGATGTTAGTGATTTCCCTCCCTTATTCTTTACTGCTATGGTAAGGTAGGCCTGCCTTCCTTTCTGATAGCCAGCTACTTTTTAGTGAGAGCTGTTAGCTTCAGCTCTGCTTTCACTATTCCAAGCAGCTAACATCTGTGCAGAGTGGTAACAGGTCCATAGAGAAAGAATAGCAGTGGAAGATAAAAAATAGCAATGGAAAAACTCGTTCTCTCAAGAGTGGCTATACTGGGGTTCTGCTAATTATATACATACCCTGTCGGGTGCACTTGACGCTTAAATGTCTTCAAGTATGTCACCAAGTAAAAGAGAGAAGGGAAGCATGACATTACTATGCCCTTAATGCATGAGTAGACTAAAGAGCCCTCAAGGACTATGAGAAAATCTATTCAAGTGCTCATGAGTAGCCTCAGTAGCCCACAAGGACTCTCAGCTGGTGCATTCCCTTTTTGTGTCGAGGAATGTCCCCCAAACAGGTGCTCTTGAACTCAGGGGAAACCACTGTCATTTCTCAGAATAAAATAAGGGGTGGTGTTAGTACTGGAAGTGGAATAGTGAAGGACTGCATAGTACTTCCTATTTGTTACTGGCCTAACACCACTAGCTATTTTATTGTAGTAACACTAGGTCTTATGAGATGGTAATAGATGTGCCTATGCTAACATCACATAGGTAGAGATGACAGAGCCTTTTGAATTAACCTCCAGACACTTTATCTAATAAAACATATTCACAGGTGTCTGACCTAGCTCACCATTCTACAAAACCCATTGTATAGGGAATGTGATCCATATGGAAATGGCCTTGGTATAAAATATATACCTTTGACATTTATATATAAGATTACATCGCAATACTCGTAAGAACTAAGAGGAATGAACAGAACAATAGAAATACTGAAGATGACACAGAACATAAAGATAACAATTAAAAAGGATGATAATACCGGTCAGTCCCTCCTCTCCTGTTTCATAATGTTATACGGATGGCTCATTTTAAAGATAATCCCTTTGTCTTTCACTCTAAGATGGCTTCATTATTAGCAGATTCCACTAGATAGGCAATGATTGGTATAGTTATGGCATGGGAAAATCATTCAGACAAATTGTTTCTATCAAAAAGCTACTTCCAGGAACCCACTTGACCTCTATCGATCAATGAGGTTGGCTCGTTAGAAAGAAAGACTGAATAGAAATACCCATGTGCCTAGATTAAACAGGGGTTTGGAAAAGTTGATTGGAATTCTTGGAAAATATGATCATGAAATATTCAGGAAGCATTGCAAGGGCTTTTTAATGACAAGGACATTAGGTGTTACAATTGCACCGGAGTTTGATACTTGAACCTGTGTTACCATGCGATGAATAGATTGGCTTTCGTCTCTATCTCGACTTCCAACTATGTGGATCGTATATATATTCTACCTGATACGATGAACATCATTAACTGTATCATGGCTTGGCTTTCACTTAAAACCCATAGACCTTGTTTTCTTTGGGAACAGTTGTAGACCTAGATGATGTTTCCATATTTTGCATTTATATCCTGGGGTTTACCTCACCCTGTGTTAAGTCTGTATACGTGGAAATGTGTCTTCTTTTAATTCCCAAAGTAATTTCTATCGAGTGATACTTTTAGGGAGTTGTGTGCTTACTTGAGTTGCTGAGCTCACTGACAATAATTTGAAATTATTTTCCTGGGGATAGTTGTGAAACTTTTCGTTTTTTTTCCCTTTTAACATGCATTTTCGCCTCATCCTACATTCTAAATTTTGATTTCAGGTACGCTTTTATAGGCCTCAAAGTACCACCAATATATGGTGAAACTTTATAGATTGGCTTTGTTGAGATATCAGTTAATACCTAATCCATGCATATATACACTAAAATAGCCATCTCATTATTTTAGGCGTTTAGATTAGAATATATTCACATTTTTGTTCACATTTTGAGTGAGTCGACTTTCCATCAGTAATGGCGAATTAATCAAAGTGATATACCAAGTACGTAGAGAGGGATATGTGATTGCAATATGTCTGCATGAGATGGATGCAATAACAATGGGTATAGGCCCAAGCTGTGCAGAGCTGTGGAAGATCCTGTTTGTATTGGGCGGGTATATATATAGGGACTTATACTGCAGCGGAGTGGTGTCCTCATTGACTGATATGATGTAGTAACGTAGTAGACTTTCTGACAGCGCACGTTGGTCTACCATGCCACAGTCTATAGACACTTCAAGGTAATACACCGTGAAGTGTGAATATGACACCGAGGCTGACAAGTGTACATATTGACTGGCCCTTTTGCTGCTTATGAAGCATCCCTTGTCTGGCTGCTTCTCCAGAATATATGGTAGAACCTAAATGCACCTGTGTTTAGGATTTCAAGTGATTTATGCAAAGCTGACAAAGATCACTTTACCTGCTGGTGGTTGGCTCAAGATGGATTATTTCCCTCCAAAACTCTTCTTAGGGGAGCATTCATTATGTACAACAGGGTTGGGCAAGCTTTTGGCAAAAGAGAAGTATGTCGAAAAATAAACCAAAATATTTGCCCTCCCCCTATATAAATTGGAGTAAAAGTGCCTCCCCCATAATCACGAAATTGGAATTCTCTTTTGTTTTCACAAGTTAGGTTCAGTACTAATCAACCACTATGCTTTTTGAGGCGCGTTTTGAGTTCTGCCGTAACTCTTGGTGTACCTTATATGTCACCGTGTATGTGTGAGGTCGTTTTATATCTCATGTTGAGGACTTCCCACAGTTACACAATGGATTCTATAAAGATAAGATAAACAGGATGCCCCTAATTTAGAAATATCTAAGTATTTGGCCCCAAACTTAAAGATAACGTCAAACACATGTATATGACAATTGACTCAATGTATCCCCATCCCTATCCCTGCCATAAAACAACATGAAACCTCCCACTCCAACCATTAGGAAATGACTTAAGGAGGGCGTCGAACAACATTGATATGACAACACGATTTGAATAATAGCATTAGAGCCAGGTCCTTAGTGCTGCAGGTCTACCTATTGAGTATAATCTATTAGTCTATTCATGATGAACTGATAATTCAGACAGTATTTCCATGTTTACACAATAAGGTAGTGTGTTCCTGTGAATTATGCTAAGCTTAGTTGTTTTCACGAGGGTAACGATATCATTTTACTGTTAAATGCATCCCCCCAATAAAAGATGCAACATGTTTTATTGATCTGGTTTGTAAAATCTATATCGAACAGCTTTGTCTGGTTTGCCGTAATATCGAATGGTCAATTCTCTTATACATACTCTGCTTCGTTCAGCTCAGTGCTAAACTGTAATGCTTACATACAAAAATAAAAACAATAAACTTATTAACTGGTGTTTTATATTTAATTTGGGGAATTAGCACCAGTACTCGTTGTGAGTTCAACCCATTTGATATTAACTCTTTTACACTAGACAGTAGTTCAGCCAGTTGATATCCTCTACCCAGCCTTTATTGCTTGTATATACCATTAATAAAACACATCATGACAGAGAAAATTCGCAATTGAAGCTGACAACCTGCTAGACGAAATGACTGATAACTCTCAAGGGACAACTGAAAAAGGTAACCAACTTGTATATTATGGGGTTTACCTTCGTGTCGGTGTTTCTTCTACCCCAGGAATTACAAAATAATTGAGAAGGCAAGATGAGACTTGCTCTTCTTCAAGCTTGTTTAGCATCAGAAACATAATAATTGTATCATTATATTTTCTGAGGATCTAGCGTTTTTTCATGGCCGGGATATCTGTAGACGATGTTGGCACATTGACTGCGGGGTAATAGACAAGCAGATTAGAGGCTATAGATTTCAATTTTCGAATGAGGTGTCAGTGTATTCTATTATTGTGCATATGTATGCGCGTAAACCATTCAATCTTCTTTGTGGTCCTAGGGGCTCCAACATACTTCAATTGCACATTGTCATACGACTACATATGCTAGGGGCATTGTTATCTCAGAGACCCGTTAAAATAAGATTGTATTTATACAAGAGGTAACTTGCAGTTAGGAGAGGTAAGTTACAATATACTAACACCTCTCGTAGGGCATCGTAAAATAAAAAAAGGTCTCATATTTTTGACTTGTGGCCCCCTGTAACTCAAATTTACAAGAGGTCTTTATTAAATGATGTAAATAAGGGTCTTGTAGAAGGCACCCTTTTTTCTTAAATGATATGGTACCTCTGGTACCGTAACCCTTCTTTGTTTTATGGGTCTCTGTAGTGTAGGGATGCTGGTATGACTTACAAGGTGCAGTTGCAGTATACTGAGAAATAATTCCCAGAAATACTATAGCGATTGATACCACATGCGTATAATAATTATAACTAGGTAATTTGCAAAAATGAAGAACTGTGCACTCTCAGCCCAGCACATAGATATACAGCACAATCATTGTTATTCAACATTATTACACGATTTGGGTGACTCACAGTGCTTTTCCTGGATATTTCCGTTCTGATATTTGTCCATATTGCATGGCTCATGTGAGCAAATGACGGATGGATATCAGCACTGTTTGGGGTGGATATCAGCATGATTTTGAGTGGATATCAGCACTTTTTTATGGACATGAACATACTTAAAACCATCCAGCCACTATGGGGATTGAACCCTGGCCCCAAGGTTGGTAGTTCTGCGTGCTGTACATTGGGCCACCAAGGCCATGAATGAGAATGAGTTAAAACATGGTTTTACTTACCAAGCTCGGGGAGGGGGGGGGCACTGCCTATGCATTCTATGCCTTGAATCAAAGAATATCATACTCGGCCTTCGGCCTCGTATGATATCCTTTGGTACGAGGCATTCGTTGATGGTTATCCATATAGTACTTAGTTAGTAGCTAGTGTAGGCATGAACCCACTTACCAAGTGGTTCTACTGCCCAGTTACAGCGCTATTTATAGCCACATTACAATTCGGGCTGAGAGTGTGGGGTCGCTTGAACGAGCCCCTATGGTATCCCTCACTGTAGTGCTCATAATACATGTACATGCATGTATTTATCCATTTTTTATGTGATATACAGTGCCATATTCCGTGTTAATGTCAGCAATATGATTGGAAAACCGAGGTTATCAAGTGAATAATCATCGACCCATTTAAGTCTTTCATAGATTGTTTGAATACCAATGCAGCATAGATACTCTCAGAGTACAGAAATTATGACAGGTAACCAACAAATCATTTCCCACTTCAACCATTATTTGACATGATTATGAAGATTTTAGGGAGTTCTAAGAACCAATCTCCTTGATTTTGATATCATTATTACCATGATTTAAAACAAAGGGATTAAAAGTATGGAAGTCCGAATTCTCTAGTGTTATGGGAGTAGCATTTCTTACCAATTCATAATGATTATGCTGTATAAAGTTGGTATCCGAGTCTCTATGGCTTTCCTAGCTTCATAGTTACCTAGACGGTCCGCTGACCAGGAGCGTGTTGCTCCTATGGTAAAAAGAGCTGTCACTAGGTATCCTCTTTTCAAAAGAAGTCACGCTCTGCTTCACCATTCAACTTGCACTCACCACATTAGTCTGAAAAGTCACCTGCCTTGTTTAAAACAGAGAGAGCTGCACTATATATAAGTTACCTACTCATGTCACACACTCTATAGTATATTATACTGACTGACTTCTCCCAACTAGGTACCTACTTAAATCCCCTTTTTTTAGCACTATACTTGAATGACCACTTGTGAGCAACAAAAGGGACAAGTTATAGCTACATGAAAAGAAAGGACTGGAGACAATGGCATTTTTAGCCAGCTCTTCCTTTTACTATAGGAGCAACACCCTCCAGTACTCATTATCCTTGTGTCTCACCTAATGTTTACCCTTCACCACCTTCATATTATTCAGACTAGAAGCAGGTATGACTGGTATAGCACAAGGCTGGCGACCTCACAATAATTATGGAACCACTGTAATTAAGTAATGTAATAGTATTGTATTGCCGACCTATGTTTCGACAAGTTAACTTAAAGGCCAAAGTCCACTGTGAGACTAAACAGTTTTGCAACTAGAGATTGCACTGGGTCTGCAGTTGCATCAGACTAACTCATGGATAATAATCAATTGGGACATGGAATGGGAAAGGGGGCCTTACTGTACCCTGCACTAAGACCCCTTTTAGCAGATCACATCAAATTTTGCTTTTAAGGTGATCGCATGAATAATGATTTTAATAATAGGCTCCACTATGCAACAGACCATACAACTCCCACCATGTGCATCTACGTTCATGCAACGATGGCACCCTATATTGCATAGTGGATCCACGGCTTAAGTTAAGTTAAAAATATATTATTATAACTGTAGTACCTAGGTGCCAATTTTAAGTCGGGACCTACATTTTTTCCTGAAAGGATGTGTAAAGCTCACTTTAATGTTCAATATAACACGCTTGGGAGTACTGACACATGGAATCACACAAATGGGGTTGCTCTGTGTGAGTGGAGCGAAGCATCCATTCCGCATGTCAATGGAGACTGGCACATCCCACTTATGCCCTCCCTCTCTTCATCCTTATCACTCGGAAACCTATTGTTAACCACCCATCACACAGCGGAAGTTGAATCTGCGCTGGGACACTTCCGCCCATGTTAATGGCTATTAGTGCCTCTCAAGCGGCCCGCCAGATGGCCGACTGCTCAACCGGAAGTAAGCGTCCGCAGCTGGGGCACACCCCTCATGTTGTCGGCGGGTGGCCTTTTAGAGCTATAGCCGGAAATATCCGACATTTACTGGAGACCCAGAAGAAGACGTTGCAGAGTGGTTAAGGGAGGGGGTGTTTGGGGCTAGGATCACGGGTTCACGTGAGAATACAAGGGTTGTGTAGGAGGGTTGATGGCTCTGGGGGTGAGAGAGTGACAGCCTGAGGAAGGGTGGAGGCGACACACGCAGGATACGACTAAATCGGTAAGACGCGCGATGGGTAAATAGCATGTGGTGCCTTCACCATTTGGGTATAGAGAGTGGGGGGGGGGAGGTATTGGAGGGAGGGGGGCAGACCAGATGTTGAAGGAGATGGACGGCTAGATTATACATCCTGTATGTAAGTAGTTAGAGCATTCGCCATCATGGGAAAACTAATTTCATCCACAAACTTGTCTTTCCATCATGCGGTATGCATACAGCTTTGCATGTTGGGTCAGTGCCTAAGGGAGTGGTCATTATTTATCAACAAGGGGGGTGGTGGGTTTTTGCGCGGACACGCGAAAATTTTTTACGCCCCCCCTCGACGGCAGTCAAAATTTTTTGCGGCCCCCGGAGGCGCGGAGAGTTTTCATGCCCCTCTTTGATCTATAGTAGCAAGCAGGCTTTTTTGCTAAAAAGAGGGTGAATTTTTTTAGCCCCCCCCTCGGGAGGGGTCTGAAAATTTTACGCCCCCCCTCAAACCCACCACCCCCCCTCAAACCCACCACCCCCCCCCCTCAAACCCACCACCCCCCCTGTTGATAAATAATGACCACTCCCTAATGTATATACAATGGAAGGCCGGGATGGAAGGAAGGTACAGCCCTGTTACATCTATGAAAGATGCTTGAATGATGCACTGAAGGTCTCAGGATACTTCGGCAAAGGAAGAAATAGCAGTTGACCATGTAACATTTTAGAGAAAATATATAAAGTAGACCTTGGAGAGAAAGGTTGACATACCCATATTGAACAATTGTTTATACCATTATAAAGTTGAATGAGAGGTGAATCGTCAATCTGACTGTGTTGGACAATTGAGAGGAGTTCGCATTATTTCTGATCTTAGCAGACATTTATAATGATCCCAGTTCACTAAAGGTAGATGACCTGCCTTATAAATTATAAATTTTATATACGACCATAGCCTCGTTGGCATCATCATTATAACTGGTATTTCTGTTTATACCACTATTCTGGCACCTCCCTTATCAGGTTATGCTATCCTCTATGAAAATGTGCTTCTTTGGGATTTTTGTATATACTTTTTCTAGGTCAAGTTGGACTATTTTGGTAAGGTGCTGGCGGACATACAAATTCAGTCTCGCCATTGTTTCATATTGAAAAATCATGCCAACTCATAGGAGTATTGAACCCAGGCCACAGTGGAGCTGGGTGAAAGCCTTAGCCATTACACCACACTGAACGGTGATGGAATCCAATGTGAAAGTGAATAAAACCTACTTGGTACCAGTACGGCTGTGTTTCCACCCATATTTCTCTTGATTCCAAGCTTGACATCCATAAATGATGAAGGCATGCCAAATTTGCCAAATTGTAATCCTTCTATATTTCGAAGGATACAGCCCAAAATGGAGCGCTATCACCATCTAGGGATTGTCTTTTTGTTGGCATTAGGATATTATAAAATGACAAGTTTGGATTCAATACGAGAAAATGTGTGGAAAGTCGGGCACCCACCGATCAACAACACCGCCATGGCGAAGGCTACTGCACTGGGGAGTATCGCTGGCACTTACAAAATGTCTTCTACTGCTTATATTCTGGGGATATCAGGTAGGAAATTAATGTTATTATGGACGAAAAGGTGGTATAAATGCATTATGGCCTAAATATGGAAGCCCACTGTTTGGATATTGAGGATATTGCACTCAGCTCCGCCTCGTGCACTATTCCTTAATATCCAAACCGTGGGATCGGGTTACAGTAATCACAAATTATCAAGAAGGGAAAAATAGTTCATTGGATTACACCCAGGGGATGGAGTGGATTCGGAGATAGATTTAGTTCTGATAACCATTGTTCATTCATAAGAACGTATTGTAAAAGGCCCCAGTAGTGCCCAATAGTACAAATTTATCAGGGTGTTTTATTTTTTTACAAAACCTTTTTTTCTTTTTTTAACTGGGTATCACACCTTTGCAAATGCCAGTTTGTGCACACCACTAGATTGTGCACACCATTCCCCAAGCCCCTCTCAGTTTTGCATCTTCAATAATAAATTAGACAATATCCCATTACTTTGAAGATCTAATACTACCCTGGTAAAGGGGCATTATTTCCTTTTAGTATAAAACTTACAGATTTGTCAAGCATTTCAAATTACATTAGAACCATAGATGTGTAGAATACGGATGGTAGATAAATCTATAATGGTCATTTCACAGTACAATGGCACAGGGGCCCTCTGGGGTTATTCAGTTCTGAAGATTATTGACAGTTTTAACTTGCTTTTTTTATGTTTTATGTCTTATGTCTTTGGTTATGAGAAATCGATGAAATTGAGTGCACTGAGTAATATGTACTTCAACCACCTCTTGACATTTTAGCTGCTGCCATCTCTCAGTTATCTCATTATATTTACCACAATGACTTGACTGGACATGATAGTCCCCCATACGAAGACTGCCTTTCGGGAATTCATATTGATAAAACAATTTAGATACCTTCAGATCAATTTAGACGTGAGGAAAAGAGGACCTTTATATCGACAAAATTCTAAAACAATCTCTGCAATCTGATTTTGACCTAATGTCCTTTTTAAATGGGGTCTAGGGCCCTTATAATGCATTTCTAATAGATAGCACCGATCTATTATGGTAGAAAGGACACGTATGTTGGAATCAAGCTTACTATAGATTCAATGCATTGGCTGTAGTGAAGGTTACAGGACCATGCAGTGAATATGGTCTATGATGTGTCCACATATAATAATGTCAGCAGCTGGAGCTTAGTTTCTCTATGAGAAACCATTAGGCATAAATAACTACTGGGCTCTTCCAGCAAGATGGATATTAGCATTTTCAAATGAGGTTGTTACCTGCCCCACACTTGTGATTCTGTGAGGGGGACTACTAGAGGTCAGCTTGCTGTTCATCACCTTTTCTCACTTTGAGACCTAACCTTGCCCAGCCATATCTCAGTCAGCCAGAATAATGATTCCAGCAGCCCCCACGGGTCAATTGGATGTTGGCTGTAGCCGTCTACTAGATACTTCAATCGATTGCACACAACACTGCAAAAGACATCCTAGTTGGGTGGATTGTAGGGTATAGGTAGAAGACAACATTTTGACTTGAAGACTTTTGTCCAATTCCAACACACTAATAAAAAAATAGGATATGCTCACTTTTTTATTTCAAATAGTCCTGTCTCTCTTACCCTCCTTTTATTAATAATGTCTTTGTGAAATCAAAATCGACAGGGCAGCAGGCGTTTTAAGTGGTGAAAGTTGCACGGGCGTAGGAAAAGAGGGGGCCAGAGAGGCCTCCCCCTAATCATGAAGAAGGTGGGGCCTGATGTGACTGGGCCCCCTCCCCCAAATTTGTACTCATACACAAAATGGAAAAGAAGTTAAAATTCTGGGTCTCAACTTAGAGTTATATGGTGATGGAATAGGGGAAGTGGGATCTGAGCCTAAACTAATATTCAAAATTCACCAAAAATTACTTTTATATACAAATTCTCTATACATATGTATAAACATCATCGCGCTTCAGCCAACAATCCAAGGTGGTCAGGATAGGGCCCTCGCTGCACCCCCCCCCAATGCAGATTTGCTTCCTACGCCTCTGAAGTGTAGTCCAGCAATGCTCAAAACTGGGGATGGTAATTGGACCCACGATGTGAATTGAGGACAGAACTATGTCACTTACACATTTATCAAGGCAAAGGTCATTTCATTTCCTATACTACAAAGGTAGACTATGATGGGACAAGCTTTTGATATGTAATCTATATCCACAGTCAGTAGAAAAGCTAGAGCATGAAAAAAACTGTAGAAGACAGAAAGCCTAACACCAATATATAGACTGACTGTACAACATGTTGCCAGGGGTCTATTTCAAAACAACCTACGATCACCAAATACCATTACGATAACAGAATCGGACTAAAATGTTGGACCTATCCCCTAACATGTACAACATTATATATAGGGCTTGAGTACATATGTATACAATGGTTCTGTTCCTACTATAGTTTTGAAGAGAGCTCAAGACTCTTTTCCACGATTCACAACAAACAAATATAATACAAATATAATGCAATTGGTAACATTTTTCACTTGGACAAATCATACAAAAGATGATAAATTATTTTGAGTCAGAATATATGGGGGTGCAAATAAATAGTTGCCTGTTCTGAAACATACCCCTGATTTCCTGTGCAGGACCACCGCAGGTTAAACCACCCTAAAGGCAGATGCAGGTTATGCTGTCCACATACAACAGCTTCTGGGTGTATTTCTCAACAATACATGGGAGCCAAAGGTTTGCCCTTCATCTATTGGGACACATGTCACGAATATTCTTTACATGGAATAACTGATGAGGACGAGATGCTATGAGGTTCTTTGCTAATATGCCTTAAGTCCCACTACGTGAAAGATGGATATGAGTATGCATACTTGTAATAGTTTCTTTTTTTTTGTATACAGCAATGAATCGTTGTGCCTTTATTATTATACCTCTATATATACAAGTCATGCTGTGCATCTGGACGCCTGAGCCTAAAACCCTCTGAATGAAAGGGGTGTAGGGCCTCGAATAGTGTAGACAGAAATTTCATAACGTTTGCAAGAGAGACTCTTTGGATTCTGAATGAATAGTTGACATCTATTCCATGGGGTTCTAAGTGATGAAAAGAAAGATTTTCATTTGATTCAATGCTTGTTTACCGACGATACCCCCTGGTATAAAGATGAAAAGGTCATTAGCCTGATTAGGGGTCTTTTCTAATTTTGCATATGCAAAGCTGTTATAAAAGCAGTTCAAATTGGCAGATTGACAAGGCTTTCATAGGCTTGTGAATATGTGAGTTTAACGACTTAGCAGTCCTTGAGGTTGAGACATGGAGACAGTTTGTGAGAACATAGCAAAATCAAGTTTTTCTTCATGATTGGGTTTGTACAGTTAGGGGTAATATAGGGAAATGTTGGTGTTAGTGGAAAGGCCAACAGACACAATCAGCATGTTATGTTTTCTTTTATGATTATCAAGCTTTTGCATATGATATCACCAAAGTACTCACTCATATCCCGTCCTCTGTCCCGCTAACATCATGATAAATGCACCCTTCTTTTTGGGTCATTTATTATCCGTCCCCATAAACACTATAAACAACCTTTTTATTAGTCACCACAACAAAAATACAGCTGGATGTACAAGCTCAACAGTACATACGATCTATTAATGGAGGAACCTAATGGTAGCCCTTTTTTCTTGGTTAGAGTGATCCTGCTGTGTTTTAGTGTAACAGGGTTCATGGAGGAATACGACTGCATCTCAACAGATGAGTTGTTATGTGACCCTTAGCAATAAATCATGAATAAAGAGTTATTTAAAAGAATTAAGGATAGTTTTATTGGAAATTCTACTGCTAGTTCTGTACTTTTCACAGTTTTTCATCAGAGTCTTATCGGTACCCTGTTATCATTTGCAACTTAATAAAGTATAAATGAAATGATAATTTGTTATTGCAAACACATAACTAGACGAGAGGGAGAAGTGAGGGATCCATTTTGTCATGATGTAATGCATATGGAATCTTTTGTTACACATGATGTTAAAAAGTTACCAAAGAACCCAAGATTTGATTATTATATGAAGTGCAATCCAATCGCGATTGGGTGTCTATATTCATGATCGACATGAACTGTATTTCAGACAAAAATAGTAAGCTGTATACAGAAATACATAATATTAAGTTTCCTCCTTTCACTTTTACAATTATCTCTCATTCTTTGTCAAAGCCAAAGAATATTCGAAATTGTTGCACTTCTTGTCCTCAGCAAAAGGATGCTGTTTAACACAAACATTGCTCTGTTAATGCATCTCTCCATTTTAATTGATTATAACTATAAATGTGTCCTTATGGATTATTTCATGGATCTCGGTCAACAAAACGTGTGTAACGTTCTAATATAGTTAAGGGGAAGTGGCATTCACCAGTGCTGTGATCAGTATGCGGTGCCATGTTCACAGGCACAGAATGAAATACCTCTCTAGACATCAATAAGTCTGATGAAGTCCTGTTGGTATTGGCATGAAATACAACCACCACTCAAGCAGTGGTCATATCCCACATGATAATGATTATGACATATTATCCGCTGAATATCTTTTCAATTGTTCCAGCTCCAAGTGTATAGAAAGTCATACAGAAGCAGCATGCCTGTTTTAATTCCATCCAATATTATTTTCAGCAGCATATATGGCGCATAATTGAGAGTTGTTTCAAAATCTAGATCAACAAATGGTATCTATTATTAACGGTATTAGACAGAGTTGTGAGTGAATTATCATTTATCATATTCTAAGGTTGGTTTCAATATAAAGTATTGCGTTTTCAGAGGCAGGATAAAATATGAAATCCTGCTTTGGAATGGCATGTAACGTTACCACTGCATGTTGAAAGTTGTTTGTTCAAAATATTGAAGAATATGGTGTTACCCTTGCATATTGAAATAATCAATGGGCAGTACTACCTGCATTGCGAGGAGGCAAAGCCGAGAAGCAAAGAGGCACTGTTATGCACTGACAAGTTAAATTATGGAATTATAGAAGAGAGTTCTAAATGTAGAGGGTGGAAGCCCTTCTGGTTAGGAATACATTGTAGAACATTATAGAGTTAGAAAGTAAAGGCAGTGGCATTGGTATCTTGATCCATAGGAATCTGAAGGAAGGAAACATTAGGGCTAGCTTTTAAAACATTATAGCTTTTGAATCAGTTCTTTTAAATGAGGTATGTGCTGCATCGTGCATTCTAAGTTGGATCTTCTTGACTCCAATGCCGGCATAAGGGCTCTTGTTAATGGATATGGACCGTTGTATAGCAAAATCTTCGTAACCTTCTTTTAAAGAAAATGATCCAGGATGCTTGACCACCTTCACTAGCACCTGCTATGTTAATATTAAATTATAAGTGATAGTATTCATGGAATGGGCACCACAGATTATTATGAACAGGGTATTATAGTAATTACTAATTTCCTTCTATAGAAATGGTCTGCTTAGGGTTAATGTTCTGGGATATAGAAACTTGAAGTGGTGAGGTAAGGCAGGAGCTATACCCTATTCCAAGGTAGCAGGTTGTTCCATGGGCACGGCCATTGCTGGAGCTTGTTACCAGCGAGTTCTACTGATAAAACCTAGCAGATGGGTACCAGTTGGCCCCCGAAGGACCGCAGTGAATAGATTTGAGCTCTCTCATTGGCTAAATATTAAACCTGCTAAGTCCGTATAAGCCACTGTGCAAGTTTTCCAATCAACATATTGGAACACAATGATCATTGGTGTGCCTTTTACCCCCACATTCACACAATCACATGCCACGAGGGTGTTGTTCCTATAGTAAAAGGAAGAGCAGGCTAAAATTGCCCTCATTTCCAGTCCTTTCTTTTCACATTGCTATAACTTGTCCCTTGTGTTGCTCACAAGTGGTCATTCAAGTACGGTGATAAAAAAGGGGGATTTAAGTAGGTGCCTAATTGGCAGAAGTCAGTCAGTATGATAAGCTATAGAGCGTGTGACATGAATAGGTACCTGGTAGTGCAGCTCTCTCTATTTTAAACAAGGCAGGTGACTTTTCAGACTAATGTGGTGAGTGCAATTTGAATGGTGAAGCAGTGAACAACTTGTTTAGAAAAGAGGGCACCTACTCACAGCTCTTTTTACAATAGGAGCAACACCCTCCAGTGCTAGTATGAAACAACAGGCAACCATGGATTTCACATGCGTGTATGTTCTTCAAGTATTGCCGTCCAGGTAAAGACCTTGATGTTACATAATACCCGGGCAGGGGCGTAGGAAAAGGGGGGGGGGGCAGGCCCCCTGCCCAATCATAAAGGAGGTGGGGCCTGAGTATGTCTGGGCCCCTCCAGAATTTACCAAGAATTCATTATAAATTGAACTAGAAACTAAAACTTTTCATCTAAAATTAGATTGATATAGTAATGGGATATGGGAAATTGGGGCCTGGAGCTTAATTCAAAAGGCTCTGCCATCGCTACCTATGAGATGTAATTTCCCTCCCATATTGTATACTGCTATGGTAAGGAAGGCCTGCCTTCCTTTCTGATAGCCAGCTACTTTTTAGTGAGCGATGTTAGCCTCAGCCCTCCTTTCACTATTCCAAGCAGCTAACAACTTTGCAGAGTGGTAACAGGTCCACAGAGAAAAAATAGCAGTGGAAGGTAAAAAATAGCAGAGGAAAAACTCCTTCTCTCAAGAGTGGCTACACTGGGGTTCTGCTAATTATATATACGCTGTCGGGTGCACTTGACCCTGAAAGGGGGACGAAGAAAAAAAATTATGAGGCAAAGGAAATGGATATAGAGAAGCTGTTTTAAAAGGGGGGAAAGCTTCCTATAAATGACGTATAGTCTAGAAAGAAAGAGAATATTTTGAGAACACCATATGACATGTAACCCAGCTCTTCCAAATGTTAATGTGCATGTAAGTTTAAGTCTATTCCCACCTTTATGAACAGGAGAAAAATAAGTCTACCAGGAGTTACCAGGAAATTATAGCTTGTATTTTAGAAGTACAGTGCCCCCCCCCCCCACACCAACTAACATCGAGAAGGGAAGCATGAAGTTACTATGCCCTTAAGGAATGAGTAGACTCAAGAGCCCTCAAGCAGTCTGAGAAAATGCATTCAAGTGCCCTTAAAGGCCTTATTCCACTTCAGTCAAGTTTGCAAAAAGTCAGAAAATGTTGACTGAAAAAGTCAACTTTGAGTGACTTTTTCAAACTTTCTGTGACTGAAAAAGTGAAATCCTGACCTTTCCAGCCAGCTGTCTCACACTTTCACAGACCTTTTTTTTCATAATACCATTTAGACTTTTTCAGACAATTTTCCAAACTTTTTAGCAGACTGATGATCAGTGGAAGCAGTTTTCCAGTCAAAGTAATACTTTTCCAGTCAGTTTTTGACTTTCCACCAAATATTACTTTTTTTTCGTTATTTTAAAAAGTCAAATAATTTAGTTAGATTTCGTCACTTCAGGTCAGACTATTGACATTTTCAGTCAGGTCAGACTTTTCCAGGCAACTTTTCCATTGACTGATGGCCAGTGGAATCAGGTCTACTGAACTTAAGACAGAGGTGGACTGAAAATGTTTGAGAACTGACTGAGCAAAGTCTGAGAATTGACTGGGAAAGTCTGAAAATTGACTGAAAAAGTCAATCGAATCAGGTAACACTTATTCAGTCAGACTTTTCCAGTCGGCTAATCTGGACTCTTTTACTGACTGAAGTGGAATAAGGCCTTAACTCATAAGCAGCCTCAAGAGCCCCCAAGGACTATCGCAGGTGCACTTGCACTCGGGGGAAACCACTATTGTTTCTCAGTATAAAATAAGGGGTGGTATTAGTACTGAAGTGGAATAGTGAAGGACTGCATAGTACTTCCTATTAGTTACTGGCCTAACACCACCACACTGCAGAAATGGTGTTTAGATCCTAAACACAATTCTAAACATATTCTTGCAACGTTTTTGTAATCACATTAATTTCCTAAACATGTTTAGCCAAACAATGTGCTTAGCTCAAGTGTTTAGAAATGTAGGTGTTTAGGTTAAAACTTTTGTGTTTAGGTGTTTAAGAATTTTTGTGTTTAGATGTTTAAATGATTTGATGGAGAGTTAAGGTTTGCAAACATGTATGCATTAAAAAACAGATATAATTTTTTTATTTATTTACTATGGAGGGGGGGCATCAGCAGGTATTTACTTGTCAAAGTCTCCAAAGATGTCAGCCACACCTATTTATGTGTACATATATTACACACTGCATCAGAATGAGAGACTTGAGAAAGTACAACAGCTTGGCAGGAAGGATATTGTGTTATCTACTCCAGAATAACATCAAATAGGTGTCAGTCATGGAGTTTATTGATTATTTTATGGTAATGATGGTGGCATGAGGTGAATCTAGTCACTTTTCTATTGCCCTTTCTATTCACATGACATTCTATTAAATGAAACCATGATAAACATGGGATTTGGGGACATTTGTCACAACAATTGATTATAACTGTGTGCAGATAGTCCAGTCAAAGGTAGTGCTGCTACCTGGTGTGGATTCAACATCAAAGTATCTAAACATATTGATGTTTAAATCTAAACACCTATTATTCAACTGTCTCAACTCTAAACATCTAAGCATGCTTAGCATAAATGTTTATGTAGTTAGAATAAAAGTGTTCATTTCCTAAATTTGTAGTCGATGAGACACCTAACTGACCTATATGTTTAGGTTTTAAACGTGTTTAGACCTAAACATGTTTAAAATCTAAACACCATTTTTGCAGTGCAGCTATTTTATTGTAGTAACAATAGGTCTTATGAGATGGTAACAGATGTGCCTACACTAACATCTCATAGGTAACGATGGCAGAGCCTTTTGAATTAACCTCCTGGGCCTACAATCTGATCTAAAGTTCAACAAAAATTAAATTTCTATACAAATTTTATATAGGTATGTATACACGCTATTGAGCTTAAGCCGACAAATTCAGGGTGGTTAAGGTGTGGCCCTACTGGGTCCCCCCAATGAGTAGGGTGAAAGATTTTTTGAAAAAAGTGATTTTTGGATCTCAATCTTACATCTCTCAGACATGATATTCCTGAATTTTGCTTTTTCATTTTCATAGAAAGTAGCCCTGCACAGGCAACATGGGGCTCCCAACTTGTGTATGCTATCGTTTAACGATATCACTATACTTTTTAAAAGGATCTGACAAGAATTTTGATAAAAGACCTTTCACGACGTCACAAAGTAGAGCCGCAGAAGAATTAGACAAAGCCAAACTGGAAGATTTAGTTGCATGGGGGCAAGGCTGAGCCCCTTGGTAGCATCCAAGAGCTGCATGAATGGTCTTCATTTTAAAACTTTTACAAGCGGGAAACCATCAGATGAGGACGCAATGTGAATCCTTGGTAAATGGTTTAGCACCAGCCAAGAAAGGACGGTCAGCATTGGCAAAATGCTCTTCATTCAACACTGGAGTGGAAGACAGCGTCTTCTAGATACACCCATGCATGTTTGGCCCATAGGCATTGTAGATTTTATAATTTATTCTACGCACATAATATAGCATCGGCCGATGTCGGTACTTTAGTATAGCCAAGCCCCCTGATGCAGTGATACGCCTGGATCTTAACTCACTGGGAAATTGACAATTACCCTGTCTGTGGAAATAATTATTACCATATTATACAAAATCATTCTGGATCACTGCCGATGGTTCTCAATGAGCTAAGGCATTTCTAATATGGCTATGCCATTATGTAACAGCAACATCACGCAAACCTCAATTTCACTCGTACAACATTGGCTATAATGATATTTCAGTATGAAATATCTAGAAAGGATCACCCGACCAAATATTATAACTAGTGGCTTCACCACCAGACAGTGGGGCAAACTGTAGCCTACCCCCTCCCCCTTTAATTGCACTCCCCCAAGACAATGAAAAGCTTTAGTGCTGCCCCCTGCATGGTGTCTCATATGAGAGTTGCGTAAGTTAGTGACGCGTAACATAGCAACAGTGCGTAACATAGCAGCATCTAAAAACAAATTATGCATTCTCCAAGCAGATTCTCTCGGAGGTTTGTTTTTTGTGCATTTCTGTGGAAATACTCATCAGATCTTTACATATAACCTATCAAATGAAAGGTCTTTTAAAAAGTTTAAAAGAAAGAGAACTTGAATAGTGGAAAATTATGGTCAAAAGAGTTGGGAAAACATTTCCTATTCATGAAAATGTATTAGTTTAATTGTGTATAGAACAGGTCGAGTTAGCTGGCGCTTTGCTAACTAGTTCATAGCCTCAAAATTTTGCTTCATCTGGTACCCTGTGTACTCTAGGCTAAAGCAGTCATTAATTTTAAATATATAACCAGCGATCTACTAACCCATTTTTATATATAGGATAATAATCATACTATCGTTCTCCAGGTTGTAATTCAAACAAAGGTAACATTGACTTGACATCAGAGGAGTAAAGTAGATCCATTCCCTAAAAGCCTTTTGGCACGCCATTCGATCTTTTGATGGATAACTTAAACATTTCAACCTTTCATCAGCTTATACCACCTTGGGTTCTCAATGTTCAAAGTGACAGCATCAAGTGTGTGAGACAGAAAAGGGAACAAGTAGTTTCAACTAAAAAGTACCTGACCTGGGTGTTAATTTAAAATGTTAGAAGAAGATCCATTCATTGAAATGACCAGAGTGAGATTCATGGTCGGTTCTTCATGAGACTAATGATTTAATTGAAACGAAAATTTTCATGGAAATCATTTCTAATTTTCATTGCAAAAATCAAGGTGTGTTGTCAATTGTATCAAAGCAATCAATAATTGAATTATTGATTGTTTACAAGCGAATCTTTTTTTTCTCTCTTAAACCAGAGGGTCTTGCACATAGGGGAATATGTAGGTTTATCCAAGAAGTGAGGTGCCAGAAAAGTTTTATAAGGATCCCTGGTAGATTCAGCAGTTATTTCTTAGAGTGTAGATTGAATTTCCGATCAGATTGGATCTATTGGCTAGCAAGATTTTAACCTTTAAGTTCGTATGAATAATGAAAGGAAAAAAACAACAGAAGGGTCTTGCCAAAAGATAATAAGGATAAACCTCTGTAAACAAATTTCAGAGATTGCTGAGGAAATTGCGTATGGCCTAACTCATTTTCATGGTATGGACAAAAAAGAATTACAGCAGAATATATGGAAAACTCTTTTTGAGATTTAAAAAGACATGCACATTTTTTCTAAATGATTATCTAGCAAGACAAAAACATGCACGTTTTCTTTCTTGGTTCACGTTTCTTGCCAAAACATAACAAGGAAGAACCTTTTGAATATTTTCAGAGAGTACTAAGCAAAAAGTGAATGGCTTAACTCGTTTTCACAGTGTTGACAAATAGCTTTACCTTGGAATATATGTAAAACACTTCATGAATAGAATAAAGAAACATGCACATTTTACCTTCCCAGTCTGACGAGAATTCTTTTGGCAATACCAAAACGTGCACGTTTTAATTTTTGGTTCACATTTAATATTTGGCAAGAACCTCCAGGGGACTACCGTTTGTAGTTGCTTAGTGTCTCTAAAAACGGCCTTAAGATTATCTAAACAAGAGCATTATACCCATAGTCCACTGGGCCTCTTTGGCTGACTTTTGTGTAGGAAATGTATGGCCAAAGTTGGCCGAAGAGGCCCAGTGGACTATGGGTCTTACCACCCTTTAGGGTATAGACATGTAAAAGGTTGGAGGTTGTCTCGATAGCATATCTTGAATCAGCAATACCTACACATGTATTTTCAAGTAGCCATGTGGATGTAAGTGGGTCTTATTGACACAGACAAGACAGGGGACTTTGTGAGTGACTGACCCTGAGAACAACGCTAACCATTTAAAGGCGGCTAATGCAGGAGTGCATCATGCCCATTGGTCGTCATAATGCTTCAATCAAGTGCTGGCGTGCAAGCAGTCTAGCCAGCACTTCATTGATACATCATGACGACCAATGGGCATGATGCATTAATGCATCAGCGGCCCTTACATGGCTAAGTAGATCTATATTCTTGGTAGTTCCCTGCCTGTGATCATGATACACTTACATTGCATGCACCCCTTTTGTTGACCTTGTCTCCGATACAGACATGCCCATCATTGATTTTGCTTCCAAGGTCCTTCTTGCATTGCTCTTGAGTGTAGACTGTAATTTCAGCCTCCTGGAGGATTTTAGGCAGAGATCCTCCAAAGACTACAAGTAGAGAATGATAATAAAAGAAGCGGTTAAAGTATGTCAGCTTTGGAACTTTATGATACACATGAATCAGGTCATCAAAAGGTGTATATCATGGACAAGCCCGCGAATGTGAAAATAATGGTGCTTTCAATAACTTTTGACATGATAAAGCCTTTACAATTCAACCTGACATAGGGCTCGGTTCTGGGTGTCTTTTAACCTGTGTGGAGTTTACACTAATCATTTAAATTAAAATAAAATCTGGAAATTATGTGTACTGAAAAAATCTATATGGTTAGTGAAAAGGTCTAAGGCAACTTAGGAGAAATCAGGCAAGTCAGGCATTTTTAGACGTAAACTCCCAAAAAAACTTCGGTGGTTTGGGGACATACAAACTCCCAACTTGGCTTAGCAAGTCAACAGGCATGAGTCTACAGGCCCGTAACTAGGGGGTTTCATTGTTTTGAACGAGCCACCCCACTAGATAATTAGGGGAAAATTTAAGGTCCATTCTAGCTAGAAAATTTAAGGTCCATTCTAGCTAGCATGAAAGGGGAGATTATGAGCTACATATTAGTTTTTATGGCATCAAAATAGGACAATTATTAAGTTTTTATGGCAATACATCGTACTAGAAAGATATTTTTTTCTTATATGGTCCACTTTGATAATACTTTGTGCATAAATGAAGTCATTCACTGCAATTGTTTCATGAAATTTCCTACAGTAAACTAATAAAAGTCTACCTTATGCAAAAATCGAACTGCCCTGCCACGAGTGCTAGTAATGGGCCTGAGTCTAGTACAGGAATTATATAACCCTTACTGTGTAAATTGAAAGTGTGAAAATAATAATAATAATAATAATAATAATAATAATAATAATAATAATAATAATAATAATAATAATAATAATAATAATAATAATAATAATGTCAAAAAAGTTCTTAAAAACTTAGTTGTGTATCCCCAGCCCGTGATCCAGCAGTCATCATTTCCTGCAGGGTCTGTTGTGCCATCAGTCAATGGGATAGGACTAGCATTAGACCCATCAGTAATGTCCACAGCTTCATCAAATTGGACTACAGCGATGTCATTAAGGAAGGACCCTGGACCGATACCATCTGAGATCAAACGGTCTGTCAAATTGTGATATAGACTAATGACATTTTTAAGCACCTCTAAGTTAGCCCTTTAAGGGCAGAGCAAAAATGGTTGTCCTGGCCGTGAGGACGGCCTCTGAAAAATTTTCCTCGAAGAAGAGCCTGTTTTCAATTCCTATACAAATCCTATATATTGGGTGTCAACTATAGTGAATGCTAGCCCTCAATAGGGGTGTATAATGGTCGGCTTGCCAGCACTTCATTGGATCATAATGCCAATCATCTGGGGATGCATTGACCCCATCGATTTGACATGATACATTAATGCATCAAGATTACCAAGGGCATCATGATGCATTATTGCATTAGTTGCCCCTAAAGGTTTAAGTGGCTGGTGCTCATAGATTTCAATTATCTTGAGACCAACACGTATCAGAGTTTTTAGTGCTTAAGATTGCTGCTATCCAGTGTGCTTTCTCAATCACAGCGATTATATGAAATCCCAGCTCTTAAATGTAACAGTGTAGATTAGGAAAGAACGTAGAGTCATACCTTTTTATAACTCTTGACATTAACAATCTAACCTCCAATGAGGCGGTCATTTGTTCCAAATCGGGCAGTCAAGGAGCACCTGAAAAAGAAACCATAGAAACAAGAAATCATTTCATGTATCTTTAGGGACTTCAAATATAGCTGCCAGCAATTTAGCCTACACATCATCATGACAACCTCTAAAGGAGTGGCCATTTTGTAACAGGTGGTGGACTACTACTACTTCTAACTACTACTACTACTACTACTACTACTACTACTACTACTACTACTCTAGCAAATCATATCAGCATGCATTACATAGAGGCCAAACATTTGAAGGAAACCCTGACCACTGCTGCCTCTACATCAAAAGAGAGTAAAATCTTTAGCCAAAGTCTAGCTCATTAGATGTATTTAAATGAACTCATCTGCACCCTTAATAAGCCACCTTTTGAAAGACCAGCAGATAAGATCTCAAAACTACCCACCATGCGATAGTATAGCAAAATCCATGCCTATAACTTTATGTGATGGGGTGGAAGTCTGTCAATTGCAGGTATTGAAATAACCTGCACCAATCATTTACCCAGTGATATGGAGTGCACAGCATATAGGACTTAGTATGGAGGCCTAGTGGAGCTGCCATTTTGAATTTCACTGGTTGAGGTAAAACCCACCGATAAGACCTACCATGATGGGTACTTTGTCCCTGGTTAACACCAACTTCCAAGGACATGCCAGTAATCATCTTATCAGTTCTTATCAGTGTGTGTTGCCAAACCAGCTCCAGACCAGCAAGTGGCCAATACTAAAGGAAACAACACACTTGGTGCACAGTAGCATTTCAATAGGGACAGCATTATTTCAATACCACTGTCCCCAGCGGTAGCAGTTGAAAATGAAAAGTGGAAAATCAATTGCTGTTATGAGTGGGCTACCACGGCCACAGGCTGAATGGATAGTGGACTATAACAACGTCACAAGATTGGCCAAAACTGCTATCACCTGTTGGAGAGGGTGATATTAGGTCCTTTTGAATTTACCTCTGGTTAACTTGGCAATACACACTGTTGCACTCTCTCCATAATGATAGTATAAACCTCTGTGTCGAGAATGGTACAGGGTACCTACTATGGTATAGGGTACCTACTGTATATAGTATACAGATCTAGATGCATAAGGCCATTTGAAATTTGAAATAGACTCCTGAATAATTTACTTACACAGATTTTCCACTGACACAGTGGGCAGCTGTTACGCCCCAGGTGGAGGAGATGAGGGAAAGGCCACAGTTATGGCGACCATTTACTCTCAGAGATCCCTGATGAAGTGAAGGACAAGACAAAATTTGTCATTGAGATAATTTAAAAACATCTGTTGACAGTAATATTTTGTGCTGTCGGCCATCCAGGTCAGCAGTCTATAGCATATCAATGTATTTTTTTAATATGGTACTGTGCAAATGACCAATTTCAGAGGTAGTCTAAGAAGAAAGTCAGTGGCCTACAGAATAAGGCCGAAAAAAAAGAAGTTGTGTTTCCAGTTACATGCCTCAAATATCTAAAGTCGGTAGGTCAGATTTTTTTTTATCCTTTTTTTTTAAATTTTGTATAGAAATGTATGGGCAGACATGTTGGATTCTATGATTTTACAGTAGAGTTATGAAAAACACAAGGAATGTGAAGCTCATGTAAAAAATATGAATGAATGTTACAGACTGTATACCAATAGATAAAGACCTAGATAAGCTACATGAAAAACTGATGAAAGATATGAAAATCATGGGAAAAATGCCTAAAAATTGCCAAGAAAATGTTAAAAATTCACAAAATAATTTTTTTTCCAGGATTATCCCTGTTTTGCTAGGGTCGGTCAGGTAACTGGAAATAAACCGTTTTTTTAGGCCTAGGCTACTGGCCATTGGCTACTGGGTCAGTGTCAGTGTTTGCTCCTGCTGAAGTGTTTGGAAAATGTGATACACGATTTAATACAGTTAATAAAATTAAGAAAACATTTATGACCCAGAGTGCATTAAATAAAAACATTTTAGCAAGGCAATATAACATGGATAGGCCAGCACGCCTAATTATCCAGTGTTTTTTCTCTGTGCCTAGACTACAGCCTCTAGAGTGGACAATATAACAGGCGTTAAGTGTGCATATATAGATACAACAGTCATCAGGTATGGGTATACAGTGTAGACATGATAACGTCCTTTGGCCTGTTTGGAAAGCTTATACACTATTTAGAAATATTTTGTAGTGCCCAATTTACTGTATAATACACTACAGACTCATTAGAGGATGGGCTGATGAACAGAACAATTTTAAAAATATGTGATAAGAGAAGGATTTATATGAGACAAATATAACCTGATGTGGGTATTTCCCTGCAACCGTAACATTATCTCCACCGATGATGTATGGATTATGGGCCATGGCGACCCCAACGCACACAAGCAGGACCAAGAACTTCATGGCGATTCTTCAGACTGGGAGGATCAAGTTGAAGTATGAATTTACACCTTCTTCAATTTATACTGGCTATGGGGACCTCAAGTACCTGGGAAAATGAGTTTATCAAACATGTTTCTTAAGATAAGGAGCCTCAGACAAATCAGTGTCGTAGTTTCAGTGCACAGCTGAAATTTTGTTCCTAAACATATATCGGCCCATTTTTATTCATATCACAAATTGGTGACTACTTGATGTTCATACGATAATATGAATTTTCTACAATGCAGAAGAAATATGTGCAGATAACCAGACACTATTGCTTCACAAATGTCATTAAAGGAACTAGACTCTGAAAACAGGAAACACCTCTTGGCCTTAGGTACACACAGCGTGCAGTATTACTCATGGTAACATATTGCCCCTTGGACGTATTATGATTCATAATGCTTAATCATACCAGAGGCGTAGGAACCAAATCTTGATGGAGGGGCCCAGGGTCAAGCCCAGGGGTTCCTGTTGCACCGGTCGTAATTCATCGGATAGAGTGGGCTGACACTTATTCATGGGTACATAAGATATATGTATTAAAATATTTCTGATGACTTTTGCCTGTGATTTAAAGCCCAGGCTCCCCCTTTTTCCGTTCTGCTACCATATTTGTGAAAAATTTGGGGGAAATCCTTGTATTTTATAATGGGTCTTGACCAATATTGGGGGCCCCAGACATATTCAGGCCCTACCTCCTCTGGGATTGGGGGGCCCGGGCCCCCTGGCCCCCCTTTTCCTACACCTCTGCATACCCTCTATTTTTGAGCAAATTCTGGGGTCCAAAATATGTAATCAAACTCTCAAATACTGGGAAAAAGGGGGTTGTGCATGCCTCCTCGCCCTCGCTCTAAATCTGCCATTGATGCATTGCAGAAATAAGGAGCTGGTGAGCAGACTTGCCAGCACTATATTGATGTCTGGTAAATGATTAACCAATGGATTAACAGTCTTTAAAGGGTTAAACATTTAACCCTTAGGTGCCCAAGCGCGCATTTAAGCGCGGTTTTGTGCTTAAATGCATGTATATTGAAAGAAATTTTCATACAGACACTTCTACTTGTCCAATCTGCAAAGTTAGACCCTCTATGGAATGCTTATGACCTTTAGATTATGATACAACTATTCATTTGGCTGTATCTGCTTTATATCAGACACAGTGTGTCAAAACTTGAAAATGAGTTGTCATTTTATGTGATTCATTAACAGATAACCCTCCAGCTAAAACCTGATATGGTAGCAAAATGATGTTGGATCATACACACAGAGGTTCCAATATTACAATTATATTTTACAGCAAGTGCTCATATCCTAAAGATAAGCCATGCATTGTTTCTAGTACAACAAATCATGTTTCCTGTGTGCCAGTACATGTAGATGCATGCAGGCAAATCAGCTTTGAAAGGTCTCAAGATTGGAGGGATTATGGATATATAGAGACCAAATACCACTAAATGACAACAAATGGAATGTTTTGGTAACTATGGTTACTAGACCTGACCTGAGTATCACATCCTTAACTGAAAGTCTTCACTGAGTAATGGAAATTAAGAAAATGTAATATGCCAAGCCCTTATCAAAGAAGAAGATCGCAATTACACATGGTCTTATAAAACAAAAAATGAAATCGTGAAATAATGTAAAATAATGTAAAATCTTCAAATAATTCTGGGCACAAAAAGGTTAAAGGCCACAATGAATTAGTATTATAATGCCCTTTGGTTGGCATAATGCCCTTGAAAGGGCTATATTCATGCATCAGGTCAACCCTATGCAGCTAATGGTTTGTATGATGTACGTACAAATTGCTGATGAGCAGACTCACCACCACTTCAATGGTGCATAATGAGGCAATCCTGCAGTAGAAGCCCCTAAATGGTTAAGGCAGGGTGAATTATTGTGCTGCATATCAATGACAAATGAAATATGTTTAGTAACCAAACGCTGTGATCATTATCACAAATCTTATCTAAACCTTCCTTTCCTGGGAATTTGAACAGTGCAATCTCAGGTCACCAGGTGTACGTCAGGGCCCAACCCTGCTGGAAATTTCCTCTGAGGAGCATTCCATTAATTATGTACGCATCAATTTTTGGCAAAATTGGAGATGGTCTTTACTTTACAGTTAGCACTGGCGTCCACTTGATCTCTTGTGACATTTTTAAGGAACAATTTAACTTTATTACTTTGTCAATTTTTTTTAATGATATTATAACGCTACAATCATTCTCTTCGACTAGTTTTTCCGGTCTTCCTTTATCACAGTACTTTTTGTGTCATTGTTATGGCGTTGTATCAATTCATGAGATCATAGAATGAAGTAACATTTTGAAACAATACAAGTCCGTTTTGGTATCACACATGTAACACTTGTTAAAACATCATAGGTTGCATCAGAGAGGCCAGCTGACTGCCCTTTTATTTCATGTTGATAAGCCTGAGATACTGACAGCCCATAGGTTTAACAGTGCAGCTCTGAAAACACCCCCCCCCCCGCGAGATAACCCATCCCCGTATCTCACTGCCTGGAACAGCACTCAAAATGACATTAAAACATGTAAATAATCATCATTTTATATTGTTTTAAATGAGTTTCGATCATTTCTGGGTCAGATAACATGAAATAAATAGACATAGGTTCACGAGTAGCAGGTCTGACTGAGGGTCATGAATTGAAGAGGTTGTCTTTTCCTTTAAATAAACTCTTGACAACATGTATTTTATCAATAGCATCTGATAATCATGCAAAGTTTTGAATCTTCAATGAAAAATAACTGCCTCTCTACTTCAGTATTTACCTCCTAATACTAACTTGAGATGTTCCAGTTGCCAAAGCAACCAATTACAATGACTTCAAAATGACTGAAAACCAATATGCAATATGAAAAGGCCTTTCTGCATTTATTGCTACCCATGTAGCGAGCCCGCTTAGGGCCAATTCAGTTTTAGCTCAGATAAGCTGGTTCAAAGTAGGCAGAATACTATTCATGGTTTCAGATTGGGCAAATAGTGGGTTTCCAGTCAGGTCCACATTGGATTGCCCTAATAGGGCAAACTGAACTTAGACTGTTGGGCTCCCAACAGTTTTTGTCCTCAGCAGGTTGTGTGGGCCACATAAGGCTAACTGTTTTGGGCACAGAGCAGCTTCAAATTGGGCAAACACTTTGGGCACAGATTGGTTTCAAGATGGGCACCCCGAATCAGGCATAGATCAGCTCCAAAGATAATTCCCCAGACAGAGTTGAGGATGTGTTTGCACAAGGCATACTGAGCTGGGAGTTCTGAACTTTGACACTAGATGACCCCACTGTGTCTGATGTACGGCTTTCCCTCCATGTCAGTATTGATTTTCTTTAGTATGATATAACAGAAATAGGCTAAATAATCATATAAATCATAACAGTACACAAATTTTCTCAGCATTCTGTGGTATTATAGCTAATGTTTAATTAAAGATAGAAGATCTTATTGATCATACGCTGTTAAAAGAAAATGGTGGTTCATCACTAACTTTGAGATGAAGTATTCCTTGTTATTTTACCAGAGATTCCTTGTAATGGTATGCTTTACTGTACTCCAACATTGTTATATCTAGGCCAAGTTAGCAGGTCAATGTGGGCCCAATAGTGTGGGGGGGTTGTCATTTTTTTCAATGTTGGCTGAAGTACCTTTTGTCTGGCTAAATAAGCATTATACCAACATCGGGACAAAGTGATGGGGGCCATTCACAAATGACTTCATACTGGAGAGGGGAGGGGGGGCGGTCAGGCCCGGCATGAGAGAATCAATTTTCAATATACCTTCAGCATTGCAAAATTGACAAAAAACATGACAGGGGTGGTCAAACATGGCCAGATTTTGTTTGAAGTCATTTATGGATGGCCCTATGTTGGCCCGACATTTGACCAACCAAATGTTGAGCCAAGACTGATGTTAGGATTTGAGAGAGTTCTCCCGGCTCTTGGGATTTGTTTTGGTCCAATTAATTTTTAATGCTATTGTTATGATAGTTCTAGTTTTACAGGCGCACTGATACAAGCATCTATATCCACCGACATTTGCACTGTGGTGACGTCACATATTCAGAACGCCTTTAAAATGCAGTAAGTCCACCTTTGATCAGATCAAAAGTATGTGATGATGATTTATGAGTGATTTTCTGAACTAAATATTTTCATATAGCTCACCCTGCTCCCTAGTGAGGGTTGGGTATTTGGGTATTTAATATTTTGTCAACGTTGGGCCAACATTTATTACTTTCCCACTTTTGAAGGACTGCCAACATTGGTACTTCATTTGCTAACATTGTCATAACACAGGAGATCACTGGGAGCACTGCCTGCCAACATTGTTACAAAGTTAATTTTCCATAGCGACACTGCTGGACCAATGTCCTTGTAAACACATATTAAGCTAATAGATCATGGATATCAGTGCCCTAGGGCTGTACTTCTGTATATACCACAGCGGCGAGGGTATATACAGAATGTACAGCCCGTGGGCACCGATATCCATGACCTATTAGGTTTATACCACCATTAACTCCATTTTGTATTAATCTCTTACCTGATATCCACAGAATATAGCCAGGAGAAGAAATTTTGTAATTGCAAGTGATACGGCCCGGGTCGCTCTGTGCGAAGCCACTGTTTTTGTGCCTTGCCCGGAGAGGTACCACTCTGTTTACACACACTTTTCGTATCAAATCCAACCATGACAAATCGAGAAATTAATAGGTACACACCCTTAGATAGTCTAGATGATCCCTCCATACTGGTGGGAATGGCCGGACTGTGACTCACTTACAATAGAAAAATCATTGGATTCTTATTTATATTGAACAAAATGGAGAAAATTAGCATGCATTCCTCATCTATGGATCGAATACTTCTTGGGATTTTGATATTATAACATGACAAGGTTGGAATCAAGACGAAAACTGAGTGTAAACCTAGGACTAGGACTACAGGTTAAAACTTATTTACTTTCGCATTGGATTTTTATCACCATACAGCTATGGCTAACGTCCTTGCCAACCAGCACTGGGGCCGGGGTTCAATTCTCCTACGAGTTGGGACGTTTTTTCACATTGAAACAATGGTGAGATTGAATTTGTATATCTCCCAACATTTCCCAAAATATTCCAACTTGACCTCGAAAAAGTATATACCAAAAATTTCAAAAATGCACATGGGTGGTATATTGAACAAGTAAACAATGGATAACTCATGACGCATGTGGGTTAGTGCTAACCCACACAAGTCATGAGTTATCCATTGACTACTTATTTTATACCACGAAACCAATAAATAATCAATATTATACCAATAAATTCAAGTTGAAAACAAAAATTATTCCCCCCGGAACTCGATGCCAGCCATTGTGTGTGTGCACAGGTACATACACCTCCTCGCCCGGCAGCGGACAGGGACAGCGGCCGACTCGGCTCGGACAGGCAGCGTCACACGGCTAAAGCTTTGAATGCGTCTCGCTGTTATGTTTGTGTATAATACACCTCGTCGCCCGGCAGCGGACAGCGACAGCGCACACGGCGAAAAAAAAACGCATCTCGCTGTTATGTTTGTGTATAATACACCTCGTCACCCGGCAGCGGACAGCGACAGCGCACACGGCGAAAAAAACATGCACCCAGACCAGGACGTGATCCGCGGACCTCTCACGGCTGAGTGCAACGTGCTAACCGCTAGACCACCGCGTCTCCTCCTTTTGCGCCCGGCAGCAGACAGCGACGGCGCACACGGCGAAAATAGACGCGTCTCGCTGTTATGTTTGTGTATAATACACATCGTCGCCCGGCTGCGGACAGCGACAGCGCACACGGCTTTGTATCATATCCAGACTTGGTTCAAACAGAGCATTTCTCGTCAGTCCTTGTGGCGCAGTGCATAAGGAGTTGGATTTGGGATGTGAGACTGCAGGTTCGATCCCTACCCTGGCCTGGAAAATTTCGTGGGTTTTAACATGTAACATATGACATGGGAGGACATGAAAGGCGTGCGGTTATCCTGGATAACCGCACGCTTTACATGGATAACCGCATGCCTTACATGGATAACCGCACGCCTTACAAAATTGAAGTTACAGCCTATAGGGTGTGCAATTTCGACAGATATGTGTATGGGAATAGCCACGAAAAAGCACTGTGTAAGCCAGAAATCGTGGTATAAACCTGTATAATGCACTGCTGATATGTACATGTCAGCACAGGAAGTGCCAGAATCGTGGTATAATCATAAATGAACGCTGAACAGAGGTATATCTAGAAAAAATCTTGGTTGCAACTACATAGTTTTACTTGGTATTAAGACGTTCAAATGTTTAGGTTTATATATGTTCTAGATATGTAGATATTTTTTCCAGCCAAACATCTACAAAAAGGAGAAAAAATTAAAATAAAAACCCTAAAAACGTTAGAAGTAGATTCATCAAGGTGGACCTTGAACCTATAGGACCCTCCACATCTGATTCCTACGTGCTACCACTGTACTACATATTCTGATGGAGTGTTCATGTGAAAAGGCATCTAATTCTGTTTGCCTTATACCTACTGCAAAGAGGAAACAAGGCTGGGCTGAACGGGTGTGCTTAAAATATAAATAATGTGTCATCATGCATCACCTCTTTCTTTAGTAATATGCCAATATAAATAATGAATATCAAAATCTATGGACTAGCAAGTCTAGGTTTACAGCTATTAGCAAACAAATACCATCGCCTTTTTGTGACTTATCCCTCAGAATTATAGATAGAGTGACTTTTGAAAATGCAAGATTGCGGCCATTTTTCAAACCTTGTTTCTTTCATAAAAAGTGAAGTAGTTCTTTACGCATCTTGATTCTAGTGTCACTATTTGTGTTTTTAAACCTGCTGTATAGAGTAGTTCAAGCTTGATGCCTAAGGACCAGCAAGAAATTAAAACTGTGTGTTGGCATGGCAAGTATTGGGAGTATTTTATGAAAAGTCCCCCTTATATCAGGGTCAACTGCTATGGCATGTTCTCGATTGTGAATTACATCACATGGAGAGCAAAGAAATCTTCATGACTAAGATAAATAAGCAGTAATGAATTGTAGAGAGTGTCTCTGATGCTGGTTCCTGTTGGTTACGTAACATGCAGCATAGCGAGCGTGACCAAAACAAAAATATAAACGGGGACCTCGGGGAGCTTTGACATCAATCTTTGAAGGATTTTAAGTAAAAAATATGGGTTGTTATTGATACATTTTGAAAAAAGCATGGAATAAGAAGGGAACTAGCTACTGTGGCATAGGTGACCATGTCCCTAATGAGGGACCTGTGGTCCTTCCCTTGGGAAAAACATGGTCACATCTGTTACGGCAGGTAGTTCCCTTAATAGTCCATCATATCAATGCAGATCATATATTTAAGGCCAAACTCCACTAGGCAGCATGGTGCGGCAGCGTTACATGCGGCACAGGTTTTCCTTTATTCTGTTTGTTGTTGTTGACATTATCCGTCAGTTTTGCATGAATGTAGCGGCAATTTCACTTTTCACTTTTGTGATTTAAAATAACCTGCCCGATGAATAACAGTATGGTACCTCGTGGCAGGTTGGAGGAGAGTACCTTCCTGGGCCAACAGATTTGGCTGCGGGCCAATAGATTTCTGGCTGTTTGTCTACCCCTGTTATGTATTACACTCATTTTGTATGCCTTTGTGACTTTGGCTGGGGTCTTCAGGTGTGATGGTGAGATTCTAGAGAAGTTGACAACACCTCCATCAGGTTCAGATCCTTCGCACCTAAGGGCTTACAGGAAAAACTCTTTGTCTTTTCTATGTTAAGCATAGAAATCAAACACTATTATAGCCTAAAAAATAAGATAATTTTATCCTCTCTAGAACATGCTTCCTGAGACCATGGGCATTCCAAAGGGGAAGTATGATTCGATTTCACATAGAAGACAAAATCAAATTATGATATGGTTATAATTATGTTTAATGTCTAGCAAGAGCACATAAAACTCATCACATTATAACAAGCAGAACTTTCATTTAGAACTATGTTTACTGACTCTTTCTTTACACTCCAGAGTTGGTCCTGATCCATTCCCTGAAGTAGCCAACACTGCTGTACACTGAGGGCATATTTGTAGAACAGCCCAACATGCCCCATGATGTGGCGCCGACCAGCTCATAGCGGCCATTCACCTTGCAAATCAGAGGGCCACCACTGTCCCCCTGAATATTGAAACATAAGTTCACATAATCAACTTCAATTTAAATCTCTACTAGTTGATATCCCACAGTTGGGATTTAATGTGAGTCTCTAAAAAGTTATTTTCGGTCACAAATCATAGAAAGTGTGCATATGGGGCCTCACATGTCATTCGCCCAGACATGTGCCCAGAATCATGAAAAATAATTCTTATAAGTATGCTTCTTTTATGATAGCAAGGACACATCTAACATAAATGATAATGTGATTTTCTTAATCTACAGGTCAAAATAGTTTGGACCTGAGATTTTCATGGAGGTATGATGATTGTTTCCATAGGAAATGAAGCCCCCAACATGGCTTGTAACTTAGGCCCCTAAATGTCATTCGCCCAGACACAATTTCGCCCAGACAATTTTGGGCCCATTTTACCCCCCTGGAGCCCAAAATATTCATATGGGACCATCAAATCCCATATGTAACACAAAGATCTCATCCAGCCTGACACTTTGAGCCCAAAAAATAGAGGGGAAAACTAAAATTCGAATAGTAGGGGCTGGAATACCTCCAAATTCGTCATATGCAAACCTTCTATGATTTTCGACCTTTCATTCCCTTAGCTCAATATAATTATCTTTAAAGGTCATAACACCTGCATCATGGTTGGGCAATAAGAAAAATTGATCTGTCTCGAAAGGGCTGCATAAAAGTCTAGTTGAAAGACAGGTGCAAAAGTGGCAGGATTCTCTGTCTCAAAATTTTGCTAGATGCCTGAAATCTTACCATCTCACTATCAATAAAAAAATATTTGTCGGCCCTGTTTTGCACTGTTCGAAATAACCATATTTATCCTTTGAAGGCACAAATTCATTATGCTAACTTTTCAGCAGGAATTTCTGGCAAGTAACTTGCAAGGACTATGCATCATTAAACCCTGCATCTCAACATAACAATCTCACAAGACAAGCATAAGGCACCAAGCGGGTAATTCTGTGTGGACATTTTTTCTTTACTCAAATATCATACTTTAATTAACTCACATTCTTACATTGAGCATAGTCACTACCACTTCATTAGTGTATAAACCATGCATTCTTGTAAAATTTACAGTGAACCATAATGATTGTTTTGAAGTGAAGTGTTAAGGATTATACAATGAAGCCCCAGATGGCAGTACAGTAAAGCACTGTGGTACAAGGAACCTCTGTTAACATGATAATAACTATATACTTACATTGCATGACCCCTTTCCATTAGCCTTGTCTCCTATACAGATGTGTCCAGGGTTGATTTTGGTTGTCCAATCTTTCTTACATACAGCATTGGTGTGGACATTGATCTTAGCCTCCTGGAGGATCTCAGGTAGCTCAAATGTCCAGAAGTCTACAAAAATAAAATAAAGGATTATTTTTAGAATACTTTTGATATAATCACATAGACAACTATGAAAGGTTTACCAAGAATCTATGCATCACATGACAATACCATTTCATTATTCTTTTACATTACTTATTAGAATCAAGTGAGAAGGGTGGTGGTGGTAAATATAAGGGAGATTTTCTTTTATGAAAAAAGAGACTCACAGGGGGAGGACGTAAAACAAAATATCTGTACTGAGGTGGGGGGACTAGATATATGTTCGATTCAAGGACTCATGGAATACCTCATCTAAAATGCTCCGACCTAAATTCCATGAATTTCCCAAGCCAAAACAGACTCATACAATAACTGAAACAAGGGTTACAATACTAATATTATGAATCAATGGTGGACCTACATTCTGTGCTGAAAACATTGCACTGCATTCATGCAAATCAATGATTAAGAACCTCAAGCAATCATACACCACTCATCAGGACAATTAGCATTGAACTTATAAAAGAGAATGTCTAAATTGTGTAGATGCCTAAGGATTTACCTGTGTATCCCCAGCCGCTGATCCAGCAGTCATCGTTTCCTGCATGGTCTATTGAGCCATCTGCCAATGGGATAGGACTAGCATTGGCGACACTCACCGCTTCAGCAAACTCCGCCACAGCAATATCATTTGGGAAAGAACCTGCACCGGTACCATACGACTCATGCTGAAGGATGATAATAAAAGTTAGACTTAAATGCAATTCTGAAGATGGTGCAACTAGACCTCCTTTGAATCGTTGTGGGATCCCTCAATACAATGCCATTGCAGCCATACACCTAATGGTTAGTGATGATTACACTGGTATAACAGCTATACCTTTGATCACCCACTTTTATTTTTAGAGTTTTAAATCTCAGGGGATGTGTGTAGTCATACCATTTTGAGGAATGCCCACCTGGCTACTTTACTTTCTTCTCTTTTTGAGGAGGCTGAAGATGCACTGTTATTTTCAGAGTAAAATAAATCATTGATACAAGATGTTTCCCTCTCCTGGCAAGATTATAATTCCATCCTTTAAATGCTACTTGTTCATCAATGCATTGTACCGCTTGATTTATCTGGGGAGCCAGACAGCCGAAATGTCACTATTTCAAAATCTGCAAGGTATCACAGCTGGATCTGGGAAATTTGATAGTGCTGATTCCGAATTGGGGGTGTGTATCTTCATATCTAGGTCGGAACAAGGTCAAATATGAGGTCGTAGTAGAAATAAGGACTTATAGTGGAGACTCCACAACACGATTTTTTCAAAAATAAATCGGAGCTATTATGACAAAAACTGGTAAAAACACAAAGTGCTATTTGTTATTATTCCAAGGCAAAAATCGAAAGTTGTGGGAGCTCTTTGTTTATGTGGTGATGTCTTTGTGTTTGGCACCTTTTTGTTGTCAAGTTGATATTGCAGACTTTCACTCTGATGAGTCTCTGCAATTCAATATCAGACACTTTGATTTTTACAAGACCCTGCAATTTATGGTGAGTTGTTGATAGACTGCTGTGTTGTTATTCATATATTGCCGTCTTAATGTTTACATAGCAGAACAGGGTAAACACCCCTACTTGGTCACATGCAGTGATATTATTTACACTCAGAGCCTGTGCACGTGAAATCTCCTGTTAACAATTTTGAATCTCATGTTTACAATTTAGGAATACTAACATCCTATACCTTAGACACTGACTGTGTAACATTTCGTGAGAATGTACCAGAAAATCACGTAGTGGAGCCTCACTTTATGACAAAGGATAGTCATCCATAGGTAGTTGCGTTACAGATTATATTATAAGAACCCTGCCTAGAAAACACAAAAAGGGTTTGGTTGAATAATAACATGGTGGATCTGGAAGGCATTTCTCAAGATGGTAAAACTACACCCTCTTCAAATCATAGTGGGATCCCTCACTCTAATGCCATTACAGCCCTGTACCTACTAGCCAATAATGGTTGCACTGGTACAATTGCCCTACCAAAGCCTATGTAAAATTTGTAAATACTACATTAGGTGCTGAGCAGTCGTAGTGCATTACCCACTGTAATTCTAAGGGTTTCAAATCGTAATAGCCATGCTCAGTTGTACCATCTTTAGAAATGCCTTCCTGAAGTCTTCATACATGAGGACTTAAGTTATGTTAGATTTTGAACGAAATCTGAAAAGAAGTATTACATTGGCATACCATTTTGATAGTTTTAGCTTTGACGATCTGACCTCCCTTGGTGCGGTCATTGCTTCCAAATTGGAAACTCAGCGAGCTCCTGAAAGTATAGCAAAATTTTATATCAGATTTGACTCAGTAAAAATTTGACTCACCAGGGCAAGGTTCATGCATGCTGTATTGCAAGTGTCCAGCATGATTTTACTACCAAAGAGACTGTAATCTCGTATCATTTAGCCAAAGTATCAATTGAAAGGTTACAGATTCTACTTCAAGATGTAGCTTTATCTTAACAAAAATCAAGTCCTTGAGCATTCTATGGAGCAAAACTACGACAATACCAAAAAGTTATAACTGGCGCCATTTTCTTTTAAACCTTTGCACCAGATTGTGCATTTATTATGGAAGTCCATATAATTAAAGATTAGTTTAACTTACACTGAATGTCCATCAACGCAGTGTGCTGCCGTTACACCCCAGGTGGAAGAGATGAGGGAGATTCCACAATTGTGCCCACCATTCAGCTTCAGAGAACCCTGATACATTGAAGGACAAGAAGAATAAAAATAAACAGGTAGGTAAAGCTGTGTGTCCAGTGGGCGATAGAAGTGGCACCGACAAAATTTCCGCCCACAAAATCACTTCCAGCTTCCATTTCCAAAACAAGACCACTTGCAGCGTCCATTTCCGCCAAGAAACTCAAACAAGTTAGATATTTTCATCGGAAATGGAAGATAGAAGTGCATAAATTTGTTGTTGGAAAAGGATGCTAGTATAAGGAGGAACCTCGTCATTTAGTTCAAAGATATACTAGAACTAGGGAGAAAGTTTTATAGTTTTATGTGTCGATGCTGAAGACTTTATTATATGAAATGATTAGTGTAAAATTGATCATTAGATACCCCGCCCATTGCGATTTATGAATTGATATGCTCAGAGCATTCACACAACAGGACTTAGAAGGGTGAAGAGACTAGATGAAGGCTGTATAAATAGTTCAAATTCAGTCATTCTCTCAAACTTAGCCACTAGTATAAGTATACGAAGAAGTGATCAATTATAACAGATACAACCTGGTGTGGGTATTTTCCTGGTGTTGTAACATTATTGCCACCAATGATGTATGGCCTCCCAGCTACAGCAGCCCCAACACAGATAAGCAGGACCAGGAGCTTCATGGCGATTCTTCAGTTGATGGTGGGACGATCAACTTGAGGTGTAAATTGACTTTGCAAACTAACACAAATTTATACTGTGAGTAGAATTTCAACAACCTGGGAAAATGGGCTTATCAAACAGCTTTTGGAAGATTAGGTGACTCACACAGAAAACGGGTTTCTTGGTTTTCGGACCTCACCTTAGTTTTGTTCTTTCACATTTTACCTATCTTTTCCTCCTTTTGTGACAACAATATTCAAACAAAAGAAAGAGATTTCTAACAATTTGTCAGAAATATGTACAAAGGAAACCGGAGAGTTCTTTTTTCCTCTAAAAGATGGTTATAGAGGTAAATTGGTCATAATGCCAGGAAACATCATTATCATATCCTTTGCCCTATGGTGCATAACACATGTTGCCACATATTATAATTCATGATTAATATTAACTTTAGGTTTAAGAGTAGTGTGATGTGTTAACATATTAGCATGTTATGTCATTATTATGCATTAGTTTTTGAGTACCTTACCAGCACCGTGTTGAGGCCACACATTGAACTTATATAGTATCACAATGCTGATGGAAAGTTCTCCTCAGGTTTGAATTCATTGGTCATTGAACATGCATTGAGCATCCTAACAGAGTGTGACCCTAAATGGATTCAGATATAATTTGGATGTTTTTTGGGGGAGGGGATCAATCTAGTAAAATATCATGAGTTAGGCCAGGCAATTACCCTACACTAGCTTTATTCTGAATTTTGAAAATATGTTGAGTAGAACTGAGGTCATTTTATTTATCAGAAAATCGCCATGTGCAGTTACAATAAATGCCTATTTTATAGGACATTAAAAAAAGAAGTCATATTTACAATCAATCAATTACCGGGAATACATTGATTAACACTGCCCTTGACGGGTTAAACGCTTCCTTGTTCTACACATATTATAAAGTACTGATAACAAGAGAACCTGGCAGTGGTGTGCACACTTACACTATCTCCTTGCTATCATAACCACCTGTATAATCACTCCATATCTAATGTACTTAACCCGTTGAAGGCCGATAATGATAATTGAATCATGTCTATATCCACACATCAATGCAGCCCTGGCGAGTAACTACGTAGGTGATACACTCCCAGAGGGTCGGTATGATGCACCAATGAAGCAGAATAGTCAGCACTTAATTGACGCATCATGACGACCTATGGACATGATGGGCTCTTAGAGGGTTAAGTTTTAAAGGGCCACTTGACCTTCCGGAACTTCACTGGTACAATGTGATGAAGAAGAATTATGAACTAAAGGGGCATAATGCTGCTGATGCAGAGGGGGGGGAGGGGCTTATTTCGGACCCAGGATTTCTCTAAAAACCAAATGGTCTGCTCTCATCCTTTTTGGCTCTGCCTCGATCTCGAACTCAACACAAACAAAGGACAATGAATTTGCATTCACAGCGAAGCGACTATGATGGAGGATTCTCCGCAGTCTCCCCAAGGAAAATTTTGACAGGATTCATAGTTAAAATCATATTGCATCCAGACATCTATAATTATCCTTAGGACTGCCAGTGCTTTCTGTCAGTGGTCAACCAAAACGTATTAATGTGGGTAGTAAAAGTTGGGGTCCAAAATACCAGTACTTTCTGTCAGTGCACAACCAAAACATACTAATGTGGGTAGTAAAAGTCGGACTCCAAAATACCAGTACTTTCTGTCAGTGGACAACCAAAACGTATTATGTGTAATGGATTTTTCAAGTTTTGTAGAACTATACAGTAATAATGCGTATTCAAGATGGGATTTCTCTTTATTTTCAATGTAATTTTCCCAGATTAATACACATTAACCTGAGTTAGTAGTTCCAGTGATGGGGACAATACACATCTAAATGTTTTGGCAAGTCTACTTGAACTAAATCATCATCTAAAGTAAAACCTTTTGAAACGTTTTGGCTGAAGGCACTCAGATGTAGCCTCTGAATGCCAAAACGTATTCAGGTGTAATGAAATGGTACTAGCTTCAAAGTAAAACGTTTTGAAACGTTTTAGCAAGCTCAATTGCAGACTGGTCTAATCATGCCAAAACATATCAATGTGTTCTGCAGAGGACATGCCGTTACAGCAGAACGTTCTAAAACGTTTTGGCAAGGATTCACATGGTAAATATATTGTAAATGACACATATAGACCTATAGATACACTACATACATTGTATGTATAATCTACACACCGGTAGATAATGTTACGTGTATTGTACACCTAAAAACCTGTAAATACACTGCATGTATCATACATGGCTCCTACACACCTGAAGATATACTACATGTATCATATATACCACCTACATACCTGTAGATACACTACATGTATCATACATGGCACCTACATACCTGTACATACACTACATGTATCGTACATGGCACCTACACACCTGTACCTACAATACATGTATCATACATGACACATACACACCTGTAGATACACTACATGTATCGTACATGGTACCTACACACCTGTAATTACAATACATGTAGCGTACATGGCACCTACACACCTGTAGATACACTACATGTATTGTACATGGCACCTACACACCAGTAGATACAATACATGTATCGTACATGGCACCTACACACCTGTAGATACAATACCTGTATCGTACATGGCACCTACACACCTGTGGATACAATACATGTATCGTACATGGCACCTACACACCTGTAGATACAATACATGTATCGTACATGGCACCCACACACCTGTAGATACAATATGTGTATCGCACATACCACCTACACACCTGTAGATATGCTACATGTATCATACATGGCACCTACACACCTGTAGATACAATACATGTATCGTACATGGCACCTACACATCTGTAGATACAATACATGTATCGTACATGGCACCTACACACCTGTAGATACAATACATGTATCATACATGACACCTACACACCTGTAGATACAATACATGTATCGTACATGGCACCTACACACCTTTAGATACAATACATGTATCATACATCACAGTACATGTCATATTGTGATGTATGGTACCAGTGCATGTCATATTGTGTTCTATGGTACCAGTACACGTCATATTGTTATGTATGGTACCACTACCCATCATATTGTGCTGTACGGTACCAGCACACATCATATTGTGACACATATTACCAGTACACATCATATTGTGACACATGATACCAGTACACAGCGTATATTGTGATGTATGGTACCAGTACACATCGTATATTGTGATGTATGGTACCTGTACACGTCATATTGTATTGTATGGTACCAGTACACATCATATTGTGACACATGATACCAGTACACACCATATTGTGATGTATGGTACCAGTACACATCATATATATTGTGATGTATGGTACTAGTCTACACATATTGTATTGTATGGTACCAGTACACGTCATATTGTCAGGTATGGTACAAGTACACATCATATTGTGATGTATGGTACCAGTACACATCATAGCTGAGTTTAATATTCTTTGATATCGGGCACAAATCATGAATTATCCATTAATTACTCACTTACCATGGAGCCAGTATGCATTCTAATTGTGTGAATAATGGCTATTTCTGCATTGAAGGATATCCTTAGTACTGCCAGTACTTTCTGTCAGTGGACAACCAAAACATACTAATGTGGGTATGGATACCAGTACACAACACACTCTAATGCAACATAGTCACTGTAATCCTTGTACCAAAACGTTCCAAAATGTTTTACAATGAGGGGAACTCATTTTCATTACACATTGATGCATTATGGATCCTGTAGAAGGCCTCAGGTCAATACGTACTAAAACGTTTTTCAATGATGGGAATTTTAATTCATTACACATTAATACATTATGGACAATATAGAAAGCCTCAGGCCAATACGCTCTAAAACGTTTTACAATGGTGGGAGTTCTAATCCATTACACATTAATACCTTATGGCCACTGTAGAAAGCCTCAGCCAAAATGCTCTATAATGATGGGAACTCCTCTTCATTACACATTAATATGTTATGGCACACAGCTTCTTTGGGAATTCTCCTTGTATCAAAATCAGCACAGAAGAGCCAAAACCTGCTAAAACGTATTCAGCATAAATTAACAATTAATTAATTAATTGGCTAAAAACATGAAAAATTGGGTAATTTTGAGGTTGCTCACAATTCTTCAAGTATTACTCCATCTAATGAAGGCCTCATTGACAAACATGATCAAAGACATCACCACATTACCTGGCCATGAATATGACATGATTCTTCATTTTTGAAATTATTAGCCAATTACCCTTTTTCAAGACTAATTAATGAGTACATGCACATGATTGATAGAGATCATTTTTTGATAACATAAAGAGAAAGTAGGTTACATCTTAGATATAAAAATGTTTTCTTCTTAAACTATCCCCTTTTACAGATATACTATGCTAAAATCTATTAAATACGCAAGAATATGTGGCATTTTGGGGTGCCCTAGCCTCCAGATTACTGGTATTTTGAGGGGCCCTTTTTACTACCCACATCAATACATTTTAGTTGTCCACCAAAAGAAAGTACTGGTATTTTGGAGGCCCACTTTTACTACCCACATCAATACGTTTTGGAGGCCCACTGACAGAAAGTACTGGTAATTTGGAGCCCCACTTTTACTACCCACATCAATACGCTATGGTTGTGCTAAGGATATGTCCCAAGACCTACCATAGAATCTAATTACATTTCAGGAATATGTACAAGGGGTGCTCTTTAAACACGGGATATTATGGTACATCAAACCACATTTTGAACTGTAGAATTTTTTTGATTTCACACTTGGACCTTAGAAAGAAACCATGAGCAACCACCAGAAACCAAGTATTAATGCTTGTGTTGGTATCTAAAGTTGTATTTTCTGCCACATTGTTTGAAACAGGGCCCTGGATGGCTATAATTGACAAAGGGACAAGGTCACTTCTTAAAATCGACAGGGAGTTGGCTTATAAGGGAGAAGAAAGATTTCTTTTTAAGATTGAAAAAAAGGACATGATATACAACTGCTAAGTGTAACAAAACTGCTAACTGATATGATATCACTTAGCGGTCAACCATCCAACTGCTAACTGTAACAAAAAATTGCTAAGTGTAACAAATTAAGTGTAACAAAAGGCAGCTATCTGTAACAATTCAACTTACACACCAATCACAGCTAAGTGTAACAAAACCTACATTTCATATATAACAAATGTAGCCACATTGGCATATTGTATTAACATACTGTATCATAAATAGACACAAGCTCCAATCTAGTGCCTGTGTGCTATGTGTAATTGTTACACTTATCAGTGTTGTTACACTTAGTAGTTATATAGTTGAACTGCTAAGTGTTACAATGCTGCTAACTGTTATAATAACACTTAGCAGTTAACCATCCAACTGCTAACTGTAACAAAACATTGTCAAGTGTACTTCGGGGGCTGTCATCTCCAAACTGTAGTACTAACTGCCCCTCTGATCCTGCATATTATAGAAGCTCTCGTTGCCAGTCTAAGGCTCCAGTGGCCGTGACTACTACATTATTGATATAGCCTACCTTATGCTATTGTGTGGCCCTTAGTTTTATGTGATGTTACAGATAGCATTTATTGTAACATATAGCAGTTCCATGTCCCTTTACAGGATGATCCAAGATTTGTTACAGTTAGCAACACTTGTTACACATAGCAGTTGGATGCTTGTAACACTTAGCGATTCTTTGTTACACTTAGCAGTTGGATGGTCGACTGCTAAGTGTTATTAGTGGAACGGGGCTGGAATCCTGTATAGTACTGTTCCACAGTTCTGTTCCACAGAAATGCAAAAATGTTTTGAGTGAATATAATAAGTGCTGTTATGATTGCAGACCTCAACAAGTTGGAGAGGAGAAGGAAAAAATTCTTGTATAGGGGTGTGGCTGAATCCACTCGTAAAACTCGTAGACAGCAGCTTAGTAGGTACAAAAAATTTTGTAAGAAATTTAATTTTACCCCTTTTCCGTGTTCCTCTTCTCAAGCTTTGTTGTATTGTGTGTACCTGTCTGATTTTATGAAACCTATTTCAGTCAGGAATTATTTGTCTGCTGTGTGGTCTTACCAGAAATTAAAAGGTTACATGGATTATAGTAGTAACTTTGTGGTAAAAAAGACCCTTGATGGGATAGAGAGAATGTGTAAGGGGTCTGGTAGTACAACCTACCCTCTGAGTCCTAGGGATATGGTTCAAATTAAATCAAAACTTAACTTAAATCTTATGGAAGATGTGGTATTTTGGTCCGCTATATTGCTATGTTACAGGGGCGTTTTCAGGATTGGACATGTAGTCCAGTCGCCCCATAATTTCTTAAAGAGAAATGTTAAAGTTTCTTCTGACTGTATAGAGGTCAGAGTTATTTTGTCTAAAACTGACCAGTTTGGCAAGTCTCCATATGTTGTGTATCTTAAAAGAGATGATAGCTCTGACCTGTGCCCGGCTAGATATATTAAAATGTCTGTGAGAACCTGTAAGCATAACAGGTTTCTATTTTCTATTCAATCTAGACCGTTGCAATATAACTATGTAAATACAAGGTTAAAATCAATTGCCTTTCAGTGTGGTTTGTCTAGTAGGGTTTCTAGTCATTCTCTTAGACATGGTGGTGCAACTCTATTAAAAAATGCAGGCTTGAGTGTTCAAGATATTATGAGGCGAGCCAATTGGAAGTCTAATGTTATTTTTAAATATTTACATGAGTCTAAGGACAGCTTGCTGACTTTAGATGTAATGTTTTAATGCTATACCTACTATGGAATGTGTTACATTGTGTTTGGCGGTTTTTGGCATGTATAGGATTGATATTGACAGAGTCAATTCTCAGCAAACCCAATGTCTTCTTAATGGGAAAGGGGGCCTTACTGTACCCTGCACTAAGACCCCTTTTAGTTGATCACATCAAATTTTGCTTTTAAGGTGATCGCATGAATAATGATTTTAATAGTAGGCTCCACTATGCAACAGACCATACAACTCCCACCATGTGCATCTATTTTCATGCAACTAGCTCAAGATGGCACCCTATGTTGCATAGTGGATCCACGGCTTAAGTTAAGTTAAAAATATATTATTATAACTGTAGTACCTATGTGCTAATTTTAAGTCGGGACCTACATTTTTTCCTGAAAGGATGTGTGAAGCTCACTTCAATGTTCAATATGACACGCTTGGGAGTACTGACACATGGAATCACAGGAATGGGGTTGCTCTGTGTGAATGGAGCGAGGCATCCATTCCGCATGTCAATGGAGACTGGCACATCCCACTTATGCCCTCTCCATCCTTATGACTTCTACATTCCCATCACTCGGAAACCTATTGTTACCCACCCATCACACAGCGGAAGTTGAATCTGCGCTGGGACACTTCCGCCCATGTTAATGGTTATTAGTGCCTCCAAAGCGGCCCGCCAGATGGCCGACTGCTCAACCGGAAGTAAGCGTCCGCAGCTGGGGCACACCCCTCATGTTGTCGGCGGCTGGCCTTTTAGAGCTATATGCGGAAATATCCGACATTTACTGGATACCCAGAAGAAGACGTTGCAGAGTGGTTAAGGGAGGGGGTGTTTGGGGCTAGGATCACGGGTTCACGTGAGAATACGAGGGTTGTGCAGGAGGGTTGATGGCTCTAGGGGTGAGAGAGTGATAGGCTGAGGAAGAGTGGAGGCGACACACGCAGGATACGACTAAATCGGTAAGACGCTCGATGGGTTAATAGCATGTGGTGCCTTCACCATTTGGGTATAGAGAGGAGGGGGGGAGAGGTATTGGAGGGATGGGGGCAGACCAGAGGTTGAAGGAGATGGACGGCTAGATTATACTTCCTGTATGTAAGTAGCTAGAGCATTCGCCATCATGGGAAAACTAACTTCATCCACAAACTTGTCTTTCCATCAAGCGGTATGCATACAGCTTTGCATGATGACATGATCACAATGACTTGACTGAATGATAGTCCCCCATACGAAGACTGCAGCAAGACTGCCTTTCAGGAATTCATATTGGTACAACAATTTAGATACCTTCAGATCAATTTAGACGTGAGGAAAAGAGGACCTATATATTGACAAAATTCTAAAACAATCTCGGCAACCTGATTTTGACCTAATGTCCTTTTTAAATGGGGTCTAGGGCCCTTATAATGCATTTCTAATAGATAGCACCGATCTATTATGGTAGAAAGGACACATATGTTGGAATCAAGCTTACTATAGATTCAATGCATTGGCTGTAGTGAAGGTTACAGGACCATGCAGTGAATATGGTCTATGATGTGTAGTGTCCACATATAATGGAGCTTAGTTTCTCTATGAGAAACCATTAGGCATAAATAACTACTGGGCTCTTCCAGCAAGATGGATATTAGCATTTTCAAATGAGGTTGTTACCTGCCCCACACTTGTGATTCTGTGAGGGGGACTGTTAGAGGTCAGCTTGCTGTTCATCACCTTTTCTCACTTCGAGACCTAACCTTGCCCAGCCATATCTCAGTCAGCCAGGATAATGATTCCAGCAGCCCCCACGGGTCAATTGGATGTTGGCTGCAGCCGTCTACTAGATACTTCAATCGATTGCACACAACACTGCAAAAGACATCCTAGTTGGTTGGATTGTAGGGTATAGGTAGAAGACAACATTTTGACTTGAAGACTTTTGTTCAATTACAACACACTAATAAAAAAATAGGATATGCTCACTTTTTTTATTTCAAATAGTCCTGTCTCTCTTACCCTCCTTTTATTAAAAATGCCTTTGTGAAATCAAAATCGACAGGGCAGTAGGCGTTTTAAGTGGTGAAAGTTGCACGGGCGTAGGAAAAGAGGGGGCCAGAGAGGCCTCCCCCTAATCATGAAGAAGGTGGGGCCTGATGTGACTGGGCCCCCTCCCCCAAATTTGCCAAGTACTCATACACAAAATGGAAAAGAAGCTAAAATTCTGGGTCTCAACTTAGAGTTATATGGTGATGGGATAGGGGAAGTGGGGATCAGAGCCTAAACTAATATTCAAAATTCACCAAAAATTACTTTTATATACAAATTCTCTATACGTATGTATAAACGTCATTGCGCTTCAGCCAACAATCCAAGGTGGTCAGGATAGGGCCCTCGCTGCACCCTCCCCCCATGCAGATTTGCTTCCTACGCCGCTGAGGTGTAGTCCAAAAAAATGGATAGACTGGCACAGCTTACCATGCATTTGCCTTGATACCAACCTACACTTTCAGGAATGCTCAAAACTGGGGATGGTAATTGGACCCACGATGTGAATTGAGGACAGAATTATGTAACATACACATTTATCAAGGCAAAGGTCATTTCATTTCCTATACTACAAAGGTAGACTATGATGGGACAAGCTTTTGATATGTAATCTATATCCACAGTCAGTAGAAAAGCTAGAGCATGAAAAAAACTGTAGAAGACAGAAAGCCTAACACCAATATATAGACTGACTGTACAACATGTTGCCAGGGGTCTATTTCAAAACAACCTACGATAACCAAGAAGTTCTACAATCACCAAATACCATTATGATAACAGAATCGGACTAAAATGTTGGACCTATCCCCTAACATGTACAGCATTATGTATATATATATATATATATATATATATATATATATATATATATATATATATATATATATAGGGCTTGAGTACATATGTATACAATGGTTCTGTTCCTACTATAGTTTTGAAGAGAGCTCAAGACTCTTTTCCACGATTCACAACAAACAAATATAATACAAATATAATGCAATTGGTAACATTATGCACTTGGACAAATCATACAAAAGATGATATTTTGAGTCAGAATATATGGGTGTGTAAATAGTTGCCTGTTCTAAAACATACCCCTGATTTTCTGTGCAGGACCACTGCAGGTTAAATCACCCTAAAGACAGATGCAGGTCATGCTGTCCACGTACAACAGCTTCTGGGTGTATTTCTCAACAATACATGGGAGCAAAAGGTTTGCCCTTCATCTATTGGGACACATGTCACGAATATTCTTTACATGGAATAACTGATGAGGACGAGATGCTATGAGGTTCTTTGCTAATATGCCTTAAGGCCGAGTCCCACTACGTGAAAGATGGATATGAGTACGCATACTTGTAACAGTTTCTTTTTTTTTTGTATACAGCAATGAATCGCTGTGCCTTTATTATTAAACCTCTATATATACAAGTCATGCTGGGCATCTGGATGCCTGACCCTAAAACCCTCTGAATGAAAGGGGTGTAGGGCCTCCAATAGTGTAGACAGAAATTTCATAACGTTTGCAAGAGAGACTCTTTGAATTCTGAATGAATAGTTGACATCTATTCCATGGGGTTCTAAGTGATGAATAGAAAGATTTTCATTTGATTCAATGCTTGTTTACCGACGATACCCCCTGGTATAAAGATGAAAAGGTCATTAGCCTGGTTAGCGGTCCTTTCTAATTTTGCATATATGCAAAGCTGTTATAAAAGCAGTTCAAATTGGCAGATTGACAAGCCTTTCATAGGCTTGAGAATATGTGAGTTTAACGACTTAGCAGTCCTTGAGATTGAGACATGGACACAGTTTGTGAGAACATGGCAAAATCAAGTTTTTCTTCATGATTAGGTTTGTACACTTAGGGGAAATATAGGGAAATGTTGGTGTATGATATCACCAAAGTACTCACTCATATCCCGTCCTCTGTCCTGCTAACACCATAATAAATGCACCCTTCTTTTCGGGTCATTTATTATCAGTCCCCATAAACACTATAAACAACCTTTTTATTAGTCACCACAACAAAAATACAGCTGGATGTACAAGCTCAACAGTACATACGATCTATTAATGGAGGAACCCAGTGGTAGGCCTTTTTTCTTGGTTAGAGCGATCCTGCTGTGTTTTAGTGTAACAGGGTTCATGGAGGGATACGACTGCATCTCAACAGATGAGTTGTTATGTGACCCTTAGCAATAAATCATGAATAAAGAGTTATTTAAAAGAATAAATGATAGTTTTATTGGAAATTCTACTGCTAGTTCTGTACTTTTCACAGTTTTTCATCAGAGTCTTATCGGTACCCTGTTATCATTTGCAACTTAATAAAGTATAAATGAAATGATAATTTGTTATTGCAAACACATAACTAGACGAGAGGGAGAAGTGAGGGATCCATTTTGTCATGAGGCTGCAAAAGGCTGCTGTTTAACACAAACATTGCTCTGTTAATGCATCTCTCCATTTTAGTTGATTATAACTATAAATGTGTCCTCATGGATTATTTCATGGATCTCCGTCAACAAAACGTGTGTAACATTCAAATATAGTTAGGGGGAAGTGGCATTCGCCAGTGCTGTGATCAGTATGCGGTGCCATGTTCACAGACACAGAATGAAATACTTGTGTAGACATCAATAAGTCTGATGAAGTCCTGTTGGTATTGGCATGGAATTCAACCACCACTCAGGCAGTGGTCATATCCCACATGATAATGATTATGACATATCCACTTAATATCTATTCAATTGTTCCAGCTCCAAGTGTATAGAAAGTCATACAGAAACAGCATGCCTGTTTTAATTCCATCCAATATTATTTTCAGCAGCATATATGGCACATAATTGAGAGTTGTTTCAAAATCTAGATCAACAAATGGTATCTATTATTAATGGTATTAGACAGAGTGGTGAGGGAATTATCATTTATCATATTCTAAGGTTGGTTTCAATATGAAGTATTGCGTTTTGAGAGGCAGGATAAAATATGAAATCCTGCTTTGGAATGGCATGTAACGTTACAACTGCATGTTGAAAGTTGTTTGTTCAAAATATTGAAGAATATGGTGTTACCCTTGCATATTGAAATAATCAATGGGCAGTACTACCTGCATTGCGAGGAGGCAAAGCCGAGAAGCAAAGAGGCACTGTTATGCACTGACAAGTTAAATTATGGAATTATAGAAGAGATTTCTAAATGTAGAGGGTGGAAGCCCTTCTGGTTAGAAATACATTGTAGAACATTATAGAGTTAGAAAGTAAAGGCAGTGGCATTGGTATCTTGATCCATAGAAATCTGAAGGAAGGAAACAGGGCTAGCTTTTAAAACATTATAGCTTTTGAATCAGTTCTTTTAAATGAGGTATGTGCTGCATCGTGCATTCTAAGTTGGATCTTCTTTACTCCAATGCCGCCATAAGGGCTCTTGTTAATGGATATGGACCGTTGTATAGGAAAATCTTCGTAACCTTCTTTTAAAGAAAATGATCCAGGATGCTGGACCACCTTCACTAGCACCTGCTATGTTAATATTAAATTATAAGTGATAGTATTTTCGGAATGGGAGTATTATAGTAATTACTAATTTCCTTCTATAGAAATGGTCTGCTTAGGATTAATGTTCTGGGATATAGAAACTTGAAGTGGTGAGGTAAAGCAAGGGCTATACCCTATTCCAAGGTAGCAGGTTGTCCCATGGGCGCGGCCATTGCTAAAGCTTGTTACCAGCGAGTTCTACTGATAAAACCTAGCAGATGGGTACCAGTTGGCCCCCGAAGGACCGCAGTGAATAGCTTTGAGCTCTCTCATTGGCTAAATATTAAACCTGCTAAGTCCGTATAAGCCACTGTGCAAGTTTTCCAATCAACATATTGGAACACAATGATCATTGGTGTGCCTTTTACCCCCACATTCACACAATCACATGCCACAAGGGTGTTGTTCCTATAGTAAAAGAAAGAGCAGGCTAAAATTGCCCTCATTTCCAGTCCTTTCTTTTCACGTTGCTATAACTTGTCCCTTGTGTTGCTCACAAGTGGTCATTCAAGTACAGTGCTAAAAAAGGGGGATTTGAGTAGGTGCCTAGTTGGGAGAAGTCAGTCAGTATGATAAGCTATAGAGCGTGTGACATGAGTAGGTACCTGGTAGTGCAGCTCTCTCTATTTTAAACAAGGCAGGTGACTTTTCAGACTAATGTGGTGAGTGCAATTTGAATGGTGAAGCAGTGAACAACTTGTTTAGAAAAGAGGGCACCTACTCACAGCTCTTTTTACAATAGGAGCAACACCCTTTGGTGCTAGTATGAAACAACAGGCAACCATGGACTTCACATGCGTGTATGTTCTTCAAGTATTGCCTTCCAGGTAAAGACCTTGATGTTACATAATACCCGGGCAGGGGCGTAGGAAAGGGGGGCGGCGGCAGGGGGCCTGCCCCCCCCAATCATAAAGGAGGTGGGGCCTGAGTATGTCTGGGCCCCTCCAGAATTTGCCAAGAATTCATTATAAATTGAACTAGAAACTAAAACTTTGCATCTAAAATTAGATTGATATAGTAGTGGGATATGGGAAATGGGGGCCGGGAGCTCAATTCAAAAGGCTCTGCCATCGCTACCTATGAGATGTTAGTGATTTCCCTCCCATATTGTATAATGCTATGGTAAGGAAGGCCTGCCTTCCTTTCTGATAGCCAGCTACTTTTTAGTGAGCGATGTTAGCCTCAGCCCTCCTTTCACTATTCCAAGCAGCTAACAACTTTGCAGAGTGGTAACAGGTCCACAGAGAAAAAATAGCAGAGGAAGGTAAAAAATAGCAGAGGAAAAACTCCTTCTCTCAAGAGTGGCTACACTGGGGTTCTGCTAATTATATATACCCTGTCGGGTGCACTTGACCCTGAAAGGGGGACGAAGAAAAAAATTTATGAGGCAAAGGAAATGGATATAGAGAAGCCGTTTTAAAAGGGGGGAAAGCTTCCTATATATATGTATAGTCTAGAAAGAAAGAGAATATTTTGAGAACACCATAATATTATGACATGTAACCCAGCTCTTCCAAATGTTAATGTGCATGTAAGTTTGAGTCTATTCCCACCTATATGTACAGGAGAAAAATAAGTCTACCAGGAGTTACCAGTGAATTATAGCTTGTATTTTAGAAGTACAGTGCCCCCCCCCCCACACCAACTAACAGCGAGAAGGGAAGCATGACGTTACTATGCCCTTAAGGCATGAGTAGACTCAAGAGCCCTCAAGCAGTCTGAGAAAATGCATTCAAGTGCCCTTAAAGGCCTTATTCCACTTCAGTCAAGTTTGCAAAAAGTCAGAAAATGTTGACTGAAAAAGTCAACTTTGAGTGACTTTTTCAAACTTTCTGTGACTGAAAAAGTGAAATCCTGACCTGTCCAGCCAGCTGTCTCACACTTTCACAGACCTTTTTTTTCATGATACCATTTAGACTTTTTCAGACAAAGTTGACTGAAAAAGTCAACTTTTCCAAACTTTTTAGCAGACTGATGATCAGTGGAAGCAGTTTTCCAGTCAAAGTAATACTTTTCCAGTCAGTTTTTTGACTTTCCACCAAATATTACCTTTTTTTCATTATTTTAAAAAGTCAAATAATTTAGTTAGATTTTGTCACTTCAGGTCAGACTATTGACGTTTTCAGTCAGGTCAGACTTTTCCAGGCAACTTTTCCATTGACTGATGGCCAGTGGAATCAGGTGTACTGAACTTAAGTCAGAGGTGGACTGAAAAGGTTTGAGAACTGACTGAGAAAAGTCTGAGAATTGACTTATTCAGTCAGACTTTTCCAGTCGGCTAATCTGGACTCTGACTTTTACTGACTGAAGTGGAATAAGGCCTTAACTCATAAGCAGCCACAAGAGCCCCCAAGGACTAACGCAGGTGCACTTGCACTTGGGGGAAACCACTATTGTTTCTCAGTATAAAATAAGGGGTGGTGTTAGTACTGAAGTGGAATAGTGAAGGACTGCATAGTACTTCCTATTTTATTGTAGTAACACTAGGTCTTATGAGATAGTAACAGAAGTGCCTACGCTAACATCTCATAGGTAATGATGGCAGAGCCTTTTGAATTAACCTCCTGGGCCTACAATCTGATCTAAAGTTCAACAAAAATTAAATTTCTATACAAATTTTATATAGGTATGTATACACACTATTGAGCTTAAGCCGACAAATTCAGGGTGGTTAAGGTGGGGCCCTACTGGGTCCCCCCAATGAGTAGGGTGTAAGATTTTTTGAAAAAAGTGATTTTTGGATCTCAATCTTACATCTCTCAGACATGATATTCCTGAATTTCGCTTTTTCATTTCCATAGAAAGTAGCCCCGCACAGGCAACATAGGGCTCCCAACTTGTGTATGCTATCATTTCACGATATCACTATACTTTTTAAAAGGATCTGACAAGAATTTTGATAAAAGACCTTTCATGACGTCACAAAGTAGAGCCGCAGAAGAATTAGACAAAGCCAAACTGGAAGATTTAGTTGCATGGGGGCAAGGCTGAGCCCCTTGGTAGCATCCAAGAGCTGCATGAATGGTCTTCATTTTAAAACTTTTACAAGCAGGAAACCATCAGATGAGGATGCAATGTGAATCCTTGGTAAATGGTTTAGCACCAGCCAAGAAAGGACGGTCAGCATTGGCAAAATGCTCTTCATTCAACACTGGAGTGGAAGACCGCATCTTAGAAGTAGATACACCCATGCATGTTTGGCCCAGAGGCATTGTAGATTTTATAATTTATTCTACGCACATAATAAAGCATCGGCCGATGTTGGTACTTTTAGTACAGACAAGCCCACTGATGCAGTGATACGCCTGGATCTTACCTCACTGGGAAATTGACAATTACCCTGTCTGTGGAAATAATTATTACCATATTATACAAAATCATTCTGGATCACTGCCGATGGTTCTCAATGAGCTTAGGGCCTAAACCTATTAGACGATTGTAAAAGTGGCTGATTCGGAGGGTACACACCAAAATCGGTTGAAGAATCGGCCATTGTAGGGCTTCCAAAGCTTGCAAATGTGCCAAATGATATAAATCGGATCGGAAGCAATGCTGCTACAGTGTAATACTTCAAGTTTCATGGTACAATCCAATACATTACCTACCAAGGTTTTCTAACATGTTTAATATGTTAAAATCGTGTATAAAAGTGAGATTGTTGTACAATCGGCCACAGAATCGATGGGTTTTTCATTGATTTTACAACCCTATCAGCTTAAACTGACCGATATCTATGTGTATTATGCAATATTTGGCCGCCAAAAGTACCGATTATTGCAAAATTGGGTATTGGGTTTTAGGCCTAAGGTGTTTCCAATATAGCTAGGCCATTATGTAACAGCAACATCACGCAAACCTCAATTTCACTCGTACAACATTGGCTATAACGATATTTCAGTATGAAATATCTAGACCTGATCTTATCAGAAAGGATCACCCGACCAAATATTATAACTAGTGGCTTCGCCACCAGACAGTGGGGCAAACTGTAGCCTACCCCTCCTCCTTTAATTGCACTCCCCCAAGACAATGAAAAGCTTTAGTGCTGCCCCCTGCATGGTGTCTTTTTGGATCGAGATCCAAGATGGCGGCCATTGCAGCTTGTCAGACGATTTTGAGGTTATAAAACATTTTAAAAAGTTTAAAAGAAAGAGAACTTGAATAGTGGAAAATTATGGTCAAAAGAGTTGGGAAAACATTTCCTATTCATGAAAATGTATTAGTTCAATTGTGTATAGAACAGGTCGAGTTAGCTGGCACTTTGCTAACTAGTTCATAGCCTCAAAATTTTGCTTCATCTGGTACCCCATGTACTCTAGGCTAAAGCAGTCATTAATTTTGAATATATAACCAGCGATCTACTAACCCATTTTTATATATAGGATAATAATCATACTATCATTCTCCAGGTTGTAATTCAAACAAAGGTAACATTGACTTGACATCAGAGGAGTAAAGTAGATCCATTCCATAAAAGCCTTTTGGCACGCCATTCGATCTTTTGATGGATAATTTAAACATTTCAACCATTCATCAGCTTATACCACCTTGAGTTCTCAATGTTCAAAGTAACAGCATCAAGTGTGTGAGAGTATTACAGAAAAGGGAACGAGTAGTTTCAACTAAAAAGTACCTGACCTGGGTGTTAATTTAAAATGTTAGAAGAAGATCCATTCATTGAAATGACCAGAGTGAGATTCATGGTCGGTTCTTCATGAGACTAATGATTTCATTGAAACGAAAATTTTCATGGAAATCATTTCCAATTTTCATTGGAAAATCAAGGTGTGTTGTCAATTGTATCGAAGCAATCAATAATTAAATTATTGATTGTTTACAAGAGAATTTTTTTTTTTCTCTCTTAAACCAGAGGGTCTTGCACATAGGGGAATATGTAGGTTTGTCCAAGAAGTGCCTCACCTGCAGAAGTCACCTTCTTTTCAGTCCTGACTTTTCTTTTCAAGAAGTGAGGTGCCAGAAAAGTGTCATGTGAGTTGGTCCCCTTTATTAGGAGTAGTCAAGTACCTTCCCATAACTATGTTAGCTAATCAGAATGATAGCAGGAAAGAGGGAGTCAGACAGGAAAGCATCTCTTCATTCAATACAGGCTACTATTAAACAAGGCAGGTGGCATTTCACTCTAACCTGTTGAGTGGAAGTTGAAGCGTGAAATAGAACTTTTAAAGTGAGTGTGTACCGACTGAATGCACTCTTTAGCTTATTTGCAGTACCCTACTTATTGTTCGCAAACAAAAATTATACCTAATAATCATTTCGCCTATGAATGACCATGCTGCAGTACTCAATTTCCTCTCTATACTTCTTTTTCGGTTTGCCCAAAAGTGGTCAAAAGTGAGGTACCAGAAAATTAATGTGTGATGTGAGGGGTGGGAAGCACGTCACTTTCCAGGAGTAGTCAAGTACCTACCCATACCTATGATGGCCATACTCAAAACAAGTGTAGGCAAGACAGTCTGAAGCCGTTGTTTACATGGCGATACACTTTGGGGCCGACAAAATCGCCGACAACAAAAACACTTTTATCGTTCATTTCCGACGATAATATCTAACGTGTTTGATTTTTGTCATCGGGAATGGATGACAAAATCGGTTTTATCGTCGGGAATTGAGTGTCTTTGTCGTCAGCAATCTTGTCGGCCCCAAATTCTATCGCCATATGGACACAAGGCTTGACAAGAAGGCACCTGTCTCTGTATATGGACTATTTCTGAACCCGACAGGTCGTTTGACTCTCCCTTTACTGTATATACATATGCAATAGCCTCCAGATGAAAAGCTATCCTGGGTCAATATTCTGGCTCGACCTATTCAATATGATTCACTTGCAAGCACATTATAAAGGGCCGCTTTCACTGCCAACGGATGGACCATCTGTTAGCTTCATCGTTTTTTTTTTATTTATTTCTATGGGGAAAAAACAGACACGGATGGTTTCATCCTTGGGCAGTGGATGCGGTTCTTTACATTAGTATTATACTGATCAGAATCAAGCCCCATATCTAAAGGTCTTATGGCATTTCCTTCAACCCGGGTATGTCTCATAGTTTAACCATGGAATGATAGCATTTGCGGAAATATAGACCTATGCACTCAACTAACTTTAGGTATGTATAGGCTAGGGTGACCATGCCTCACTTTAAAACAAAACAGATACGATCATACACATGGCAAATGTGTACTTGTGCCCTATTCTACGAGACCATAAGGATTCCCTTATCAAGGACATGGGTAGAATACACATATTTTGTTACGTTAGTATTTTAAATTGTAAGTCTATAGTGGAGACTACACTACGCGATTTTTGTAGAGAATCGCAACTAATCTCACAGAAAGTGACACAAACAAAGTCTCAATACTGCAATTTGATTCTTATTTCTTATGGATACATGGTAGAAATCATATGTTATGTACAGTATTTATTTATTTGGCTTATCTGTGGAGAGCCATTGATTTAAGACCATTTAAACCAAGATATCATAAACTTCTTCTTATCATTCCATCTTCTTAGCTCAAACTGTTCTCAAATATTCCCTGGAGGCTCCACAGTTATATTATAATTGATGGAAACCAATTCTAGAAGTTCTGAAATGTATAGGAAGTGACCCACCCTTAATCATGTACATTAGACCACTCACATTGACAATGGTTATTATACAAGTGTTCAGGTAATTGCTATGGAAATAGAGATTCAAATATATCATGCTGGTAAAAAAATGATACACCTGGTTTCTCAAGAGTTCTTATATCTGTGATGGCTCGTCTTTCAGGGAAGGAAAACAAGTTTTACCACCCTGTGCCTAGGGCAACACCCAAAATGCACATGTTTAGTATAAGTGACATGATTTAATTGATATAAAGAGGGCTGATGTAATTGGTCTGAGGCTATTGTAAGCCTATTTCAGCACTGGGGAACTCAAATTTGATAGGTATAGAGTGTTAGAGGCAATGGAAAAATGTCCCTTAACCTACCAAAATACCAAGGTAAAAGGTAAAATTCCTGACAGAGGAACCATAGAAGAGTTGAGAAGCACAGAGAAACATTTTCTATGGATGTTTGTTGGGAGTGAATGGGGTATACTGCACAGGCTTGTATAATAGCCATTGTCAATTTGAGCCGTCTGAGGTACACGATTAACGGTGGGTTACTTCCTATACATCTCAGAACATCTAGAATTGGTTTCCATCAATTCTAATATGACTGTGGAACCTTCAGGGAATATTTGAGAACAGTTTGATCTAAACAGATGGACTGATAAGAAGAAGTTTATGATATCTTGGTTAAAATGGTCCGAAATCAATGGTTTTATGGTAGCAATCTTGGAATTTTCAATGAATACCTGTTGAATAGATATAAATGTCTCAAACACAGATTTCTGACCTCTGAAAACATTAGTTAAGATAGCTTTATTGTGTGAATATAGATGTGTTTGCATCTCTAGAAAAACTAAGTATAAGTTAACTAGGGGAGATAGGTAGTACCGGTAATACTACCAGTAGAGATATTATTAATTCTGGGAATAATTAGTTAGATACCGGTATAATGACATTATATAATTATATTCCTTCCGGTTGCTATGGTTACTATGAGATGTATAACAGCTATGATAATAACAATTGAACAGAGACATGTGTTTGGTGGAATTGATCTGAATATACAAACTGGCCAACCACTCGGCAAATACATGGAACATCACAAAGTATCAATTATTACATCTCAATTGATGGCAATACATAAAGTTTCAATAGCTCAGGCTTTGTATAGTGCAAGTACTTAATACACATTTCGATTTCCAGTTAGAGCGCCTCATGATATCCTCTACAGATAGGCCAATTGACTTTAGGAAAGTAGCACCACCATGACGCAAGGAGTGGGTACTAACATTCTCATCTACCTTTTAAACTGGTGTTTTCTGGTGTAATGGTTCATATCGACTTACATGTTGGGTGGCTCTTTGGCTCGCTTACCACTAGATGTACCAACACAACACGAGTAGTTCGGGTTGGGCAAAGCCCCAGAAACCCCTACCTCTCGGGTAGGACTTTATTCACTTTGTACACTGTAGTTAATGTTTAAGCGTCTGGACTGGACCAGGTCCAGTCCCCTTCTGCCGCTCGTCCGGCTCCTTAGTAGAAGCTGGACGCGAGACATGGTGCTGCCCCCTCTTGTACCAACGAGGTATAGCAAAGCGACACCTAGCTGGCATAGAAGGAACAAGCACCACACGAACACGTCTCTCGGATGAACGGCACTAATATATATACAACGATGCCGGCCCCTACACCACCCCCACTAGACTTTACCTAGGGTTGGGTGTAATTAACAAATAACTATTGTTAACTTTATACAGTAATATTATACATAAATAGGTAAGTCTATATATATACAGTTCGTATTGAATATAGAACATTAAGGGGCATTATAAATAATATGTACATAATGAGGCATCGTCGCATATAACCCGAAGTATTGATAAATAATAACAAATAGGAAGTGGCGCCTTATGCACCATCGACCTATGGTGGTAAGTAGTAACAATGTTACAATGGTGTTATTATTAAATACAAGACGCAATAAAGAGTAGTAGACATGTAGTCAGGTGATATGAATAAAATTTTACAGTATTTACTAACCGACCCGAGGTGGGGTAGATAACCCGAGAAAAATTTTGTTCGTTTTAATTATAAGAATATAAATACGATATAAAAATAGATTTATACAAAATATTAATACTGAGAAGTATAGGCGTCCTGCCAGGGTAGCAGGATCGCCCTTACAATATACCGGACTTCCGGCGAATCTGGAACGACTGGTTTCTGCAGCTCCACCCGGCGACATGTGTGTGGTGGCAAGCCACGTTGCTGTTGTGATGTGCCCTGATGAAGATGGGAAGATGGAGCCCCGGTTAGGTGTGGTAGTCCTTTTGGTACTTTCGGGTTAGCGTCCATCTTCGCTGCAGGTTCCGTCCCAGATTAACGAGTCCAGTATAAGGATCAGTGCCTCTGGCATATTAAATGCTTTTACCCTCGGGTATGAAGAAAGCACCAACAGATGGACACTTAAAGATCCTCCGGATCCGTGTCCATCTTCTCAGCCGACTCCACTGAGGCAGATGGAGCCAATCTGCTGCAGCTGCTCACAGAGAGCAGCATGGAAGCCTCGCTGGGCGTGTCGCTCCCCAGGCTCAAGGCGCTCATCACCGCGGATGGGCTGTCCAGTGCCTCGGGTGCAGGTAAAGCAGCCGTGGCAGCTGGGGCCTTCCGGGCGAAAAGAGTAGCCGGGAGTGGGGGAGCTGCCGGAACCGGCGGAGCAGCCGGGACCGGTGGAGCGGCCGGAACCGGTGGAGCGGCCGGGACCGGTGGGGCATCCGGGATGAAGATCAAGGACGACGGAAAGCCGTCCCATTCCTCCAGGTGTTTCCCGAATGCCAGGAAGAATTTGAGGTCAGCCTCCTTGTACCTGTGAATGTACCCGGCGTTCTCAGCGCGGTGGAACTCCTTAAGCTTTTCAGCTTCCATCTGCTGACGCCGGCAGGACTCGAGAGCCTCCTCGACTTTCTTCCTTTCCAGCTGCCTGATCTTCTCTTCCTCCCTCCTCTGGATTTCGTAAACCAGATTGAAGGTGGCTTCAGTCATCACACGCCAGTAGTCAACAGACTTCTGGCGGTGCAATGCCTGCCATTCCGCCATCTGGTCATTCTGGATCTGAGCCGTTTGGACATCGCGGTGGTCAACAAACGTGTTCGGATCCTGAAGACCTGACAAAGTTCCGGAGATTAGCTCCATAACGGGCACCCGAGGGGCCGTTGGTGGAGCTATCACTGGTGGGGGCGTGGGGGCCTCCACTGAGGCAGGCGGGGTGCCTGCTGGAGGAGCAGACGGGCCCTCAACCGTTATACCACCTCGACCTCGGCCACCGCCCGGGGAAGCTCGGGTGGACTCCAGCCCACCACGGCCTCTACCACGGGGCTTGGTCCGGCCCAGGGAGGTGAGGACCTGCGACTCGGGTCCAGCCTGTCCCATAGCAGGGAACTTCGCCGCGTAGTCACTATACGTGGGGCGCTTGCCGGAAGATCCCTCTCCAGCCCACCAAGTAGAATACCCGGATGGGGGAGCGAAGAGTTCGCCCCCATCATCCAGGCTGCCAGCAGCTTCGCCCGGGCCTGGTTCCGCGGGTGCAGGTGTAGTAGTAGAAGTGGCCGGGGTGGCCGCCTGGCTAACCGTCCTATGGGCCTGGTTGCTAGGCATATCTAGAGCCGAGACTTGTTGTCCCGACTCGCGACGATCAGCTGGGTTGGCTGGTCTTGGCTGGTCCTTGTTACCCGAAGGGCTTACAGACCGGTCTGCTCGGGTCCTTTTGGAAGCAACAGTAGCCGTGGCTGTGCCTCCGTTAGGACCCTTAGAGCGGGCTTTGGCCTTCTCTCGCTTATCATCCCCTCGCCACCTTTTCACCTTCAGGTGCACCTCACTGGGCATCCCGAACTTTGTGGACGAGAAGTTGATTTGGAAGAAGGTCAACAAGTTGCCACTCTTCCACGAGCAGAATCCGGTCTCGAATGCCTGCTCCTTCACTTCCTTTACGCTCAACGAGGACCAGTTGGCTAGTAGCTCGTTGAAGCACTTAATGGCCCGCTTCCTCGTTTTCTCCAGGCCGGTACCATGGGCTTTCTGCAAGTGCAGAGCCATGTCCCGGTGCCGGTGAGTGCTAAACGAGCCATCACAAAGTTTGCTCGGTTTCCGAGCACACACATCATCAAAGGTTTGTGGTGCATATGATGCTCCACAATATGCCGAGCGAAGCGGGGCTTCGTCTCGAACACCTTCTCACCCGTGAGAGGCAGCTGGCACGACTCGAATGGGCACCTTCGGCGGTTGCCGGTTGGTCCCCATTGGGTCATTGCCCACTGGACTTTCGTCCGGGCCTCGTAACTGTAGATAGACCCCAATTTGGATTTCAGCTGGTCAATCCAAATGAGGTAAAATTTACCTACTGGCGTATCCGAGGGGCCGGATTTCATCCACTCCTCGTCATCGCTATCACCGTCCTTATTGACGGCGCCAGGACACATGTAGTGGACCGTGTCATAGGCACAGTCCGCGAAGCAGCGGGGAGTCCGTTCCTTGAACCCCTCGGCTGCATTCTTCCACATCCATTTCTGATTTCTTCCCACATTGTCACGGACTCCAAATCAGATTTGGCCGACTCGGGCAGCTCTGGGTCGCTTTCGCTTCCCTCACTGTCCGTGTAGATACCTGCTCCCCTATGGCCGGCTCGGCTGGTGGTGGTAGTACCAGACGGAGCCTTGGTAGAGGACTTGGTGCTTGTCCCGCTGGTGCTGGCAGTGGAAGCTGCAGTAGCCGAGGTGGCTACCATGGTGGTTGTAGTGGTGGAAGTGGAGGCGGGCGCCTTCGGTTTGCCCTTACCCCTCGGCTTGGTGGGGGGCGTGGGCTCTGCTGGAGACGCTTTCGCTCCATTTTTCTTCTTCCGGCGCACAACCTTGGTTGCCTGCGCCGGTACCTAAGGGCTGGAATCCGACTCTCGTGGATTCCTGCCCTCCGAACGAGGACTCCTCCTACCGCTGACCGGGGAGTCAGAGTCGGAAGAGACCTTGGATTTGGCTTGGGCCTGCTGTTTGCGGTGGGCCCGACGAGCTGCGGTGAGCTGCTTCTGCTGCTTGGCGAGCTCGGCTCGCTTAGCTTCGACAGCAGCCTGCTGGCGCGAGATGTCCTCTTCCGAGATCTCACCAGGTGCGTCAGGAATGTCGGCACTTGGGTCGGTCTCGGTCGTGGACCTCTCGACGGCGATCTGGGTGTCTTCAGCCTCCAGGTCACTCTCGGTGAGAGGACCCGTCGGCGCCGGTTTGTGGGTCAACCGTTTGACCCGGTCGGTTTCCACCGACGACAACGTAACCGTGGAGTCTGTGTCCATGTCGGATTCGGACTCCCTCAACTCCGAGGCCTTTCGGGTAATGCCCTCAGAGATGAGCACGGCTCGGGCCAAACTCTCGTTGACCGCCATCTTCTCCGCTAACTTCAGGTAGTTGCGGAGCCAGGAGACTGGCATATTTTCAGCCAACTCGTCGCTACACGAGTCCATAACCAGAGTCTTGAAGTCGTCTGGTATGGCATCGGGTACGCCTTGCTTCACTGCCAATGGTCCGCATCCGAACATAGAGGCGTGCATGGGGATGTAGGTCCCCCAGGAGGTGTATACAACACCGGCCTCGCAATCGACGTGTGCCATACGTTCGATGCGAGTCTTGAATCCCGGAGGATACATCGGAATGTCTAAGACATCTACATTGCAACCCGAAGCCGCTGCTGCAGACGAGCGGTCCGGGCGTGGTGGTGGAGGTGGCATCCTCTCCCGGTCGGTGGCCTCGGCCATAGCCGAGAGCGTCCGGGCGGCCTCCTCAGTCGAAGAGTCCATAGTTTCTACGACCCGAGACGGGACCTCTGGGTCCTCGTCTAGTTCCAACTGAACGTTGGCGGTTTGACGCGCAGCGTCAATCGTCCCCTGTGCCATGGCACTGAGGGCGACTTCCAATAAAAATTGGCAAATGTGTTGGACTCCTCCCGAAGGATTCGTCCAACAAAGGGGTGTTGTTAGACCGAGCTAACTCGACAGCTAGGGGCTGTAAACCACCAACACTAACCAGAGCGAAAACGGGTGGCGTCTAACCACCACGAGTCCGCTCTAGTTATGACCAGTATGACGTCAGACCTCTCGTCTCGCGAGATCCCGCCGTGGCTATCCGGTGACCTAGTTCCGCTCTTTCCCGCCGCACCAGTGGCACCACCTAGGGAACTAGATCCGAACTAACATTCGACTCGACATGCGAGACGCGGCCTACTACCCGAGTGCTATCGTCTGGAGCTTGGCGGTGTATACAACGCTTCAAAGCGAATGTACCGGTTAATCCGACCGCCACTCACGGGATACAGCCACCCGGGGAGGGCGCGTTCGGCATCTCCAGCCGTGGAACGTATGTTACCCGCCTATGGCGGACAACACGCAGCAGCTCGTTGTGTACTGAGTTAGGTTACGGCAGACCTCAACCGGGGACTGCGTCTAACGCCTTCGGTTAGCCTTTTATTTTTCCCGGCTTTACGTACGGCCTTTTCTGGATTCCGCTTAGCCACTGCGGGACCTTTCCCATACGTAATGCCTTCACTCAGTGAGACATTCTTCCATTTCTTACGGTTAGGTCGTTTCCTGGCCTTCATCTTCTTTTTCACCATAACTTCGTCTCCCGGCGTCTTTCTCGGCCGGCCTCTAGGGCGCTTCATTGGTACTACCACTCCCGGTCCGCTAGGGACAGACGTGGGTGGTTTGTAACCGAACTCCCTCTCCGCCTCTTCGCGCCTCTTCTAGGGCCGAAGTTTTCCGACATTCGTCTTCCATTTCCTACCAGTTAGGCAGTCCTCCATCATCACCGTAGACTCGGAGATGACACGAATAATTTTAAACGAACCTTCCCAAGGCGTTACGAGCTTCAGCTTATCTAGCGGCTCATAGTACCTTAGTACTTTGTCCCCAACATTAAAGCGAATTCGTTTAGCATTGGTGTCATAGCCCACCTTCTGCCACTTCGCACTCTTCAGCAGTTCTTTCCGAACGGCCTCGTATGCCTGTTTGAACCGATCCCTTAACGACTCCACAAACAACACAGTGCAGGGCGCCTCCGGGTCTATCCCAACCACTCCATACACTAAGTCGGCGGGCATTATGATGTCCTCGCCGAACACTAGCATGTTTGGGGTGCAATTAGTGGATGAATGGACAGTGTTGTTGTAGGCATGTACTACAAACTCGCACTGTTCATCCCAGTCGTCCTGGTGGGTATTAACCAGGGGCTTTAGTACTTGTATAAGGGTTCTGTTGAAGCGCTCTACCTGCCCATCCGACTGTGGTCGGTATGGGTTTGTCCGGGTCTTACAAATGGCTAGGTAATGACACATTTCCTGCCAAAGTTCTGACTCGAACTCCCTTCCTTGGTCGCTGTGCATCATAAGGGGAACACCCAAATGCAGCACCCAGCCTTTCACAAATGCCTCCGCGCATGTGGCGGCTTTGTGGTTAGGAAGGGGGAACACCCGAGTGTACTTGGTATAGTAGTCAGTTACGACCATCATACAAGTATTGTCTCGGGGCGTCGTCTTAATCCCGCTGATTATGTCTATCGCTACCCGAGCGAATCTGACACCAAACAATTCCTGCGATAAGGGTTGCTTACCCAGGCCGGGTCCCGGCTTGTTTTTACAACAATCCGGGCAAGTGGCGATCCACCGGAGCAGGTCGCCTCTCATACCGGGCCAGTAGTAACGCCTTTGTAGGCGCTCTATTGACCTCTTCTTACCGAAATGGCCACTCGTTTGGTGACCATGGCAATAATACATGATATCCCTCCTCATCGGGGCGGGTATCACTATTTGCAACAGCCTACCGTTGGTGGGAGTTGTCTTCCACCTACATAGTATGCCGTCTCGGATCTCTAGCTCGGTCCATTGGGCTAGCAATCGTCTCGCTTCCCTATCCTCCAGGGATACTAGCGGCCTTGCCGGTTTAATACCTGACCGTAGGTATTCCATTATGCGCACAGTGGTGGGGTCTGACTGTTGAAACTTCTTGATGGTCTCCGGGGACCAATCGAGATAGCTGCATACAGCCTCCTCCCAGGGGATACGGGGGGTGGTATAATTAAATACCAGCCCGGCTACCACAGCATTGTGGGCTCCGCAGTCTTCACAAGTGGCATTTTGGCACCTTCGGATAGGTCGTCTTGACAAGGCATCCGCATTGATATGTTTAGCACCGGGTCGGTGCTCTATTTGCTTATGCTCTAATCCGAATTCGGATAGATGAGCTAACCATCTTCCAATCATCCCCTCGGCGTCCTTAAAGTTAAGGAGCCACCTAAGAGACGAATGGTCTGTTTTTAAAGTGAAGTCACTCCCCCAAAGGAAATGCTTGTACTTCTTCGTATACACCACCACTGCGAGAAGTTCTCGCTTGGTGGTACAATAATTCCGCTGGGTCTTGCTTAGCGTGTTGCTAGCAAATGCTATTGGGACTTCGACTCCCTCCTGGACCTGAGAGAGAGCTGCCCCAATCGCGTCATTGCTCGCATCGGTGTCTAAGATGAAATGTCCCTCGGGAGTGGGATATTTCAACACGGGTGTATTCCTAAACAAATCTTTTATTTTATTAAAAGATTCTTCTTGCTCACTGGTCCATGGGAATGGGTCCCGTGCCCTACCCGGGGTCCAGTGAGCTAAGCATTGCATGGGGAAGCTGACACGAGAGTAATTTGGTATGAAATCACGGTAATAGGAACAAAATCCTAAAAATGATCTCACCTCCTTAGCACTCGTGGGTCTCTCCCATTCTTCCACAGCTTCCAATTTTTCCGGATCCGCGCTTACCCCGGTAGGGGTAATGATCCTTCCCAAGTATGTGATTGTTTTCTTAAACAAATTACATTTCTTGGGTTTGAACTTTAGACCGTTCGATAGTATCCGGTCGAGGACCAATTGCAGATTCGCAAGGCACTGCTCGAACGACTTGCCGAACACGACCACGTCGTCCAAGTAGACCAAGCATTTCTTCCACAAGAGATCACTCAATAAGGATTCCATCATGGCCTCGAATGTAGCGGGGGCGTTACACAATCCGAAGGGCAAGACATTATACTCGAATAGCCCCATATGACTGGAGAACGCTGTTTTCTCCTTGTCATTGGGGTGCATCGGTATCTGCCAATACCCGGATTGTAAATCTAAGGTACAGAACCATTGATTCCCGCCCAAGCTATCTAAAGTCTCGTCTATCCTTGGTAAAGGATACAAGTTCTTCTTTGTTATACCGTTCAGTTTCCGGTAGTCGACACAAAAGCGGATTGTACCGTCTTTCTTAGTAGTCATACAAACAGGGCTGGACCAGGGACTCGAGCTAGGCATGATGACCCCTAGGTCCAATTGTTTTTGTATTTGCTCTTCACAAATTAACTTCTTCTTGAGAGGAAGTCTACGATACGGGATTTTAAAAGGTTTCTCGTTGCCCACGTCTATGGTGTGCAACACCTTATCGGATCTACCCACCGGTCCTCCTTCCCTACCAAAAGCACTCTCGTACTTTTGTAGGAGTCTCGCTAGGCAATCCTTATCCTCCGTATTCTTTAAATCTGACTGATCAATCAGCTTTTGGAATTCTTCATCCATATAGGATGCTTACTAACAGGGTTTAGTGGTTTATTGAATTTAGCCTCGGCGACATGTTCTACCGAACTCATCCTACCTACGCTGTCGCCTCGCTTCAAATAAACCACCGAACCACTTCGGTTAGTTATGGGTAATACAGTCCAAGCTGCATTAGCCACTAATGTATCCACTGAGTCCAACCCGATGCTCGACAAATACACCGTGTCGGGTTCATAGACTCCAGTTTCATTCCTTTGGGCCATTGATCCGCCACAAAGGACATCGCAAGTGGTACTCGGTGGGATCTTCACCGTGTGTATCACCGATGCAACCGAAGACACTTGTCTCAATACGCATTGGATATGCAAGCTATACGGGTTCCGTATACTCACCATACCATCCCTCGGGTCCAAGACGGCCCCGTATAAGCTTGCAAAATCCAGTCCGAGGATCCCGTCATCACTAACCTCTGCTATAGTCGGCGAAAGAACAAATTCCTTGCCTCCTATACGGATAGGCATAAACGTTCTACCAAATGTACGCATACTGCTTCCGTCGGCCGTGCAAGCATTTACCCCCGTTTTGAGGTTCTCATGACTGCCGGCCACCGAGTCGAAAAATCTTTTGGACACACAGGAGTGGCTGGCTCCAGTATCCACCAAGAATTCCCCTACCCGGCCTTCTACAGATATGGGTACATACCACCGTCTCCCCCCCAAAGGTGAGGGGTTACTGGTAAACTGGTGAAAGTCTCCCGAATCACCAAGATTCAATCCGAGTCCTCTCAGGAATTGCAGACACGGATGACTTGGGGGAAGGCGTGTCCCACACACTCGGATCAACTCTTTGATCTATCCTTCCTCTCCCCTAGTGCGGCCACTCGCCTCCATATGCTCACTCCCGCACATATAAGCACCAGGGTCCCTGGCCCCGGCCGAGGTGCAGGGGTGCGCACCCACAGCCACCCGGCCTCCAGGTGTAATTGACTCGAAATCTTCCACCGGGTCACCCCCGGTAGCATTTTGGCATTAGTTCTCCCTCGGGGTTATATCAGATGCCGTTGACACAACCCCCACTAGTTTTCCACATCAGTGGAATCCGTAGCATTCTCCCTTCCTTCGCCATTGTCTTCGGCTTCATAGAAGGCAGCCATTACCAGCTTAGCAGCGGTACATTCCGATGAGTAGTGTCCCATGCGCTGGCACCTGAAACACTTAACAGTTCGGCGATCCACTCTGGGTCTTTGCCGACTGGCTTGGATGGCATCTGTAATTTTCTTACACATGTCTTCCAGAAGTTTGGTCATGTCCGGAGACTGACCCTTCACTTTGTCAGCGCTTACAGGAGGCTTGACCGCCTTCTCGCTGGCTTTCGGGTTACTCTTGACCTCGGATGACGGTCTAGAGTCCCTTGGCTTGTTGAACGTCTTCCTTGGAATATACTTTCTACCTGAAGTATTCTTCCTTAATTGCATCGAACAGAAGGTGCCGTCCTCCTGTTCGATATCAATCAATTCAAAGTCATCTGAGGGAATATTCACCTCAGGCTGCTGGATCACTGATGCCAGGGGAACCAAGCCGCTGGCATTAGGTATGTCCCCGGCTAACATTGTTCGCTTCTTCACGGCCATATCTATACCATTAAATATGTCGTGTAGTGTTATGCCTTCTTTCCAGGCATCCCTCGCCGCTATCTGTTCATCTCGGTCTGTCAAACCCTTGACGAATTGTGTAATCAAATCGTCCATATACCAGTCCTGGTTTTTTTTTTTGTTTTTTTTTTTTGGACTAGCTCATTGCGTTAATGAACTGTCAGGTTCATTTATGTAACGCTATAGAGCCGACCATTTTTATTTATATTTCAAACAGATACCAAACAGTTGAAGTAAATATAGACTCCACATAATCAAACATATGTCATTATGTACAATAACAGTAAGGAAGCAGGCAAGTGTATCAAATCAATTACATAGTATTTGTTGAGATATATATCGATATGGCACAAGAACAAAATACAATCAAATGATCATCAATGATATAATATTATATGATGATGAAAATATGCTGATCACATAAATAATATTTGGAGTGGCGCGGTGACTACACCGTCTCCATCAACCTTTGTTCCTTAGTTATATCCAACCTTTAGCCTTGATCTGAGATTTTTTAACTTTTTAACCTCATTCTTAAATTTAACTTTTGTGGTAGCCCTCTGAACCTCCTCAGATAGTAGGTCCCAGAGGACTACACCCCTGTACCATGGCGATCTTTTGTAATGGCGAGATATACTTCTTGGCAATTTAAAACATATCTTATTTTGCGATCTTGTATTATATGCATGACCATGATTTATCTGATCTTTGGATTTCTTATACATCAAACTTAAAAGTAACATATCAAATCTTTGTTCTAATTTTTCCACTTTACAGATGACATGTAACTCATTAACACTATATTTAACAATATTACATCTAAGGCAAATTCTCAAAGCTCTATTCTGTAAACGTTGTAATGCCTTTAAACCTTCCTCATTACAACTAGTACTTATAAAAGAGCAATATTCAATAATCGGCCGGATGGTACAACAATATATTTTTATGCTGTCTACTGTAACTCCTAGGTAGGGGAAAAAACTTACAGTTTCTACTCTGGTACCATTTATTACAATATCTGTATCTGGACAATTTTTCAATTTGTGAGCACTACAAAACCACATAAATTTTGTTTTCTTTGGATTAACAGTCAACCTGTTGTGAGATACCCATGTCTTAAAGCGTTCAAGATCCTCATTTAACACTCTCATTACATCTGGGGTGTTTTCACTGCATAATATAAAACAATGTCATCTGCATACATTTTAATTTTGCACTCGTTCAACTCTTTAATCACATCATCTATGTATAAAACAAACAACAGGGGGCCTAAAACAGACCCTTGTGGGACACCATATTTGATTTCAGATTCTTGAGAGACATTATTGCCATAACTAGTACTTTGTTTGCGGTTTTTTAGATAACTATTAAACCAGAGAAAGTTATTTTTGCTGAAACCCAATTTGCTAATTTTTTCCAGAAGTCTGACATGAATTACACTGTCAAACGCTTTAGTAAAGTCAATAAATAGGGCCCCTGTTATTAAACCATCATTACGATACTCATATAGATCATTAACAAAGTCAAAGGTGGCATCACCTGTACCACTACCTTTCTTGTAACCATATTGCTCATCTGAAAAATTATCGTGATCTTTCATGGCACAACTTAAATGATAATACATTATTTTTTCAATAATTTTTGAGGGCATTGGCAATAGCGAAATAGGCCTCCAATTCTTAACTTGTGATAAATCTCCGTCTTTGGGTAATGGCTTGACCAATGCAGAAGCCCATTTGACAGGAAAACCACCACTATCAATACTTCTCTGAACAAGAAAAGTAAATTGATCTAGCAGGCATATTATTGCACATTGTAGTATATCACCTCTGATCCCCTCTATTCCGGATGATTTATTTTTATCAATCTCTTTTACTGTATAATAGATATCCCAGGAATTAATCTTTATATTCGATTCAGAGAAAATTCCACCCTGAATGATTTCCTCTATACTCACATTATTATCCATATCACACTGTACTTTACCAACAGAGGCCACATGTAAGTCTTTTCCAATATTGCAAAAGTATTGATTAATATATTCACAAGCAGTTTCGGATGGGACCTTAACACCATCTTCATGGTGCTTCATATCTGGATATATCTCAGATCCATTACCCTTAAACATGTTATTAATATATTTCCAAAAACTCTTAGGATTTCCTCTACATTCATGTAATTCTTGCATAATACCACCAATTTGATTAGCTTTTATTTTTTTCCTAATTTTTCTCCTGCAATCTTTAATAGCTTGCTTCTCTTCATCACTTTTATTCACCTTATACAACCTTAACCACCCTTCCCTCTCAAAAACAAGATCCATTACTTCATCATCTATCCAACTTTTTCTTGTTTTTTTAACTAATCTCTCAACAAAGGGATGATATTTATCCAGATACTGATTAATAGGTGTTAGGAACATGTCCCACAGCACATCACTACTCAAATTTTTATCATAATACAATGTCCAATCACAAGATTGCAGGAAATCTTTGAAATTACTTTCTTTAAAATTCCTATAATCACGGCCCGAATAAGTTGTTTTAGTATACTTGTAATTCTCATGGCCCTTACAGCCAAATACAGGAATGTGATCAGAAATGAATGCTTCTACCGTACCTGCATCAGTAATGTTAACACAATTTGATAATACATTGTCAATACAAGTACCACTAAAGGGACGAGTAACCTCATGTACCAGAATTTTCCATCCTAAATCTTTACATAATGACCTAAAACTCTCACAGCTTGCATCAGTATCATCAAACATATTTAGATTAATATCACCTAATACCCAAGTCTCATGTCTCCCTTGATTATCATTATATTCAAATCCAGCTACCTTCTTTAGAAAAGTAAGAAAATTTGGTACATTGGTATTTGGTATTCTATAAATAGATACTATGAGCTGTTCTTTCTCACCCGGTAGACATAGCATAATAGCAATACTTTCAAAATCAATCGATTGAATAGTCAAATCATTTACAATACTAATATATCGACATAAACCAGATCTACAACTAAGGCCTACTCCACCACAATTCTTACCAATTCGATCATTTCTATACAAAATATGATCAGGTATATTTATAATTCCCTCTGGTGAAGCAGGCTTAAGCCAGGTTTCACATAAACAAATTATATCACTACGTTTCAATAACTTGTATATCTCTTCATGTTTGTCTTCAAAACTACGACAATTAATTGAAGAAATCACCAGCCCCTTACTGTTGTTAAATTCCTCAATACAAAGTACCATTTCAAATAATAATGGGATAATAATGATGCCATCTCATTAGGTAATATACAAGGTGAGATACATTAACAACAACAGAAAAGAAAGCAATGTCCAATACCAGTATCATGATATATACACATGTGAAAAAGCCTCAACAAAAGAACAACAAATAAATGACTAATTACAGAATATACAAATCCTCTTCCACAAATTATCCTCGTAGAAGGGGTGACTGATTATACCAGCTTACCTATGTCAGCTATGTGGCTAATCAGAGAAAAATCCCCCCCGACTTAGAAACTCCTTGGCGACTTAAGATCTTATAACTGGGTATCGCTAGGGTTAATGATATTAAAGGACTGCAACAGTGACACTTAAGATTTTTAACCTAATTTAGAATTAAAAAAGAAGAATTTAAAGCATTTTGTCTAATATCATAATTGATCCAAATTTAAAGAAGCAAAAACAATAGACAGGGGAATGTATTGGATTACTATTGAAACCAACCTGTGGATACATTGATTAAATTCCACCTTATTAAACAGCCAGAATCTCCATAATCACCAATTAGCAAGATAATGTATTTTAACCAAAGCATAGAAACCATCCTTGAGGTCTATGCACAGAACTCTAACTAGATAAGTACATGTATTATACCAAACTTCTACACACTACTGCAGTGACAGACTTAAAGGTAAACACTCCCTCATATGCATTACTATAAAAAAAGTCTTGCATACAATGCTCAATGAATAGATAAACTCTTATCCTAACGATTTTAGGGTAAACAGTCCCTTAATTTATCAGATACTTACGATTACAGGATTAATTAATTAACATACAAGATTGATTGCTTGTCATAGATTAAGAGGTGATACACAGTAATGGCGCGGTTTCTACACCTATTACTGATATCGACCTCAACCAATACATAACAATCAAATATATTCTCAGATTCACATTCTATTCTATTTCTATATAGATGCATATGTTATAGAGAGTATACATTATTGTTTGTAATGACACAGCAACTACACCTATTACATCGGGCCCATCCAATTCTACAAGAATACAGTACTAAGTCTATGGTGACCCATAAAGAAAAGGGACACTGTCGACTTACCACTATTTAACATTACAACACAATCAATGGCTTATTTCTCTCTTTCTCTCTAATCAGGCACCTGGTTGCCATGGTTATCTTGCCATGTAGGTTCTGCCCCTTCACTCTACCCTGATCATATGCTTCAGAACTGTTTACAAACCCACCACCCCAGATCATATCCCTACAACCTTCCACTAGGACGGTTGAGCCTGTTCCTAGAAGTGATTTTCTTAGCCCCTCACATTGATCATACTTGGCACTAATGAGTGGTCACAAATCATAGAAAATGTGCATATGGGGCCTTACATGTCATTCGCCCAGACATGTGCCCAGAAAAAGAATTCTTATAAGTATGCTTCTTTTACAATAGCAAGGACACATCTGACATAAATGATAATGTGATTTTCCTAATCTACAGGTCAAAATAGTCTGGACCTGAGATTGTCATGGAGGTGTGAAGATTGTTTCTGTAGGAAATTAAGCCCTCAACATGGCTTGTAACTCAAATGTTATTCTCCCAGACACAATTTCGCCCAGACAATTTTACTCATTTTGGGCACATTTTACCCCCCTGGAGCCCAAAATATGCATATGGGACCATCAAAACCCATATGTAACATGAAGATCTCATCCAGCCTGACACTTTGAGCCAAAGAGATAGAGGGGGGAACTAAATTTCGAAGAGTAGGGGCTGGAATACCTCCAAATTCGTCATATGCAAACCTTCTATGATTTTCGACCGAGTGCCTTCATATATTTTTGTGAGACTGTGTGCCAGTAATGGCCTGGTGGTGCTTTGTAATGCTTACATTTGTTTTTGATTTTCTTGGCACTGGTAATTTTCATGATGTCTGAGGCAAGCCTGTGGTAACCTAACTCTCTCAATTTACAATAGAAATAACCCTGCTCCACACTACAGAACTCCATGGTTTGACCAAGGACATCAGCTTTAAATGTGCATGGGTACCAGTTGCTTAAGAAGCTGTTCTTGCCCCTGTAGATCAGCCCAGCTTTGGTCTGCCTTTGGTGAACTTCAGGATTTTGTTCATCATCTTCACCATCATCATCTTCATTGTCAGTACTAATAGATCCTGGAGAGCTCATCCCTATAACCTTATCTTTACTGCCATTTACACCAGAAGCATCAACTGTGGTAGGCTTCTTGAGTGGAGAGCTCACAGCTTTACTACTAGCAGTATCCAGCTTATGTTCATTCTTCTCAGCCTCTACTTCTTGGCTAGCAGTGACACTTACTGGGTTGTGTTTATGAGAAGGTTTATTTATGAGATCAGGAAGTGTGAGAGACTCATTGACCTCATGAAGTCTTGTATTTGGGAAGTAGCTACCATCGATAACTATTCCTGACTCAACCAGTTTGGGTTTGAACCCCTTTTGTATTGCTAGGCCACATACCCTTCTCTTCTGGTCTCTAATTTCTTTAGGCTCATCGTGCTGCACCCAGACTTGGTCTTCTTTTACGGGGGTTCTAAGCTTCCACTTGTTGTCTAATACAGATCTTTTAATTCTCATGTTGGAGAGACACACTTTAATCGGTGCCTTCCAACCATTATTGGTGCGTTTAATGTCTAAGATGTCATTCCAAGGATCATAGACAACTCCCATGGCAACACATAGACCATCAAATATTTCATATAGGTTTTCACCATACTGGTAGTGTATACCTTTAATTATGAGATTGCGCTCTAGGGCTGGTTGAGTGTGCTTCACTCCACTCAATTGCTTGACAACACCAGCACACATACTTAATACATTACGAGTTTCCTCTTTAGTACTAAGGCTATAGTTGGCTTGACCTAAAGCTGATACATTTAGTTGTTTTGCAATTAGGCCATCTATTGTTATTTGCTGTGCTTTCACCTGTTCTCTCAGAGTATCTATTTCCTCCAGTTTCTCATTTAGGAAGGAATCATCACGAGGGGCCATTTCTTGTAGTTTTTTAGATACCACATCCTCAACAAGGCTATCTAAGTCAAGCTCATCTAACAGCTGATCTTTCAGTAGGTCAGTGTCAATTGGTTTGTGTGTATTCAGCCTTTGATTAATAGTGTCAATATCTGTTCTCAAACCTGCCTGAGTATTAGCACACCTTTGCATGTCCTTATTGACCACCTCTTTGTAGTCATCTAATTGACCACTTAATCCACAAGCATACTCATGATGGCTTTTACAAGTGGACCCAATAGCTTTCATTTCCTCCTGTATTGACTTAATATTCTGTTCATGAGTGTTAATACGGTTTGTATTACTAGTTACTTGCTCCTTATGTACTTTTAGGCTAGAACTGAGGTCAGTAATACAATTTCCTAAGTTGGTGTTCATATTAGCAATCATTTGTGCCAATGCCTCAATAGTATTAACACCTTCTGGATTGCTATTAACCTCAATGCATACCCTCTCAGTAGAAGGTACTGGTGGGGGTGGGGGTACATAATTACCAACAACATTGGGTCTGATCACTCCTTGACTACCAAGTATTACACCACCCCCAAGCAAATAATCCACTGAATAATTGGTAGGGCTTTTATCCAGACTAATTTTCTTTGGAATCTGACCTTGAGTTGGACTACCCTTACCTGATGAATCAATAGATTGTGTTCTTTTCCTAGAACTAGGAGTTCCATCCATGTGAAAGCACTTGTTTGGTGTGTCATTTAAATACTCCATAGTGATACCACTGACTGTTGGGACTACTTTCATTTTGGATTTCAAGTAAAACACACAAAAACCACAGAATAATGAGTAATCTCACCAGATGCGGTTTTCAGTACCGGGTCTGGCCTTGCTTAGCAGGGCATGGAGTTCCATACCGTATGCTCTGAAAGCTTCATTAGGCTTCTGTGTACGTTTCTTAAAACGGACCATCGGGTCCTCTTTGACCATGTTACACAATAGTCCGCTAGCAGTTTCTACTAACTGCTTGAAACTCCCTACGAGACCGTACCAGGTCCGCCATTGCTCCACGGCCATGCGACCCGGCCCGCCTTTCAGACATCTCACCAGATGCGGTTTGGCCTCGTATGGGGTCCACCCATTACAGTTCATCACGTCGATGAAATCTTCAAACCACTCTTTCCATGGCCGAGTACCGTCATATTCCTTAGGAATAACGGCTACCCTTCGGCAGAATTGTGAGCATACATCAATCTAGTGCATTGCTGTTTGCTCCATTCAATCGCCTTGGTTTCATTCAAGGTTCGATTGCCCCCTATACCACCGAAGCTCGAGTTGCCCAGTGGAGGTGGTGTTGGCGGCTGTGTATACGTCCACTGTGTACCACTGTGGTTCGTATAGCCCGCACCACCCTGGTTAGGGCCGGTACCCGAGGTACCACTATGGCCGGTGGTACCCGAAGCACCGCCCCCCCTTGTGCGCCTTGGTAACCGCCGTCGGATGGCTGGTTTCCCGTTGACTGGCTGCCATCGTTCGATGGATTGGGTTGGGTGCTATCATTACCAGCTCCCAACCCCACATTGTCAGTCGGATCCACATGAATGTGGAATCCACTAGTCTCCGCACTACTATCGGAGGCATCCCGGGGTGTATAGTCCGGGTCCAAGTTGTGGACTATGGGGACTTCACTTATCCGGACTCTACTAGTTCGGCCATGCTTATCTTGGGTTCTGATATAAACTCCCCCTTGATCTACATTCCGCGTCGCATTATCATTCACAAAAGGATTATACTGCGGATTCTTCGGCGTAGAACAGGAGACTGGGTCCCCCTGTTTAACGAACGTCGAGTTCGGGTTTGTGTCCTTACTCGCAGGAGGGGCATTCGTTTGCTCTTGCTCCTGTAAATAACTCTCCATAGCAGACTTATTTATTGTGAGGGTAGCTACATCTGTAGTCAGGTTTCGCTGTTCCTCCCTTAGCTGTGCGTTTTCTGTTAAGATTTCGGATCGAATCTTTTCATTATCCGCCACAGCTCGGTTTCGTTCTTCTTGAGCGGCCAATGCCTCTCGCTTAAAAGTATCCTTAAGTAGGCGGTACTTTTCACCCTTCTCTTTCTGAGACCTATGGTACTCACTGGTCTCTTTCCTGATCTCGGCTTGTTCCGAGACCATTTTGGCTTCCGTCTCCGCCTTCCGGAGTTGAAGTTTCTTTAGCTTCTCCTCCATGGCATGCAACTCGGATTGTAGTTTGCTTACATCCCGGGCCTTAGCAACCTCCTCGGCTCTAGCCTTTTCGATTGCTCTAAGTCTACTGGCTTCTTCGAGTTCTAACTCAGCCAGCCTTTTCTCCCTCTCTCGTTCGTCTCTCTCCTTCCGCTCCAATTGGTGGGCTACGGAAGTTAGACGATATTTTAGGTCGGATTCTTTTAGAATCGCCTCCTGCTCAACGGACCGTAATTTTCCGATCCAGGACTTAGTTTCCTCTTCTATTTTTAATTGGGCTGCCATGAATTGTTCATGTTGCCTCTTAGCCTGCAACTCTACCTGTTCTTTGGCTTTCAAATAGGCCTGGGTAGTTTTATACCCAGGGCCCATCCGACGTCCGTATATAGACCTACGACTGCCTCCAGGGTTAAACATGGAGTCAGACAAGCCTTCATCCAAAGATTGGCTTAGGTGATGCCTTTCCGAGCTTCTCGGCTTAGCATCCCGAGGCTTAGTCTTCGCCTTCATTTCCGGGACCACTGGGTCCCTTATGGCTTTACCATCGTCGCTGTCATGGTCCGACGATGTCATTAATGGGGCTTCTTCGTTTGCACCATCTGGTGCTGCTCCCAGGGGGGTTGCAGTACGCTGCATAGGGCTTTGTGCTATTGGTGTACCCAAGCTGCTAGCCGAGCCTGCTGGTACAATAGGACTGCTAGTTATAACTTGGGACCAGTCACTCAAGTTTAAAGTTGGGGGTCTTAATACTCCCCTAAAAAATCCGGTATCCGGTGCTCCCGTTTGGGGTGTACCCGGATACAATTTTACGATGCCATCACCGGTGGCACTGTCCATTAGGTCGGGTGTCGAGAAAATATTTCGGACACCCTCCTGATTATACATTTGTTGTTGACCGGGTTTCCAGTCTAACAACAGATGCTGGGATGTGAAGTCATCCTCTTCGAATCCCTCTAGCCCAGGGCTGGGGGGATCCGCTTCGGGTTTCCCGAGGCTTTCGGCCAATGTGGCCGCGCACCACCCCCGAACCAACTGGTCACGGCACCAGTGTAATGGTTCGTATCGACTTATATGTTGGGTGGCTCTTTGGCTCGCTTACCACTAGATGTACCAACACAACACGAGTAGTTCGGGTTGGGCAAAGCCCCAGAAACCCCTACCTTTCGGGTAGGACTTTATTCACTTTGTACACTGTAGTTAATGTTTAAGCGTCTGGACTGGACCAGGTCCAGTCCCCTTCTGCCGCTCGTCCGGCTCCTTAGTAGAAGCTGGACGCGAGGCATGGTGCTGCCCCCTCTTGTACCAACGAGGTATAGCAAAGCGACACCTAGCTGGCATAGAAGGAACAAGCACCACACGAACACGTCTCTCGGATGAACGGCACTAATATATATACAACGATGCCGGCCCCTACACTGGTTTTTAAGGTTGTCATTGCAACACCCGAGCTCACAAATTTCTCCTGTTTTCTTAACAGAGACCTCAATCTGGGATCTGAAAAAATTAAATACACATGATTATTATTTTCAGACAAAGTTTTTTTACACTTGGCAAGAACATTTCTGTAGTCTAATCTTGACAATTGGTCTGCAAGAATATTGTCAGCAGACTTAATATAAGTTGAATAAATGTCAATATTGTACACAAAGCAAAGCCAGAAAACTTTTCTTAACCACTCCATTCACAGAGGGTTTTTACTACGGCCTGTATTCAACATTGCCAAAACTTGCATATTGTCTGTGATAGCGTTCAAGCGACAATTTGTAAAAGAGTGACCCCATCTCTTAAGACCTGCCAACACGGGCCACAATTCATATACATTTATGTTCCTATCAAGAACTACACTGAAAACCAGGAAGATCCGAAACTAGTCAGCGGTGACCACTTTAGGTCCTCAAGTTGACGATACCTAAAACTACAGCTTTAGGTAGTCAAAATGATGACTTTAGGTCGTCATCCTGACAACCTGAGTCATCAGGATGACAATACTGACAGTACAGAGTCGTCATATTGATGACTAAGGTGGCGGAGAATGTCCGAATTTTCAACTGTTTCAAAAGCTTTAATACCTCTCTTATCTGCCCTGTCATTAACACTCTTATCATAATTTACCAGAGAGCTAAGGGTATAGATCTTAGTATCACTTTTCTCAAGTCTCCGTGTTCATACTTGACACTCACTAGATGAACGTTGACAATCACAAGTCTTTCTAAGTTGTCAATGTTTTGTTTGTGGCCCAAGAAGTTCTTTTGGTCAAACACACCAGGGGTTTTTTTGGTCCTATGTCTTGATCTTGACCTGGAGACAGAGGAAGAACCTGTAGAGCTTGACCCCAACCTGGATCTTGACCCATAGTGGTGACTTGGCCTTGACCTGCTGTCTCGATTGGATGTTTTCTCAGCAGAAGTTCTGTCAGTAGTGGTGCCCTCTGAAGATAACTCGTCCAACTTTGCCAGTATTGATTCCAGGGTTGTCTCAATTGTCTTCGTACGGGTTTTCAGCTCAGCAATGTCATCGATGGGCATTTGGTCGGTGGGCAGGCCAGTAACCACGGGCAAAGGAGACATTTGTCCCCTATTCGACCTCCTGCAGCTGCTGGGGAGTCCTAAGTCAGGCTCTGGCATCGTTTTTTTTCCAGCCCGTTTTGACCAGAATTTCGGCGATCAAAGTTGCCAGGTTAGAAAGACACTTTTGAAGTTGAATTGCCCTTGGCAGCCGAAAATAATATTAAAATTTTGTGCCACACCCCGAGCAGGGTGATGTGCACTGTATGAGTTCTTGCGCCCGACTGGTTATGTAGTAATTCTACACACTGCAAGTAGTCCCTGACGGGCGGATCACTCGCCGCTGTTAATTATATGCTTATACACGAGTGTATAATTATAGTCCTATAATTCAGTAAAAAGGTGGAGTTCCCGACTTTGACCTAATTTTTCCGGATAACGCACTGTTGGGTTTTTGTAAGACTTACATTTCTAAATTCAGCAGAAAAGTCTACACAAGAACGAACCCTCAAACCTTTTGGTCACAAAAACAAAAGTAAGTTTACATGTCTGGGCTCTTGGACTATTATAGATTTTAAAAGTGTAACTTCAGCAGACTGCAATGACGGACAAGGTTTTAATTCAACAGGGCGTTGTATTCTATTTATGACGACTAGAATCTGATATTCAAAAAATGTCACTCTATGGGACTTTCTGTGGCAATATATCAGAGTCACATGGGAGATAGATATCCCAGCAGCAATTTTATATGAGCCATAAACAATGAAGGGGACTTACATTTACCATGCAATAAATGATCGCTAAGCTGCTTCCAAATTGTTATAGGGACATATCATATAACGTTAAGACCCATGTATGAAGGTGGGATAATAAGAGAAAGTGCCACATTCGTGTTGCGTGAGTCCATGTGAAAGGTAGCTTAGGGCCATTTTCCACCACCCGATATGGACCCTCTAACGGCCGCTAGACCCATAGTAGATGCTATTTTCGGCCGACAGAGACCATGCCTCACCATTGAACCCTATGGCAGCCCTGTCGGCCGAGGTGGTTGTGTGGGGCAGCTATCGCCCGATAGAGCACTCATATCGTGTGGTGGAAAACGGCCCTTAGCATAATTAGTCACAATATGGTACATACCATGGTATCATTTACACCGTTTACAAATTGGCCAGACTGATAAACTACACATGTCTTATCATTTTTTTTCTCTTTACCGCTGGTTCCACTGCCGTTGGTTGGCGAATTTTTGCTAAATTGACGATTTTTCATATACTTAATGTATAGAAATAAAGCACAATGGCGGATTTAGTTTAGGTTACACAACCCTCCTTTTATCTGTAGTTAAGAGTTTATTTGATTGTTTTGGACCATCTAAAATGGGGAATGCGCCCCCTCCTTGTGGGCCGTGCCCCCCTCCTTTTCTAAATCCTGGATCCGCCACCAAAATCTGATTAGCAAACCGCCTGACTGACGGTGTTGGAAGCATGTCTATAGTAGACTTAAAAGGTCAATTTCTATCTTGATACCTTTCTTCTTCATCATAATGCTGATAAAAGAGACACCATCGATCTGGTGATAGCAGCAGCACCTTTTGGCTAGTGTATCTAAATGATTGGATTACAGACATAACCGTTCTAGTCTATTACTATAATTCACCATTGATGGAAGACACAGTATAATTTGAAGAGTATGGTTCCAAAACGTAATAAACACCATTTTGAAAAAAATGGAGTTCATATGAGAAAACAATAGGTTGGGGTAAGAGGGAAAATGTTGCAAATTATTTTTTCCGAAACAGTCACCATTTGGCACCTAGGACCAACCTAAAATCCACTTTTTTTTCCAAAATGACATAAATCCGACATAATCCTGGGGTGCAGGTAACCCATAAATCCCAAACCTGTTTTGTTCCAAAACGCAATAAATTCACTTAGGCAAACATTGTCATGATAATTATGTATGTTCATTAATAACCATGGATTGAAGGATCTGTTAATGTCATATCATTGTGTTTTGTAAGTTTTATAATCTTACAATATGTCAACTGTTTAAATGCGGTTGAAATGGTGATGGTTGATAAAACGGCAAAATGAAATAGAATGATTGAAAAAGTGTTGAAGACATGTTGATCAACACTATAAACACATATCAACTAGTTGTCAATGTTGATTAATCTTCTATGCCCACTGGATATACATCCATTCAAGTCCTAATACTGTGGTAAGTGATGTTTCCAACCTCCAACCACGATGTGAAGGCAGTTGCAATAGTTGTGTATAGGCCTATAATTAGTGACAATAGCTTCAACATCAATACCTTGTAGTGTGTATCTATTGTAATTTAATCTAAGTCACAATACTATGGATTTAGAAATTGATACCTTATGAGTATTTATATCTGTGGCTTCTGAAAGCATAATTAGGTAACCCTTCATTGAGCCGTATGCTTCCTCCCCTTTTCCAAATCCAGCCCCCTAAAATCCTATTTGGGGGTTGTTTCTAAATGCCTGAGTCTACTACTAAGGGACAAACAGGTATATAAATGAGGATAGGTTATTAGAAACAGCCAACAAAGGCTGAATAGCACAGGCAATATAAATGATCCTTGAGGGTTGACCAAAATTGTTTAGCTGTCCAGACAAAGTACATCAGGTAAGCTGTGTTAAAATTGCAGAGACTAGAGGCTGATACAGCTACAGACACAGACCGCACTGCACAATCCCAATCTCCGATGCAGGGCAAATATTGGTCCCATGTGCCTTGACTGGTCAACATCCACCTAAAAGGGTGTTTCTAAAAATATGCTCAGTGAAACTTCATGCAGGTACGTCAGTTGTGAGTCATGCTATGCTTCACCCTTCAGAAGACACTTGCCACTTTGGTGTGAATGGTGCTGTCTCATCTAAAAATGTGTACATTGTCAAAAGTGCTCCACTTTTCTGTCTTTTCAGCGGGGTACTTTTCAGAGAAGGTACTTTTATATTCCCCTCTAGAAAGGCTTAAAGACAAATGAAGGCCATAACTAATATGGCCATGTACAGGAGTACACTAAGTAGGTACCCTTTCACATTAAAAAGCAACCTGCCTTGTTTGAAAAAAGTGTGTCCTGCACAAGTATGTGACCAATAATCATGAATCGTCGTTATCTGGGCTGCCAGGGGCGTCTCAAAAATATTTTGGACCAGCCTAAAAAGTTTTAGGGTACATATAGTACAGGTGTTGGGGCTTACAGTCCATATATGCAGGTAGCTTAAATATAATTTTTAAATCCACAGCATGGGACCAAAGTTGAGGGTCTCTCTAGGGTCTAATGGCTAGTGATTGTACCATAGATTTAAGCCTTAATAGAGTAAGATGTTGATATTAACAGGCTAAGTTACTATCATAAAGGTCTATTGTCATATAAGATATTATAGTTAGATATGTTATACACTGGTGGCAGTCTCTATGGGCTCTCTAGGGTCTAGGGTCTCTCTCGGGTCTAGGGTCTCTCTAGGGTCCAATTGTTAGTGATTGTACTGTAACTCTAAGCCTTAATGCAGTAAGATGTTGATATTAACAGACCAGGTTACCCTCATAAAAGTCCATTGTCATATAAGATATAATAGTTAGATATATTATACACTGGTGACAGACTATAGGGCCTCTCTCAGGTCTAGGGTCTCTCTCGGGTCTAGGGTCTCTCTAGGGTCCAATTGCTAGTGATTGTACCATAGCTCTAAGCCTTAATGGAGTAGGGGGTTGATACTAACAGGCCAAGATACTTTGATATAAAGGTCAATTAACATGTAAGAGATTATAGTTAAATATATTATACACTGGGGCCAGACTGACATAAATGGTGATTAAGGGTCTCTCTAGGGTCTAACACAAAACTACCCCAACTCTGTCACCCAAACCCCAGGCCAAGATATAGGAGCTAGACTTCCAATTTTTTTTTCATGCATATAGGGACATGTTAAGGCTCTGCATGGTATATCTATTTCATCTCTGTGCTATTGGAATAATAGAACATGGTTGCTATGTTAGGGTCTCTCTAGGGTCTAGTGTAGAACTGCCCATGTACCTTCAGTGAGCTGGCATAAAAAGTACAGTGGCCACATATTCCTATTTGGTCTTAAAATTTTCCCTGTGCTCTAGGGGAAATACCAAAACCAAAAAAGGAGCCTATGCCCCAGCATTTTTTATTATTTGCAAGTTGCACTTGAGATTATTGTGTTTTTGTTCGAGAAAACCCTCATTTTGGCCAGTTTTAGCCCTCTAGCTCCCTAAATATGCCTCGTAGATAGGCAAAACCCATATAACCATTGTAGCTCTATCCCATCCCGACCAGAGTAAATGATAAAGACACTTATATTACTTTATTTCAAGTTTTTGTTGAAGAGAGAACAAGAACAGGCCAGTTAACGACGATTCGTGATTATCAGTCACGTACCTGACTGTGTGACTTTCTTTCCAATGCCCTTGTTTGAGTAGTTATCATACTCATTGAAAAGTACTTGAACCTAACTGCATGACATAAGCAGTCCTGCGCAAAACAAATAAAGGTCAAGACTAAAAAAGTAGGTTGCTGCAGATGAGGCACCTCTTAGGCAAAACTACCCTTTCCCTTATGTGTAACACCCTTCTGGGGACAGTTATAGGAATTACCTTTGGAAATCTCACTTCATTAGAAGGTACTGCTGCGACAAATGGGACTTTCTTTGTTTCGGAAACACCCTCCAGGATAACACAATATCGTTAGGGGGCCTTGGTTGATGGGGCCTTGGTTTATGGGGCTTTAAGCCTTGAGGTCCTTAAGAAGGTTTTGACATAACTCCCCTCTAGAGTGTAGACTCACACAATGTGTTTCATGTACACTGTAAAAAGGAGCTTAGGTATTAAACATGTTTAGGTCTAAACACGTTTAAAGGCTCAACATAGTGGATAGGTTGGTGTACTCTTGGCTACATATTTAGGATTTAAACACTTTTATTCTAAATGCCTCAACACCTATGCAAACAAGCTTAGATCCTTAGCATTGGAACAGTCTGAAGTTTAGGTGTTTAGGATATTAAGCTATTAATGTATTGATATTCAAGGACAAGGTGAGGTTTGCTGGAAATAATCCAGCTAACCTCACCGAGTCCTTGAATATCAATGCATTAATGCATTTATCGCACTTATCCATCCATTATGGCTTAATTTCTTACCTTATAACCCCAGAATTAATCCATGAGAAGACATTTTGTAAGTGCATGTGATCCGCTCGGTTTGCCAAGCCGTCGTGGCCATGTTGTCGTTCTGCCTGACATACCTCCACCTTTACACACATTTTTCGGGTATAATCCAAGCGTGTCAAGCCCTTTTATTCTAGCATCGCCAAATATACGATCTCTAGTTGGTGTTCGCCTACATTTTGTATCCATTTTCTTCGAAATAAATAAGAATCCATTGATTTTCCATACCGATCCAACGCACACGGCCCGGTACGCGGCCATTTCCTCTTGTTGACAAAGCTGGTAGGTGCCCGGATGTACCTGACCTACTTTCGGCTGAACCCACTTCCGGCAAGGAGGTCAGCCGGGTGAGTCGCGTATCGCTATGGAAAATCAATGGATTCTTATTTATTTCGAAGAAAATGGAGAAGTTAGGCATGGCATGTTCATATAGGATATCTAAGGATGTTTTCCTGTTAATAACTCCACCCGGCACCATTGGATTCTATGCTAACGAGGTCTGCAAACTTCAGGTATGTCAGAAAACTTTTTCAAATCCTTGATGTAGATTGCTTTGTATCACCTGTCGGCTTGGTATAGTGGACAGCGAGCTCGCCTCCTGCCCCAGCGGCCGGGGATCGATTCCCCGTTGAACCCTAAACAGTTTTACCAAGAAATTAATGGTGTAGTTGACTTGTATATTTTGCCCATTTATTAATCTGCTCAGGTTCTAACCAAGATGGTCTTACAAAAAAAATGGACTCTGAGAATGCGGTTATACCCCGATAATGGAACGGGGTTATGACCAAAAAGGCACTGTAGAGGCCAGAATCGTGAGATAACAATATATATATATATATATATATATATATATATATGGGTCAGATCGCCATAAAAGCAGTAGATTTGGTGTTTTTGGGCCATTTTGTACTTTTATGGCTCTGGAGCACTTAGGGCCATCAGAAAGATGTAAATTTGTGGACATTCATCAAAAACTCTAAGACGTATAGCCTGCCGAAGAGAAAAAAACATTTTGTACCTTTTGAGTTGATGTCTCCTCGTTCTCTTAGTATTGTCTGAAACACCCTGGGCTAAAAGTAACCTTTTTCTGCTTAGTAATCTCTCCCACTCTGGAATTGAAGCAACACTTATAAGCAAGTCTAGACAATTGGTCGGCCAGGATATTATCCTCCGACTTAATATAGGTTGCGTATATTTCCACATTGTTAATGAAACACAGCCAAAAAATCTCTCTTAGCCATTCCATACAAAGTTTGTTCTTAGACCTGCCTGTATTAATCATAGCTATGACTTGCATATTATCTGTTATACAATGTATTCTTTTGTTTTTACAACCAGAAATCCAGCGTTTTAAGCCTATCATAACAGGGTATAATTCATATACATTGATATTTCGATGATGGTTTTTTAGATTGTCCAAAATTGGAGGAACAGTAAAATGGTCTACACCAAGATCAAATTTATCCAGAGATGTCCAGTCACCATATAGAAAATCCTTACCCATCCATGCTCCAAATCCCTTAATAGAGGAGTCAGAGTACATTGGAGTATTAACCAGATTGTTAAGGATTAAACTTTTACCATTAAAAGTGTCACAAAGGTCCAACCACCACTGAATGTCTCGTTTGGTACATTCAGAAATTTTTATATAGCCCCTAGGCTTAGCTCGTGCACACAAATCAAAAACTCTCCTGCTGAACGTTCTACCACCCTTTACCACCTGTGAGCAAAAGGACATGAGACCTCCAGGTTCTTCTTGGAAATAAATTTCCTATCGACATTGTCTAATAAAATGCCTTTCATTTTGTCTATTTTATCCTTAGGTAGAGTTAACTGTAGTTCAACAGAATTAATCAGAATACCTAAATATTTGCACTCCTGTGCTGGATCGGTTACCTTCTCCTTGGAGATGACAAAACCCATGTATTCCATACACTCTGTTAGTAAATTTCTCTGTCTGAGGCACTCTTCATAAGAATTTGCTATTATTATAAAGTCATCTAGATAATTTACAATTCTTTCTACACCGTAGAATTTTGTTACCTCCACAATAAAATCAGAGATCCTATTAAAAATATACGGAGCACATTTCAGACCAAAAGTTAACCTGTTGCTCACATAATAATCCTCACCATGCCCAAAATCCCATCTAAAACCTTGCATGGTCGTGTGAGGTGCATACACATTTATAGACCTATACGCTGACTTTAAATCTCCACACTCATGAAATCGTTCTTATTCAACTGAGCAGTTACCGTGCTAATATTATTATAAGAAAAAGTTGAGCTAGTGGTATCCATAAAATTGTTAATAGATATTTTATCAGGCATACTGCAGTCGGTTATGGGTCTTAACTTGCCATTTGATTTTTCTACACCACCTAGAGCATGGATACAACGAGGTTTACTATCACTCTTTGAGACTAGACCCGCTTCCAACTCGTCTAATAATATACCACAATATTCATTATAGAACCTCCCCTCGAGGATTGATTTATAATTTTTACAATCATAAGTAGTTTGACAGTCCGGATCCACAATTTTAAACCCTTGAACAATACCATGCCATAGAAAATCAGCCTCTGTACCACTAATATCAATGAGACCTTTTTGTTGAAGGAAAGAAGCTACTCTACATGGTAAAATTTGAGCTCTCTCACCACCAACGTAATGAACACACGTACATACACCTTTTATACAATCGTCATATACCCTGATGCTGGGCAAATCTCTGACACTAACAGTAAAAAGGGGTTCATTACCAACCTGTATTAGACTATTACAAGTAACATCTACATCATTTCCTAAAGAATTAAATTCTTGGAAAATATTTTGTTCTGACACGGACCCAGTCGAATGAATATAACCATTGACCCTCTCTGTATCATTCACCTCCTGTACTGGAGTTTGTGAAGGCAAGTCGACATCTACCACACCTACCATAACTTGGTCAAGCATCAAACAAAAATCATTACCAGCTATGGGACATCGACCACCTACAGTTTCCTATTCATTCCTGGATTTTAAGCATTGAGTTTTACCATGTCCAGAGGAACTGCATCCACTGCAAACATGTTTATACTTGCAGGGGTCCCTTACACAGCCTTCTGCTCTATTAAAAGCATAGCAAGAATTGTTTGAGATTTTTTGTTTGGTACCATTCCTAGTCTTGGTGGCGTATGCCTTCTGTGCCTGAATAGTACCATCATAGGAGAGGTGTCTAAGAATGTCAGAGTTGTCTATAACCCCAAAAGCTTCTATCCCATCCTTATTCGCCCTGGTCCTAACCGATTTATCGTAAGCCAAGAGGGCTGGTACTGTATACATTCTTGTCCCAGCCTTTTCAACCAGAACCTGTAAATGTTTTAGCATGCCTTCTACATCACTACCGTCTTTGTAATAATCCAAGACAAAATTCAAATTGACAAGTACCAATTTCTCTACGGTGTCGACCTTCTCCTTCTTTTTTACATATATTTCATGTTCAAACTCACCACATTTGGTATTGGTGTGAAGTTTGGAAGTGGTAGAATCTATTGACGACCCTCCTGAAGACGACCGAGCTCTGTGACGAGCGGAAAACAATGATTTCGATCTCCTGCGACGACCACGATGCCTGACATCGTCCCACTTAGAACCGTTACTAAGGACGCTAGGGGACCGCTGCCTAGATACGCGGCTGCGCCCTTGGTGATGTGACGTCAGCGAGCGTTGACAAACATTCGCACATGCATGCTGCCACGCCCCCTCAATAGATTTTGTCTCGTCTTTCTTGTCCTTTCCAGCCACCAGCTCCTGTAGCAAGCCTTTGATACTGCACAATTCGTCCTCCAACGACTCCAACCTCTCCGTCTGGTCAATGAATTGGTCGTCTTCTAACCCCTTAGCATGGTTGGGCGATGCAGACCTCTGATCTACACAAGACGAATCCAACTCACTCGCAAATCCCAAATTGGCCGATTCTACCATTTTCTTTGCCGATTTGGCCGATTTTTTAGAAGTAGTAGCCGCCTTGGCACCTCTAGTTGATTTTCTCCCCATCTTGATTCGAAAAATCAAATATTAACCACGAAAATCATTAAAAATCCAGGGAACACCCAGCGTGGTGTTACCTGTACAGGTGAATCGAGCCAATTGACGGTTACTTTGAAACCACTTCTTATATACCAATGGGATTGTTGACTATGACGTCATACTATGACATCACTGGTATCCTTGCGCGCTGCAAGTATTCCCTAACCGTCTGCGGCTAATTATATAAATATACACGAGTGTATATAGTTCCATATATATATATATATATATATATATATATATATGGGTCAGATCGCCATAAAAGCAGTAGATTTGGTGTTTTTGGGCCATTTTGTACTTTTATGGCTCTGGAGCACTTAGGGCCATCAGAAAGATGTAAATTTGTGGACATTCATCAAAAACTCTAAGACGTATAGCCTGCCGAAGAGAAAAAAAAGACCAAATTTCTTCTTTTTATATTTTTTATATTTTTTACAAGTGTCTTGTATTGAATAAATTACATCTGGAGTATCCCAAAGTTATTTTTTGTATTGTATATGATCATAGGTATCATTTCCATGAGGTTTGGACATGTTACTGAGTGAGAATTCTTCATGATGTGTCTTTCAAAGTGGAAATCTGTAATTTGTAATGTCCGGTACCTAAATCTAAATCACTTATAAAACATGGAAAAAAATGAAACTTCGGTCTGAGATGGGAGGAAGTGACTCGCCAAGGTCGTCGTCGCAGATCTAAATCATCACTTTCAACTCACCATGGCGATTACAACTCGTCAAAAGGGTCGTCAGTAGATTCTAGAACATCTAAGCATCATTGCAGTACCAAATTTGATGAGTTTGACCATGAACAATACATGAAAATGTGAAAAAGTTGACACCATTGAAAAGCTTATTTTGGTCAACTTGAAGTTTGTGATTGATGCATATAAAGATGGCAATGATGTTGAAGGAATGTTAAAACATTTGGAAATGTTAGTGGAAAAGTCGGGCACTAAGATATGCACTGTTGCAGCTTTAGTAGCATATGACAAATGTGTAAGATCTAGAGCTAATGAGGATGGTATTGAGGCCTTCGGGACCATTGAAAGTTCAAATATTCTTAGGCACCTTTCTTATGATGGCACCGTGCAAGCCCAGAAGGCATATGCCTCTAAGTCTGAAAATGTTGGTAAATCTAAGGTCACTAACAACTCATGTTATGCTTTCAACAGAGCTGAGGGGTGCTTGAGGGATCCCTGCAAATACAAACATATCTGTAGTAATTGTAACATTTCTGGACATAACAAGGTTGAATGTTAAAAAGCTAGAAATGATTAGGAAAACATGGGTAGCCAATATCCTTTGGCTGGTAGTAATAATGTGTGTTTGATGCCGGATCCATCTATAGTAGGTTTGGTAGATGTTGGTTTACCTCCACATACCACTACAGTACAGGAGGTGGAAGACACAGGTGGGGTTAGTGAAGTACCTTAACCACCTGGGCTCATAGTGGAACAGGAGATCTTTGATAACATAGTTGATCAAAGTGTTTGCCAAGACTTGGATTCCTTGGAAAATGTGAAGGAGGTTAATAAAATTATTAACTCGGAAAATTTGTATGTTATATACAGTAGCCCAGTACAGGGCAAAGATTTACCTAGCATCAGGGTGTATGACAGTTGCATGAAAGGTGTGTGTGTGTGTGTGTGTTCATTACATTTGTGGGGAAAAATCCCAAATTTTACCATGCAGAGTGGCTTCTTTTCTTAACCAGGAAGGTCTTATTAATATTGATGGTACTGAAGCAGATTTCTTATGGCATGGCTTTGTACAGGGTTTTAAAATTGTAGACCCAGATTGTAGTACTACTTATGACTGTAGAAATTATAAGTCTATTCTTGAAGGAAAATTTTACAACGAATTTTGTGAAATGTTAATGGAGGAAATGGCGTCAGGTCTAGTTTCCAGAACTGAAAATAAACCCTAATGTATTCATTCACTTGGCGGGGTGGAAAAGTCCAATGGCAAGTTAAGAGCAATAACAGATTGTAGCATGCCTGAAAGAGTTTCCATTAATAACTTTATGGATACTACTAGTTCTACATTTTCCTATAATAATATCAGCATGGTTACTGCTCAACTAGACAGGAATAACTATATGAGTGTGGTTGACCAAAAGTCTGCTTATAGAACTATATATGTATATGGTACTCATACAACTGTGCAAGGTTTCAGGTGGGATTTCGGACATGGAGATGAGTACTATGTCAGTAATAGATTAACGTTCGGTCTTAAATGTGCACCTTATATATTCAATAGAATATCAGACTTCATTGTAGAAGTAGCAAAGTTTTATGCTGTTAAGAGAATTGTTAACTATTTGGATGACCTTATAGTTATAGCTGACTCTTATGATGAATGTCTCAGCCAAAGGAACTTATTAATTGAATGTATGCAATACATGGGCTTTGTAATCTCAAAGGAGAAAGTGACTGAAGCTGTACAACAGTGCAAATTTCTAGTATTATTATTGATTCTATAAAGTTAGAATTATCACTACCTAAGGATAAAGTGTTGAAAATGAAGGATATTTTGTTGGACAATGTCAATAGGAAGTTCATCTCCACGAAAAGTTTGGAGAGGATTGGTGGTCTTATGTCATTCTGTGCTCAAGTAGTTGAAGGTGGTAGAACCTTCAGCAGAAGGATTTTTGACCTATGTGCCCATGCTAGACCCAGGGGGTATATTAGAGTTTCTGATTGTACTAGACAGGACATGCTTTGGTGGTTGGATTTTTGTAGCACTTTCAACTGTAAAAGTTTAATCCTTAACGACTTGGTAGATACCCCAATGTATTCAGATTCATCTGTTAAGGGCTTTGGCGCTTGGATCGGAAAGGATTTTTTGTATGGAGACTTTTTGTATCTTATGATAAATTCAATTTAGATGTGGGTCATTTTTCCCTTCCTCCAGTACTTGACAATCTGAGAGATCATCACAGAAATATCAATGTGTATGAATTGTACCCTGTTATGATGGGTTTGAAACATTGGATATCTAGTTATAAAAATAAAAGAATCCATTGTATAACAGATAATATGCAAGTTCTAGCCATGATCAACACGGGTAGATAAAAAAATAAACTTTGCATGGAATGGTTGAGGGAAATATTTTGGTTGTGTTTCATCAACAATGTAGAAATTTATGCTACTTATATTAAATCCGAGGATAATAGTTGTCAAGACTTGCTTATAAAGGTATGCCTAAAAAGTGTATTACCACTCTGCATGACCATAATATGTGCTGTTTTGATTCCAGAGTGGGAGAGGTTGCAAAAAAGAAAAAAGTTTCTTTTAGACCAGGGTGTATCAGAGAATACTAGGAGGACAAGGAAACATCAGCTGAAAAGGTATACAAGGTTTTGTAAAAAATCTAGTTTACAACTTTTTCCCTGTTCTTCATCTCAGGGTTCAATTTATGCAGTGTATTTGTCTGAATATATGAAGCCATCGTCTGTAAAAAATTACATGTCTGCGGTTTGGTACCAACAGAAGTTTAAGGGTTTCATTGAGTACAGCAGTAATTTCATGTTGAAGAAAACCTTGGATGGCATTGATAGGCATTATATTAATCCTACAAGAGAGGTTCACCCATTGACCCCTCAGGAAATGCTAAAAATAAGGTCCAATTTAGACCTATCTAACAGAGCAGACATGAAATTTTGGTTGGCTATATTAACATGTTATAGAGGTGTGCTAAAGATAGGCCATGTGGTAAAACCCCCTCACACTTTGAGGGTAGGTGATGTTCAGGTTAATGACAGTTGTGTTATCTTGCATGTAAGAACTTCTAAAACTGACCAACTTGGTAGAGGTTCTTTTCTAGGAACAACAATTCCTTGTTATGTCCATGTAAGGGTTTGCAGTATTTGTGTAAAGGTAGAAATAAAAATGATTACCTGTTTAAATCTAAGGGTAATTGTATGTAATATCAGTATGTCAATTCAAAACTTAAACACTTAGCCCTTCAATCTAATTTTAAAGGTTGTGTTTCTACCCATTCTCTTAGGCACGGAGGTGCCACAATGTTAAAGGATGCTGGCCTCAGTATAGAGGCAATCAAAAAGAAAGTTAACTGGTAATCTAATGCTGTGTATGATTATTTACATATCTCTAAAGACGAGTTATTAGAATCGGATAGGTTGTGCCAGTCTTATTTGCAATGCTGATTGGTATGTGTTTACTTGTGTTTGGCGTGTTTATGTGTGTTTGGTATGTATGGTGCTGATAGCCCCAAGGTTTATTATAATATTCTTCATTATAATATTCATATATGTGAACAGATGAGGGGAAAGGGTCCTCCATTTAAAATTGATGTTTTCAGCCTTAAAATTAGGTATAACACTTGTAGATAGCCCTTCTAGTCTTGGAGATATTGCTTCACGAAAATGGATTAACATGACTGTATCAAAACAGCCAATAAGCTCTATCATTCATTGTTTTAATCAAATCAGGCATCTAATTATCATAATGATTTAAATAATCAATAAAAAAAATGACCATCCCTTTCAATACATTTGGGCATAACTTTGGATCTAGAAATGTTTTTTCAGCGTATGAATCTCCATGAATCATTCTATCAGTTAACATTACTTTCTATTCTATTTGGAATATAATTTTGGTTGCCATGGCAACAAATTTCTTTGAATACCCTTATTTAGGCCTTGTTTTGGATTCAAAACGTTCCATTTACATTCCAAATATACAGGAAGTGCCAGGAAATAAAACGTTTTCGAAAAAAACACCTTTTTCTCTGTAAAAAAGTATATACAAGCTATCTTTGGTCTATTTTTCACATTTTTTGTCTCTGTAGGGGCCAAATCCAGTACTAAAAATCCCTCAGGGAGGGCCCTTTCCCCTCATCTGCCCAAATATACTGTACTATTTCCATATTATATGTGTGAGCCAGCAAGCAGAAATGTGTAGAGGCAAGGAGAAAGGGTGTTCCGTGCTAAAAGTCAACTTTAAAATTCAGATCACAAGCTTTTCAGAGATATATTGCATGAGAAGATACTCCTGTTAGTTTTGGAAGAATGACTTGCTAAATATGGGTGGGTATGACCATTTCCTGAATGTCAATAAGCTCTATGTCTAATTGGTCATAAGATATATAGCTAATTAGCATAATTCATGCTAATTAGCTAAATTTGTATAAATTTTTATTCTTTTGCCCATAACTTTTGATCTAGAAATGGTATTTTCATTCTGCTTTCGCCATAATAAACCTTGTGGGATGTTCCTTCAAATGGAATCATTGATTTTCCTATTTAGAATGAAAATCATGTTTCAATGGCAACAGAAATCAACAAAAATGCCTATTTTGGCCCAAAAACATTCTTTTTACATGCTAAATTTGGAACCTTTCCACCCAAAATAGAATGTTTTATCAAAAACCATTGAATTCTCCATAAAAAAGTAGCCTATAACAGTTTTAGTCATATTTTTCCTATTCTAGTCCATAGTGGTGCCCCCTGGTGGCTAAATCTGGTACTAAATCCCGCAGTAACTGTCCTTTCTGCTTGCTGGCTCACAAATGGGGGTCCCTGCGGGATTTAGTACCTGTTTTAGCCACCAGGGGACACCACTATGGGCTAGAATAGGAGAAATATGCCTAAAACTATTATAGGGTACTTTTTTATGGAGAATTCAATGGTTTTAGATAAAACGTTCTATTTTGGGTGGAAAGGTTCCAAATTAGGCATGTAAAAAGAATGTTTTTGGGCCTAAATAAGCATTTTTGTTGATGTCTGTTGCCATGGGAACATGATTTTCCTTCTAAATAGGAAAATCAATTATTCCATTTGAAAGAATCTTTCACTAGGTTTACTATTGTGAAAACAGAACGAAAATACCTTTTCTAGATCAAAAGTTATAGGCAAAAGAATAAAAAATTACGCTAATTAGCATAAATTATGCTAATTATATATGTATCTCATGAATAATTAGGCATAGAGCTTATTGCTATTCAGGAAATGGTCACACCTACCTAAGTTTAGCAAGCCATTCCTCTAAAACTAACAGGATTATCTTCTCTTGGAATATATTCCTGAAAAGCCAGTCATCTGAATTTTAAAGGTGACTTTTAGCACAGAGCCCCCTTTCTCCTTGCCTCTACACATGTATTCATTATTACCGGTATATTCTCCCCTGTTAGCGAGATAACTTATGGAACTATATACACTCGTGTATGTATATATAATTGTATAAGTTAATTATGTTCGTTGGGAAAATAGTAATGATAATAAATATTATAATAAATATTATAATAATATCACAAGTGGAATAAGGAAGGAGACAATGGGTTTGGTGAGAATTGATCTGGTCAATACCAATTCTATACATGCCTTTATTAATAAGACAATAATTTAATAATACAATACATTAATACAATATAACAATAAAAATACAATACATACAATAATAGATACAATATAACAATGTAAATACAATATATACAAGATAAGATTAAAAGTTAAAATTTCCAGCACCACCCAGCGTGGTGTGTGCCGCTCTGAGGAAACACGCCAACTGACGGTTAATTTGGATCCCGCAGCTTTTATAGGCGCTAGCTATTTACCATGACGTCATACATACCAATGCACGAACCTGGAGGAAGTAGATCCAGCCACTGCACATATTAATTATATATATATACACGGGTGTATATAGTCCCATAAGTTAATTATGTTCGTTGGGAAAATAGTAATGATAATAAATATTATAATAAATATTATAGTAATATCACAAGTGGAATAAGGAAGGAGACAATGGGTTTGGTGAGAATTGATCTGGTCAATACCAATTCTATACATGCCAAAAACCGCCAAACACAATGGATATACCATTCCACACTATAACATCACATCCAGAGCTAATAGGTCCTGTTTAGAATCATGTAAATAATTATGCACAACATTAGATTTCCAATTTGCTCTCTTTTTAATATCATTGACCTTTAAACCAGAATCTTTTAACAAGGTTGCTCCACCATGTCGGAGTGAATGAGTTGAAACTCTGTAAGGAATACCACAGTCTAAAGAAATGGACTTCAACCTGGTATTAACATAGTTATAAGTCAAAGGTTTGTTACCTATAGTGAACAATAATTTACTGTTAGATTTTTTTACAAATTTCCAAATACCTAGCTGGACATAGACCAGAATAATCATTTCTCTTCAAATATACCACATAAGGTTTCCTACCATACTGGTCAGTTTTAGAAGATCTAACATCAATGCGAATGCAATCAACAGATAAAGAAATATCTCTGGATTTAAAGTTATGAGGGGAATCGACTACATGACCCACCCTGAACACACCTCGGTAACACAATAGGATAGCTGACCAGAAGACTACATCCTCATACACAAACAAATCCAACTTAGACTTGATCTTCAGCATATCACTTGGAGTAAAAGGATTAGTTTTAACAGAGGAACATTTATAATTACGTTCAATACCATCCAGTGTCTTTTTTACAATAAAATTACCACTATAATCAGAATAACCTTTTAATTTCTGATAATACCATAACGCGGACAAATAGTTCCGAACAGATACAGGTTTCATTTTATCTGATAAGTATACACTATACAAAGAGGCTTGAGAAGGAGAACATGGTAGGGGAATGAGGTCAAAAATTTTACAAAATTTTTTGTACCTACTAATTTGCTGTTTGCGAACCTTACGTGTGGACTCTGCCACGCCCCTATACAAAAACCTTCTCCTTCTCCGTTCTAGCTCCCTCAGGCCTGGAATTATAACAGCACATGTTATATTCAGTTAAAACATTTCTACATTTCTTTGGGACACCTCTGTGATTTAGCCTAGACAAATGGTCAGCTAAAATATTCTCCTCCGACCTAATATATGTAGAATATATTTCAATGTTATGTATAAAACATAGCCAAAAAATTTCCCTCAACCAGCACATACACAACTTATTCTTGGACCTACCGGTATTCAACATGGCCAAGACTTGCATGTTATCCGTAACGCAATGAACTCTGGTATTAGAAAACTTTTTCACCCAGCGCTTAAGGCCTACCATTACTGGATACAGCTTGTAAACATTTATATTTCTATGGTGAAGTTTGATATTATCAAGGCTAGGGGCATGAACGAAATGACCTGTACAGTCTACCATAGGATTAGAGTCATTCCAAGTACCATAAAAATAGTCCTTATCGAACCAGGCCCCAAAGCCCTGTACAGAGGAATCGGAATACATAGGGGTACATTCATTATCATTTAGAATAATATTTCTACAATTGAAAATTCTACAAAAATCCCTCCACCACAGCAGGTCATTCTGAGTTTCCTCATTAAGTTTAATAACACCCCTACTCCTGGCTTTAGCACAAAGATCGAACAATCTCCTGCTGAAAGTTCTGCCACCACGTACTACTTGGGAGCAGAAGGACATCAAACCACCAATCTTTTGTAATGTCTTCTTAGATACGAATTTTTTACCTAAACATTCGTCTATAGCCGAGCTCATTTTATCTAGCTTCTTCTGTGGAAGCGACAACTCCATAGCCGTAGAATCAATGGTTATACCCAAGAAAGTACACACCTGTCTGGGCTCAGTCACCTTCTCTTTAGATACCACAAACCCTAAATATTCCATACATTCAATCAGGATGTTCCTCTTACGTAAACAATCCTCCTCAGTCTGAGCTATGATAATAAAATCATCCAGGTAATTTACTATCCTATCTACACCATAAAACTTTGCAATAATAGTCAAAAAATCAGATATTCTACTAAATATATATGGAGCACACTTTAGACCAAATGTCAAACGGTTACTTTCAAAAAACTCATCTCCATTACCAAAATTCCACCTGAAACCTTGATAGCATACATGTGGGCCATAAGCGTTAATACTTCTATATGCAGACTTTAAATCCACTACGCACATAAAGTCATTTCTATCAAGCTGGCAGGTAACAGTGTTAATAGAGTTATACGAGAAACTCTTGGACGTTGTACTCATAAAATTATTAATAGAGATATCTGCTGGCATACTGCAATCAGTGATGGGACGAAGCTTACCATTAGATTTTTCCACACCCCCTAGGGAGTGAATACATTTGGGTTTAGATTCAGTTTTTGTAACCAGGCCTTGGTTCAACTCCTCCACAATAATACCACACATCTCGTTATAAAATCTATCTTCTAAAATAGACTTATAATTTTTACAATCATACGTTGTATCACAACCTGGGTCAATAATTTTGAAACCCTCGGTAAAACCACACCATAGAAAATCAGATTCAATCTGATTGATATTAATAAGGTCTGACTGCCTGAGAAAACTGGCCAGCCGACACGGGAGTATCTGAGCCTTCCTACCATAAATGAAATGCTCACACATACATACCCCATTTACACAACTGTCATAGACCCTGATGCTGGGTCTATTTAAACATTCCACCGTAAAAAGTGGCTCAACCTCACCCTGTACTGGGTAACTATAAGAATTAAATAAATTCTTTGACAATTCACAAGAATTATACATATTTACACTATCATTATTAATTTTATCACCCGGAATGATAGAAACGGGGGGCTTAGGCGGGTCAACCGTACATACTACATTAAAACCAGGCATCAAATTTTCAGATTTCAAAGTAGGACCCTGCCTAAGGGCGACACACTAGTCCTTTTTGCCCTTCTGGCATTTATCCTTGCCATGGCTAGGGGAACCACACACATCACAAATGTGACGGTATTTACAGGGGTCTTCCCTACAACCCTCAGCTCTATTGAAAGCAAAGCAAGTACGAGCTGACCTAGATTTGAAAGGCTTGGGTTTTGCCACCTGCCCCTTCTGGGCCTGAACAGTCCCGTCGTAAGATAAATATCTAAGGATATCAGAGTTGTCTACCCTGTCGAATGCTTTTAAACCGTTCTTGTTTGCCCTATCCTTCACCGACTTGTCATATTTAGATAGAGCTGATACCGTATAGATTCTTGTACTAGATTTTTCGATTAACATTTCAAGATGGCCAAGCAAGTGGAAAATATCCTCGCCTTCCTCATACTTGTCTTTCGCAAGACGTACGTTTACCAGCATTAACCGTTCAATACAATCGATTTTGGAATTTTTCTCTAGATAATTCTTCTGATCGAACTCACCCCGATGTCTCCTCCGTGTAGAATGGATCGTATCAGTAGAAGAACTCCTTGAAAGCGATGACTCTTTATCCGAATCCGACGAAGGAGAACGGTCCCGTCGCCATCTTGGATTCTTGTCGTCATGGCTCCTCCGGTCACTAGGCGAGCGCTGCCTACGTCTCCCCCGTTGCTTGGTTACAGCGCCTTTGGAATCCTGCGTCAAAACATCCCCACGTGAGTCCGCTTGACACGCCCCTTCTACCGGATTGCTCTGTCTAGCTGCTATGGTCTCAAGAAGATCTTTGATATCAGCAAGCTGGTCTTCCATTACCGTAGTCCTCTCCTCCAGATTGATGAACGTCTGGTCAACAGCTAGACCCAAATTAACTCCTGAAGCTTTTGGAATAGGTGACGCCGGGTCAACCATATTTGGATCAGAGCTGCTCAAAGTCCTAGAGTTGGCCTTATTCCTCGTATTCTTTGTAATTTTCTTAGTACCAGGCTTGGCAATAGCCCCACCTGTCGATTTCCTACCCATATTGCAGGGTATTGTACCGTAGAATTCGAAAAAACAAAGAATAAAGTTAAAATTTCCGGCACCACCCAGCGTGGTGTGTGCCGCTCTGAGGAAACACGCCAACTGACGGTTAATTTGGATCCCGCAGCTTTTATAGGCGCTAGCTATTTACCATGACGTCATACATACCAATGCGCGAACCTGGAGGAAGTAGATCCAGCCACTGCACATATTAATTATATATATATACACGGGTGTATATAGTCCCATATATACATAATTGCATATATTTCATAGCGCAGTAATATCTATGATGTCATATTAAGACGTCACGGTAAACAGGCCTCCAATATATAAGGGGCTACTTTGAACCAACTGTCAGTTGGCCAATATCACCTGTACAGATAACACCACGCCAGGTGTTTCCCTGATTTTAAATTTTTATTTTTACTATTGTTATTACTATTGTTCAATATTTACTGACTTATGCTTATTGTCAACTAATTATTATGGTTGTCTCATTAATAAAGGCATGTATGGTTCTGATAGCCCCAAGCTTAGTAACCCACCAAACTCACGTGTCTCATTTATTATAATTTTCTTTATTATAATATTCATATATACCGTACCATTCCCATATTATATGTATTCATTATTACCAGTATATTCTCCCCTGGTAGCAAGATAAATTATATATATATATTTCTTATCTTGCTACCAGGGAAGAATATACCGTTAATACGGACATATAATATTATAAGTGATAACATATATGCAGGGTGTAACGATGGACATTAATATAATATATTATAAGTGATATGACAAATGGAGAGTGTAACGATGAATATATATAATAATAAATGATCTATCACAGAACACATGAGTTTGGTGGGTTACTGACCTATTATACTAATCAGCATTGCAAATGAGATTGGCACAACCTATCCAATTGTAATAATTCATCTATATAATTATGTAGATAACCATACACAGCATTAGATTTCCAATTCCAATTAATATCCTCTATACTGAGGCCAGCATTCTTTAATAACGTGGCACCACCGTGCCTAAGAGAGTGAGTAGAAACACAACCTTTGATATTAGACTGTAAGGCTAGATGTTTTAACTTAGAGTTGACATATTGATACTCCATATCATTACCTCTAGAATCAAATAGGAAATCATTTTTACATCTACCCCTACACAAACGCTGTAAGCCCCCATATGGGCACAGCAAAGAGTTCTCATTTCTAACCAAGAATATATAAAAAGAACCCCTACCAATCAGTTTTAGAAGTTTTAACATGTAGGCTAACATATTCACCTTCAAAACTAATATCACCTACCCTCAATTAGTAGGGGATCTCACCACATGGCCTATCCTGAGTACACCTCTAAAACATGTTAATATAGCCAACCAAAATCTCATATCTGCTCTGTTAGATAGGTCTAGATTAGACCTTAATTTTAACATTTCCTGAGGAGTCAAACGATGAACTTCCCTTGCAGGATTAGTATCATGTCTTTTGATACCATCCAAAGTCTTTTTTAACATGAAATTACCACTGTAATCAACGAAACCATTTAATTTCTGTTTATACCAAACCGCAGACATGTAACTTTTTACAGATGATGGCTTCATATACTCAGACAGAATATTGAACCTTGAGATGGAGAACAAGGAAAAGGGTGTAAATTAAATTTGTTACAAAATTTCTGATATCTTTTCAGTTGTTGTTTCCTCGTTCTCCTAGTATTCTCTGATACACCCTGGTCCAAAAGATACCTTTTTCTTTTTTGCAACCTCTTCCACTCTGGAACCAAAACAGCACATGTTATAATCATGTAGAGTGGTGATACATTTTCTAGGCACACCTTTGTAAGCAGGCCTGGACAACTGGTCAGCCAGAACATTATCTTCTGACCTAATATAAGTACCATAAATTTCTACATTGTTGATGAAACACAACCAAAAGATTTCTCTCAACCATTCCATGCAAAGTTTGTTTTTTGATCTGCCCATGTTAATCATGGTCAGAACTTTCATATTATCTGTTATACAATGGATTCTTTTATTTTTATAACTAGAAATCCAACGTTTTAAGCCCATCATAACAGGGTACAACTCATACACATTGATGTTCCTGTGGTGATTTTTCAGGTTATCAAGTATTGGAGGGACAATAAAATGGTCTATCCCCAGATTAAATTTATCAAACGCAGTCCAGTCTCCATACAGAAAATCATTGCCCATCCAGGCTCCAAATCCCTTAATAGAGGAATCCGAATACATTGGACCACCTACTAAGTGAATAAGGATTAAACTTTTACACCAACTCTACCAACACTTGCAAATGTTTCAACATACCCTCCACGTCGTCACCTTCCTTATAGGCATTCAATACAAAATTTAAGTTGACCAGAACTAATTTCTCAACTGTATCAATCTTATCACTCTTTTTTACATAGTTTTCATGGTCAAACTCACCGATTTTGGTACCAACTTGAAGCCTAGATGTAGTTGAGTCTGTTGACGACCCTCTTGAGGAGTTATGTGCCCCATGACGAGCAGAAAATGATGATTTAGACCTCTGACGATGACCCCGGCAAGTGACTTCTTCCCATCTCGAACCGTTGCTATGGACGCTTGGTGAGCGCTGTCGCCTCTCCTTGGAAATGCGGCTGCATCCTTGCCAACCTGACGTCTTCGCGCGCTTGTAAACATCAGCACATGGGCATCCCGCCCCTTTGGATGAGTCCAACATCTCATCTCTCCGGTCCCCTCTAGTAGCAATTACATCCTGCAGAAGACCTTTGATCTCTCGTAATTCGCCCTGCAGCAAGTTAATCCTGCCCGTCTGGTCAGTGAGTGAATCCTCTTCAAACCCATTAACATGGTTGGGTGGTGACGGTACCTGACCCCCACAAGATGAATCCACATTGCTCGAATATCCTAAGTTGGCCGATTCTACTGCAGATTTGGCCGATTTCTTTGAAGCAGTAGCTGATTTAGCACCTTTTGTTGATTTTCTACCCATCTTGATTAAAAATCCATTCGTAAACTAAGAAAATCAATTAAAAATCAGGGATACACCTGGCATAGTGTTACCTGTTCAGGTGAGATTGGCCAACTGATGGTTAATTCAAAGCAGCCCCTTATATACTGGTGACCTGTTTACTATGATGTCATGCTATGACATCATAGATATCATTGCGCTCTGCAAGTAGTCCCTAACCGTCCACGGCTAATTATAGGACTATATACTCCCAGGGTGCAGGGTTTTCTTGACGTCACATATAACATTTCCTCCAGTATATGAGCTCCAGCAGTTGAACTAACGGTCAATTGGCTTCATATGCTCGGACAACATACACCACGCTGGGTGGTGCTGGAAATTTTAAACTTTAATTATTGTATTTATTGTGGTTTTATGTATATATTTATTATTATATTGTATTGTAATATTGTTATTATATGTATATATATATATATATATATATATATATATATATATATATATATTGTTATTATATTGTATTGTAAATTATTGTCTTATTTAATAAAGGCATGTATAGGATTGATATTGACAAAGTCAATTCTCACCAAACCCAATGTCTTCTCATTATTCCACATATCATTGTTATATTATAATGTCTCATTATTAATTGTTACCGGTACACTCGTTTCAACACATTAACTTATATATATATACACGAGTCTATATATTTCCATATATATATATATATATTTTTAGGAATTTTGGATTGGTCATTTAAATCCTATATTCTGTTTGACCAATGAGCAATCCTTTCCATAGACACCTTTTTACAGTGTAGTATTATTCTTAAGCATTGGTTCCACTGCCGTCAGTCAGTTGAATTTTCACTAGACTGAAACTATTAGTGCAGGTTCCACTGTCGGGTGACTTTTTGCTAATCCAACTGATTTTTTCTATACTTTTGCAATATCAGAAATCGCTGAAATAGTGAAAATTCGCCCACCCGACAGCAGTGCCAACTATGATATGGCAAAAGTATAGAAATAGTTGGTCGGATTAGTAAAGGTTTGCTAGAGGCTCAGACTGACAGTAGTGGAACTAGTGCTTTATTATCCAAGGCAGATTCACAATGTCGGCCAAACACCAACTAAAGTATCTATTGTGTGCGGAATTGATCTTCTAATAATTATGGGCAGATAACCTTTAAGGGAAGCCTTTTCCGTCTTTCTAAAAGACTAATTGCCCTTCAATTAATATAGAGGGCAACTGATGAATAGATTCAGTAACTTGGATTTCCTTTATAACCAAAGTCATTCATCACGGGGATTGCCAGTTCCCTGAGAAAAGCTCCCTGCTAGACTATAAGCTACAAACTCTCATAGATCATTGTGCTTGCCAGTCATTTTTCATTATGATGCATTGATATTCCTTCTAAGCACGGTTACATTCGTGTTCAGCCTTTTGATGCCATGTTGCAAATGATCTGTGGGAAAATATATGTGCATGGTCAGTGATTGGGAATTTGAGTCTAGATAGCTGAATAATAGCTATTCATATTCAATAAAAGATGAGAAATCATCTCAGTGATAACAGAATATCCAGGGACTAAATTTATATTCTATAATCTTAAAGTGTATCAATACCAATATGTTCTATGATTGAATTGTCAGGACTGTGCAATTTGATTTGACATCAAATAGCCATGACCAAACTTGCCCATTTCTATTTTTTTTCATATTGACTATTATATCATTAATAATAATGTAAATCCTCCTTGGAGCACATCACAATCTTCTTGTATAGACAGATTAGATGGGTTGAAATCACAGACTGCCACGTCCACAATCAGGTCTCTCTATTCTGTTGTCCCATAGGCCATATGGGGCAGTGGCAGTAGTAGGAAGACAACCACCCTGTCACGGTGCCATATTTACACATCACCCTCCCACCCTATTATCCTGCCACTTTCCCCAGCTCCGGCCACTTGGTCGCCTCATTTCCTGCTTGTCAATGCAGGGAGACTGGGTTTGGCTCTAATGAGAGGAGGGGGAAAGGGGGCCAGGGGAGGTCTCCACTGTGATGGTTGTCTTGTATTGGTTTGGGCTAGAATACGTGTGGGAGACTAGAGAGCATCAGGTGGGAGTAGAGTGTGACTATAGCAAGTAGTGGGGACCAACAAAGGGATGGATGTCTGTTTGAAATGGAAAATGACTTTAGGTTTGTAGCTCTATCTAAAATGTGAATTGTCTCCTGTTCTAGAACTTGAACCTGAAAACTTATGCATATGAGTGTGATACCCAGTAAAACAAATCCCTTAGAAATGGTCATTCACGGGAAATGGTTCCCTCCCAGCCAGCACCACCACATGGGACCCAGATGGGATTTCTCCAGGCCTGTGGGCCTGGCCCAGATGGGTAAAGGCTGGGAAATGTCAGGGAAGCCAGCTGGGGCCCACATGGGCTAGCCCAGTTCACTATATGATCTGAAGGTCAATGGATCTAGTCCGAGCAGTGACGGCTACTCTTCCCATCCTCTCATAGCATTACCAATGTTCCTAAATATCTCTTTTGATCCCATTATACTTGAAAATAAAAGAAATGGAAACACCAAAACATGAAAAATCATTTTGTTCCATTCTTTATAAAGTGGGCAAATAATGGTGTGGATGTGTTGGGACTTGATCCACTGACCATCGGATCAATATTCCAGTGCTCAACCTACTGACCTAACCAGGCAGCTGTGATAGTCATAATAGAAATCTCCCTAGTAACCTAAAGACACATATGAGGACCCACAAAGGGTAGCAACCCCATGTGTGTTCATAATGTGGTAAAGGATTCAGTCAGTCAGAGTAATCGAAAGAAACACATAATGACCCACACAAGAGAGGAATCCCATGTAAGTTTAGACTGTAATAAAAGGTTCACAGATGGAAGTAACTTTATGACACACATGATTTTTTGAAAAGTTAAATACCAGAATTCGGTCTGGCCATTCTGCCATCTTGGCCCACATTTCAGCTTCCTATGTTGACAATTGATACGGTGGCGAGTAATGATATTATCTTCAGTGGACCATAAAGCAGAGAAAATAATTTCAGTTCTAACAATCTTGTTCACACATGATAAATCAGAAGACTCCAGGCAATTGCACTATAGTATTGGTGAAACCACTCAGTGGCCTTGGGGAAGGGGGGGGGGTGAGGGATGAAGGGAGATTGAAAATGTGGAAGGAGTTTAGTATAATGCCATAGTGTTATATTTTACATCCTGAAGTATAATTCCTGCAGCTCATAGAGACTTCAGTACACTCAGGTTTGGCTCGATCAGTGCCAGAAAAGTTCACATTATATATGTATATAATTATATTGTTGTTAGCACAATGACATCAACATAGGAACAGCAAAAGAAAATTACCGTGAGGAAGAGATCTAATACTGTACCTGGACAATTCAACTTAGTACATGGTATTTTGAAAAATAAGATAAATATAGTGCAAAGATATGTAAGTGTGCATAGTATGAACATCTGGCATAGTAGTAAATACTACATTGCCAAAAAACCTCTTCTTATAGGAGAAAATCCCATATCAATCTCGAGCGTAATTGTCAGTTAACGATAATGACTGTGGTAATACCACATGTCATACCCTAAGATGAAAAATTAATAGAATGCAATATTAAGGACATAGACATAAAATATGGAGAAACAGTAAAACAGTGATAATATCATAGACAATACAGCATGAAAAGACATAGATGTGGACAGATGAGGGGAAAGGGTCCTCCTTCCTGTATATTTGGAATGTAAATGGAACGTTTTGAATCCAAAACATTCCATTTACATTCCAAATATACAGGAAGTACCAGGAAAAAGAACGTTTTTGAGAAAAACACCTAGCTAGTACATAGTAGCTATTTTTGGTCTATTTTTCACATTTTTAGCCTTTGTAGCTCCCCTAGTGGCCAAATCCAGTACTAAAAATCCCGCAGGGAGGGCCCTTTCCCCTCATCTGCCCACAGATAATGACACAATGAGCAGTGGTAAATACCAGCTGCTACAGTGGAAAATTATAAGATTATTGTCTAGAAGTGGTAATACCAGCTACTAGACTTGCCCGGGCAATTGTTGACATGATGTTTCCCCCTATAGCTCTGTACCTATATATGGCAAAACTGTGAAATTAGGGGTGTGCATAGGGGGTATGTGGGTGCACAAAATGGACATACAATAGATAGTTAGATAACAGAATGGTACCTGTACTGCAAGTAGGTACGACAACCGAGCAATTGTTGACATGGTACCAAATCGCATTGGTAACCATGGCAACAGTTTACATATTTAAGAAAAATTACCTCGTAATAGTAACCACCCACACCCATAGTATACCCATAAAAAGAGAAATCACTCTACTCCAAAATTTCTCGGAGACCACCCTGCCCCTCAAATGCATCAAATTCGAGAAACCAGGTCATGAATAGAGTCAGCATGAAAAACTAGTCAGGGGTGTATCCAGAAGGGGTGGTCCAGTAGTGGCCTCACCGCACATTTTTATTGGAGCCAATCCAGTGACCAGCCAATGACTGTACATCACACCACACGCAGCAATGGGCGGCCACTGGCCTCCCATCGGCAGTCGGCTGCCCATCGACAGTGGCAGTGAAATTATATGATTTGGGATGAATAGTGAACCAAATAATCTAAGATATGATAGAACTAGAAACAATTAAAGGGCTAAGGATACAGCCCCTACGCCATAGAACTAGAAGTCTAACAATAGTATCTGTGCTCGCTCCACCCCTGGTGTAAACTTGGAATGTGGGAGAGGGGATGCAGGCACTGCTCGAGTATGCCAGGGGGAGGAGCTCTTATGTAAGACATGTCATATGGGTCCAAAATGACATAAGTCTGAAATGGACATGGGTCTGAAATGACTTGGGTCTGAAATGACATGGGTCTGAAATGACCGGGTCTGAAATGACTTTGGGTCTGAAACGACCTGTTACCTTTGTACCGTCAAAATGGCTGGTTGGTAAGTCCCTATTGTCAATAAGATCAACATTAATTTTTAAAGTTTACCCTATCATATACAGTACTAATAATTATGCTTATTGAAGGATGGTTTATTGTCTAAGATTACACCCAAATATTTGAAGGCTTGTACTTCTTCCAGTTGTACTCCCCTAATATAGAAATTGGGATGTATGGCCGGTGGTGGGCCAATGAACATCCATTGTGTTTTTTTTTCTGATTTATAGTAAGACTGTTCATAATACACCAACTTGACAACTTGTTTAAAGCAACTTGTAGCTCTCTCGGATCAGTGGAGGAAATCACAGCATCATCAGCATAAAGAACTATATTACAGTTTCATACCTGCTTCACCAGGTCATTTATATAGATAATGAACAAAATAGGACCTGCTGTTGAGCCTTGTGGCACTCCATATGTTATAGGCAAGGTCAAACTTGTTATTCACACCACCTAATTGTCAGGTAAGACTTAAACCAATCACATGTATTGTCACTAAGTCCATAATATGATAATTTTTGTATTAGTATAGGGTGGGAAAAAGTATCAAATGCCTTTTTATAGTCAATAAGGTCAATAGAGAAGGTAGTTTTCCTATTGCTAAAGTTTTCATAGACCATATCCAAGTAAGCACTGACAGCAGATAATGTAGAGTGATTTTTCCTGAAACCATGTTGGGCACAAGTGATATAATTTTTGCCTTCCATATAATTTTTAAGCCTTGTAATAACCAATTTTTTAAGAATTTTGCCCGCACACAGGAGAGAAACTACATGTGTGCTTACACTGTGGTAAAGGGTTCAGCTGTCTAGCTAGCTTTAGGAGACACACAATGACCCATACCGGGAAGAAGCGGTATATGTGTTCACAATGTGGTAAAGGATTTATCCATGCAGATGCCCTAAAGAGACATATATGTTTACACATCCCCACACCTTAAAAGTATGTGTCAACAGGGCACAGTGTTGATTCCCTGATAGAAGATGAATTGGGGAAACATGACTAAGTGGAAGGCACTATCATAGTTGTATCATAGTTGTGATTACAATAGAAGAGAGGTAGCTTAGTGAGAGGCCCTATTACTTCATTACATTGAATAAGTACCCCAACATGTTAGATTTCAGGTAACAGTAACAGATCCAGGGGGTGGCCAGGGAGCACATGCTCCCCTAGACTCCCTGCAAACACCTGAAAATGAGCCTTGGTTAAACCCTTAAATATAGGGGAAATGGTACTGAATTCACAGCTGTGCTCCCCCATGACCAGATTTTCTTGGCTGTGTCCCCCTAGACCACCTGTTCTGGATAATCAGATGAATATTCTGAATCAAATAGATTCATGTGACGATGGTTGAGATTTGAAGTTGAATGCACCATTGGTTATCACATCATATAACATATTGAGGCATCAGGACTTCGACCTATTCAATGTGATGAGTAATAGTGCCTCCCTCTCAGCTATCCCTCCAAGATTTTGACTATGACTATCACAGCTACCCAGTTAGCTCAGTAGGTTGAGCACTGGACTATTAATCCAAAGCTCAGTGGATCTAGTCCCAACACATCCACACCATTTTTTCAGCTCGAGACCCTTGCCCACTTTATAAAGAATGGAACAAAATGATTTTTTTATGTTTTGGTGTTTTCATTTCTTTTATTTTCAAGTATAATGGGATTGAAAGAGATATTTAGTAACGTTGGTAATGCTATGACAGGATGGGAAGAGTAGCTGTCACTGCTCGGACTAGATCCATTGACCTCCGGATCATATAGTGAACTGGGCTAGCCTATGTTGGCCCCAGCTGGCTTCCCTGGCATTTCCCAGCATTTACCCACCTGGAGAAATCCCATCTGGGGCCCATATGGACGTGCTGGCTGGGGCTGTTATCTTAGGGTTCACCTTTGCCTCCAGGATCGTGTTTCAATAGTTTCCATGACAGGACAGCCTCAAATCGTAGTGGGAGGTGTAAAAAAGGCTCCATAGCAGTGACTACTTAGTGAGTTACAGTACAGGCCTCAAAATAGCAGCTGCTATTTATTTAACTACTGACTCAATACACACCACTATGAAGTCATAGCACCCAGTCCTAGGAGCCACTATTGGCTACATTGTGACCAGTCATATGTCCCTCATGGTGTAGTTTGCACTCCTCTGGTCAAATGAGCATAGGACTGCAGTAACTACATATATGTGATCCCACCTGGTTACAGTGTCACACACATGGTCAATTCTCATGGAAATGGATCCTAGTTTTAAATAAGATCAATTTTCATGATTCTGCATTCTGCTTATTTTCAAGAAGTGCATGAATATATAATGTACTACAATTGCAACATTCTATCATAATTCAACTGAGAAATCATATGAATAGAAAGCTCCTCATTTCTTCTGCTACTATATATATAATATCATTAAGATAATATATTTTCAATCTCAGACCCATATTCCACCTGATAATGCACCCCATGATTCCCAACTGCACTGAAACACAAGGCATACATCACAGAGGTTGTTACAAATGCGCTTTGAAGAATACATCAATTCAAAGCTGGAAGAGGGATACTTTAGGTTCTTAACCAGTTAAATTGCACACTGGTTATTGTAAGCTAATAGCACATGAATAGCTATATCAGAATGCCTTTTTTAACACTGGCCTGGTGTCATGACCATTTGGATCATTAGTCTATATATAGAGAGAGTACTTATATGGATTCAAAGAAAAGAGCACAGATTGGGTACATTTGAGTAGCGGAGTGGAGAAGGCAGCAGCTCTGGTGGCTATTTATCCAGCTAGCAGTACGATCACCCAGTAATGTAGCCAGTCATTTGGTCACTATAGCCAAAATCCTAAGATCAGCTGGTAAGATGTGACCCATCTCAAGTCGTAGCTGGTTGAACCTGTCGTAGAATCTATTGAAACATGATCCACATTTACCTTACACTGAATAAGGATTCTCCATAGTTTTTCAATGGGAATTCACCACATTTTTATGATGATTATAAACTGGTTTGGGTGTAGGGTAAAACTGGGTAGTATCGTGCAGGTAGACACGATACAACCAAAACACCTGCCTCCATGTGAAGCTGGCGGTGCCAGCAGATGCAGTTATGATGTGTACAGTATGGACCATTACTCTGCTCACCAAGCGTGGGAAAAAAGTATTGGTTTTCCTACCGCCTGGTGAGAGGTGGATGTATCAGAGACTATGTAATCCTTTGGGTTGTATCTTGTCCATTTGGGTTGTATCGTGCATTCCACGATACAACCCAAATCTAATGTGTTTTCCCATAAGGCCTATATCATGCACCTGCATTCACACCTTTAGCTTTGATTCAGGTGTGAAATGACAAGGGTCAGGGTGACTGCTGTCACACCTGCCAGGTGAAGACTAGTCTGCCAATTTTTATACTAGTATGGCATCATGTCAGTAGCTCCCACATGGCTTATTTTCTTCATCTTAATTAGCTTTAAAGTTTTCATTTTATATCCTATAACATTTGCGCGATATAACAACATGTGTGCGATATAAGCCTTATCTAATTTACCACTGTTCCCTATGGGTATTTATTAATAAAATACAGGATAGTGATGGCATGCTTCCCGACCAAAATTTTGCATACCATTCCAGGAGGTTAATTCAAGAGGTCCTGGGATTTCTACCCCTGCGATCGTAGTGTAGGCACATATCATAAGACCTAGCCAGTCTACTGCAGTGGTTGCAGGCCAGTCAGGCACAGCAAGTCCTGAGATCACTTCACTATTTCTTTTCCAGCGCTAAGATCACTGCAATCTTAGTGAAATAATTGCATAGTGGTTTCACCTGAGTACCAGAGCACTCACAGGGAACACTCCTGCTCCCAAGAGTGAATGCCCCTGCTGCACACATATAATGGAGAGGGAGGATGTTTGCTGAGAGTCCTTGAGGGCTCTTCAGGCTACTCAGGAATGAAGTGCACTTGAATACTGTACAAGCTCAACTGCACCCTATACTCTATAAGTGGCTTATATGGAGGGGGGGCACTTGTGTAATCACCCTTGTGAGAAGGAGTCTTTCCACTGCTATTCTTTCAGTATGGACCTCTTGCTGCTGTGCACAGTGTGTTCTACTTAGAATGGTGTAAGAAGGTTGAGGCTAAGATCACTGTGATCTTAGTGCTAGCTGTGAAAAGGCAAGAAAGTCTAATCTTAGGATCGCTTAATTGGAGAATAATTCCTAAGATCACGGAGGTAGCTATCCCTGGACCTTTTGAATTAACCTCCTGGGATGGATATACCAAGTCCAGGAGCTTAATTCAAAACATCCTGGGATTGCAACCCCAGCGATCTTAGTGTAGGCACATATCATAAGACCTGGCCAGTCTACCCTATCTAATGCAGTGGTTGCAGGCCTGTCAGGAATAGTAAGTCCTGGGATCACTTCACTATTCCTTTTCCAGCACTAAGATGACCACGATCTTATTGAAAGAATTGCATAGTGGTTTCACCTGAGTACAAGAGCACTTACAGGGAACACTCCTGATCGAAAGAGTGAATAGCCTGCTGCATACATAAACTGAGAGTCCTTGAGGGCCCTTAGGCCTAGTCATGCGTTAAGGGCACTCTAAGGTAATTCTTCCTTCTCAAGTTTTGAAGCGAAGTCCTACCCCACTCCCTTTGGTATCCTCTTGCTGCAAGCCAGACTCTGTCTTCGAGGAATTTCATCTGTCTCTCTCTATTGAGGTAAGATATTTTTATTTTATCCTGGTTGAACATTTGCATTAAAGTTACCTTATTTAAAGGTGGAATCTAATATATTTCTTAGCCCATATGGGGATGGGGAACGATGGTATAAGCAATCTTGTGAAGAAGAGTGACTCCACAGCTATTCTTTTATTTTGGGACTCTTACCCCTGTGCCTAGTCAGTACTTCTTGAAATGGTGTAGGAGGGCTGAGGCTAAGATCGATGCGATCTTAGTGCTGGCTAGGAAATGTGAATGCAGTCTGATCTTAAGATCGCTTAATAGGATAAGGTAGAATAATTCCTAAGATCGCTGGGGTTGTGATTCCAGGATGTTTTGAGTTAACCTCCTGGTAACCAAAAGGCCCTGAAACATGAAGGTGTATGATGTGAGGAGCCAATGCAAAAAGAATCTTGACCAAATCTTCTATAGTTTTGAAAACAATCCTCATTGAAACTAGGTGTGTGATACAACAACATGCGCAATACTACCCAATTCTACCCTATACATGTTTTTAAATGTCACTGAGTGTGGTGTTCTAAAATATGCATCATTGATAAAGTTTAATCCTGCACATTTTTAGTTATAACTATTGCATGTTATCAGAGAATTGATATATAATATAATTCTCCACATGGTCATTGGGTTCCATCTATTGACATGCAAACAAGGTGCAGTTTCTAAGGCGATTTCACTGTGACTAAACTCATTTTACAACCTTGCAACATGAAGAGTTGTCAGTGAACCACTTTAGGGTCAACATTGTCACATAAGTGGATATCACCATTCTTTCAACTAGGGTGAATCACTGTAAGGTTTTATGGAGTTTCCATGCCAAATTTAGGCATTTTCTAACCAGTGTACGGTTGTAATTAGAAAACAAAGACAGTGGTGTAGCTAGATAGCTGCTGTGAGAGGCTAAAAGCTGTGTTCAAACCTATAGTTTACATAAGCATATAGTTTAGATTAAGCAAATGAATCTTAATTAACAAATACCATATTCTCCAAAACCTGACATTGTCGGCATATTGGATTTCTGCTATCTAATAGTTGTAAAAAGAAATTTTCTATTTTGCACTAGCCCTTTTTCCTACCAAAGAAAATGGTACATAAAGCAAATAAACCCCTCCGTCCTCCGCATGCTCAGTGATCATGGACCTGGAGTATTGTTTTGTTCTTTGTGAAGGCATTTCACTTTCTTTCCTTTTGAAAGTGTTAAGACTGTTTTACAGGACTCACGTAACTGTCTTACCTTTCTCCTTTCCATCAGTACTGGTCTTTCAGAATCTACCTACTTAAAGACTGAGGGATGCACTATGATGTGAATAGTATACACAATCCATACGAAAAGTGTTTCCCCCTACAGGCCATTCGGTCCTGCAGATCTTTTAAATCTTTTATGCTGTAAAAACCTTAATAATTGCAAGCCATGAAACCCAAAATGTAGCCCAAGGTCTCGAGATTACATCATGGATACATTCTGTCCCGCAGTTTGGTCATTTCTGTAGGCCCGTAAGTGATTTTGACAGCAATGGCCTTGGTCCCACAAGTTTTCGTATTGACTGTTATATATCCCCTAAGCATCTTATCGCTTAAATGTTTTGTATTACTAGTTTTTCTAGGTATTGTAAATTTACACACGACTGCCCCTTCTAAACTCCCTCTACCCTACCCTTAATACCCTAACAAAGAAACCCTACCAACCATACCATCTATTATCACCAACCCCCCACAAAGACCCTCTTTATTCCTCATCAAACCTGTCCCCAGCCCTACATGAGCACCTAAATCGTCACCACGACCGACAAAGCAGCCGGCTGTGCAGGCTCAGTGGCCGCCTAGGATTTATTGAGGGAGTGCCCCAACCATGGGTCTCTTTTCTTGGTCGGCTTAATCTTGGTGTGTTTTAGTGTGATAAGGCCGGTGGAGGGATACAACTGTATTTGAGCGGAGATTGGGTGGTGTGGTCAGGGAGCTCTTAGCTATGCTCGTAAACTTAGCCTCCATAAATATAGCCCAGTTTCATCACAGTCATTGACATTATTTACACAGGCACAGTCTGCCGCCCTGAATGATAAACGCTACCGAATTAAGTAGGTGTTATCACTTTCTTCTTCATCTTTATTTTCTTATGGTAATTCCCGCATAACTAGGGGAATGACCCAACTTTTACTCCAAGGGGAGATTCCGAGGATTCCACTCCTTTTCCTGAGATGCATTTTAAAATCCTCATAGTGATTTAAATGTCTTGGCTTTGAATTGTGCTTTGAATAGATATTTGCCATTTTCATTAATTATTTTGCCAACTTCCATCTTTTGATACAGGGTTGGCAACTGCTGTTAGTGCAATGTGCTGAGCATGCACTGCTGCATTATCTGTGACAGGGCAACACATACATATCATCATTTTCTGGAACAGTGAAATCGTGTAACACCTTATCACTACTCAGGCACACTGTCTTTGGGAAATCGACTTGCAGGTGGATATTCCATTGTATGACCGACTTACAATAGTAACCCTATGGATAACATCATACATTAACATCCCAAATAAATGCTGACTCACTCATTTGGACTCATTATTGGCTAACTATATAGGGCCGTGGTATCATAAATGTAGCTGCTGGTGTGGACATTCCCTCACGGTGCCAGAAAAGATATAAGCAAAGGATGGGATGGGAGTCACTTGAATGCATGCAAGGGGTATGCACAAAAGGCCTGGTGCTTGCATGATGACCAATTGACGCTATAGTCTATTAGTACTTAGCAGGATAAGGACGGATGGAATTATAGGTATAGGCAGACTATTCTCTGTCTAGAACTGACATTTGCTGTTGGTCTGGAGACATTATATGGATGATCCATCAAACTGTGATTGCCCCATGCAATGTCGCATCGCCACGTTTCTCGTAGTGTGAACACGGAGACCATCCCTTGCATTTATCACTTTCATTCATTTAAGTCCCAGTGGAATCTATCACGATTCATGGATCAGTTCCTCAAGGTCTAGGCTTCCGACCTTTCACTCCAACGTCAGACTGTAATTTAGTACCTGGAACAAGAATTCAGCACTTCAACAGTTGCTGCCTTTTGGGCCAGTCTGGTTAAACTGTGCATATATATATATATATATATATATATATATATATATATATATATATATATATATGGAGAGTTACCTTAATACCCCATGTGTAAGGCACGTTCCACATATAATAAGGAAAAAGGGGAACCCCGAGTTGGTGAAGCTATACGTGTTAGCTAGATATTCACATTGAGCTGGCCAGTACTGCCATTTATTATCAGTCCCACCATATTGAACAAGTAACCAATGGATAACATATGACGAGTGGGTGTTATCGACGGATAATGACACAAGGCTGTAGGCCGAGTGTCATTATCGTCGATAACACCCACGAGTCTCGCTGTTATGTTTGTGTATAATACACCTCCTCGCCCGGCAGCGGACAGCTACAGCGCACACAGCGAAAAAAGATTTCAATGCGTCTCGCTGTTATGTTTGTGTAGAATACACCTCGTCGCCCGGCAGCGGACAGCGACAGCGCACACGGCGAAAAAAGATGCGTCCGGGCCGGGATTTGAACCTCAGACCCCTCACGGCTGAGCGCAACGTGCTAACCGCTAGACCACCGCGTCTCCTCCTTCTGCGCCCGGCAGCGGACAGGGACAGCGCACACGGCGAAAAAAGATGCGTCTCGCTGTTATGTTTGTGTAGAATACACCTCCTCGCCCGGCAGCGGACAGCGACAGCGCACACGGCTTAGTATCATATCCAGACCTGGTTCGAAACGAGGATTTCTCGTCAGTCGCTGTGGCGCACTGCATAGGGGGTTGGACTAGGGATCTAAGGCTGCAGGTTCGAGCCCTGCCCTGGTCAAGCCTATCATGGGTTTTAACATGTAACATATGACATGGAAGGACATGAGAGGCATGCTGTTATCCTGGATAACAGCACGCCTTACATGGATAACAGCACGCCTTACATGGATAACAGCACGCCTTACAAAATTGATGTTACAGCCTATAGGGTGTGCAATATTTCTGTATATATGCCGCACGCTATAATTGTAAGGTATTTTATTGAATACCCATCTAAACCAAGCAATGCATGTTGATGCATGGATGCAAAGACCCACTCAATTTCCTATGCATCGTAGTTCTAGAGGTATGTCCTAGGCCGTATCTCTATTGATCATATCATACAGCAACATGATGGAGAACCATCTAATTGTTATGGGCCCTTCCCTAATTTGTATAGCGTCTACACTTGGATAGATGCTCAAGTAGGCTCTTCAGTGGTAGTGCCCAGAGAGCTATCTCGATAAATTGTCCTGACTCTTGTAGCCAAGAGGAGTTGGTAGCATCTAGCTAGCTCTGTGGACATGGCATGGTGGTAATGCTTGGAGGCAGAGAGGGTGTGACATGGTCACGCCCCTTATGTTGACAACTCTTAATTATAGCTGGACACTTGATCCAACCGCCAAACACCTACAGCTAAGGGCTGGCAGAGCTGGTCAGTCTCCATCTACAAAAAGCAACGAGACCAATTTGAAATGGTCGTTTCTGTGTGAAGGAATTGTGCAGCCTGCAGCCTTTTATTTGTGTTATTTCTTTAAACAGTCAAAGCGTATCCCAGTCATATGGTTTCTGACACTAGCGGTACATACTAAGGGCCCAGATTCTTGGGAAAAGACACTGTATATATGTTACACATGTTGCTGACTATACTAATTACTGAATAGCGATACCATTCCTCAGCTTGGTAAAAAAATGTCTTATGGATATCAAGAAATTTACTGACACTAAATTCAATATAAAGGGACCCCTGTGCAGCTGGCTTTAGCGGGCTTTAACGTGGAGGGTTAAAGCCCACTAACCTGAGCATACACAGCTCCCCTCCATGACTAAGCAGAGTAGGTCTCAAAATGTGAGCAGCTCTCAGATGGGGTTTCCATCCTTTAACACACTATCCAGCCCCACAGGGAGTAGGGAGGAGCAGTTCAAAGAGCAGCTTTTTGATTTGGGATGATTGGGGTTGACCAGCAGGGCATTTCAAAACGATATCTATAGCTATGGTTTTGAAATGCCCCCCAGGAGACCATTAATCATTTAGGGTAGTGAAGTAATCGGGTCTGCACAGTCTCTGTGATTTGCCCACAGTTTGCTAGATGAACACATCACGCAGAAGAGTCCTAACGATGAGGATGCCTTTTTTCAACAACTGCACAATATTTGGGTTCATGCTAATTGGTGGGTAGCTCTGGAGGTTTGTACTTAAGGCACTATGACTGCATACAACCATGCACTACGACTTGACAACAGAAAAGCTAGTGCCAGCAATCGTAGCTAATGCCGTACGACTGCTATATAGAGGCCTTATCTAGCAATCACATAGACATTGGTAGGGCAGTTGTGACGTACATGACCAACACTATAGGGTGGTATTGTCACTAAATTAGGGGTTCCCACTACCTTTTAAGAAATGGCCTCCAGATATGACAATGACAGTCATCTTAGTTAAGAGGAGGGTGGTGGATCATCAGGGCACTGTACATTATACCCAGTAGGATGTATTGGATGGGGTAGGTAAGGATTATTGCAATTATCTCCTCACTCCTAATCCATAGATAGATCAGCTGTGACAGTCCTCATGATTGGGGAGGTAGGTAGTGGAACCTAATGGAAATTGGAATGTAGAGTATGCACATAAATTAAGCTTTTATTGGCAGCCAGTTGTCTCGCTGGGGGAATGGATGTTGCACATTGTGTAGTCACCAATCCCCTCCCCCCCCTTCACCCTGATGGTGTATAATGATGCTGTAGACTCAAGATAGGATTGGCTTTTGATATGCTCATAAATGATTATTATGATTACAATTGAAGTTCATGTTGCACGGTATGACTCGGCAGGTCATTGCACAAGATGCTACAGCAGCTTTTATGCCCCCTACAATTTGGGTGATCATAGGTATAGTGACCTATAACTATGGGTTAAGTTGCAGAATCATTAACGTTCACCAAATGGCCCTACGACCACCACTTTCAGAATCCAGTGAGAAATGGGCCTTCTAGATGATCACCAGCTATCTTAAACAGACGATGGCTGGCCAGTATAACCAGGGGTATGTTTCATAACGTCGTACGATGACTAAATGACTGTACTATCACTAAAATCGTACAACAAACACAGAACCTGGGTAAATCGTAGGTTTTACATGATAGCATATACAAAATTATACCAAGCACTAGCATAGGATTCTACACTTGGGATATTTCTACTAGTGTTATGAACCGTCTGATGTAATTTCCCTTGTAGTTCAATAATTCATTGTGGTCCAAAAGGCAGCATTATGATTATCAATCAATCGTGCAATTTTAGATCGTTTAGGATACAAAATGTGAGTCAAATCATAGCCTGTTATGAAACATACCCCAGTCCCTGTGTAAAGACTGTGTATAGTTTCGTAGACCTTTCACAGTGGTGCAGAGATTTACAACATCAGATCGTAGTCCTCTTATGAAGTGCCCTCCTGAAGCCAGTATACTGAACCTTTCATACAGGCTGCATAGACATTAAATTCACTTTCAACTTAGGATATTTTTTCAAACATATCATCAGTTTGAGTAGGGGTAAGGGATTTTTGTAAGCGGTACACTGTTTCATTTCTTCTCCTACTAAAGCCTACACAAGAAGTCAATGCATGGGCTGATGCATCATCTCATAATCCCTACTTCGAGTCACTCAACCCCTACTGTCAGCATTACACACAAATGTTATCCAGGAGAGTTACACAACACGGCTGATTTCATGCACTATGAGAAACAACATCAAATTCAAGAACGCCCACTTTATGGTGTTAATCCATCATCATCCTACTTCTCTCGGATACTTCGATTAAAAACAGGTTTGTCACATATGAAAGACAATTCTTTGAAAGACTGATTATGCTCTCAAAAGCTCATCACTTCAATTATATATCTGTTTTAATGTATTTTCCCTTTTGCCCCCAGCCTTTAAAAAATGAGTTGGGAAATCGAGTCATCCCCACCGAATAGGCAACATTATCAGGAGCATATATAGTTTCTGATAGAGTGTTAAAAGCTATTATCAGGTTTATTATGCTTATGTAATCATTTCGTACCGCAGGAAGGTAGAAAGCTTTTGGAATAGAATACATTTACATCGCACAATAATAATATAAAGGTTCAATGCCTACTATTGGACATGCATGTATAATAATGGTCATGACTCCCACATTCTGTCAGTGGCTGCTCACCCAGCCTCCAATGTTCATTCTTTTTTCTACTCAATGAGAGGATCAGTTTCGCCTGATGAGTAGGCGGTGATTGTTTTAGATGAATAAGATGCTCGCCAATTGGCCTCAAGGGCCAGCTTGTGGTTAATTTGTTGTGTACAGGAGACCCACACCACATAAGGAACAGACATTTTAAGTCGGAAATGGATGAGGTTTTCCAGGGACTGCGCCCTAACTGCACCCATTAAAATGAACAATGAGTCTCTCTAGAACTTTATGGTTAAATTCAATGGCTTGAATAATGTTTAGTAAGATAATACTCTGCAAAATTCAGCCCTTTTTCTGTGTCATGATTTGCGATGACAAAACTAGCCGTTTATTGACAGCTTTCTTTCTGGTCTTTATTGGGGATAGTATTTGTCCAGGCAGATGTTTTTTTGGGTTTTATCATTCACATCAACTTTCAAATCCAGTGTTCCGCACACCAAGTGTCCACTGATATTTAGTGAAGGTAAACATTTGACTGGTAATGTAGTAACTTCTCCTCCAGCGATGGCTGCTTTATTGATTATCTAGCGTGACCTAGGAACATGACTGCATGTGCAAGTTTCAAAGAGTTTAGTAGGATAAGTTATAAAAAGGAGTATATCAAAGCATGCCATAGAAAACTGCGGAAAAAAAACAACTGAATGCTCGAGTAACAACCTATCAAGATATACGGATGATACCTGTCATGTATCATGGGCATGACACATTTCCAGTATATATAAATAGACACAATTTACTGGGGTTCTACTTGTTATAAGCAGATGTGCAGGATTGCATCGCCAATCCGTGGGGCTTATCCTTAATTGGCCTTTCCAGGTTACACCATAGCACATTGTAGAGATAGGTAGCGGTAGGGTATGAGAAGTCTCATCTGTATGGTAATACTCGTATAAATTCCCTCCCATCACATTACCTCCTCAACAAATTGAATAGCTAGTGCCTCTTTAGGCTCAGCCTAATCCTGACTATGACCAAGAGGCAATTAATGCATGCACACTAAGCTGGTCAATCGCACATTACAGCGTCTTCACCTATTGTGGACTTGGAAGGAATTTTGGTATACATATTGCTAAGATTCCATCTCCTAATGACCAGAACAAGAAAGTATATATATATATATATATATATATATATATATATATATATATATATATATATATAGGCATGTAGGCAATGGCTTACAGATTACAAACGGTTCCTCTCCTCTCCATGACCTGTCAGTCACGCAAAGAATATTATACACACACCAACAAATACCCATACTACTTGGACCAACAAATACAAAAGACCAAATGTTTATAACGCAAACCTGAGGCTTTCCACGAGCTGCAAAATGTGCCTAAAGTCGGGGTACGACCTTTAGGTGGATATTGGAACCTTTAGAGCAGTACTTAACTATCAAGTCATCAGACGCAGCTTATAGTATTCTCCTAAAGTCAGTGTTTGGCTTATATGTGGTCTATGTATATGCTAGAATTTGTAGTATTTACTCACACACAGCCTCAAGTATCCATATTGCTTACAGACACTGTCTGTATTGCCTACAGATACACACCCAAACTGCCCATAACACTTGTAGACGCAAATCCCCCGCCCGTCAAAAATTCATACAAACACAAACCCTCAAATGTCCATTTACAAAATACAGACCCAAGCCTTCAACTGTCAGTACTACTTAGGTCTACAGAAACAAACTCCCCACCATCCACACTACTTTAGATACAAACCCCAACCTGCCAATACTATATCTACAAACACAAAACCACAATTTCCATACTAATAGTACCAAAAAAGGGATTGTTAATATAACACAATTGGCCGTGCTACTCTAAAACACAAACCCTTGCCTACCCGCACAGTGTACTGCATGCAGGCTCAAACCCTGAACTGTCCATACACTACCTGCAAATACAAACCCTCAATTGTCCATACTACTTACAGACACAAACCCTCACCTGTCCATACTATCTACAAACACAAACCCCTAATTTTCCACACAAATAACAAAATGCAAGTCCAACGCTCCATATATGACATATACAGAAAGAAAGCCTAAACTGTCAATATAATGATATATTACAATCCTTCTTACAGACACAAACCCTCAACTTTACACACTATTTATAGACAGGAAACCCCAACTGTCCATACAGATAAATAATCCCAACTGTCCATATATTGCCTACAGACACAAACCCTCACCTGTCTACTACTTGCAGACATAAACTCTCAACTGTCCTTATTACTTGCATACACAAACCCTCAACTGTCCATACTACTTACAGACACAAACACCTCAACTGGTTGTTCTACTTACAAACAAAAGCTCTCAACTGTCTGTACTACTTGCAGACACAAACCCCCAACTGTCTGTACTACTTGCATACACAAACCCTGAACTATCTGTACTACATAAAGACACAAACCCTCATTTGTCTGCACTAGTTACAAGCAAAACCTCTGAACTGTCCATGCTACAGACAAAAACCCTCAACTGTTTGTACTACTTACAGTCATGAAACCTCAACAATTCATGGTTTTTACAGACATAGAACCTTAAATGGTCCTACTACTAACAGGGACAAACCCACACCTCTTCATACTACTAACAGACATTCAGTGGTTTCACTGCAACCAGCAGTAACACAACACATTCTAAAAAATAATCATAGAGCCTAAAGGCTTAATTTTCTATATGCACATCTGCCCAACACCTTGGGACTCATCAATAATTGCATTCTTCTGACATGTCACCGAGTGACAGCTGAGACGTGTCCTGTAGGTTTCTTGACAGCATTCCTGGGTTTATCCTAGGGGAGGAGTACCCCTCCTGCAATTGACAACACACCCTGTCGCCCTACAGCTATGGAATTATTTCACAGCCTGGCTGCTAACAGCTGCAAGGAGAAAAGAGGAACTATGATACCCCCAATGAGCATCCACATACCATCAACACCAGGCATTGGAATTCACAGAATTGATGTACAACCTAATTCTTTGTTCTTGCTTTGTTCTTGGGCAGAATATCGAGACTAACCTCGATTTTAGCTTCAAAGCAGCTGGCACCATCAGTCGAGATGTAATTATGCTTTATCAAATAACAACACTTTCAACATGGCATTTGATGTCATTATATGACTGCTAAATAGTAACCCAAGGTTATTCTGGCGTTTGAGATCCCTAGGTAAATGGCATTGGCTGCTACTTAGTAGTACCCACAAAGAAGAGTAATTTGTTCTTGACTATCACCAGGAGACTATTTGCTTAAGGGAAATCCTATGTACAACGCAATCTTATTTTGTCTTGTTGGACGCCGTTGCAGAACCTCTCCGTTATTTCCAAGATAGGTTCTACTTGGACAGAAGTAACAAGAGTTATCGAATCAATTATTTGGGTAATAAGAAAAGAAAGACTAATGAAAATGGGGGAGTTAAAACCGTATGATAAAATGCTTGAGATGACCCTGGGCTGAAAGTATTTTAGTTCTTGTCTACAGTTTGTATAAACAGATTAGGTTCCAGGATTAACGGCAAAAAAAGAAACGTTATCTTAATTGAAAGAAAACAACCAAAAACAACAATAGGAAGAAAATGCCTCCATGACAATGCAGGGCAATTATTGCAAGAAATGGGACAATAATTACGGAGACCTGTTTTTGCCAGAGAAGGTTATTGTCTTCTACCAATACCCCATGCCAATTGCCCGACCTTTCCCTTTTTGAATCCAGTCATTTCCATTTCTTAAAGTGTTCAGTTAACACAATACATTCCCAAACATCTCAATGACTTTCCTTGCAAGCATATGTGACCCATCAAGGGAGAACACCCCTCTGCAGGGGATTTTTAATTCCCCATCTGGTCACCAGGGGGCATTGGAGGGACAAAATTACTCTAAAATCCTTATAAAATTACAATAAACTAATTTTTGATGCAGAATTCAATGGTCTCATTTAAAATGCACCATTTCCGATAGAAATATTTACCATCCATATTTGGATGGTAAAATGAACATTTTTCATGAGAAATCAACCTAAATGCCTGTTCGTGGTTGCCATGACAACCATTCCTTCGATCAAAATTTGGGGGGTTTTATGCCAATTTTTTGGGATACTCACCAAAAACCCAAGACTGAAAACAGAAATGAAAAATTCCTTCCAGATCAAAATCTCTGATAAAAACCAACATAGTTTTATTGTTATGTATTTTTCATGAAAAGGCTGATTTATTGTGTTTTTAGACATTGTTATAGTTTATAATGTATTTAGAGCTTAAACATCGATTTCAGATTGTAGTAACAACCTATATTCAAAGAGGGGTTCTGACATAACTACTAGGAATATTTAAGCCAATGATGTCTCATTTTAAAGACCTTGAGATGAACTTTGATAATGAATTTCCCTGCAGAGGGGTGTTTTAGCTTGCCTGGTCACATAATAAAATATATGGTTGCCATATCACTGTAGTGTCGGCTTTCAAACTAACAAAAAGGCATGCATCGATCCTCAATCAATGATGGACTGTCAAATATCATCAAGTGTTTGCTTTGATTAAAGATAATCTAACATCTATGGAGAGACATATAAAGGGAGTATTTGATCCCTGTGGTCGTTTGGTGGAATTCACAAGCCTTGATATTGGTCATCTGAGTATGTGAACATTATTTTGTCTTAAATTGAACAGATTCCCAACATGAATGATCAATAAGTTAATGCATGACTAGGGTTAGAATCATGTATGATTGCTCATTGGATGAATCCATGTAATAGTCTTGGTTAAAAAAAAAGAGAAAGGAATAAAAGACAGGGATCAGCATCATGGTTCTATAACTGAAGCCCTGATGGAAGGACAGTTATAGCGCCCTTTGTGGTATGCTAGACCATAATACATCAATTTCCAATGAAAATATGGAATGTTATCCAGCAATATTGTTGGCAAAACTCGTGTGGAAGATCTATTGTTGCACACAGCTGCTAGGCAACATCTGTGAACAATTGAATCCCTAACAACCAATAGACAAGAGCGAAATGGAAAAATAACATGGGGATAGAATGTCATATGCGCACAGAAAAAAATAAGATCCAAATGTTGGTCAAATACGAGTTGAATCGTCTAACTTTCTAGCAATACTTAGTCAAAACGCCATGCCTCTTTTTCTTAGCCAAATATGACTAACCATTAGACTAATTGACCAATTTGCCTTAGCTTGCCTGATCTTGACTAGGATTGCTTGGTTATTTTGACTAAGTACACTACCTAACTTTAGTTCAATTCAAACGGTGATTGTGTTAAGCTCTATACATGTAGGATTCACACCCCACAGACCAAAGTCTCCTCATTAAGGAAGCATTTGAAATACCTCACATTATATGTGACAGGATCTGCGGAAAGGGACCTTATTTCAGTGGGAATAAGGTCCCTTTCCCTAGTGCAGGTCACATATTCATAGAACCCCTGAGCCAAGTTACTCTGGCTGGGTTTGCCAAAAGAAAAGCAAATTCAAATCTGGATGTTATATTTATCTAGATTACCACAGAATAGGTGTTTTCCTGTGACTACCTATTTCATTTGACAAGTCATCAACCTATTTGGTACATTTTCCTGAGTGTAATGTTAGGTTGAAATTTGAAAGCCTCAAATATATGTCATTCCTAAAAATCGTCATAACTGTAACATCCCTGGAACTATTTATAGTACACACTCACCAGAGAAATCCTGTTTCAAAATATTGCCATCTGGTGTGAAAAGGAAGCACCATGTGTCTATCCCTTAGTCAAATTTACTAATGGATCTCAGTCAAAGTGACTAAGATCTCTTAGAGAAAGTGACCAAGATAAGTTAGCTTGCCTGAAACTCCCAGCAGATACCCTGTGCTCGGAGAGTGAAACTGAATTGGGTAGTCAATATGACTAAGAAAACTTAGACCTCCTTGGTCATTTGTTAGTCATAAGTACTAAATAAGAATAATAAGTCACTTTGACGAAGTTTCCTTAGGTACGTTTTTTTGTGCGCAGAGGCTAAGGGGTGATAGGAAATTTATTAAAATAGATTCTCTCACATTTAACAATTCCCTTGGAACAACTGCTGCTTTGAAATGCAGTATTGCCCTTTTAGCTTTGTATATTCTCTTCTGCCCGAGATGACAATAGGTAGGCTGTGATTCGTTCACAATTTAGAAGGTCATTGGGACACTCACTGAAGTAACGTCATATATTTTTGACATAATGGTAACAGCAGCTGCTGCAATAGCAGTTAATTCAGCTGCAGAATGTGGGGACTAGTTATCCAGGACGGCGGTGGCACATACAAGACCACACAATACTTACCTCCACTCCCCAGGTAGCACAGAGACATTGGCATAACGTTGGGCCAACGTTGGCCCAACCATCGGCTTTACATAGGCTGCCCATCCTGCCTACGTAGGCCCGATGCTGCCAACCAAATGCCAATGTCCTGCCAACATTGGGCCAATGTTGGCATTTGGTTGGCAAATGCCACTGGTCGGGCCTACGTAGGCCCGATGGGCAGCCAATGTTGGCCCAACATTGGCCCGATGCGTCAGGCCAACGTTGGCAAATTTTTTTTGTGCTACCTGGGTCATGACTGAATTGCAAATCTATGGTGGTGTATATCATTGCAATTGATTGCATTCAATAATAATGATATATACACACCTTGCCATTGTTTTGTAATCGGTTCTATCATAGTGGACCAATGTTCATGTTGTTGGTCAAAGGACCATCGCACTGTGATGACGTCATTCCCTCACTCTCCCAGCAGATACTTTGATTCAACTACATGATATAGCTGTTAAATGGGGAATTCAAGAACATCTGTAGCTTTGTAATATTCAGATAACATGAGACAATGATAGAACCGTGTTTACACATGGGATTGAAGTGTTGGATCCCCTGACCAACCCATGAGGCCAAGGCCGCAAAGCAGCCAAGGCCAAGTGGGTTGGTCAGGGGACCAATACTCCAACCCCATGTGTAAACATGTAGATTATGCCCATTGGCATAGTTAATCATCACTCAATTTTCCTGAGATTAACACTGATTGTGCCTTAGTTTTCATCTATATTACTTAATGAAGGCAGGGTGAATAATGATGTAATCTCAAAACAACATGGTCGCGAAATGCGCCAGATTCATTGGCCAAAAAAGGAGGAGTTTATGAATACTTTAAGAGAAACAATCTAATAAATGATAATCTCCAGACCATCAATATAGTATTCACATTTATTATTCTTGTGACTTTTGAATTGACCACATCTGCATGTAGGTAACCAATTGCTGATACCTCTGATTGTTACCATTCGATCAAGCAGTTCACATCCCTGAAACAAAAGTCTTGATACCACCAGTTACTGTTCATTTCTGTAAAGATACTATTCCAACTCCTGTGATTGCTTCATTATTATTGCATGAAAAGGGAGGGTTCCCCTCCTCTATTTACAAAGTTACTAATGGGGTCTTGGGGGTTCTTTATAACTTAAGAAGCCAGGGATTTAACGGACACATCCCTATTTGCATGACCTCAGAAGAAATAAAGAAAGTAATTGGGAGTCAGCAAAATATATCTAGTAACTACACAATCACTCAGAATGTAGCTTTTAATGTTACTGGTCTAAAAAGGGCCACTCAGAATGTAGCTTTTAATGTTACTGGCCAAAAAAGGGTAGTTTGAACATATTATAGTCCTAGACACATTTTAAAGGTTTTGGGTATTCTAAACAAAGAACTAATAAATAGTGTTCAGTGATCTATAATTATGTAGAACCTTTAACATGGACTCTTACACAAGCTGGCCTGGTGGTCTAGTGATAAGGTGTTCGACTTCTGACCTGAATGTTGAGTGTGCAAGACTTGGCCAGGCACAGCTTGTGCCTGTGTGGACTTGGCATGCCATTCTGGGGTTACTTGCACCACCAGGGAACCCCTGGCGGTGTGTGAATGAACTACAGAATGCATATGCCCTGGTGAGTGTTGCTCCTATGGTAAATAGAGCTCTCAGTATGCACCCTCTTTTCAAAACAAATCATGCTCTGATTCACCATTCAAGTTGTACTCACCAAATTAGTCTGAAAAGCCACATGTCTTGTTTAAAATAGAGAGAGGTGCACTATCGCGTACCTACTTGTGTTACACACTCTATACTGACTGACTTCTCCCGACTAGGTACCTACTCAAATCACCCTTTTCTAGCACTGTACTAGCATGACCACTTGTGAAAAACACAAGTGAAAGTTACCACTACATGGAAAGCCAGGAGTGTGTTGCTCCTATAGTAAAAAGAGCTGTCAGTAGGTACCCTCTATTCAAAAGAAGTCAAGCTCTGCTTCACCATTCAACTTGCAGTCACTACATTAGTCTGAAACGTCACCTGCCTTGTTTAAGACAGAGAGAGCTGCACTATCAGGTACCTACTCATGTCACACACTCTATAGTATGTTATACTGACTGACTTCTCCTAACTAGGTACCTACTCAAAACCCCCTTTTTTAGCATCATACTTGAATGACCACTTGTGAGCAACAAAAGGGACAAGTTATAGCTAGATGAAACAAACAGACTGGAAACAAGGGCATTTTTAACCAGCTCTTCCTTTTACTATAGGAGCAACACCCTCCGGTTCTGAAGAAGAGGCACTTCTTAGCCAGTACTACCTTTTCCCATAGGAGCAACAGTTTTCTGCTACCACCGGGATTCTGTTAGTGTGGAATATCATCAAACAATAACACATTATTACATAGAATATTACATAGAGAGCAGAGCAGTATGGAAATTGTGTATTCTTTCAGCAGAGTGGAGCAGTGGTAGCAGATTTGCGTACAACTCTTCCCTAGCACAGGTCTTCTACAGTAGTCACTTCTGTAAATTTACAGCAATAGTTGCTGGAACCTCAGTTGCCAGCAGAAGTTTCTGTAAATTTACAGTATATTCTGCTGTTCATTTACAGCAAAACTTATGTTATTTTACAAGACATACTTATGTAATTCTACAACATATTTTGCTGTTTATTTACAACATATGTTTCTGTAGATCTGAATGATCTTGTTGTATGGTTACAGTGGTTGTTACTGTATGATTACTGTGGATTGGGCTGTAGAATTGCGGCAACTCACCTCCTGTAGATTTACAGGAAAATGTATTGGTATCAAAGTTGCCAAAGGTTTTTGCAGTAAAACAACCGTGGCTACTACTAACAGTGTGTACTGGAGAAAGGGACCTTATTCCCTCTGAAATAAGGTCCCTTTTCGCAGATCGTGTCACATATGTTTCTTTACAGCCTACGACTGCACCCTTCAAGTCATACCAAAATCCCCATAGGAATAGCATTGGCATTTGCAGTCATAGAGCTGTGAGTGATCGTAGTACCTTAAGTGTTAAATCCACTATGATGCACGGCTAATGCGTCAGCTATGCGTCTGTTTTGGGGGCATTCGCATGCGTCTCGGCCGTGCGTCTGGTCGTGCGTCTTCGAAAAATACTCAGCTTCATGGGTCTGCGTCTACAGACGCAGACGCATGAGTCGCTTCCACTGGCCGTGAGTGTGCGTCTACAGCAGACGCATGGGAGACGCAGGCCTGAAACTACTTCCACTGCGCATGCGTCTGTCTGTGCGCGTGGTCATGTGACCTCTGTTTGGGTCTTTGTCAGAGAGGAAAGTTTGTGGTGTTTGGAAATCTTTCCATCTCGAAACATCATGTCACGCAAAAGAAAACAGGTTGAGATGGAGGCACACGCGCAGTCTATAGAAGAGGAACGTCTGCAGAATCTGAGGAACCTGGCAGCCTATGTCATCATGGATGATGACTTGGATGATGACTACATTTTGCGTAACCACAAGGTGCAGAGGTCACACATGTTTTGGATGCACCCATATCTGCGTTCAAGGAAGGAGGAAAGGATGAAAAGATCCCTTGCCAGGCTGGAAGAGGATTTCCTGAGGGTGAGAAATTTTTATGCTGTTTTACCCGTACATTTATATTCATTCCCATGTCACAGGTCAATGTCTACATAAGGCCTAGTCTCATGCCTCTATTATTTTTTATTTTCATGGAATTAAAACATATCAATAAAAATAATTGGCTATGTGCTGAAAAACAATTTCAGAAGCACACTCATGAGATGGAGTGTATATGGACCCCTATGTAAAAAAGAGTCATCTCTTTATAAACCAGATACCTAAAAAAATACATTTTCTGGCTTTAATATATTTTTTGCCTTATTTCCAGCTTGGTTGCATTTCTGAGTTCAAGAAGACCACACGCATGTCACCAGAGGTGTACAAGGACCTGCTAGAGATGGTGCGACCGTACATCACATACCAGGACACATCTTTCCGTGATGCAGTCACAGCTGAGGAGAGGTTGAGCTTGACTATCAGGTATCTGACACGAGGTAAGAAGTTTGAGTCTGTACAGACACAAAAGTGTGAAATTTTTCCTTCTCGTTTATATCTTGTTCAAAAACAGAAGAATACATTTTGTTTTATTTATGGCCAAAAAGTTGTGAGTTCCTAAACATAAAAATAATTTAATTAACTTTACACAATATTTCAGTCAATAGTTTTTAATTATGTGTTTTCCTCTCCAGGAGACAGTGTTACGACTCTTCACCAGGGTTACCTGGTAGGTGAGTCAACGGTGCTACCCGTGGTGAGAGACACTTGCAAAGCCATCTTCAGAGCCTTGCATGAAACATACTTGAAGGTATGTGTCTTTAGACCAACTTTATGATCCCCCCCCAAAATAAAAAAAAAAAATTAAAGGAACCACTTTAACACTGTCTGTGACATGATAATAGACCTTTCATTCCATATAGAAATCTTCTATAAAAAAAAATTCCTGAAGTATGAGTGTGCGAGTAAAAGAATTACCCTTTTGCAGAAGCACAAGTCAAAGCCTGCTTCTATCTGACTGTAATTTTGTTTTTTATGTTTCAGCCGCCTACCACGAGGGATGACTGGTTAGCCATAGCCAAAGGGTACCATGACAAGTGGAACATGCCACATGTACTGGGTTCTTTGGATGGGAAGCATATCCGCATAAAGAAGCCAAAGAAGTCTGGTTCGAACTATTACAATTACAAAGGATATTACAGCATAATTCTGTTTGCCTTAGTAGATGCAGACTATAAGTTCACATATGTGGATGTCGGAGCGGAAGGTAAAGCATCAGATAGCACTATTTGGAAGTACTCCTCTTTTGCTCAGGATATTGATGCCCCAGGTAACCCCCTTAATGTGCCAGAACCCTCAACTTTTCCAGGCTTCAACGGGGAGTTGCCCTATCATTTTCTTGCTGATGACGCATTCGAGATGAGTGAGAGACTTATGAAGCCATATCCCTCCACCAAACTCACCCCCCAGCAGAGGATATTCAACTACCGCCTGAGCAGGTCTAGACGGTGTGTGGAGAACGCCTTTGGGATCCTGGCCACTCGTTTCAGGATTTTCCGCCGAGAAATAGAAATGGCTCCAGAAAATGTGGACATTATAGTACTGGCATGTGTGGCTCTGCATAATTACCTTAGAACAGTGGCCCCAGGAGCATACCTTCCGAAGGAAGCTTGCGACTGGGAGGGGAAAGACTACAAACAGCACAAAGGTCTGTGGCGTGCAGAGAAGGTCCTCCCAGGCGGAAAGCCTACTACTGTACGCAACCGATCAGACAGGGTCAAGATAATGAGGAACAATCTCGCGGGATGGTGTCTGACCAAGGAGGGAGAACTTCCAAAACAGTGGGACGTTATTATGCAACATGACTTCTACTTTGAGCGCTAAGTGTGAACCCCGGAGTCTATGAACTTTAGTGTGTGGCCAGTAATGACAATGTCAGAGACATTTTCTTTTCAGCTAAGTAAGTCATGTACACTGTGGTTCATGATATAAACTTATGTATGTATATCAGTCAGATAGAAAAAAAGAAATACTATGATTAACAACAAAAACATTAACCTTTATTAAAGAAATTAACAAAAGTTCTTGAACTGGAATATACTTTGGCTTAAGACACTTTTCTGATACGTGTGTAGGCTTCTCCCTTCTTTGAGGCAGGATATATCGAACTCTAGCCCTGGTAAGTGAACAAACATGAACCCAATATATATATATATATATATATATATATATATATAAATATATTTATCTGTCTTTCTGTAAGCATAGAATAAATTATTTATCTTGTTCTTCAGAACCCGTATGTGTTTAAATTAGTCATGAGATCTTGATCCTTGATGGAAAGTCTTAAGAAAGGCACCTGTGTTCGGGAAGCCCTATATGTCATACGTGTACACTTTTAGTTTTGTAGACGCTGATTGTACTGTCATTTAATATATAGACGCTCAACTTTATAAGTTAACTCCTACAGCATCGCAAGAACAAAAAATAAAATATCATAAGTTAGAATCATGTATCATTCATCTAAAACAAATTGTTCTTGAGCACGAACTGTAAAAACTTGGATAAATACTAGTCATAGTATCATAGTAACATAAGACATGAACATGTAATTTTCCATATTAAGCACCACGCCAGGCTTTCTTGCACAATTATATAAATAAAAAGTTCTTTTCCTTTTTCATACAAAATGTTCAAACAAATTTCTCTTGTTGTGTGTTATTTGAGAACTTCCGTCTTTTATATATAATCATCGTGGACGACAAACATGAATTAAGTTCACTTAGAAGGCCAGTCCCCGTCTAAAGCATCATACGCCATGTTAGTGACATGACGCATGAACTTCCTTTGCAGTTTTGGTGACATCTGCTCTACCTGTCTGACCAAAGAGTCGGCCCACAGTTGGGCATCTGATGAAACAGGGTCTGAGGTAAGAGGCTGACTTATGAGTTTGGGTTTAGACAAGACTTCGACCATTTTTTCTAGGTTTTCGGATTTTTTTTCCATCATCCTCAACACCGGGTCGTTCTTGGCCTTCTCAGCTTTTTTTTTTTCCAGCTCAGCCTCACGGACCCGACGATGTTCAGGTCCTTGCTTTGTGTACCAATTTGCAGACGGGTTTTCCACACCATAGTCAGTAGACCTGTCTTCCATGGAAGACTCACCCCCATGCAAGGAGGTGTCCTTTCCTGTGTATGGTTGGTAGAGAGAAGCTCTATGGGATGAGCCATCCTCAGAATAATGCAGGCCAGATTTCACTTCTGCTTTGCTGAACAACCTATTGTACCTATCCAAGGCTGTTTCCTGGCCCTTACCTTTGTGTGAGGTGTGATGCAGCCCTTTGCCTGCACCTTTCACAGTGTCTTTTGAGGTAGAAGCTGAAGGTGCTGTATCCTTGCAGCTGGATGATAGTCCCGACTTAGTAGGCTGACTCTGTTTCTTCTGTGGATTGTGTGGACTCAGACGCTTAGATCGGTCTGCTGCTGCCTGCGTGCCAATGTGTTGGTTTCTGCTGTAATGTTTTTTACTGGGCTGGAACACAGGACTACCCTCATCATCTTCCTCTTCCTTACCCTCACCCTCACCATCTCCATCACCTTCTTCCTCATCTTTATCCAACTCTTGAGCTAGTTCTTCTTGTTCCTGCTTCACCTTCCGGCGCTTAGGCTGGAATTGTATGTGAGACGTCTCCAATATCTCGTCAGTCTGAAAAAAAAAGAAATTTATGCCCTATCTGTCTAACATTAATAACCATTACATCTTAATCCATCATGAGCCTAAAAAACAACCTATACAGTGACAAATCAAGAGTAAAAAGAAGGGACCTATTTGTTTTCACCAGTTATGCAGACATTATTATTATTTTCAAGTTATATATATAAAAGAACTCAATTGATAATTTTTGGGGGGAAAATAGAATTACACATAAGGGTGTGCACATTAAAGACTCATCTAAAAGTTATAAACTAAAGCACACTCTTACCTCTAAGTCTATAGGCTGTGAAGCTGTTCCCTTTGACTTCGGGGTAGATGTGAAGGTGGCCTTCCCGGGGCTGCGTCCAGAGTAGGTGTTGTAGGTTTCGTTCTGGTTCAAGTAACTTCTTAAGAACCCGACCAACCTGCATATCTCCTTCTGTCGAGGGGTTCTACCTACAGCAGCTGAACCACTTTTACCAGTTTTCAGTATCTTGGAATACATATTTCGGAGACTCCTCATCCTGATTTCGATTTTCTTTGCTGGAAAAAGGACAAGCAATATCTTGCTGCAAGATGTTTGTATAAAATGAAACAAATTATTTTTTAATTCAAATACTTTTGTTTTGAAAATGTTAATACTTAAGGTCCATTTTTTATTTAATAGCCTATGTTAAGAATTGAGTAAGAAAAAAGTATAGGATTAAAAGAATGATGAAGTAATTACTTACGTGGAACCTTAAGAATAACTGCCATTTTGGCGTAGATCAAATCCTTCACAGATGCCACCCGATAGCCATTAGCCCTCATATCATAGAGAGCTCTCTCCTGTTCCCACAGCCTGCAGAGCGTCTCCTCACGGGTAGGGTCTTCTGTCCACCAAGTTTCCATGTCCTTGTCTTCAAATTTCAGGTCAAATTTGGATGGAGTCATTTTCAGCATAGTGGATTGCAGGTTGGCTAGGTCCTCTGCGTCTTGGTCTACCTCATCACCGTCTTCGTCTTCTCCCTCTTGATCCTGGTCTAGAACTGGATGTTTTGTGTAATCACCTTCACCTTTGAAGAGAAAAAAAAAGAAAGAAATTCAATGAAACACACACAGACTTTGCTTAACCTTTTCTTAAAAGCCAACAGAAATAACTAACAGGTAGGTTGGGAAACAACAAATTAATATTTTGCATAATGTCTTTCATGGATAGCTACTGTCATCAATATTAGGGTCCAGACTCAAACTTATAACTCACCTTCCATAGTACCTTGAGATTGGTTAAAGACATCTTCCATCTCTTCCTTGGTTGGATTGTCCTCGCTGTCGACTTCTAGCTCGTCCTCCTTGGACTTAGCAGCCCTATTGCGGGAACGTTTGGATTTTGGCATCTTAGGCAGAAGGGACTGCGATTGAGTGTCTGACTCACCCTCTCCTGACTCTTCTGGCAGTCTTTCAAACTGCAGGGATTTACTAGATTTATGCCGTTTAGTTTCTTCTCCGTGAACAAGAATGTCTTCTATCTGGGCCTTCAGGTGAGGGGAAATGCGCGCCTTACCTCGACCTCTCACAGACTTATCACACTGGGGGGTACCAGGAACATTCTCTTCATCGGTCTCGCTGTCCTCTTGTACAGAGGCAGAAGGTGGAGTCGACTTCTTAGGCCTACCCCTCTTCTTAGGAGGAGGGAGACCCACCCGAGATTTTGGTTTGCCGACCTTCTTAAACCGCGGGGAAGTTCTAGTAGGCAGAGGAGCCGCCTTCCTTGACTTTAAGGGAGTGCTAGAAGAACCAACCTTCTTCTTTCCTGCCTTCTTTGTGTCTTGTAGAGGCGGGGAGTCTGTAATTTCATCTATTTCTTCCTCTTTGGAGGCACATTTCGTCCGACGGGAAGCCATTTTGGTTCTCTGTTTGTACGGACAGACTAGGTCACATGATACGTTCAGTACAGTGGCGCCGACGTGCGTGAAGGAGAGGAACTACAAGTTGTGTTTGTCTAACACAAGCAGAAATATCTAATTGCTTTTGATATTTAAAAACAGACGTATACGTCTGTTTGCGTCTGACTCTCATAAGTGAGTTGACGCACGCATGACGAAAATCTGCTTCCACTAATGCGTCTGCCTTGCGTCTGTAGACGCATGGAGGACGCATGGGAGACGCATGGAGAGTGGATCCAGACTCAACCCATTGCGTCTGTCCTTTTTTCCCATAGTCTGACGCATGAGACTGCCTCCACTGCCTCTGCGTCAAGCTCATGCGTCCATTTTCAGACGCACGCATGGCCTATGCGTCGTAGTGGATTTACCGCTTCAAGAAATGGACACTTCCTGAGGGCCAGTGTCCACCAGTGGAGAGTTGTCCAACAGTGGCCCAGACGCCCAGTGTCCAACAGTCGGGAGTTGTCTAACAGTGGGCCAGGCTCCTCCACATACAGGTTTATTATTGGAGATATGGCCAACGTTTTCTCTAGTCCACTGTTGGTGTTGTGTTACCTTTTCCCAAGCCTTGCAATACTAACTATTTTTATAAAAAGCAGGTGTCTTTTTACTCTAATGTGGTGAGTGGAAGTTGAAGGGTGAAACAAAGCGTGACTTTTTAAAGTGACTTTTTTAGAACTTTTATCTAGCTCTTATCTGCAAAAGGCTGCTAGACCAAATGTGAGGCTGTTTTCAAACAAGGCCAAAAAAAAAAGAAAGTTGTGTTTCCAGTTGTGAAGCACATGTAAGAGATATGATCTGTATACCAAAAGATGAGGACCTAGATAAGCTCCATGAAAAATTAATGAAAAAATATGAAAATTACAGGAAAAATCCCTGAAAAATTGCCAAAAATTGTCAAAAATTCACAAAATAAAAAAAAATAATTCCAGAATCAGCTCTGTTTTGCTAGGATCGGTCGGGTAACTGGAAACAAACCTTTTTATTTCGCCCAACTACCACAGCCGCTGACACCCACTCCACTAACCCTGAAAACTATTGGACTTTGGCTTACTTAATAATTACCTTATTTGATACCATAAGGTGAAGGTCAGCAAGTACCTCACCTGCCGGTAGGGTTTGTTTCTGGAAGGAGGGTTTGATTTGTTTGGTAGGGTTGGTATTTTGGGTGTTGGTGTTCTGGATGTTGGGTTTTGGCTGGTTCATAATGGGTGTAGGTTTGTAGGTGAGTGTGGTGTTGGTTGTTGTAGAAGTGGGAACATATTCTTCGACCTTGGTGTGTGTTGTTTTCTGTGATGTGGTCTCAGTCACATGGTTTGTAGTTTGTGTGCTTGTAAATGAGTTGGATAATATGTTTATTTTTAAGATGTCAGTTTCATCGACATCATCATCATCATCATCATCTGACATTGCTAGGTCCCCTGCTATATCAGAGATTGGTGACAGTGTGCGTTTACGTGTGGGTACTTCTTTTGATGTTTTTTTCTGGTGTAGTGTTGATTGATGAATCTGAAGACTCTGAGGTGTCAGAGCTTGAGCAGCTCGAGCTCCTGGAGCTGGAGCTTGGAGTGGCGCTCCTAGAGCGTGTAGGTTTTAGATCTGTTGTTGTGTTTTTTTCATTAATAGGTGTGGAGGTGTTGGGTGTTGGTGTTTTAAGTGGTGTGATGTTGGTTGTTTTAGGTGTAGTGTTTTTGTTTGTTGGTTTGATGGTGATCAGGTTGAGTGGGTGTTGCATGCGTGTTTTTTTTCTGATGGTTGGGTCTTGGTCACCCAGGTCATCTTGCAGCTGGATTTTTCTTGAGATTGGTCTTTTTGGTGCTGACTTTTTTGCAGGGGTTTCTTAGCTGGGGTTTTCTTAGCTGGGGTTTTCTTAGATGGAGTTTTCTGGCGACCTGCTGCTGCAGGTTTGGCGATTTTGAAGATGAACGTCTCCTTCATTTTAGGGGCCTGTTGTTTCAGTGCACGAGGGGTGGATCTGACAGCTTTCTTAGGCAGATTGGTTGTTTGTTGTTTTTGGACCTTCAAGGAGGTGTCGGTAGGGGAGGCCTTGTCTCTTGCAGGTGGTAACGAGCTACTGCATGTAAGAGTAGGAATAGTTGTAAATAATCTTGAATTTAATTTTTGTTGGGTTGTTTGGGAATTGTGTTGGTAATTTTTCTTGGTGTGGTTTTGGACGTTTTTTTATTGTTGTTTGGTTTTTAGTGATAAAGTTTGTAACCATGACCAAAGGGCCAACTGGTAATTCTTTGTGATAGACAAGTCTGTGGTGTCTCTTTAAATTGTAAGGATGGCGGAAGGTTGAGAAACAAAGAGTGCAAGAGTGCCTACCTTCTGCAAATGAGTTTGGTGATTTGTTTCAATGGGCGGTGTTCATATGGGTCTTGACGGAGCGTTTCCTTTCCCATTGGCCACAGACGGGGCATGACTCCCATCTATTCATGGTGATGTTGTTTCAGATCGTGGTATTGTTGTTTGTATTGATAAATTTGTTGTTTCAGATCGCTGGCGATGTGACAGCGGTTTCCTCGGGTTTAAGTACGTCGTGAGTCGTTGTTTCAACATTCTGTGACATCACCAAGTGACGTCACGTGTGCTCAGAGCTTTGTTGGTGCGTCACCTAGCAACGGTTGCTGGGTGACGCGCCGGTGCTTGGTAACGCTACTGGGTTCCGGTTTGTTTTGTTTTTGTTTGTATTGCGTGGTCATGAGTGTTTATGTTTTGGTGTGAGAGTTGGCATTATGATTGTGTATTACAATATCAGAAGCCATCAATGTTTACAAGGTCATGTCAGGGGCCTGGGCAAATATGACACTTCGATCCCCATTATTCTAGACGGGCATGCAACAAGAATACCCACCACATTGAGCAGAGCTCATAGAGCATTACATACGATGTGACATTGTATGCAATGCCACCCTGAATTGCTTTGGGGTTAGAGGACAAATGATTCTTCAGGATCCGAAGGATTTCTTACATTTATAAAGACTCAATTAACAATCTGAGACGCTGATGGCAGATTTCACAGCAGTTACCTCAAAACTGTATACCGATTAAAAATGACCCTTCACTAATGCCCGAGGGATTTTTTTCCAGTTGCCATTATTGGGTTGTCACACAAAATATATGGGCGTTAATTTTAATTAATGCACTTACATATATTTAATACCTAGTTATTATAATAGGAATGTTGATATGTGACCAGGCAAGCAAAAACACCCCTCTGCAGGTAAATTGTTTATCAAAGTTCATCTCAAGATCTTTAAAATGAGACATCATTGGCTTAAATATTCCCAGTATTTATGTCAGAACCCCTCCGTGAACATAGGTCGTTATTCATATTTGAAATCGAGGATTAAGCTCTGAATACATTATTCACCATAATAATTACACTATATATAAAAATGGGTTACTAGATGGCTGGTTATAAAGTTCAGATTTTTGACTGCTTCAGCCCACAATACCCTTGGGGTACCAGATGAAGCAAAATTTTTAGGCTGTGAAGCAGTGAGGAAAGTGCAAGCTAACTCGACCTGGTATATATACAATTAAACTGAAATATTTACAGAATTGTACAATATTTTCCTGACTCAATTCATTATAATATTTAGTTTTGAGGAGCTCTTTGATTGTGATTCTGGCAAAATGTTTTATAGCCTCAAAAATCATCAAGTCAAGCATCAATTTCCACCATCTTGGATCCCGATTCAAATAGATCGGCCCTCCTCCCTTCATCATCGATAGAGTAAACTTATCAATCTGGGTTGATCTGGATTGTAAGCATCAAGAGCTTCATTTTGATAGGTTATATATCAATATTGGATGTATAGTTCCAGAGATATTTAAAAACAAACTCAAACCTCCGAGAGGATCTGCTGGGAGAGTGTAAAATTGTTTGACGTTGCTAAGATAAGCCCTGTTGCTACGATAAGCGCTGCTAAGTTAAGTGCTTCTATTGTAAGACACCAGGGGGCTGCACTGAGAGGCACTTTCGTGTGATAAAGTTTTAAAGGGGGGCTGGCATGGGAAATTAACAACATGGGTACCGATTCAAACAGCGATCATAAAATTGCGGGAACCAGCGGAAAAATCGCGACGCCCTGATTGGTCAAGGGATGATCACGTGACTTTTAAATGCGGGCATGCTACCATGCCAGGGCCCCTTTAAAATATGGGTTAAGGTTGACCCCCCTAGTGCCGAAGGCACTAGTGATCGCTAAAAACACAATAAATCAGCCTTTTCATAAAGAAATACATAAAAATATGGTGATTTTTATCATAGAATTTGATCTAGAAGTAATTTTTCATTTCTGTTTTAAGTTTTGGGTTTTTGGTGAATATCCCTGAAAATTGGCATAAAAATCTGCAAATTTTGATTATTGGAATGTTTGCCATGACAACCAGGAACAGGCATGTAGGTTTATTTTTCATAAAAAAATGTTCATTTTACCATCCAAATATGGACAATTTCTACTGAAAATGGTGCATTTTAAATGAGATCATTGAATTCTGCACCAAAAATTAGCTTAACATATTTTATAATGATTTTAGAGTAATTTTGTAATTATAATGATTTTAGAGTAATTTTGCCCTCCAATGCTCCCTGGTGGTCAAATGGGGAATTATATACTGACATGACAGTGACATGTACTGGGAAAAAACCTTATTCCCCCTGCACGAAGGGCCCTTTTCGCAGATCGTGTCACATATATTGAAGTACCCGGAGCACGGCTCATGGGAACGTGGATTGGAGTTGGACGTCTGTTACGCCTATTACACTCTGTGACATGGTATGGAAGACAGAATTGCTGCTGCTTGAATATATATAGGGATGTCCTCGATATTCACAATATCTAAATATCGGCAATATTGTGATGCTGAATATCGTATCGACATAATCATTATATCATTATTGTATAATCCACTTTCTCAAATTTTCATATTTCTCTGGTTAAATCCTTGGATAGAGTAGATGAATATGGGTGTGTTTGGTATCACATTAAAGCGTATAATCTTCGGCAATGCAGTGGGTATACATGAATTACTCAGTTTATCCTGATTTATAATAATTGACGCCCCCCAACTGTATATATTCACCCATTGATGCCAACATTTTAGCACTTGAATACACTTTTCTAATGTATCTAAATATCGCAATAAATCGTGATATTGAGACCAAAAATAGTTGATGTCAATGACATCCCTTAATATATATTTGCTTTGCTACCAAAATGTCAATTGCTAATGCCACTTGCTGCGGTTGAGCGATCTGTGCTGCTGTCTTGGCCCAGTAGGTAGCGAGTCCTGGTGATAAGCAAAATAAATCCTATGCATGGGACCTATTTGATGCATAAATAATGTGACATCTGTGGTTAAAATGTGGATGTATGTATGTATGTATGCTTGATATATAGATAGGTCGCTTTGCATTGCATATATGTGATGTAGAAAATGCTAATATGTTCCTTGCAGACATCACTTTGCTTACTGCAAAATTAATGTTCTCCAAATTTTCATGGTTACTGATGCATTTTACAGAATCATTCCCTCATCTAAATGGATTTGATATGATCCATTCCTCAAGACACCACCTCAAAGGCTATCCCACACACAACACTAAGACCCAATAGGGCTTATGTTGTCCGGGACCCATAGTGTACATTAAGAGAGTGTTGATCCCCTCATGTCTGAAAGCTTCATGCATACACCATAGCGAAGACTATACCACGATTTCTGGGGTACACAGTGCTTTTTGGTGGCTATTCCCATCCACATATCTGTCGATATTGCACACCCTATAGGCTGTAACATCAATTTTGTAAGGCGTGCGGTTATCTATGTAAGGCGTGCGGTTATCCATGTAAGGCGTGCGGTTATCCAGGATAACCACACTTCTTTCATGTCCTCCCATGTCATATGTTACATGTTAAAATACACGAAATTTTCAAGGCCAGGGTAGGGATCGAACCTGCAGTCTCACATCCCAAATCCAACTCCCTATGCATTGCGCCACAGGGACTGACGTGAAATGCTAGGTTCGAACCACTTCTCGATAGGATATGGGAAGGAGTCGACTGCGGGCTGACCTCTACCATAACCGCGGGACGCATTCAAATATATCCAAGCCGACACGGCTGCTGAAGGAGGAGACGTGGTGGTCTAGCGGTTAGCACTACGTGTCTTTTTTCGCCGTGTGCGCTGTCGCTGTCTGCTGCCGGGCACCAAGGTGTATGTACCTGTGTACACACACAATGGCATAACAGCGAGACACATTGAAATCTTTTTTCGCCGTGTGCCGCTGTTGTTGTCTGCTGCCAGGCTAGGAGATGTATTTTATACACAAACATAACTGCGAGAAGCATCTTTTCTTTGCCGTGTGCCGCTGCCAAGCCTAGCTGAGACCGGGGCTGCCGCTGTCCGCTGCCGGGCAAAGAGGTGTATGTACCGATCGTGTACAAACAATGGCTGGCATCGAGTCCCAGAGAGGGGGAATAATTTTTGTTTTCAACTTGAATTTATTGGTATAATATTGATTATTTATTGGTTTCGTGGTATAAAATAAGTAGTCAATGGATAACTCATGACTCGTGGGGGTTATCGACGATAATAACACGAGGCTGCAGGCCGAGTGTTATTATCCGTCAATAACCCCCACGAGTCATGAGTTATTCATTGGTTACTTGTTCACTATTGATTGCAACATTATGCCTACTCATCAATAAAGAGCTAGATAGCTGACAGTCCGTTAAGGAAAGCTTTAATCTGAATGTCATCCAGCAGTTGCTCACATGTATGCCATGCCCATCTTTTATCGAATCAATGTATTCATAATACACAGTTGATGGCATACATTGCCTATTATCTCAAATCTATGATATATATAGTATGATATTACACTCATAACGTTCATGTACCTGTGGGACTCAGACCCAGGTCTCCGGGTGTGATGGGGGAGTCCGGATGGCAGGTGGCAGCACCTGCCTCCGGGTTCGTATCCGTTACACCAGGGGGCCTTCCACTTGTCCGCCACTGCTCAGCACACCTCCACTGTTACCTACAGGTAACCAAATGCCATCCTGCATGTAGTCTCTATAGGCTGTGATCGTATGTAACTAAGATGAGAATAAAAGCTTGGTTGCCTACCCGGAAACTTCTTCTCTTTGTTATTATTTGACATCTGACTAAAAAGACGAACCACTTGGTTAACATTCACCAAACCAACCCAGAAACCCAAGGAGTCCACCAAAGTTTTTGGCCTAGAATGTCAGCGGCTGCTACATAAGGCCAGACCTCAGTGGAGGATGGATGATGAGCATTTAATGTTTAGACAATTCATAGACGGATTGGGTGATGAGGAACATAGGACTGTAGTATGTGATGCTTGGAAGAATAATGCTTCCTAAACAGACTTGTTCCAAGCTCTGGATCATTATGATCGGAAAAGCCGAGTATTTGCCAGAAAGGTACCCCAACAGATGTCAGCAATGATAGTTCCTGAGGGGATACCCGAAGATGACTTATCAGAATCAGGTAACACTAAGGACGATGGGAACATCGGGGTAATAGGCCGAGGCAACCCCCGGAACAACTGAAATTGGGGAAAGAAACCAGGCTATGTCAAGGGGCAAGTGATTATCACAAAAACTCCTGAGACAAAGCCGGATACCAAGACCCCCAATACCGGTCCGTCTTTATCAGAGGACCTGGTTACCACCTTGGTACAGAAGATTTCTGAAAATCAAGAAGGCCTAGGCCAGACAGAAAGGTCAAATGCTGTAGGTGTCAGGAAATGAGTCATTATGCCACGGAATGTGAGGAGGAAAGACCAGTGTACAGAAAGCCATGATACCGGAATACTCCGGATAGTGGGGGCTCAGTTAAGAAGGAAAACTGAGTGGGGGTGTCCATGGCGGCAACCGGACAGCCCCCAGAGTGAGTGACTGCCATGACTGCCAGTCTATCACCACTTGTGGTATAAGTAAGAATCCTCTAGTGATTTTGCGCAGCAGAAAAGCTAAGGAACCTGATCAGTTCCTTACTCATGAGGCTGGGGAGACTGATAGTACACCAGGTATCAAGAACTGTCAGGAGAACACAGTGGGGAAACCCGATATCAGTCAAGAGGGAGTGGCCAATTGGTTGGCCAGGGTGGATTATGCCCACCTTTGCCCCAGGTCATCCTTGTCTCAAGTACTTGAAGGGATGTGGATTTGACCTTGGCACTAATACGGAACTTGCTAAGTATGCTAGTTGTCCTACCTACTTGAAAGGTAGGCGGTGGTACGCAATTGTATCTGTGACTGGTAGATCTGCTGAGTTCTTGGTCAATACGGGTGCTAGCCACTCCTGTATTGCCAAGCGACTCTATGATCTTTTGCCTACGGGTCATGAAACTTTCATAATGGAAGGAAATGCTCGTACAGCCGACGGTAGCAAGATGCAAATGTTCGGTTTGGAACATTTGAGGTTCAGTCTACAGGAGGATAAGGATTTTATCCTTACTCCACTTGTGTCAAATATTGCAGAAGATGGTATATTAGGTCTAGATTTTGCTGCATTGTATGGAGCAAGGTTGGATTCCCAGAGGGGAATATTGGAGGTAAGAGACCCGTACCATCTCGAAGTACAATGTGTACAAGTGAGTAGTGTAGTGAGTGTAGCCCAAACGGTTAAGATCCCACCAGGTACCGCCTGTGATGTCTTATGTTGAGCAGACCATGAGTTTTCTGGAAAAATCCTATCTGAAGTAGTAGAAAGCTGCGAGCATGCTTTAGCAACCGAATTCCCTTCATTACCTGAAAGGAATCCAGAATTAGATCACCTTATAGCTAAAAGTCATGTTGAGATGGATGTGCAACGTGAAGCCTTAACTGACTTGATAGACAAGTATAGAAAAGCTTTCACTGCACCAAGTGAAAAATTGGGACGTACCGATAAAGTACTCTCTACAATTGACACTTGTGAGAATGAACCTTTTAAGGTTCCGTATAGGAGAATTCCTCTAGCCAAGAAAAGGATTGCTGAGGAAGAGATAACTAAAATGCTTGGCCAGAATGTTATCATACCATCCTCCAGTCCTTGGTCTAGCCCTGTGTGCATGGTGACCAAGAAAGATGGTACCATCCATTTTGCATAGATTACCGAAAGTTGAATGGTATGACCAAGAAGAATTCACATCCATTGGCATGGATTGATGAGAATGTACACTTTCTTTGAGGCAATCAACGGTATTGCTCTTTAGACTTACAATCTGTATAGGACCGGAGCATATGGACTTTCATGTGAAGTAAATGAAAGAGCTTAGCCACCAATCAGGGATTGCCAGGGATATATTGGAGGTCCCAAAAAGCTTTGTTGGCAGTCAGGAATGGTGGCAGCTTGCCATGGTGGCCATCTTTGTCCCAAATCTGAAGAATTTAGAGGACACATAAAAAGTAGCCTTGAACCCAGGCTTAAGTTCATTGAAATCAGCTGTAACAAGGATCAGACAGCTATTGAATGTAGAAGAAATTACCTTAATGGTTTAAAATTTTCTGTAGAATGTTTCCTTATACAATGGACCTCATGTCCCATTTGACACAACCTTATTTGATTGATGTAGGTTGCCATAATAACACTGCAGTCAAGACTTACCAATGTAATAAAAATGTAAGACTTAGATATAACCTGAGATATAGAGAGGATGTATGCGTACTCCACCTACCTAGTATAGCAGTTGGTGTATTCATTATCTGGATATCAAGCAAAGATGATATGACTTTATGACACTCTTTGACCTTGATCTATTTATCATAACAGCTTGCTAATAATGTTTTATCACCTCTATGCTTTTTAGATGGTCTTTTCAGTGAGGTTAAGCACTGGGTATCATCATCTAATATGAGCTGATGTAATGCAATTGATAACCTTTATCAAGGTAAAGGTCAAGGTCAGTTGGTAATCAATGTTTGCATCTCATTTGTATAAGCAAAATCGAATCAACGCACATCTTATAGACAGTTTATTCATCATCATCACTACCATCACTGTCAGTCAAGACATGTTCATGCCTGACTTTTCACATTCATCGTTCTCTGAGCATTCACACAGATCAGTGCAATTTAGACTGGCAGCTCAGCATCTGCATCTGTTTGTGGTGCACCTTGGGTTACATCCACATTTGACCAGGTGGATGACAGACTCTCGGGCAGGGAGCTCTTTTGTCATTACTGGGATCCATTCTTGTTCCTCAAGTGTCCAACCATACCCGTCTGGTGAGGGCAGACAAGGGTGAGGTAAAATGTCAGCATTTGGTAGTGCGAACGCAAGATTGCCTGATGAAGGGCTGCTTGTGTCGGAGGTAGTTTTTTCTGACTCCTTTTAATTCTTTTTGTGCAGCTTCCATCTAAGTGCTTTAATTGACACATACTTTCCATTCAATGCATAGATCCTACAGATGAAGCATTCAATCCCTGCCAGAATCTCTACTGATGGTTTCTCCAAAGGGCCTAGCTTGGCAAATGCATCAAGTTCTATGGCATTGGCGTCCATGAAAGCTTGCCAAAATTTCCGTTTTCCTTTTCCTGAAAAGAAACCTGTGATGTCAGCCCCACTTAATGCATGTAATGCTGGAAGTGCTGTAGTCCTCTGAGGGCCAAGTTCCTGGGCAATTGGTCCTAAAGGGATGTGATGCTGATGTTGTCCTGTGGAGCTATCGTAGGAGGTATTTTTACACAACCTATCATACCTTCGTAGTGCCCAATACTAGCACATCAGTGTCTGTGGAATGAATCTGAAGACTTGTAGCACCAATATTTGATGCATCAACAGCATGAAGCAAGAGTTAGACACTAAATAGTGTCTGCCTCTTCTTGAATACCAGCTGACCATCTCTGTGGCTAGCCTTGCAGAACTCACTCTATGAAACAACATTTATATGCTGTGCTTTGTCCTTAGACAACACCTTATCAGCTAAGTAAGCAGTTAGCTCCTTCTTTGTGTCAAAATGTGCTAGCAGGCACTTGAGTGAAAGACCAGGTGGAATTCCTCCAAATGACCATGCTTATTGGCCATTTGTGTTGTGAAATAGTCAGCAAGATGGGCACATGTCTTTATGAATTGTGGTTTCCCCATTGCCTGTACTTCTCCCATGGCATCAACTACAGCGACTGTCTTCTGAGTAGGAGTTGCCTATGTAATGAGAGCTGCAGCTGGGTAAATGCTCACTAAGATTGCAATCTACATATTTTTTGCTCTATGAGAAATAAACAAACTTGATAGGTATTCAGGTATTCTGTAATGGATATGCCCCTAGAAAGACCGTCATAGAAGGAGAGTGATGGCAAGAACCTGTTAGTGTAAAATTCATGATTAGTAGGTCAAGGTCAAAATATGACACAAACCCCTATTAGATCCATGTTATATTGATTCTGTCAATAATTCCTTGGCATATACATAGGTTTTTATGAAATATATATAATACATTATAGGTGTTGAAGTCTGAATGATTTTGATACACCACTAGGTTTTTGAAAACTTTGCCACCAGGGTAACCTAGTTCAAGCAGATATGGTTGTGATAGGTGGGAAATAATCTCCATTGTGTAGGGAAACTTTTCAAAAGGGTTTTCAAAGGTTACTGTTCATTTTCTTTATGTTTGATATCCATTTTAATGTGGTAAAAAGGTAAGTTTTGGGCAGTGTTTTGAACTTTGACCATAAAATGACCTTGACATGACCTCATTAGCCATAAATCAGAATAAGGCAAGTAATGGCATGGTACTTGACTTCCATCCCTCCTCATTACAGCCAATTTAGAGAATCTTAAGCCTGGATTCCAGACCTCCCTTTACCTTTCCTCTAAATTCCTTAGATTTGGGACAAAGATGGATGCCACAGCAAGCTGCCACCATTCCCAGACTGCCAACAAAGCTTTTTGTGACCATAAAATATCCCTGACAATCCCTGATTGGTGGCTAGGCTCTTTCATTTACTTCACATGACTGGCCCATTTTGGTCTGTATGCTCCCCCACTACTAGGCACATAGAGATGCCACCACCCAGAAGTCTGGAATGGGCAGATGTAGCAGGTCCATACAACAGACGGATGTTAGCTATTTCTGATGAAACGTTGATACTCACCACTGATGGGTGAAGCTCATGAAGGTGCAACAATTAAAAGTGAAAAATTCTTAAAAGATAATTTTCTATTTCCTGGTGATTTCTTGATTGAAATGGAATATATTTGTCTTCAGGGACATGCACATGAAATTTTGTGATATAGCTATAATTCCTTCTTGGAAAATTGTTTTCATGAAAAAACCTTTTTAAATCCAGGTTTTCCCTCATCTGACCTAAAATTGTGACATTTACAGGAAAAAGTGTCTGTTGCTAGGCAACCATTTGGAATACAACAAAATGGATAGTTTCATTGGATTCCTTGATATCGAATTAGGGGGGGTAGGTACCCTTAGAATTATCATAGGACAAATATTACCGACGCTATGGCCTGCCATATACAAAAATTTCTTGATCTTCATATGGCTCCATATGGCCTCATATGGTGTAACGGACGCATAACGGACACCTTAACATAGTTGTTTTGTGACATTGACTTTAAATCTTGCCAAACTTGCCAAAAATCATCATTTCTAAACTCTAAGAAAATTTCCCATCGTTCTATATCATTTTAATCCATGTGTCTCCTTGCTTTCTATTTTTAGTAATTTTTTTAGTAAAAGATGTTATGGATGATTATTTTCTTTGTATTTATGATGGATTTTTCAGGAAAATACAGAAAATCATGAAAATATCTTAAAAACTCCATGATTATACCATTCAAATGTCATAATCGTGAACTTTGACTGAATTTATGAATCCATTTAAAACCTGAATTATTTCTAACCTATTTTTTTAAATGAAATTTTATTTACACTTTTGTGACGTCCTCCTGTATGAGGTCTGTGGCACTCTCATGAGCTTCACCCTGATGGAACGCCAAGAGTGGTTAATGCAATCTGGGAATGTGCACACCCCCTGTGGGCCAACACATTTCCTGATGTCTGGTTGATGGATTACCATCAGATGGCTAAAGAATTGGTGGTCCATTTGTAGTTCCGCAAAGCTGTGATGCGGAGATGGCTTTTAGAAGGAATCGTTTTGATAGACAATCCTATGTGTCTGACACGACTGGTTACACCGGCGTCAAGGCCAATGAGGTTGCTTGGTACAATGAACGTGACCAGATTCTACTTTTTAGAAACTGCGGACGAATACGAAGCAGCAGGCAATGCTGTCTTCGAGTTCAGTCCAGGGGTCCCTATCATGTCTCAAGTACTTGAGCCTGAAGAGGCCAGTATTGGTGTCTCTCCAGCAGTCCGAACCGGGATTATACAAAGTCTTGTGGTGAGGCTGATGGAGAGACAGTATGTCCTTGAGCACCCAGAGATTCCATCTGGGGAGGCATCAGTGCAAGTGTCACTCGAAATGGCGAGCAAGATGGACCGCTTGATGTCCCCTGTCAAGTCCTCTCCTAGAAAAGACAAAACTCAGGTATCTGAGCAGGCCCCACCTATTCCGTCCCATACTGACAGTTCTCCTGCTTCCGCTCAGTCTACTCCCAAGAAGACTGTTCAAAAAGAAAACAGGGGAAACTGTGTGTGGGAAGGGTAAATCCAATAAAGGAAAAGGCAAAGGGAAGCACACGGATGCTGAACCCTTTGCCAGTACCAGTGTGGCCGAAGGCACTCGGAGCTGTTGTGTGTCTCCGAGGACGGCCAATAGGAAGGCAGCTAAGGCTTCGGATGTTTCCAGCAATGAGACGGATGCATCAATCTGGAGAAGAACCCGAGGAGCCATTTGACCCAGTTTTGGATGCGACTCCTACAGACTAGCAAGAAGCTGTTATTTGGGCTAACGCCAATAACAACAACTTCATTCCCCTGTACAGTGGACATCTGAAGGGTAGTAAATGAGTCTGGAGACTGCCCTCTCAGAAGACATGCAAAGGGTTTGAAGATAAGGAGGAATGGCTTTGTAAGAAGCTGTCCGACCATAAACCAGCAAATATGTACTGGTTGTACTGGGAATTCGTAAAGAATTCCTCTAACAACCTGTAAAAATATGACCAGAAGGCAAAGTTAAAATTCACCTTAGGAGAGTACTACCGGGATGAGCACAAGGATTGCCCATTCCAACGTTGTACCCAGATGGAGGGTGAAATGGAATTCTCCCTAGATATAGATGCATTTTATGGAATTTCACATGCACCAGAGGCCGGAGTACGTCTGCGATCTGTAGGCTGGCAAAAAATGTGCTAAGTGCACATGATGTGTCATCCCCCGGCAAAGAGATATGATCCGGCATTGGGTGTCTGTCCATGGAGAGGGGCTGGAGAGCGCTATTGATAGAGTATGAAAGTACATTCTGAACTCTACAATAACCTTCTCAAACTAACCCCCAAGAAATTGTCTTCCCTCACCCCGAGCATGAAGCAGTTTGCGCCAACGGGCTGGTACTAACCAGGAGCTGAAGGCTCGGTTTGCCCAGTCCGCTGGAGCAGGTAAACTCGAGTATGCTCAAGAGGAGAAGCAATAAGGCCCGCAAACGTGGTGGGGCTTATGTTAATCCATCAGGAGAGCAAATCTGTAGCTGCAGGGATTACCGTCATGGGTTCTCTGCTGCAGAAAGGAAGAGACAGGCATCTGCTTCTCCTAGCCGATCCAGATCACCCCTGGAAGCACTGGAGAAACAGTCGTATGGGTTGAACAGGAAGAAGCAACATCTTTCTGCTCCCACTGGAAATCCCTCGAACTATGGTAGAGCAGCAGCACTGCAAGGTGGTGCTCATAACCCAACCTTCTTTGGTGTCAGTGGACCGGGTGGCCATGCCTCTCGCCCACGACCAAAGCTGAAGCCAAGAGACCCGAAGCAGTTTCCTACTATGGGCCCAGCCGGACCAGAAACACAAGTCTTTGATCAATACGGTAGAGTCAAACAGGAACTGTCGATTGGAAGAGGTCAAGGCCAACGACCAACTCTGAGTGCTGTGGTGCAGCAGCATCCGGTTGCACCAATTACTGCAATGCAGCTTAGAAGGGAGCTGGCTCGGTTGCCCCTAACCCAGGGAATACCAAACCAGGGACCTTCTACGTCCTATGCCAGTGCTTCGCATCCACCTGTGTCTGTCACATCTTGTAGGTCCGAACACCCGATTCCGGGGCCACTTCCTCCTGATGCTGTGGTACATCAGCCTAAGGTTATCCAGACGGCTGAAACCTTCTTCAAGAAGGAGGAAAAATTATCTTGTGCCATTCAGACCAAGCAATTTTAGACGTTGTAACACCATATGGAGAACCTCCGCTTGCAGTGTATTGATGCTATCCAGAAATCTGAGATAAAACATATCTCTGCCCAGATAAAGGCTGAGGTTGGCAAAGAGAAGCAGGAAGCTGCAACTCTGAGGCAGGGGGCAGGATGCTCGAAGTTGAGAGAGCAACGAACATGAGGAACCAACAGAAGTTCTTCAAAGTGTTTGGAGTAATTCTGGACAACTGGGATGGCACCCCTGGCCATGCTTTGGATCTCTTCAAAGCTTGCCAGAATGTCAACTTTGTACGAGTTGTCGCAGCACCTCCCACACCTCAAGGACCAGATCTGGATCAGCATGTTTAACAACCCGTTCAACAGCCTGACCAGGATCAGCCAGAGGAGAACATGGAGCAGTAAATCTGTTACATGTTAGTTGTACATAATTGAGTGTCCTGTGAATGGAGGTGAATCACCTAGTAATGTTAGATAGGAATTAATTTTTCTATCTAACTTGGATTAGAATATATATTGTATTCTAATCCGGAAACTCTAAGCCAAAACATAAAACATCTGGAGAAGGAGTACGAATGCTCTATACGAATATCCATGGATATGCTGAAACCTATATTATAACTGCATAATGCTGTTGCAGTCTATATGAAATACATCACTAGTGGTGCTCTTATGCTAGTATGTATACTGTGTCAGTATACAGAGTCAGCTAGCATTACATAATTGAGTGTCCTGTTACTAGTCTAAAAAAAACAACTCCACACCTGGAATCCAGCTACAAAAACACCACTTAGCTAGCACTACAGGCATCTGAGTTTAGCTACCCCCATTTACAAAAAAAATCAACAATCATGGAAATAGCACTTCAAGCATCAGGGTTCAGCTCGCCCAAAACCTACTATCAAGTCACCTCACATAGGACTATGAACTTTAGTACTACAGTGCATTAGGGTTTAGTTACAACTCCAGCAGCATCCAACTCCATCGAGATTATCCATCTATTAAGAGAAAATATAATCATCTGTTATTACATTGTATAGTCATATTTATATCATAAATTAAGGGAAACTGGTGGTCATGTAAGTTCATATATTTTATAAAGGTATAAAAATGTACTCATCTTGCTTAATCATGCATTCTTTGACACTAAATGAAGGACAACCGAATGAAATGCATGGGCTGCTTGTCTGTCATAGCCTATGTGGGAATTTGCCAGTACACATAAAAGACGGAATTCACAACTAAGTCATCAATCGTTCTAGCATGACAATGATGGATTATGCCATCATGTGACCCAGATACCCATTACATGCCAATGGTAGTGTGCGCCCAGAGTGCTTTGTAAAATGTGATAGTTGAATTCGCAGTCCACTTCATGCCTTTCTACGACGACCTGACCACTTTAGATTTTACTTATCAACCTTTTGGCAACACCCCACCCACCCCACACACAACCCATACTACCTCAAATTACCCATTTATTTAATACTAATTTTTAAGCCTTAAGGCACCAAAGTCATATGGACTCAACCCAGGGTGGCCCATCCATAGCCTTCTGGGCCCACATGGCAAATAGGAGCAAGGCCATGGATCTGTTTGGCAAGCTGTTCATTGTTATCAAGCCAAACGCCCCCACCACTGTATTGAACCATCTTAGCTCACTAGTCACTAAACCTCTTACAAAAGTCAGGGTAAAAATACATCAATTACTAGCCATAGATTAACCTAACAAGCTAGTCTATTTTAGAAATTATGCCTACCAGTGTCCTATTAGCAACTCACCCCAAACAACAGACCCCCCGAAATTTTGTATGAAACCTTTCATTTTTCCAACCCAAAATTCCCAAAATTCACTGCGCCCCACACCCCACCTTTTTCTCTCACACAAAACCAAGCCCCCCCCACTCAACCACCCAAGCCCCATTTCCCCCCAAATCAAAATTCGTATGAGTCACTATTGCAGTAGAGTACATGTGCACTGGCAAAATCAAAACAAACCGTTTTGCCAGTATACCCGTAACCATAACAACGGGGGAATTACCCGCTCTATTTATAGAACAGGTGTCTCCACGCTGTAATAGTGAATGCCCGGCGAGTTTAGCCACGGCATCGTCCCCCGATCCAGGAGAGCATACCAGATAGAAGGCTCGGGCCCAAACGGCGGCAAGCATATAGGGCTCTGCTAAACCCCAAGAAGCCCAGTGTCCCAACTATCTATATATGTTTAAACTCAACCTGGCTGAGAGGGCCACATACATAGTCTATGGTAGGTAAAATTTCGACTCACCATTCCAACATGGCCGGCTTCGGTTCATGATGGAAACTACCATCCCACCTCACTAACTACCGGCCACCCCCACAATCATATAACTTAGGACCGTCCCAAGGTTATACCCAAATGTCAGTAGCGTTTGGAAGATACCATCACACTTATGTGGGGATGGCAGGTAGCCCCCACACATACGCTGTAAAGACGCTTATGTGAGGATCGCCCCCCCCATCTAGCCTACCCTTCACCCCCGCCCCCCCACACCCCACACTGAACCCCCCACCCTCCGCAAGACGCCTAAAAACACAGCGAGCTAAACAACATCATAGCCACAACTAAGCCTAACTAACACAATAGATTGGCCTACACTGATGTTCATCAATGTTGGCACCAGCTGCAACGTCTGGCCCAATCGATGTATATGGCAGGAACAACTTTCGCGCCATACGCGGCAGCCCAGCGCCATCTTGGTTTCGTTTTAGTTACCGAAACTGACGGACGTCACGGCCGTCACCATGACTACCATCGGTCATGTGACATCCGCACGTGGCACCTCTACCACAACAACAACATTAGCACATGTTCAGACTTTAACTTGCTCAGATCGGACTTACCTCAGTAGCCATTCGGCATACCCCCGGGCGGAACAATTATCCACTGGATCTGTGTGATGCTGAAACACAATGCAAGAAGTGGATTAGACCAAAATGTCCCATGTCTCGACCCTCAAAATTGTCAAAAATTCAAGTATCACCCCTTTGTGTATCAAAATATACTTACAATCCGCCCGTCATGGTGATCACTACGTGTAGGATCGTGCCGTTAGGCAGAACGATGTCCACCTCGTAGACCTCCATGATTATGTAACATTATGACATCACACACCCCCTTTTATAGCAGCCCGGATCAAAATTTTGGCGACACAGGAAAGAAATTTTTTTTTTTCTCGCCCCCCCCATTTCGGCCCAAAAATTTAAATTTCCCTTCAATCAGCATCAACAGAGTTCTTTTTAGGATATTTGAGACAGGTAGGAGTCAACCTGAGCAGGTCATACCTACATTAATCCCCATAACTTATCTGATTTTTCGCCATTACGGTGCAGCGCCAGCTCGCTACTACCACCTGGTGGAATTTAGATAAACTAACCATAGCGTCCCTGGATACAGGACCCGCGCTAAACCAATAAATCTATTGAGCTCTGTACTTAGGTTTTGTATGTTGACAAAATGATATTGATCTCACGTCCTTTTTCTGTATTGACCATGGCCTGTCTGCAACCCATAACAGACAAACTATAGGTTGATGAATTGTCTCCTCTCCCTGTTGTTTTCTCAACAGGCCTACCACCAACACAGCATCGTTTCCTTCAGTGCCAGAAGCCAAACCCAAGGAGAAAGGACCAGTACCATCAAGTCCAGAAACAACCAACACCAAAACAACATGGCAACTTATAACCCAATAGATTCCTCGCCATGGAATTTTTCAGGCCACAAATGACAATATCACCATAAGGAACATCAGAACTATTTCCCAGCAGTATACACCCAAATTGACACTTCAAGAAACACAAATAGACACCTTTTCAAAACGAATTTTCGTATAACCATATTTTAAATCCAAATCGCTGAGACACGATTGTGACGTTGATTTATGATTTCTGATGAATTTTATGAGAGACACACCAAAAATACCCTTCTGGCTTGCCTCTCTAGGTGCTATAAAATTCATCACCTTTACCACTGTTTTTCAAGCTCAACTATGACATGTATTATGAGTTTTAGTCAAATTAGTTATCCATAATCAACAGGTTGTATCCCATTTTTGAATACTTTCATGAAAATTACCATGTTTCTAGTCAACAGTAACACTGAATACCACCTTGACTTATACCTTATACCCGACTGTGTAGCAGACGCTACACAACTTCAGTTATGAGCCTTGGTAATGTGGAGCCAAAGACTCATCACCCTTGTGTTGATTGTTGACCCCACAATACCCAGAAACACCAAACTTGGTTAATTTTCATCTGGATTTATTTCATTGCGTATTATTGTATAAAACCAACATGTCATCAAATCAGAAAAATTTTCATTTTCCTATGATAACATACCAATACATATATATTTTAGGCATTTGTACATATCCCGGCATTTAAAGCCTGTATATATACATTAAGTCACTTGATCCACACAAAAACTTTATTTTTGTAATTCTATAAAGGAACCTTTTTTATACTGCATATAATGTCAAACCCATCAGGGTTTTCACAAAACCTAGTATTTGTATCATAATACCCATAATTGTCAATGGACTTGGCAAAGCCTCATCGTTTCTACTTATTTTTCTCCCTTTACACTCGTGCAGAGACGAGTAGGAATGTGGGGATTTGTCAATGGACCATTCTGGGTATTATTATTATTATTTATATTTACTAAATTCTTCGCCATATAAAGCCTAAGCTCTGCCCATGATCCACACTCAATAATCTCCTGTATTCCTCAATAGGAACCAGGATCCTTTAGTCATCACAAACACACTTCCTCTATTAGACTCTGTGACATAAGGTACAAGGATGTAATAACATTCCAACCTTATCTACTCAGTCCAACTGGAGGAAGTGGGATCCACCCGTGGTGCCATATTTGGAATGAGAGGATATTTCACAATCTCCTCTCAATCCTCATTAGCATAATCTACCCACAGGTGGCACTCTCTCCTTATGACATGTGTCACTATTCTATTGAGCCACATGTACAGAACATTTCACAACACTGTGAGCTGCTCAGGCCCTCAGTATATAAGGTAGCTTGAGCAGCTCCCAATCTATCTATTCTAAGCTATCTATTCTAAGATCATCTCTCCCAACTTACACCTTACACCTATACCTAGAACCTACGACAGGTTGAGCTATAGGATCGGAGGCAGAGCTTAGATCTTGGCGAGTGTTATCATTGTTACCACCTTTATGAAACACTCATGTCAGCTATGCAATAAAATGATCAACTGAACTTCCCTGGATTCCATGTACATTCACTTCACCACATGTTACCGTCCGTTGACAGCTAAATTAAGAGAGAGAAAGGAGACATTCAGTCACGGACGTGCCCAGATTGTACTATTATACAGTCTTGGAGACTTGTTATAAGGAAATACATCCTGATTTACTTATAAATGCAGTGTTTCCACTCTTGATTTTAATTCTCGCCTGGTGGATTGACAGGCAAAATGTGTCAGAAAATATGACTTTCAAAATTTTAAACCTATGTCTTTTAAGCATGTGTGCATGTCAATAAACATCTAGTAAGAGATAATAGTCCCACGAGAGCCCAAGTACATGCACTTTGTCTATTCGCAGAAGGGTCTCACCCCAAAAAAAAAACAGTACCTCATTTCCATGCACTACCGTATTTTCATTTCTGCCTTTACTTTGAAGTTGCCCAAAAGCAATCAGGAAGCAATGCACCAGAAAAGTGTAACCCGACTAATGTAATAATAGGCAAACGTATGCTACCCAGATTATACTAACGACCTACATGTAGGTCACTTACAGTACCATAAAGGACACATACCCCTCATCTGGAGAAAATAACATGTATTATGTATTTCAATCATATCTTAAAGTTCCTCCCATAATGATTCCATGTTGCTCAAAAATCAAGTTGCCAACCAATTTTTGTATGGTTGCCATGGCAACCATAATACCACAAAATCCGAAAATAGGCCAAAAGGCCTATTGGAAAATTGAATCTGGTCATTTTGTTAGATAACTTTGTACCTGGTATTCCAAAGCTAGTTGATTTGGAGAACTATCATATAAGTTTATGCATGCAAAATTTGGTTGTCATGGAGACATAACTTCCTAAGATATGGCCTATTGTTTAAAACTGACCTACATATAGCTGGTTAGGAAGATATCGGGTCTGGTTTCCTATGCATAGGTATGTAGTTTGTATAGATATGAAATAGAATGTTATCGATTGATATTTCCATTATGGCTTTTGATATTTGGTAATGCAATGTGACCCTCATAATTGAATATAATGTGGGTGATCTTGCTCAAGGTTTAGGTCATATTGTTTGACCTTAAATATACACAGTTTACTATAAGGAGATGCCTATGGCCTACAAAGTTCGACACATGTAGGTCAGTATTGAAAACCTTATATCACTGGACATGATCATTTGATCACCACAAAATTTGAAATGATGCATATTTAGGCATACAGGACATTATCTACAAATTTTCAATACTCTTATGCTAAAACCCTGGCTTTGGTGTAATTTGGGTTAAAAATGGTTAGTCGCTTTTTATTTTAATTCGGTGAGTGGAGGGGCACTTTTTTTCAGCGTTTCGGCAACAAACTACAGGAGGGCGTTTCCCAAAATGTTGGATCAAGTTCTGTCAGAAATACACTTGGACCTGACTCACCTTTAGTAATTACTTCTGTGTTGTGTTGCCAAAAGCTACTTGCTAACAGACGTATCTCAGAAGTGGTCCAGAATTGGTGAGTACTACCCAAGTAAGAACCTATTCCTGGTTAGTTCCACCCCCCCCCCATATGTCCATATAGAAGTGGTAGAAGTACCTCCTATGGGAACCACTCGTGTGTGATGAATCATGGAACCACTTCCACCACTTTAAAGACCACCGTCTGATTCATAGGAAGTCACTTCCATTACAGTACACAGTAGGGGCTGCATCCTAAGGGTGGAGTAGAGCAGGGAAGTAAAAGGTGAGGCACCTATAGTGAAAATCCAACTGCTAATCTTTTCGAAACACCCTCCTGGCAGAGTATAGCATTTGCTTGTACAACTTGCAACATTCACTGGACTCGCTACTTTGGTCTGAGTGAGTAGAAACTTACGTGTCAACTGATGTTACTCGGCTCATTTTTACCCTGACCTCATAATGCCCTTCCACATTTATATTAATGATTATACTGTTGCTTTTACCTATAGGGTAAGTCGCTCCTGACTCGGACTCTATGGACCTTTTGGTATACAATACGTCGACCACCCATCCATCATAGGTTGTTTTCACAATTACGAAGTATTTCTTTGAGCATGTGCAAGGTCTACTTATTGTAGATGATGAGATGCAATCAATTACACGGTGCAGACGGTATTAGGGTAACTGGCTGTTATCCCATTAAACATTAAGGATCATTATGGAAACAAGTGTGAACACTTATCCCAGATCTATGCACAATTCTTCTTCATAATTCCAGTATTACAGAATCTTAGCTAGGGTATGGGTACTTATTTACTACATTACCTGGATTACATAGAAATCACCCAAAACTAAAACTTGGGTACTAAAGTAATTCCTAATGAAGATACCCTAGTAGTTGTAATTGTAAATAAACTGAGTTACCCTAGTACCGAAGGTTTAAAATCAGTAGATACTACTGGTCTAGACAATGCCAGCCTACAGTTATTAGTACACACTATTGTGCATGTTGTGCACCAGATCTAAACAACATAGTATTACTTAAACCAGTAAAGATATTGTGTAATCTCCCCTTTTAGTTCTCTATACTACATTTAGGATCCATCATGTTGGATGGGTTAACTGCCAGTTACCTTAGTACCTGCAGCACTGTTAATTAGTAATTCCATGAAACCTGAAAGAAGAGGGGGGTACCCACATGCCTAGTGGTCGAGCCAGGGGCGACCTACCTACCCTGGCACTGGATTCCGATGCCTATTATCAGTCACCAAAAAGCCTTCTAATGGATAACGTTAATGTATGAGCAAGATCGGCTAAATATGAACTATATCCTTGCAATTGGTGGGGACATCGTTTTCAACATTCACCTTATTTTTACGACAGCCCGTAAGAACTATCTCGTATAATAAAGATGGAGAATATAACAGTATCTAGACACTCTCTATTAATTAATTTTGATCAGATATTTATAAAAGTACCTGTAACTTGAGGTTTATGAATCGTAAAAATAATGTTTGAGGGATTCTAACTTTGCAAGCGGGGCCAATTGTCCAGGGTACACAAAAGTCACTTTATACTCAGAATAGAGAGATGTAGTATAAAACTGATTGATGAAACTACGCCCCATCGTATGGTGATGCAAATCCACCAATGGCCAAAAATATTGTACAGAGATATGGATTAGAAATGATTGAGGGCTATACTTGAGCGAATCCATAACCAGGCGGCTGTTGCTAAACCATTGGAAGTCACTTCTGTCGGAGGTGTACTTCCAAAAACCATTGGTAGTCACTTCCCTATGGCATTGCCAAATGGCTCTTCCCAACAGAAGTGGTCCAGAAGTGGTTGGTAACAACCCCTCAACTGGAAGTTGCTTCCTACACTCTGTCACATAAGTATGTAGGTGTGGGCAGTCTGGGAAGCATTCAGGTGTGACCACCTTTCGCAACACAGTTTGATTTGTGGGCAAGTGACTACTTCTGGACTACAGTGTCGGAAGTGATTCTGAGTGGTTAAGTAGAGGAGGGACGTGGGAAGTGGGGTACCTACCCTGAAAAGCAACTACTCAATCTTTTCACAACAGCCTCCTGTCTCCAAAAGAGTGATTTCTTGCTCACAAGACCCGCTAATCATGATTGATGCTGATCGAACAATCTCATTGCTTTGCTCTAAGGGGGTTGTACTGTGGATGTTTTTTTCATGGGCTGGTCCTAGAGGTCACCAAATTACTTTTAACACCCAGAGTAAACTCCCTAAGCATGGATTTGTAGGTCTGAGCTATGAGTTGGAAAATTGAGAGTAGTTTACCAGTCAACTTCTTATGCTGAGATGTTGTGTACTGAGATTCAAGAATACCAATTAGAGAAATCTTTCGACTACTTTTCTCTGTGTTTGAGCAGAGTGAACAAGTATTTCTGTACAAATACAACTTTGATTTTGTCATGAAAATTCAGGAAAACATGGTGACTTAGAACACGCCTGTTGGGGACTGACGGGGAAAGTTTGTAGTTATAGGCTAGAATTTGGATGAAATTAGACAGTGGATAGAAAGATGTTTATTCCTGAACCATCACACCCTTATTATTCATCGAATCGAGAAGTTCAGATGAAATCCCTATGAATAAACTGCATAATAGCAGCTATCGGTTTCTTCATCGTCTTAATGAATTTGACAATGGCTTTGAATCTCAAATATCCCTCGTTAATTAGATTCACCTTTAACAAAGAGACAGTAGCTTCCTCGAAAGATTTTACACATCCTTCCCTGGTTGATTTAATTAACAAATAGTGACAGCAAGAGAACATGTGCAACTACATGTCATATTCTACTACATGACAAATAGGGAATTTGAGAAACCCATACGTAAAAATGTTAAAGTGACCACAACAGCCACATGTCAAAATGTTGAAGCGACCACGATGATCAGCCACATGTCTGTAAATGGAAACCATTGCTTCATTAACCTGACGTTCCATCCATCCATTTGACTGGGATATCAAATGTCATGACTTCCTCCTAATGCATCGGAAATTCCCTCTGCCAAGAAAACAGTAATTCCTTAGACTGATTTTATGACAACATATCTTAACCTTTCAGAGGCCACATAACACACAACCGAATTATTTCATCACCATAATGCAGGTTTGCAGCCTTCATGAGTCAGGAAGGCATTTCTCAAGATGGTATGACTGAAAACAGCCACTACAATTTTGTAACCCTCAAAATTAAAGTGGGTGGTCGTAGGTAATGCACTACGACTGCTCTGTATGATCAGCACTTAACACAGTAATTACATAGGGTTTGGTAGGGCAGACATACCAGTGCAGTTATTAGTGACCAAGTAGATGCAGGGCTATGATACCATTACAGTGAGCAATTCCACTACGATTTGACAGGGGTCTGGTTGTACCATCTTGAGAAATGCTTTCCTGAGTGCAGAACTAATCTGTTTGCCACATGTGCAGTCCAATAGCACGGATGCAGTGCTGACAAGCAGAATTGTCAGTACTGCATTGGTGCATCATGACGACCATTGGTGAAAACCCTCCTCTGTCCATCATTCAGCCAGGTGAATAAAATTAAATTAAGGCATGGTAAGCTTCATATATCCTCCAGCTGAAAAGCAAAATTGATTCAACTGATAATCATCGCCATTGTAACAAGTTTTATTAGGGTAGAATGATTCAAGATCATGGCATGTAAGCCATGCAGGAGAACCTTTGCCTGTACATAGTTCTGCTGAGTTAAATTGTAGTATGGGATTTAAAAATAGCACATACATTTGCGTGGTAATACCATGATTTTTCTTAATTCAATGGCTTCAGATTTGTCACGTTATGCGGGGCTTGTCCCCTTTCTTTCTTTATTGAGGAGGGTAGCCTAACTAATGTATAGCCACACAGACAGTCTCTCATATTTTCAACGTGGGAGATCATGCTCCATAAACTCTCCTTTATGTGTGCACCTAGCACGCATGAAGGCCTTTTCACAAGGCAGTTGGGGGCTATAATCTATAATCTTGGGGACATATTTTAGCAAAAGTCCCTCTTACCAATATCCCGCTCACAAAGAGTCACTTTTGCCAAACTTCTCAAAATTCAATGTGAAGTGACAAAATAAGTGTTGCTTCAAATGAGCTACGAAATCTACTCAGGAGTAGATCTTCTGTAGTTTGAGTGGTATTTGTGTGTCATCGGGGTTGCTGTTGATCCTCTATACCCTTCCACATACCCCTAAAACCCTACTTACTGCCACTATCCCTACCACCACCAGAGACTATAACCCAAAATACTGCAGTCAAAGAGCAGTCAAAGAGCACACATCAAATCAAGAGGATCCACCAGTCGATGGTGTGGCCCACAACCATAGTCTGCATCACTTGCCGTTGGTGTATTAGTATGGTTGTTGCACCTGAAAATCTAATAATAAATGATGATGCAATGCAGCCCAAGTTCTAGGATAAGTCACCAGAGGCGTGGGAAGCGATTCCTAAGGCCCCAACCCCCGGGGGACCTTGAATTTGCATTTACAAGGGTGTGTGACTGAACCTGTGACAAGTCTTACCCTTGGCGAGAGAGATTCCTGCTAAGAGTGACCCTTTGTGAGAAGGGTTTTCTTCAAATGTTATCATAAACTTATTTTGTCACTTCACATTGAAATTTGAGAAAAGTTTGGCAAAGGTGGCTCTTTGTGAGAGGGATTTTGGTAAGAAGGACTTTTGCTAAAATATGTCCCCAGGATTATAGATTATAGCCCTCAGCCAACATTAATCATCAACTTCAGCATGCTAAAATTTTATTCAAATGCAGTGTTTGGTGAACATCAGTTTTGATTTCAAGCCAAGGCCACCTTCCTCTCTGTCTCCTTCCTCTTGGATTTGCCTCTCCCCATTCTAATGTCCCTAGTACCCTTCTTATGGCCAGAGTGGTACTCTCAATATTCTTTGCACCCTGGCGCATGGGAGCATCCGTGAGCAAAGTTTCTCTGTCCTAGTGATCTGTGTGATCACACCCAACAATCAACGTCCCTCACCCCAGAGTTGGGACACTGGAGCATGATTGATACTGAAAGGGAGAACGAGGAACGAGGGAAAGGGCATGTCCTTCCATTTCTAGACCAGCTGGTACTCCAACCAGAGAATAGGCACATGCTGGTGGACGAGGGCGGTTTGGATATAACCAAACAAGTGTCAATGGGAAGTTGTAAAGGATCGGGGAGGGAGTCCAGTTTCCATTGAGGTCTTCCATGCATAATGTTTATTCATGGGATGATATGTGATACAAGTGTGTTAGTAGGGTGCCCCTCTGCTATCAACAGATATGTGTGTCGAAATAAATATGACCGTGACGATTTTTTATTCCTAACTCATTTTGGAATATTTCTGAGGCATGAGTTGTCATAATCATATTGGCATTTCTATCACAATTGGATTTTAATTATCAATGCAATTGCAATGACTTGTGTCATCATGACAGGATCAGGGAACACATGGCAATAAACGTATTCAGATTTCATCAATAAACTTAAACCTTTGTGCTGCATGTGTTCTAATGATTACAATATCAGCTTTCCCTAAACAGATTACATACAAACAGGAGCCTGTATATTTAATTTACACTGTTATAATGATATTTCTAATTTTTAAGATGACTTGAAGTGATATCTCTCCTTTATATTCGACTATCCCTTTTATTCCATCGTTAATCTGCAATTGTATTTGTACATGGAACTATAATCCACCATATATAATGATGCCATAGATTCATTCATCGATTTAATACACTGGCTAATGATGTTTGGTGTTGGTCATGCAATGCTATGGGGGTTACCAGTCAGAAGCAATAAATAATATCCTATTCTGACATTAGTAGGGGAGATTGTAGGAAATATCACTGCCAACATCACAATTTGTATCACTATTTCTTTTCTTTCATTTTTTTTTCTGGGCTCCCCTGTTCGAATCTGTTTCATGAATCTCCCTGTGATGGGATACTGTACATCTATAGAGTCGACCTCCTTTATGAACTGTAGGCACCACTGTGGTAAACCTAATATAAATATGAGTCACCTATTGATTGTATCGGAGAAACAGTAAGGCAAATTGCAGAATGATAATATCGATGAGCATGACCTTAGGATGCTCCGCCTGAAGTAGACCAAAGACAATTGATGGAGGCATTCCAGCTGGAGGTTGGAGAAAACATATATAAATGTATGTTACTACTCCATTTTCTTTGATTTTGTTGTTGTTGTTGATTCTTTGGGAAAATGTGAAACGTCATCTGAAGTCGTCCGCGTTTAGATCTACAATCTACAATTTATATAATATATGTTTGGAGAAATGGCGGAGATAACAATAACCATGTCAATATTCATCGTAGGATAGCATCACTCGAGTCGCATATAACATTATATCAACAACACATCCCAAATAATGGTCTGATATGAACTAAATGGAACAATTATAGCCGTAGCAGGGACTGTAGTGAAGAATGAGCTCTTTCTGTGTATATCAAATTTGTGCATCCATCTAACAACATTGTCACTAGTTCCTCAAGCCTATTTATGTAAGATAGATACAGGAGGGAAAGGGAAATTCATCTAAAACAAATGGTATTGAATGCAGACATGCGAATGCCTTTTGAATGATAAAGGCTTTGAAGAGGAAAATAGCTGCCGAATTCAATGTTTTCCCCCATAGGCTTTGGACAATTCCGGGTAGGTTATCGTTTTGCTTGTTTTCTTTCTCTTTTTCGTTTTAATTGTTACTAAAATAATGATGTTTTCCAGCCTATCATTATAGGAAATTGGATGTTTTGAAAAAGCCTTGGAAGTCGGTAATAAGAATGGTATCCCTTTGACTGCAGAGTGCGGGGCCGGGCTCTAAATCAACCCCTGTACGTGTTTGCCAGATTACAGGCTGTTATGCATTCACCACCTATTTCACGAATTGCTATTTATTTAGTGCTTTATGAAGGACAGCTCTGACAAGACTTACCTCCAGCTTCTCCCGCAGTCTACCATCACGCCACCTAGTGACTCTAAACTGCACCATCCACCTCTCATTTGACATGCGCAAACTAACCGGAAACTCGCCCAAATTGCGCGTCCCTGTCGTAAGCATTTGACAGATGGTGGTAGGAAAGTGGCGCGGTGATACATGAAATCCTGTCTCCATGGCGACCAGCAGAACGAGGCTTGTGGAGCAACGTTGTCCTGTGCCTGGTTGACAAGGTGACCAGCGCTGTTCGCAAAATCTGAAAATAGAACAGACCATCGACCACCTAGCTTAGTCTCTCATACAAACATAGAGGACACCATAGCCACACACATAATGTATTCACGTGATTATTGCACAGGGTACTTTCTGAACATTACATTCATTAGAGTTGTTGAATAACTCAAGGTTGTAGCCTAGCTACTGCTTGATTTGGTATTCTTGGAGCAATCTTGAAAGACAAAAACCAGTAGCCGACAAAATATGAGTGGTGGCAGAGGTCCCTAAGTAATATATGGATTGATCGAATAGTAGGGTCCCATCACTAGGAGCATTTGCTGGGACACTAGCTGTTATTGGAATCAACCCCCAAGCACCCCCCCCCCCACCACACATACATCTATCTCCCAACCCGATCAATCTACGTGTGGTGATCATAATGAGAAGGGTATTGGTCTGCTGGAGGGGCTCCTCGGCCGAGTTACAGCCATAGCTCCATGGATAACCAACACCAAGAGGCATTCACTTAGTTTGAACAAGCCTCAACCACATACTGAGCGTGTCTGGGATAACCACTCACATTGTCATGAGCAGATGAGGAGTCCATATTTGTAGGTCAATGCGTGGTTGCCAAGCAACTTGTGTTGCAGAACTCGATCCAATGGCAGGTACAATCCACCTCAGAAAGATATGAAACAACATTTGGGATTATGTTAATTACCTGTAACCTGTGACAGGTATTTTCAATTACATGTATATTATCACCAAATATTATTATGAACAGACAACCTTTGCTAGTGATCAGCAAAACGTTCAGCATTATATATCCTAAGAATATGCATAGCAGACAGTTTTATGTCCCCAAAACACAGACCTGAGAAAGAAGAACCAGAAGTGTCATAATAAACCTGTTGTATTGTAGGGCGACATCTGACGAATTCCACTTCGCTCATTTGGGAAATAGAAATTGACATGATTATTAAGGGTTTTACCTCCAATTCTCATATCATTTATGGTGAGATATAACAAGGTATAGGATTTCCAGTACAGGCAGATGGTATTTGAACGATATTCTAATGTAAAATTACTGCAACTTCTTTTGTAAGATCTTCAGTTTTATTCAGGCCCCATCCCTATAGATACACTTGAAGAGATTAACCCCTAGGTGCCCAAGCACACTTTAAAGCGCAGTTTTGGGCTTAAATGGGACATGTATTTATGTATTTACAAAACGGTTGGTAGTGCATTGCTGCATGATATAAGTGACCTTGAGTGCATTATAGGAGTGTAGTGCACACCTGAGCAAGGTCACCATAGCTGTAAACAAGTCAAGGGCCATTGGTTGGTCTAGACATACATTAATTGGGTACTTAACCCCTAGGTGCCCAAGCGCGCATTTAAGCGCGGTTTTGGGCTTAAATGCATGTATATTGAATGGCATTTTCACCCAGAAACTTCTACTGGTTCAATCTGCAAAGTTAGACCCTCTTTGGAATGCTTATGACTTCCTAGTTAGGATACAACCATCCATTTGGCTCTATCTCTATTATACCAGGCACAGGGAATCAACAACTGAAAATGAGCTGTCATTTTTTGTGATTTATCCATGGAGCTAACATCTGACATATTACCAAAATGATGATGGGTCATACACACACAATTTCCCATACTCCCATTAGATTGTACTACAACTGATCATATCAGTAATGATATGCCATGCAGTGTTACTAACACATTATGTTCCCTAACTGGCAGTACCCATGCAGGAAGAATTTGCTTTGCAAGTTCTCTAAGCTCTCAGGATTGTAGGGATTATGGTTATAATATATGATTATATAGCACAAGAGAGACCATATACTAGAAAATAACAACAAATGGAAGGTTTTGGTAACTATGGTTACCAGACCTGACCAGAAATACCCTGCCCTTAACAGAAAGTCTTCAGCATTGTTCACTGGGTTATGAGTATTGGGAAAATGTACCACAGAGCCCATATCAGAGGAGAAGTACAAAGTAACACATGGTCTTATCAACAAGGTGATACAATTGTGAAATAATGTAAAAAGTCTAAATAATTCTGGGCACAAAAAGGTTAAGAGATTGGAATGAAATGTATGTTTTATAAAGACAATAGACAACTTCTTCTTCACATCTCGACTGCCTGTTGTCCTATAATGCACTCAGATGCATTTGTGCATTATAGGACAACAGACAGTCTTGATGTGAAGAAGATCGTTGTCTATTCTCTAAATGGAAGTTAACTATCATCCAGATACTTCTACTGGTACAATCTGCAAGTTAGACCCTCTATAGAAAGGCCCTGACATCCCAATCACAATACAACCATCCATTTTGCTCTAGCTCCATTATACCAAACACAGGGAGTCAAAACTTGAACATGAGCTGTAATATTATGTGATTCATGAGAGGGCCACCCTCCAGGGGATGAAGACCAGACATGGCACCAATATTATGCTAGATCATATGTGGACAGATGAGGAGAAAGGGCCCTCCGAGGTAAAATAAGACATTTAAGATTGAAGTCATCAGCTTTAAAATGAGGTATAGAGCCTCCAGGTAGTCCTTCTAGTCTCAGAGATATTGCTTCCTGAACATGGGATGGCGTAACTGTATCAATAAGGCCAATAAGCTCTATCATCCAGTTTTTAATTAATTCAGGCATCTAATAAGCATCATGATTTAAATAATCAATCAAAAAATGACTAATACTTTCCATACATTTGGCCATAGAATTGGATCTAGAAATAGGATCTCTTTGCTATTTTCAGCGTATAAATCCCCATGAATCATTCTATCCATTGAAATTAAATTTCTTCTATCTGGACAGTAATATTTGTTGCCATGGCAACATATGTTCGATGGTAACCCTTAATTAGGCCTTGTTTTGGATTCAAAACGTTCCATTTACATTCCAAATACACAGGAAGTGCCAGGAAATAGAATGTTTTTGACGTTTTTGATGTTTTCTGTGTAAAAAAGTACGATATAACCATTTTTGGTCTGTTTTTCACATTTTTAGCCCTTGTAGCCCCCCTAGAGGCCAAACTCAGTACTAAAACTCCCGCAGGGAGGGCCCTTTCCCCTTATCTCCCCACATATATATCCAATGTCCCAAACTCCCGTTAGAGTCTAAAAGAAATGTTCATATCCATAGAGTTAATCCATGCATTAATACTAGCACATTATGTCTCCTTGAGTGGTGGTACACATACAATTATATATGTGTATATATATATATATATATATATGTGGCCCAACGGGGGAGAACATGCCTCCGGGGGGGATTTTTAGTACTGGTTTTGGCCACCAGGGGGCAGTATATGGGTAAAACACTGACAAATATGCTAAAAATAGCTTTAGACCAATTTTTTATAAGGAATCCAGTGGTATGCTTAAAACCATTCCATCTCCACTGAAAATGTTCCATTTTTGGAACGTTGGTTGCCATGGAAACATAGAAAATTGGTAGATAAGGCAATTTCTGGTTGCCATGGAAACCACTCCCCTATTCCAATTAGGAATTTTTGCCCAAATCTTTTTTTGAAAATCCTTCAGGAACCCAGAACCGAAAACAGAGCTAAAAAATTCCCTCTAGAACCAATTTTATGACAAAAACATCACATTCCTTTGGTTATTTTCCACAAAACTGTATTTTTTGCATTATTATTGTTTATGTTAGGATATAATGCATTTAGAGCTTATTTCCCATTTTCAGTTGTACACACCAACCTATGTTTGACAAGCAATTACAGCAAAACTACCGGGGATATTTTAGCTCAAGATATCTCATTTTAAGGCCCATGACGTAAACCTTAAACAGCCATTTCCCCCCAGGAGGCATGTTCTCCCTCACCTGGCCACATATATATATATATATATATATATATATATATATATATATATATATGCAGAATTGAATGAGGGCTCAGAATTGCATGTATTATGGAGGGGGGGGCTATAATTACACAAGAGAGACCAAATACTACCAAATGACAACAAATTTAATGTTTTGGTAACTATGGTTACCAAGCCAGACCAATAAATTCCATGTCCTTCACTGAAAGTCTTTACTGAGTTATGAGTATTCGGGAAATGTAATAAAGAGCCAAGATCAAAATAGAAGATCAAAATAACACATGGGCTTATCAACTAAGTGATATAATTGTGAAATAATGTAGAATCTTGAAATAATTCTGGGCAACAAAAGGTTGGGTCTCTTCTCCTAGTCCCTCTGAAACAGCCTGAGTTGGTCTCTACCATTGGACGATTAATCTTAGTAAATCAGGACATGGTCGAAGATATAGAGCTACATAAGATTTTCTTAAGCAACACATGAAAGCCATCATGTTTTGAAAAAACACAAAGTGGGCTCTAATGTAGTTGCTAGTAGACGTAGTGTGCGACAACTAGCAATAATTTGCTACATGTCTTACCAGACTCAGAAACAAAAAGAATCTTAAAATGCTGTTACCCAAAGTAAGTAACAGTAATGCTGTTGAACGATTTTCATTTCCCTGTCTGAGAGCAGACATTATAGAATTATGTTGATGGTTACAACACAGAATGAAACCGCCTTTCGCATTAGCAGCAGCTACTAACATTGAGTGCCTGAGAGACTGCTTCAGCCACCCCACTTATTATTTGCCACAAGGGATGATTGCAGTCCTTTTAAACCAACAGTAAGGCTAGAGGAGGTCATCATGCTGCCGGCATAGTAGTTAAGCACCCCCACCATGTCAGCCCCAACATCTACAACCCCATGTTCTGTTGTTCAGGCAGCCCCATGGGAAAGGCAGGCGGAAGGATCAGTGAGGCCAGGAGCAGCTCATCTGGGTGTCTCATTCACCTCGGTAACACCCAGAGCCTACAGGCTAAGTCAACCCCTTCCCTTGGTGTCTGTCAGACAACAACCACCCACGGGTGAATGTGACAAGAAACAGGCAGGGCTGGCGGCTGGACAATCTGAACTCTGCCCTCTAATCGACTGGTAGAACTTTAGGTTATAGTACCCTTCTAGTGGGGTACGATGGGTAGTGCTCAATAGTCAATTTTCTTAACTCTAATGGTAGAACTCTTTACATAGACAAGAGCTACTTGACAACCATTGTACCAACCTAAATGAATAAACCCATTTGCTCAGTTTTTTTATGACATACATGGAGGGTTTGCCACAAGATAACAAGGAATAACCTCTAAACTTCTTTTTTTTTTAGACAGAACAGATAGGAAACGCGCATGATCTAACACGTGTTCATAGTATTGACCAAAGTCTTACAGTAGAATGCATGGAAAACACTTTTTGATGTGTATAAAACGTGCATATTTCATCTAAACGAGTTTGTGAAAAAAATAAAGGTTATATTTCAAAGAGTGTTGCTCCACATAAAATTTAATTAATATCCTACTTGAAAATGCTGTGACCCCCTTGGACTACCAGAACAGGCAGTGGCAATACAATAATGATGCCTCTATCAAACCTGACCGAACTGGAGGGTGTTGCTCTTATAGTAAAAGGAAGAGCTGGCTAAAAATGCCCCTGTTTCCAGTCCTTTCTTTTCATGTAGCTATAACCTGTCCCTTTTGTTGCTCACAAGTGGTCATTCAGGTATGGTGCTAAAAAAGGGGGATTTCAGTAGGTACCTAGTTGGGAGATGTCAGGCAGTATAATAAACTATAGAGTGCGGGACATGAGTGGGTACCTGGTAGTGCAGCTCTCTCTATTTTAAACAAGGCAGGTGACTTTTCCGACTAATGTGGTGAGTGTAAGTACTTAGGTGAAGCAGTGCACAACTTGTTTAGAAAAGAGGGCACATACTCACAGGTCTTTTTACAATAGGAGCAACACCCTCATGGCTAGCAGATAATGGAGGAGTGGGGCCGGTGTGAGGGCACACCTTGGGACATGTCTACAGGTGGGAGAGGGGTGTATGAGACGCCAGCAGGGCGCCACCAATGACCACACATGACATGTCATGTTCACACTACGTGAGAGTATATATTAATGGACTACTTCTCAGTCGTAAATTATATTCAGCTATATGCAATTCTACTCACATGATATAGATTCTTGTATTTTAGACCAAGATATTGTATTCATGACATTCGAAAATAAATAGAGCATGAAACAGAATTAATACGAAATGAAATCAAATTAATTAATCTCACCATTCATAGAAACTACTGATTTCCCAGCGGACAAGAGATGGTTCACAAAGCAAAGAATGAAAATGCAGGTTATTTGTTTAACATACTACGACTGTACCTTCAAGTCGTACTACAATTACCATGGGAATAACACTTGCATTTGCAGCCCTAATGCTGTCTGTGATGGTAATTAGGGAAGGCTCCTGGGGCTTGTGCCAATATCTGTGACGACATCATAGGTGTCATAAGCATGACATAGTCACCATGTTGTTGTCAGGGATTTCGAATACCAACTGTATGGTTACTTATGCATAATATTGTACATAAAGAAGAGGGTTGCATTAATGTCACAAACTCGCACAATGATTGAATGTCGTACCTCAATAATCTTAGGTTTTCTTCATGCCTTGTTAAGGTTTGAACAGAAACTGGTATATGGGTGAGCCACGTCAAATACAGGAGGCCTGATCATCGGTAATAAGTGATCTTTTTGTTACAGATAGTGTGTACTATATGCTCAACATGCAGTTGTATGTATTATTTTCTCTAGACGAAAAAGGTTACCTTACTTTAGTGACTGGAGTGCTACGGCTGGTCTACCAAATCCTATGTAACAATAACATAAGCCCCAATCTTAGCCCTGAAGGAATCCGAAGACAGCAGGTACCCCCATCAATTCTATTTAAGATCACCTGGTCGTCAGTGACTTCTCAGATCGTCAATTATATTGAAATAAACCCCTGACCAAATATCTACCTCCCCCTCCCACTGGCATCCCACCCGTCTGCGGTCAGCGTATCTGATCTGATACCTGTAACTGGTAACCCATCCTGTATACAACCAATAGGGACAGCATCATTAGAGTTTAGGGCTGTTCATCTAGTTCTATAAGAAGAGAAGGATGTTATCATGGTTTTAATAAACCATTAGTTCTTTTTTTCAAACCATGAAAACATCCCTCTCTTCTAATAGAACTAGAGGAACAACCCTAAACCCTAATGGTACTGTCCCTATGGTTGTATACAGGATTTTTAACCAAATCGGGGTAGCATAGAATTAGATTGATTCTAAAAAGGATTTTTTTTTTAATTCTTCACACCAGCGTTGGCTAGTGCAAAAAAAAACAGTTAGTGTTCACACTGGTTAGGGTCAAGCCCAGCCAGAAATGGATGAGTCCATTATTCAATGTAGAATAGCTATGAAGTACCTACTTTATTGCACCTGATGAGACCGAAAGGTCAAAACTGGCTTGATTGTAAAACATTTAGAATGAGTGTAAGCTTAATTTAATGTCTTCATATGAAGAAATTAATGTGGGTTCCTTTGTTCAGAAATAAAACTACAGAAGAAAACACCCCTTAGAAAGTGGACCATTCAAACAGGAAGTTCCACTACACTGATTCCAATCAGTACTGGTGTTCACTCAACAGTAACATTTAACCCACAGGCACCAGCATTTAGTACACTCAGGTGGTCTATAAAAAGCAGGGGACAGCCTTTCTGGGGCCTCAGTCAATGCCAGTAGTGACGTAAGTCCACAAAGCCACGTCAACTCAACTATTGACTCTAAAAAGGAATAGAATAGAAATTTGCCCCGCAATGCTATTAACTTACAATTGATGCTTTTAGGGAATAGAATAGAATTTTGCCCATCAGTGCTATAAATCTAAAATTGATACTTTTAAGGAATAGAATAGAATTTTGCCCCGCAGGGCTATTGATCTAAAATTGTTGTGTTTAAGGATTATAATAGAAGGTTTGAAATTGATAGCTCTGCGGGGCAAAATTCTATTCTTTTCCCTATAAGTATCAATTTTAAAAGCATAGCCTTGTGGGGCAAGCTTCTATTCTGTCCTATATTAGTAGCCCTGTAGGGCAAGCTTCTTTTCTATACCTTATATATAGTATAGAATTCTATTCTATATGTGACATGTACTGGGAAAGGGGCCCTTATTTCCCCCTGCACTAAGGGCCCTTTTCGCGGATCATGTCACATATATAGGAATAGGATAGAAGTTTATATAGGAGAAATACAGCTCCAGGCCCTATATACTACACTCAGTGCAGATGCCACAGAAATGGTGTTTAGAGATATGTATTGTGCAATACAGTTTGATAGGCTGACATTGCCGTCACCAGTGACCAGTGACAGAAAAGTCAGCGTATCTAAACACTGACTGACTATAATATCATAGAGACTATACTACATGTACTTGGACTAGTAAAGCATCATGCACCAAGCTATTTACCCCTTGCCCTCTGCAGCTTCATGATGATGAAAAGCCGAAATAATGTGCCACATAGAAAATTGGGGCGTTATTCAATACAAACAGCTAATTCCCCGTCTATCCTGCACCTGATTACCACGATTTCCCGACCTAACACCCAATCCTAACCTAATCACTAAGCCCTGGAGGAGCTGCACACAATGGGTAATCAACAGTGATCAACCTTCCTCTTAGGGGCTGTGTACAAATGACGTCATGCATTTTTGGACCATTTTTGACCCCCCCTCCCCCCTTGTCATGTTTCGTCATACAACACTTGACCCCCCCTCAGCATGACGTCATGCAGAGAGATACCCCCCCCAAGTGCATGAATAGTGAAGGCCTATAGGCTATAAACAAATTAAAATACGGCCGATTGAGGTTATGCGATGCTGTATTATTGCCCACGCGCTGGCAGAATTCCGGTCCAGGGCCATTGGCCAGACCAGGTCACATGACTGACCTACTTATGGTAATTAGCAGGAACCCTCCCCGAACAGAGTGTATTATGGGAAACCTCAATAGGGCCTATGGTTCAAAGGGACATATAGTGGTTGTGAATTTACAATAAAGGATAAGATACATGCAAAGTGAAAAAAGAACTAGCACTGATCAACAAATGAACAGAGAAACATGCCAAACACTGTCAGCTTATATAATGTATAGGTCCCTATATGCAGGATGTACCATTTCCGTGCCTTATAGTTATACACGGAGTACTATGGTAGTGATCATACACAAGTATTTTCTGTGACAAAAGGGCTTAAAAACTGTCTAGATCAATAGTCCAATACAGTTAATAGTCTGCCTTCTTTGCAGCGTAAGCTGTACACTTGTCAGCGAAGAGAAAATCGAGAACAGTTATTACCCTAATCTCCCGCGTATAAGGCATGTCTTATACTGCGGGGTTTTAGTTCTCATTAGATCCGCAAGGGGGACACCAAGACCTTTCTTTTGATATCTTACATGCCCCCTTGGTGATAATGGGACAAAATGGGGCCCAGGAGGGCCCAAAGGTGGCCCAAGCTACCCATAGGTTTTTTGGAGAATTTTCCAAAACTCTAGGTGCGCCTTATATGCGGGCTACACCTTGTACACGGGAGATTACGCTATTAAGGATTATATAGTTCAAGAGCTTGAATGTATTGATATATTGAATGTATTGATTTAATCGGTAACTTGAACCATATACAAGTGTACTAGAAATAGGTTTCAGGCAGAACACTCTGAATTTAGTGAGTGGCCTAATAAGAAGAAAAATCTCAGAAAGCATCACAAATTCTCAGGAGACCATGATTGCAATCATAGTTCCAATTTATGATCTTACAAAGCAATCGAGTCACCTCAGCATTTTACTGTAGAATCTGCAAATAAGGTGAGTCCGATAGAGTTCCATTCAGACAAAGATGTGGATAGCAAGTTTGGGGGGAGGTCCCCTTTACATCCCCCCAAGCATCCCCTCAGTGAAAATAGCAACAGGGTGGTGGAGAGCTCCAGGGGAGTGCTCGTTATTTATCAACAGTGGGATTCCGGGAGGGGGTGGATTGGGGGAGGAGCAAAATAATTTTGACACCTCAAGGAGGGGGGGGGGGAAATATCACACCTTTACCTTTTCAAAAAGAAGCCTGTGGAATACTATGAAGGCAGCAGCAGTTCAGGGGTATTTTAGATGCATCATTTTAGATCCTGAGGGCAGCAGTGGCCCTTTTCAAAAAGGGTTAAATTGGTATAGGTAGGATAGAGTAGTAGTTCCCCCTTATAGTGGCCTGGACATCACCTTGATTTTACACTGACATTGATGGCAGTGACACTCATTGAGCGAGATGTCTGAGGAATGCATGCATGTAGGGCCTATAGGTAATTAAATTTATGTCAGATGAATGCATTAAACCTCCCTACCTTTACAAATCTTTTTACAAAAGTTTTTGATCTTGCCAAAACCAAAGCATATTGTGATTTCTTGATGACATGATGTCATGCAGCCCATGAGCCCCCCTCCCCCCCTTGTCATGCTTGGTCATGGCAAGTGGGACCCCCCCTCCCCCCCTCCTGCATGACGTCATTTGTACACAGCCCCTTAGCATTAGGTTACTGGCCGGTAGTCATGGAAACGAACCAAATAAATGCATCTCCAAAGATCTCCGCCAGGCCAATGAGATTGATTCCCTATGAGTAGCTCCTCCAATCAGCATAATAGTACTAAGTCAAAGGGTTATGTGTCCTTGTTCGGCATTCATGATAACCATGCATGGATCCGCTGACCCCTATTCCCCTTCTTTTTCTACCAGTGGGATCTGCTTAACTGCTCTCGGAATTTCTTTAGGAGAGCCTATTTATTGGATTTTCCATGTATCTAGTACACCCTATATTTTCTCGACACTCCACAGAAGAACGTCTGAAAAATACTGTATCTTGCAATTCACAAGATGATTAGAATCTTGTGGATGGTGAACATCACAGCCAGAAACAGGTATCACAGGAGGTTGAGATGCCATTTAGATTGCATGCTCATATAAAAGCCTAACACAATGAGAACTAATGCGCCTTCTATAATTATATTAGTGTCAATAAATCTTTTGTCAATGTTTGTAAACCACTTTACACGCAAACCCTCAATGTACAAGTTAGGCACAGATGTGTGCAGTAGAGCACTGTGTTCTTGTTATTTAACCAAGCCACCTTTTCCAGGGTGCATTTAGCCCATCAATCCAATTAGAATACACTTCCCCTCCCTAGAGGACCTCAACCACTCAGCTGCTGCTTCTGATAAGGATGGTTTTTAAAGGGCTTTTTCCAGGTTTAATTAATTGTATTACTTAACAGGTGGTCTTTTGATAGGGGTAGGTCCTTTAAAGAATTCTCTCTGGCGATCATTAACTACTATACCGTGAAGTTGGTCCTCTTAGAACTTGGACTAAACAGAGGTAGGTTACAATAATTCTTTACATCTTTAGATGGGGGCCTGGCATTTCTCCTCAAGTTCTGCAAGGAACATGGGAGGCCAGAAGAGCCGATATCCTATGTGGGGGAGGTGGGAGTATGAGATTTTTATTACCATTTTTTCATTTCTTTACAGGTGACTTGCTTTAAGTCAAACTATGTTGTTATAGGTTATACAATTGTAGTCAGGAGTCAGTTGACTGGTGACATCATTTTTGTAAGTTTTGATGTGTGATAAAAAATGTTCAAGAAAGGCTTCTGAGTTGTGCATTTCAATGCTCGTAGTGTTAGGAATAAGGTGGATACTCTGACTACAGAATTATCTCAGAAATTCATTGCTATTATTTTGTTCTCAGAAACATGGTTAAATGAGTCCAACAACGATGGTCTGTATTTTTTCCGAGATATCTATAGAGGAGGAGGTTTGTAACCCACGTCGATGAAAATATTTCTGGTTCTATTGATAAATTTAAGGAACTAAATAGGTGTAACGAAGATATAGAAATCCAATGGCTGTTATCAGTAAAAAGAAATATTAAAAAATCGCTTGTCTGGAATATCTATAGACCTCCTAGTGGTTCACTAATTAAATTTTGTGATACAATTAAAAAGCTATTACTCCAGGTAAATAATTTAGATGCCTATGATGTGTATATGATAGCTTCACAGCCAAAAATAATTTTCTTATCCAAGAATATAAACTTGATATAAGAAATCTTTTCTAGTTATGTGAAAAATTCTGGTTATAAGATTCATCAGTCATCTTGTCTTTAAGAAAAATCAAGTTTAGGACAAATCTTGAGCTACCTTCTTAAGTAAGTTTTCAAGATTATTTTTCTTAAGGCAATTTCTCAAAATTGGTAGTTTTGTCCATCAGGTAACATTATTTATCTTATAATCTTAAAACAAGCAAATCTGATTTCTTGATATGAGATTTTTTAAACTAGAAGTGTTTTCTTACATAGAAAAAGGTAGAGCTAAGATCTTGTTAGAAATTGGCCAATGAATATTATCTAACATGCCAGGTAAGTATTATTTTCTTAATATGAGGAAATTACATAGTCTGCCACTAGGTGCCAGCACTACCTGTTATGGTGAATTATTTAAAATACAAAGTACAAATTCCTTGCTTAAACTCTGTCCTAAAAATTAGATGTGGTAAAATTAAAGTAAAAACTGAAGGAAATTTATTTGGAATTAATTTAATATCAGGTCCATTGGTCTGATGGTTGATTGAGGAGATTACAAACTTATTTCAAGAAAAACCATGAGTAAGTTTATCTTGAAATAATCCTTTTCCATGAGAATTATTTACTTCCTTTAAGAAATATTCTAGAAAATTGAATCCTGATTTGAGAATAAATTACTTGATATAAGAATTGATTGTATTTCTTATTTCAAGTAAGCTGGACATACTAAGATTTCAAGTAATATTTTGTTACCTTGCGGACAAACTTGTTTTAAGTTAAGTTTACTTAAGATGAGAAATAATTTCTTAAAATAAGAAATTTATTTTTGGCTGTGTGATTTTAATGTTTACAAATGTTCTGGTCAATTCTGGTGAAAAAGAATTATTGTACGAGACGTGTGATCAGTTTAATTTAAGACAGATAGTTAAGGAAATCACTACAACGTCTGGAACAAATACTTGTTTTGACTTGATATTCACAAATATTGAAGATATTCTGTCGTCAGGTCCACTCACAGTGGCAGCCAGTGATCATTTACCTGTGCACATTGTGAAAAAACAAGTATATGTCAAACCTGGGTAAAGAACTTTTATGGGTAGATCTTATTGTAACTTTGACATGAATTCATATCTTGATAGCATTGAAAATTGTAATTGGGATTATTTCAATGAGTGTGATGATCCGTCCGAATGTTCGGTTATGTATGTTTATATTCTTAGATGCTAGATGTTCAATGTTCTGTTAAATCCTTTAAAGTTCTTGACAAGCCGGCACCTAGGTTATCAAACTATCTACTTGAAAGAATTAATGATAAAAATCAGCTTCTTTTAGCCGCACACACATCCACCTCCATTATAGATTGGCATAGAGCCTGAGTTTTGAAAAATGAGGTCAATATGGAAATAGAAAATGCCAAACAGGCATACTTTACTGAACTTAGCCAAGCTCAAATTGAAGACTCAAAACAGTTTTGGTCTACGCTAAAAGAGATTATTACTTCAAAAAAGTCAGAAGCTAAAGGAATAAACTTGGTAGATAGTTTAGGTGAATGTATTCCATGTGATGAAACAGCTGGTTTTATAAATACCTTTTTTGCTGAGATTGGACCCAAGCTAGCCCGGGCTCAATTGAGTTAGGTGTGAACATGATATGGATAATTTCGATTTCTCGGAGGAGGATATTATTAATTGTGTATCCGATTTGGATGTGTCTAAGTCATCAGCTATTGAGTATCTACCCACAAATATTTTTAAAGCTGTTGTCTTGAACAAACCTAGTCACTTTATAAAGATGATAAATTTATGTATAGCCACAGGAAAAATTCCTGATTCATGGAAAATTGCCACAGTCACCCCATTACCTAAGGGTAGTGACTTATCTAACTTCTCTAATTTCAGACCTATTAGTCTTTTACCTGTTCCAGGTAAAGTACTAGAAAGATTGATGCACACTGCCACTACTGAACACCTGGAAATCAAATTTTGTAAAAAAATTGAAGGAGGTTATCAAAAGAATAAGTCAACTTTGGATACTTTTTTAAACTTAGTAGATGAAATTTTGGAAAATAGAAATTTTGGCAATATTACCATGGCTGCATTTATTAATGTAAAAAAAGCGTTCCATTCTGTAAATTGTATAATACTTTTGGATAAATTAAATTGTAAAATCTAATTGGGGTATGGGAACTTTGGTGTATATAATCCAGCATCATTTTGGTACCATACCACATACTAGCTCCTGGAGGGTTGCCCTCTAATTAATCACATAAAATGATAGCTCATTTTCAAGTTTTGACTTCCTGTGCCTGATATAATGGAGATAGACCAACTTAGGTGGTTGTATCGTAACTGGGGAGTCATGGCCATTCTAAAGAGGGTCTGACTTTGCAGATTGGACCAGTAGAAGTTTGTGAATGATAATTTCCTTCAATATACATGCATTTAAGCCCAAAACCGCGCTTTAAAGCGCGCTTGGGCACCTAGGGGGGCACCTAGGGGGGCACTTAGGGGGGCACCTAGGGGTTAAGGTTGCCCTTGATAAATTTCATTTATGGTCTATTCGTAATAAGTTAACAGTTAACAAAATTAAAACTAAGGTCATGACCTTTGCCTCAAAAGTTAATCCCAAGAGACTTCCCAATCCAAAGATAACGTTTAATGGAAATGAACTTAAGGCAGTAAAATCATACAAAATATCTCGGGGTCACTTTAGACCAGGAACTACATTTCAATCTTCATTTTATAAATATGATCAAGAATTTGAGGTATAAGTCTGCCCTTTTGTATAAGGTCAGAAAACTGATGAATCATGCCGATTAAGAGTATACAAGTCTCATATTTTGCCTTGTTTCGACTATTGTGATATATTATATTCATATGCAAAAGGTAGAGCAATTACAAAGACTTCAAAACAAATGCTTTAAAATTTGTCTCGATAATCGCATATTGTACCAAACTGATTTAATACATAACGATACTAAATTGCCACTTTTGTGTAACAGACGCATGCATGTTTTCATACAAAAGGTCTAAAAATCAGATTTATGTGAGGCTTGCTGGACTATAAGAGAATAAATTGTGTAGCATATGAAATTTCTCCCAAAGTCAGATGTGCACAACTATTGAATTCCTTACCTGCTAACATTAAGAACACAGAATATCTAGATGTATTTGCCATGAATATGACCTTAGCTGTCGAAATGGTGTTAAACATCTATTACTCACTCACTCACTCTAGATGTATTTAGGAGCCAGTAAAAAAAAGTGGTACTAAGTAAGCTTTACAAAAAGTCTAAAGTTGATGTCACCATTGAGTTCCCATGTTTTAACTTTTTCTAAGGTATTTTTTCTTGGTTAAATTAGGGGTTAAAATGCTTGGTGGGTGGTCTCATGAGTTAAAAGTAAAACTCAAGTCGCCCCATCTTGAAACAGTATAATTTATTTGGTGCAATTCAGTGAGCGATGTTCACCTGCCTGAAAACCAATAAATTTCACAAACTCAATATTACTTAATGACACTTTTTTTTATTGAAAGCCCTATATCTTGGCTTATTAGAAAGGTTGATTCAAGTCACTAACTCCAAACGGGTCAGTTTTTATAGTCCGCAGGGTAAAACCATAGACTTTTAACCTCACGTCCGTAACATTTTTAATCAGACAGTCATTAAAGCTATTAAATATCATGCTATCTACATCATATTTCATGTCCATAATGATACAATATATGTCTTTAAGTGTAGTGAAAATCAAATCCCTCAGTCAATAACTTCTTTTGCCACACTTCATCGCCAACTTTGTAGATTATCAAAATTTTTGAAAATGTAGATTAGTATTCTTAACTTTACCCTCATACCTTCAAAAATGACTAAATCTGTCTGAAAATCAATCTCCACCATCTAGAATGTTCATACTTTCAAGATATGTTGCCCTTTTGCAACAATATTCGATATGGCCGGTATGGTCCAAATTTTGTGGATGCTTCCGAATACCGAAAAAACGTTATGGACGTGAGTTTTCAGTACAACTTTCCAAGTCCACCTGAGCAGTACTTATAAACATCACAGATCATCTTCATCACTATATCCAGTACAGAATGAATTAAATTGCTAGCCATATCCAGACACTTTGAGTGTATTATGGGTCATTATGACTGCTTGGAAAATAAATTCTCCCAATTTTACAACACTTCCAACAATGAGTCCAGTCCTACCTAAATACAGACTAGGGTAACTCAAATACTCTTTTTTAGCAAGGCACATATCTCTATTAATAATTGCAAACCAGAGAATTAATATACAACATCAATTGGGACCATATTGTTCATTCTTCTATGACATGTCTAAAACACCCGAAAACATTACGTAGGTGAGGTTTTCGGTAGAACTTTTCAAGTCCACCTAAGCAGTACTTATAAACATCACAGATAATCTTCATCACTATATCTTGTACAGAATGAAATAAATTACTATTTTATAGCCATATCCAGACACTTTCAGTGTATTATGCGTCATTATGACTGCTTGGAAAATAAAAACTCCCAATTTTACAACACTTCCAACATTGAGCGGGAGTCCAGTCCTACCTAAATACAGACTAGGGTAACTCAAATACTCTTTTTTAACAAGGCACATTATACTATTAATATTTGCAAACCAGAGAATTAATTTACAACATCAATCAGGAACATATTGTTCATTCTACTATGATAACCCCGAAAACATTACATATGTGAGGTTTCCGATAGAATTCCAGAAATCACAGAACATCTGCATCATAAAAATACACTTGTGAACGACAGACAACTGATCTGGGAGAATGATGTGATATGAAGCATGACAGCCGATTTGGAGGTCAGATCGTCGCGCTTCTTCTTCAGCTTCATGTTGGCAATTTTGATGGTGAGGCCTGCGATCTGGTACGAGACAGTGCGTGATAAGGTGCCAAACCTCTTTGGGGTATACTGTACCCTTCCCATGATGTCATCACTGTCCAGACGCCAGGCGTTCTTCTCCCGTGGCCAACGGAAGGCAGTAGCATCCTTCTCCCGCCGAACCATCATGCTGGCCTCATATCCGGCGTCATGCCTACATATCACTTTCCCCAAGTACCAGGTCTCCTCCTTGGGAATAGATTCCTGCAGGAAGGGCATGGTGACAAAGTCACCATAGTCGTACTCCTCCTGCCATAGAATCTGGGCTTGTTTGATGGCCACGGGCGTTGCGTCGTCAAATCCTGGAGGGGAGGTTGGTAGATCCAGCCGCGCTCGCATGTTGATTGGGACGGCGACATTATCCTCCGCAGCACGCTTTTGTGCTGCGCACGGAGGGACATTCTCCTTGTTGGTTGTGGCATATAATATTGATCCATTTTTGGTCAAACTTGGTTCATATTATACAGGGTCCTTTCCTTACAACATTGTACTGATGGAAGGATTCGTAAACCATATTAGTCATTGTCAAACTTCTCGCTGTTGGTTTATTGTTTGCCATTATCATTTATTATGTATGCTGGATGATGTCCTGAAGTCACTTGTTATCCCCAAAGTGAATCATTTGTTATTACCATCTGTGTGTCAGCCAACTACTAAGGGCTAATAAAAAGAGTTTAAAATTTATTCCAAAAAAATAAATTATTTAGAACTGGATAAATAGTATACGCCAGCAGAAAAAGGCAAAATGTAGTATATCAGTGTGAATTGCTCGCTGCTCCTATATGATTCAAGTGTCTGGAACAATGAAACACATGATCAAAAGGTGCTATATGGACACAAAAAGAGGAAACCGGGTAATAGGTGACCTCAGACCTGAGACAAGTACGGTTATTGACTGGAAGGTGCCCATGGGGTAAGAGTGGGGTAGAGAATGGTGAAGAAATTACCATTGTATTGGTTAGAGTGATTGCCACATATTATGCTATTAATGTTTGTATATACCTGCCCAAGTGGGGTATCGCTGGGAATAACACACAAGCCTGCAGGGTGGGTCCATTATTACCAGCAATACCCCAAGAAGGTGAGGTTATACATACTTTAATACCTTTATCCCACAATTAACCCCTATAGGATGCATTAGGACGCCTCAAAATTATAGGAATGCAGCAAGCATTCTCATGTTGACTATCAGTACTGTATACAGGCCCCGGTCAGAGCAGATCAGGTGCATTTGAACGTGTCCAGCAGTACAATGCCAAAGGGGCTGGAGCTCGAGTCCTGCTAAAGGGGTGCATCCACTGCCGACGGATGGGCCATCCGTCGGTTTCATCCGTCGATTTTATCATTGTTTTCTATGGAGCAAAACACGGGTGAAGGGAGACGGATGGTCCATCCGTTGCAGTGGACGCAGCCCTTTAGACTGCACATATATGTATCGTAGATATGAGTCTAAATGACCTGCCATAGAGAATTATAGGAAATGTACTAGCTGTCAATTATGACCAAAAAGGCACACAAAATGCTGTGGAATAAACTGGGATGTAGGGACCTCACTTTTATCACTAACTGGTGATATGTTCTGGGTTTAGGGGATCTGAAATGTCTTCAGTTGTTTCTGCCCATTGTACACTCCAGGATTTAGACTGGTGGAACGCTACACTCCCACCCAAAGGCATTAACCTATATTTTTGCTTTGCATTTTTGGATATTCCATGAAGACCAGCCTGAAAGCATACAGGAACATTCTGTGGACTTTTAGTGATAAAGTTATTTAAGTTATACAAGTGATGCATGTAAAGAAAGCTACAAAGGGTAAGATTGGTTTGGTTTCAGACTGATGATGCTGTGCAAGCTCTTCTGGGGTGAATTTTGCCCTATTGTGACGTTATAGAATCCATTACTATATAATATTGTGTTGTTCCTATTTATAATGATGTATGTTTTATTCACAATGTCATAAACCTTTTATTCAAAGAGCCATCAAAACATGCTATCAAGAAAATTGGCTGCTGTAGTATTTCAGCCTACACTTTAACAGGTTTAAAACAACATCAAATAGGTGTAGGTTGATAGGTGATAGCCTGCATATAAATAAGGGACTCCATTACGTGACTCGAGCTGTACCAGGATCCACATTTGCCAAAGAAGATCTATAATAGTCTGCACCATCATTGATGTATTCCCAGAGGAGATGATTAACAGACTTCCAATTCGAATTTCAGCCTTTTGTTAACAGATTCAGGTAATCTGCCAGTTTATTGCAAACTGACTGTGAAATGGGTGTGTTCTATGTGTGGAGATTGAAGCAATTAGTGGTTATTTTACATGTCTACATAAAATCTAACTATAGGTTTTATTACCTTTTAGCACCATCTTATTTCACTGTATGTTGTACTATTAGACATGCAATGAATGTTAATTGCGCTGTTATATAGCCATTCATCCCACTATCTGATATTCTTGCAAAGATAACTTCATCATGTTATTACTACACTGAGAATCTTAGCACAATTACTCTATTACTTGCAGATAAAACATGGATTTCCTCAAATACCATGGTAATTAACAACCCTAGTGTTGCTGATGACTCATAAATAGCCCTTTTGAGTGTGTATATGACTAATTATATCAGAGAAGATTAGCTTGACTTAATCCCATTGTTACTGTTATGCAGCAGTTGTGCAGGTAAGCAGAAGGTACAGTTAGATTTCTTGAATAATAATGGAGAAAGTCTACAGAATTCAGCAAAATCTTTTAACTCTGAATCCTCACCTGCTCACTTCTGGGGGAAGTGTAATGAGAATCAAAAGTAACAACACTTGAAAGTATACACACCCTCTCACCTAAAGAGTGCACATGTCCCCATGGAGATGTAATCAAATTCACTATCTCTACCTTTTTTGTGACACTTACCATCAAGATTATATGTGCCCAGAACAAACAAATACCAGACTGAATAGGGACCATGAAAAGTATACCCTGATAAGAGGTATCCTTTTTTCCCACTGTGAAATTGCTATTTGGAACTGGTCTTTATATAAGGCCTGGACTAAAGTTGTATGTGGTAAGCAGGGGTTATAGATTGGAAAAGATTGTGGGGTGTCTGTGGGAATGCTCTCAGTGAGAAGTGTGACAGAGAACATATATCCTGGGGCAGGTCAAGGGATATGGAGCTGGTACTCGAGCCAGACACACTAAGCGTCTGCAATCCATTCCCAAAGGAATTTAGTCCTGTCCACTGTATGTTAGGTAGAGCTGAAGTCTGCAGGGGGTTCTGTGATGCCTGCAATCACTAGGCTAGAGGTGGAAAGTGTAGACATGTATCCTTGATTGATCCAACAGCTACTGTTAGCTTTGAAACTGCCCAACCACAGGACTTCCCATATGATATTTCTCAATGACAGCATCAAAAGTAGCCAGCAATTACCTTCAAAGCTTCAACCAATTCGGCTTCTTCTGACACAAACAAGAAAAAGGACCATATAAATATTGTATTTTTGCGGCAACAATAGTGGTTGTAGAAGTAGGAAAAGCAGGAAGTAGAAAAAATGCAAAATATATGTCTGCATGCATGGAGGCCATTTTAAGCATTCTGAGAGCAATCAGCCTTCACAAGACACACATACTAACCTGTCTGAAAGAAGACTAGACCTTAGGCCAGACCTAAACAGTGTTATAAAATGACCACAGACTAGACATAGTAAAGAAAAGGCATTGCTGGCATTGCCACAATCTCATGAGTCTTTTCCAGACTGGGCTACACAAATAATGGTTGGTTTTCTGTTTAGAAAAGAAAATTCCATGGCAGAACTGTGGCTTCAAACACAGATGAAAGGACAACATATGAGCAGAAGCCACTGACAGTGAATCTCTGACAATTCCTTTATAGTGCACAATGAATCAATGCCTGATATTTACGACACACACTATACCCTCTTTAAGAGCCTGTTGTGCCCCTCTAAACAAATTTTGGAATCATATAGATAGGCGAGAGTGAATGTCATACAAGGTGAAGAACTCCATGGTTATTTTGACGTTTCTTACAGTGCATATATATGGCTGCACAAGTTGGTAACTTACCAATCACAGCAGTGGATTTGGTAGGCTCAATTCAAATGATTATCAAAACCCTTCTAGGAACAAAATTATTTTGGAAGAAGATTCTGATTATTTGGCAGCCAAATTAGATTTCCTTCATTTTTCCTTTTTGTGAAAGGATACACAGGAGAATGGTTAGTAAGCAGCAGAAATGGAGTAATGTCATGCATAGTCATAATATTGAAGTCAACTTTAATATCAGGACATGACTTGTATGATTCATTGCATATTGACGCCCAATATGCATCACACTGTTCTTCAATAATAACTGTTTTAAATTGCACATGAACCTCAGTGCCTGTGGCCAAAATTTTGAAATATGATGACAAATTAGAATTTAAACATGTGTATCAAACACAATCTTCATCTGGATTACTTAATTGATGGAAAGAAGCTGTAATATTGCTAATGGCATTTGTCATATGGAGTTGGAATTCTGAATAATCCATGATTGGTTTCAAAGTAATTAAATTTTGACACACAAATATAAACCCAGAACTTAATATAAGTTATTAAATTCTAAGGTGGTCATTGTCATCGACGCAGTCTTCAATGTCTGGATGATACATTCTAATCTCATTTCCATGATCTATAACGAATCCTAGACACAGAACCATAATGATCAATCATGATATTAACAGCTGTAGGTTGATGAAAGTCAAAATAAGGCAATGTGTCAACTGAAACTAACCCTATCCAGTAATTATATAGCTGATCGAACGCAGTCATATTGATACTAGTGTAGGGAATCGTATTTACTATGTATCAAGGTCTGTATGTATTCGAGACTGTTACTATGTACCATATCGTGGTAGGATAGGCGCTCTTCGGGACCATCTCCTACGTCTCTCGTAAGAGGGCACCACTGGTGGCCTCGGGCGGTGTGACGTAGCTGGCGGACCAGAGGGCGCTGAGTGCGGAACCAATCAACCATAATGAAAGGTATATATTCCGCCGTCCTCCTACGATCGGGGACTTGACAATCCTACCGAGCTGGTAGGGTAACCCTGTCTCGAAACGGCCTAACGATTATCTAAGCGAGAGCATTACCACCTGAAGGGGTACTGACTGTAGGCATATGAAAGGTTGAAACGCATTTGTCCTGTAACCAAACCGTAAAAAAGTGATTCTGAAACCTACTTGAATCGACTAGTTATTCCTTTGATAATATAGTTATCGCGATATCAGTAGGATCTCGAAAAGGCAATACCTACACTGGTGCCATGACTAGGATTCAGAAGAACTAAGAGACCAAAGTTGAATTCTGTCAGAATGACGAAATTGGCTTAGAGGGGAGAGAAGATGTAGGAGAGGCCATAGGCTTTGCCACACCAACTCAATCGGTAGAATCTGGTAGTTTTGTCAGATCAGGAGGTCTAGAAAGCAAACAGGAACAGATTCTCTCTTCTGATGAAACAGAAGATGATGGATTTATTCCACAAGGGGTGAAGCTGGATGAAGAAATCTTTCCTCCCAGCTCTTGAGGCCGAGGCCTGCTACATTTTGCAGAAAAGAAAATGACTTTCTCGAATCCTATGGGAAGGGCTGAAGGCAGAGCTCAAGGGGGTGTTCGAAGTCCCAGTCATGGGGAAACCCTCGATGATATCGATTAAAGTCTCTTCAACCCTGGAGGTCCGACGAAAAAGGCCCCGATGCCGCCAAAGAGGTTGGTAGCGTTCATGGACGAGACAATTCGGGAAGCTGAAAAAGCCTGAAAGGAACTCAAAGAGTTGCAAGCAGAAATAGAATGTTTGCATTGATGAATCCGATAAGAGGTATGACAAGAAACAGCAGGATTTGAATGCCACTACACATCTGCTTAATAGTGTAAAGAACGAAGTACAAACCAACCAGTTAAAACTTGGCGAGAGACTTTTGACCAATTTAAACAGATTAACGACAATCTGAACCAATTGGTACAAGCTCGAGACCGACAAGTTGAAGAAAATGAAGAGATTCGTCGAAGTATTGTTAACGAGAATAAAGATCTTGAAAAGAAAAAAAGCCGAATTAGTTTGAGAACTAGCTGACCCCCAAACGAGGAAAAGTATGCTGGATGATTATATCAAGAGAACCAAAGCTCAGTTACCGCCTTTTAATGCACCTAATGTAAGTGCGGTACCTAACGCTGGAGAAAGGGTACCCGGCGGAGTTGCAGGCCTTTATGACTAAAGCCTATCAAGTGGCAAGGGAAACCTTGGGGAAGTTGGTGGAGAGATAAAGGGGAAACTATGATGAGGCGGGGCAGATAGGAGTCGGGGAGAAGGTCTACTATTATCACCCACTAAAGAAGAGGAGTTTGTCTCCTAAACTACAAACTTACTGGGAGATGGTGGGAAGGATAGGGGAAGCGGTATACCACATAAAGAGAAGGAGGACAGTTCAAATTGTGCATTTTGACTCCCTTAAGCCGGCCCTGGGGGTGGACACAGGAAATGCCATGGAAATTTCCCCAGCGGAGGAGGAGGAGGAGGCTGTGTCAGACGGAGAGGTGTCGTCACCTTCAGCGGAATCCGAAGACGAGGGTACCAGCGAAGTTAGGACGGTGCTCCATGGAGGAGAGGAGGTGTGATGTAGACGACTCCTTGCAGTGTACCGTGGCCGTGAAAACAAGTAGGATGGGGGACGACTGGTATACTAGCTTCCTGAAGAGAGAAAAAGAGGCTACCATGTCACACTGGATTGGCTATGCCCTGAATGATGAACCCCCCATTGATGAACTACCTACCTATGATCCAGAGAGTTCGGGGGAGGAGGAAAACCCCGCTGAGATAGAGGCCAGGAGGGCGCGAAATACAGCAAAGAAGGCGGTGAGGGAGAAGAAGGGACCCTGAGAGGAGGAGGATCATAGCCAAACACGAGGAAAGGTGGAGAATCTATGGGATGCTGGAGGAAGCCCAGGAGGAGAACTTCCAGAATCAGTTGAGAGAGGAGGGGAGGGCCCAGAGAACCGACAGCAGACAGCAGAGAGTGATCTTAAAAGAAAGTTTAAAAGAAGAGAAAAAGGAGTTTAGGAGAGAGGAAAAGCGAGTAAGAGCAGTGGGGGATATGGATACTATGTCCTATGGAATCTCTGGGAAGGGTGAGGCTAATTCCACATCAAGTCGACCCCCGTGGCCTAAGGAGCGCTCGAGCAGAAGTAGAGAAAGGCGGAGAAGGGAGAGGGCGGGTAACTCACCCCCACACTCCTCGTCTAGTTGGTCGGGGAGCCGTCATCGGAGAGATGGTGATAGGGGAAAGGACAAGAGCGGTGATAGGAGGCGCCCCAGCTCGGGAAAGCACACCTCGGGGCACCGGAGAAGTGAGGGGGACAGGAAATGCTGAGATGAGAGTTCGCACGGGTCCAACTCAGAGAAGGGGAAGGACCGTGGGAAGACTGGAAGTCGGCCCACTGCGAAGGGAGACGGTGGCGCACGTGCACCAAAGAAGGACTCTCTCCTGATTGACCGAAAGGAGGACGGGGGAGGAGCCAGAGAAGGGCAGAGCGACGGCCAGGAACCCCATATATATGTGTGTGTGTGTTCAACAGACCACCATAAAAATCAGATTAAGATAACTTTAACACCAGTAGACTCGTAATGGGAAGAGCTTTCCAATGATACCAAATTTGTCATGGTGCATTAGGTATGTAATTATAGATAGGTCCTGTTGCAGAAAGTACTGACTTGAAAATAGGCTTAAAATACATAAAAAGTGTGCGCTCTGGCCATGATGATTAAGGGAAAATACAGAAAATTCACTATATTCTGAAAAAAAATATTGATAAAGTTACCAAAAATAGTGATGAGATATTTTTCATGTGATTTTCTCTAAGGAATCCAATAATAGGTCAGAAATCATAGAAGGTTTGCATATGACGATTTGGAGGTATTCCAGCCCCTACTCTTTGAATTTTAGTTTCTACCCCTATTTCTTTGGCTCAAAGTGTCAGGCCGGATGAGATCTTCATGTTACATATAGGTTTTGATGGTCCCATATGCATATTTTGGGCTCCAGGGGGGTAAAATGTGCCCAAAATGACCAAAATTGTATGGGAAAAATTGTGTCTGGGAGAATGACATTTGAGTTACAAGCCATGTTGAGGGCTTAATTTCCTACAGAAACAATCTTCATACCTCCATGAAAATCTCATGTGCGGACTATTTTGACCTGTAGATTAAGAAAATCACATTATCATTCATGTCAGATGTGTCCTTGCCATTGAAAAAGAAGCATACTCATAAGAATTCTTTTTCTGGGCACATGTCTGGGCGAATGACATGTAAGGCCCCATATGCACACTTTCTATGATTTGTGACCTATTCTTTTCTATTTCCATCAATATGGCCTTCCTTTCAGATGTCAAAATAATGCTTTATGAATTGAAAATAGCCTATTCCTCACCAAAATTAAATAAAACAAACAAAAAACATGATAATTATTCTGGACACATTCATACAAATCAGCCCATTTCAAATTCATGTGGCATCATCATTCCCTTAGTACTGACTCATATAATATTCTAACCTATGCTTCATATTGCATTTTCTGGTAGATATTTCACTGCATTCTTTGTTGCCATTTGAATTAGTAACTTAATCTGAATATGATGTAGGTAATAGACACTACTATGTCAAATGTGTTATGTCAAGTGAATAAATCAGCTATTTCAAAATAATTCTGGGCACGAAAGGGTTAAAACAACATCAAACAGGTGTAGGTTGATACTTGATGGCCTGCATATAATATCATAGGCGACTTCATTAAGGGAGTCAAGCCACACTGGTCAGTATCCACCAGTCCACGTTTGCCAAGGGAGATTGAGCTATAACAGTCTGCACAATCATTGATGTATTTCCAGAGGAGACAGTTCATGTACAGCATTCACAGACTTCAAATCCCAATTGCAGCATTAATTCTTGTTAACAGATTCAGGTAGTCTGGTCATTATAGAGATTGAAGCAATTAGTGGTTATTTTACATGTCTACATAAAATCTAGCTATAGGGTTCATTACCATTTAACGCCATCTTATTTCACTGTATGGTGTACTATCTAACATGCAATATGAATATTAATTGCGCTGTCATATAGCCATTCATCCCACTATCTGATATTCCTGCAAAAATGACTCCATCCTGTAATTACTACACTGAGAATCTTCACTCCATTACTTGCAGATAAAACATGGATTTCCTCAAAGACCATGGTAATTAACAGCCGTAGTATTGCTGATAACCCATAAATACCTCCATCTGACTGTGTATAGGACTAACTATATCAGAGAAGATAAACTTGATGTAATCTGATTGTCCCCATTATGCAGCATTTGTCAGGTAAGCGAAGGTACAGTGAGATTTCTTGAATATGGAGATAGTCTACAGAATTCAGCAAAACTGTGAATCCTCATCTGCTCACTTCTGGAGGATGTTGCAAAAGGTGTAATGAGAATCAAAAGTAAAGACACTTGAACGTAGGTATACACACCCTCTCAAATGAAAGAGTGCACATCTCCCCATAGGAGGGCTGTACAGGACTGCATGATTTCTAAGCCTCTGCCAAAACTTGGTTTTGGCAGAAACACCCAATATTTGAACAACAGGTAGAATTCTTCAGTTTCCTGTCAAACTTCCTCCTGAATAGGAAGTTGGATAGAAATAGGCTTATCTCTAGCATGATATTACTCTCATGTATAAGTAATGCCTCTAGTCATCGTAAAGTGGGTCTCTATTGCCCATGCTGACCTTGACCTCGTCAACCTTTGAGTCTGCTGAAATGAAATCGAATTCACTATCTGTGGTCAGGTGAGGGAAAACGTGCCTCCTGGGGGGAAATGGCCTTTTAAGGTTCAAGTTATGGGCTTTAAAATGAGATTTCTTGAGCTAAAATATCCCCAGTAGTTTTGCTGTAATTGCTTGTCAAACTTAGGTTGGTCTGTACAACTGAAAATGGGAAATAAGCTCTAAATGCATTATATCGTATCATAAACACTAATAATGCAAAAAATACAGTTTTGTGGAAAAATAACCAAAGAAGTGTGATGTTTTTGTCATAAAATTGGTTCTAGAGGGAATTTTTGAGCTCTGTTTTCAGTTTTGGGTTCTTGAAGGAATTTCAAAAAATAGTTTATGGCAGAAATTCCCAATTGGAATAGGGGAGTGGTTTCCATGGCAACCCGAAATTGCCTTATCTACAAATTTTCTATGTTTCCATGGCAACCAATGTTCCAAAAATGGAACATTTTGAGTGGAGATGGAGTAATTTTAAGCATACCACTAGATTCCTTATCAAAAGTTGGTCTAAAACATTTTTTAGCATATTTGTCAGTGTAAGCGTTTGCAATCCATTCCCACAGAAGTTTAGTTCTGTCCATGGTATGGTAGGTGGAGATGATGTCTGTGGGGGGTTCAGCAGGTTGGGGACGGGACTATCTTGTTGGGACACACCAGGATTATAGTACAACAGTCTGATTTAAGTGTGTACTAAGATTCTGATACCATGCACAGTCTTACCAACCAATGTTTTTAAGCCTGACACCCATCAGAGGATGCCAGACAGGACCCATAGTCCAAGTAGGCGGGTCTGCAGGTACCAGGGGGGCTACCTGCAAGTGCATCAAAAAAAAAAAGTACACAGTACAGTGGGTAAACGGCTAGTCCCAAGGTCGAAGGTCCTCCAGGCAGCGATGAACTTTGGTATCCCCTTCTCCAACACCCTTAATGAAATTCTAGGTCAATCCATTGGACTAGTCCAGTTTGGTGAGTTCCATAAGCCGTAAGCATGAGCCTACAATGGTGTGCCACGGTAACTAGGTGCAACAAGCAAAGGGCATCTCCTCCAGGTAGGACCCCATGGATATCTCACCTAGAAAGGACATCAGAGTGCAGAGTCGGTAGACAGTCGTCCATCCACCCCCGGCCAGAGGGGCTCCACCCCGGTAGAGCCCCAGGATGCCAACCAGCAAGGGCCGGAATGCCTCCCTGATTGCCAACCCCAGTCTTAGGATGTACTGGGATCTTAGTACCCTTGTGTCTGCACTGGACCATGACACTCACCTCTACAGGTGTATGGCCCAATCAGAGCCCTGATCACTGGAACATGACAACTACCTGTGCATACATTATTGGGGTCAAAGGTAGGATGGTGAAACCACTCCACCATTTAGTACTGATATTTACATTAAATGATACATTTACTCCCTTATCAAACAGTACTTAGCTAAAATGAAAACGTCAGTCTGTAGGCATTTAGCTATTCTTTAACATTGTGGATTCATATTTATTAGCAAATTAAACAAAAAATTAGCAAATCAATTTTACTATAGCAAGACTGGGGGAAGATTGTAAATATAGCCATTTCTCAGAAAATATTCTGATTTTAGTTCGTAAAAAAGTGTATAATGTAAAATATAGACCCTTGCTACCTATGGTGACTTCAAAATTATTTATTTTGATAAGAAAGTAAGAAAAGTTTGAAGATAAACTAGTGTACTAAATTCTTAGTGCAAACCAAGATCCAGAGACTATCATTCATTCTTAGGGCATACTAAGAAACATGTTAGTCCTGAACCTGTTCAGTGATGCCTGCAACCACTAGGTCTGAGTAGTGGTATGGGCAGGTGGAAAGTGTAGACACATACCCTTGATTGATCCAACAGGTACTGTTAGCTTTGAAACTGGCCAACCAGAGGACTCCCAATATAATATTTTGCTATGACATCATCAAAAGCAGCCAGCAATTACCTTCAAAGCTTTAACCGATTCAGCTTCTCCTGGCACACAAAAGAAAAGGACTACAGACATTTCTTACTTTTGCAGCAGTGTATGTGAAATACTGTCTGCAAGGAAGCTCGTTTTAAGTATTCAGGGAGCAATCAACCTTCACAAGAGACACATATTAACCTGTTTGAAAGAGGACTTGACCTAGACACCAGGTCAGACCTAAATAGTGTTATAAAGTGACCACAGAATAAAAGCAGTAGATTAAAGAAAAGACATTTCTGGCATTGCCTCAATCTCATGAGTCTTTTGGTTACTGGGCTACACATAATATCGGCTTTCTGTATAGAAAATAATAATATTCATTGCTGACAGTGGCAGAACGGTGCTGTTACTCCAAATACAGATGAAAGGACAACAGATGAACAGGAGCCACTGACAGTGAATCACTGAGAATTCCCTTATAGCACCCCATGTATACCTACTGGACAGCCGACAGCAATGGGGAACGACTACATCCTTTGCGAGCTACCATTGAGGTCAGAGGACGTCATCAGCCAGAACACATAGTCCCTAAACCATCCTTTAGCAAATCTAAGCTGACTGAATCCGTCAGTCAGGTACCCATGTGCCAGGTCTAACAGCTCTGTACCTCAGGCTGGCCCAAAAGGAAGGCTGGTGGAAGAATTATTTGTGAGGCCAAGAGCAGCTCTAAAAGGTCAAATGTGCAGCTCAATTACTTCTTTAACAGCAAGAGCCTACCAGCCGAGTTTGCCTACCCATCCTTGGTGTCCAGAATACAGAGAGTATCCTGTGATGGATGTTACAAGAAGCAGGCTTGGTCATAGCCAACGGACACACTGAACTCTGCCTTCTCTACATACTTTACCTTTCGGGCGTGAGGTATCCTTTTAGTGGAATTGGGACACAACAAATCAACAGTCTGTCCTGACATTCATGACATAATATTATACTATGTCCTCTTTAATCTTGAGCATGATGTACCTTTCTAAACAAATGCAATGATAGGTAGGCGAGGGTGAATGTTGTGCGAAGTAAGTAAAGAACAGTGTGATGCATATTGGGCTTCAATTCACAAAGAATCATTGACATCTGTACTGATATTAAAGTCAACCTTAATGTTATGACTATGCAAGACATGACCGTAATCAAGCCATGTCCACATGTTGAGAGATGGTGTCTTTGCCACCTCTAAAACATCATGTGACTCAGACACTGTCAAAATAAAAAGCAATGCTCTATTGTTGGTGCCTACTTATGATTCTCCCGCATGTCCTTTCATCAAAATGAAATAGGGCAAAATCTATTTAGGCCGCAAAATCATAAGAATTGCTTCTTCCAATGGAGGGATTTTTGGCGTGCCCTCCAAAACTAGGAAATTGGGTACAAATCTGACAATTCTTTCAAATATGAGCTTGATTATGGGCAGGGAGAGCAAATAAAGTAGTTACCATAGGAACTTTAAGCTGTGTGAACAGCCTGGTTGATTTTTGAAAAGATTGATTTTTTTTTGCCACAACCATCGGACTATGCCGCTTTAATGACCATTTAACTTGAGTCCACCAAATAGACTGGTGTGATATGTCAGTTGCTGTGCTAATGCTGCCATCTAGTCATTATTTTTACAGATATCCCTTGTACCACCGTACTGCCACCTTGTCCTTCTTGTAAAAACTACACTGGTTCACTGCTATATAATTATGGTGGTCCACTGTTCATTTCTACAAGGATCCCTGGTAGATTCAACAGTTATCTTTTACAGTGTGCAAGTCTCTGTGACATCATCCCGTACCTGCCATCTAACCGTGGACTGATCTTCTCAACCAGATAAAAATAGACGGTGATCTGCTCCCTAGGGAGCCTCTGGGTAATAGCCACTATTTCCGATCGCGGGAAAAGGTGGGTTTGAGGAGCTTTTTGTGTGTATAGCTATCAATCAAATGGTATTCTTAACGGACGGTGGTTTAATAGAAAGTGGTAAGGAGAGGGTTGTTAGTGTAGTAATTGCTGGGAGCATTGGTCACTAATTGCAGCCAGAAGCATCCCTTTATGGTTCAACTGATTCAAGATGAATAGAGCTCACTACCCTCACGGGGAGAGTACTGAGGATTAGAACAGATTATTACACAACTTAATGGGAGTCCAGGAGGTCGTTACAGAATCCACGATAATGCAGTGTTTCTCGTACAGCTGCCGTAAATTTGAAGGAAGAAGACATCATGCCTCCTTTAAGGGATCGCTTGGGCAGGAAAACCCGCAAGTGTAAGCCAAGGGAGTCGCCTTTTTCTTTGTTCAACGATGAGGAATTTGTGGCAAGGTATCGCCTCAGCAAAGACGTAGTCAGGAAACTAGTAGAAGAATACAAGAAGCACAGTGCTTTCAAGGGCACCAAGAGGGCAGGAGGCATGACACATATTGACAGGGTAAAAATTTTTCTCTTCAATCTAAATGAAACTGTTTTCCTTTTTTTTTTCTTTATCAGACGTCCTATTCCCCTCCCCTTTCCTCTCTGTCTTATTCTCTTTTTGAATAAAAAAGTTGCAGCAGCCCACTTATGTCACTCATGTCTCTTAGGTTTCATTTCATGTTAGGGGGTGTGGATGGTGTGTCCCCCATGTCACATGTCGATTTTAAAAAATGGTCATGTCACATGTCACTTGAATCCCCATGTCACATGTCACCTCTAACAACCTGTCATGTCCCATGTCAAATATAAGAAAACACCTATCTCATGTACCTAATTTTTTGCCTCATCTCACTAATGCCCATGTCACATGTAGATATTAAGAACTGACCATGTCACCATGTCGAATTAATTGCTAAACACGGATATATTAAAAGTGAAGAGAAGGAGACTGATTCAGGATATATTCTTCTTATCCTTCCCTCCTCTCCTCTTTATGAGACCCCCCCCCCCTTCACCCTTATCTTCTTGCAAGTAACTTTTCATCTTTCTTTTCAGTTTTGCCTGGTCCTCCGTTATTTTGCGACAGGTAGCTTCTATGCGCTCACAGGTGATTCCCAGAAGGTGTCAAGAACTGCCGTATGCCGTGCTGTGAAGGATGTAGCCGGTGTCTTTTACAGGAACAGCCATCTCTTCATACAATGGCCTCACTCTTTCGAGGAGAAGCTCCATCTCGCACTGAAGCTGTATCGCCATCCGAAGCCTGGGACGGAGGAAGAGGAGCAGAAGACTCCATACGTTTTTGGATACGTAGATGGGACTCATGTACCTGTTAAAACCCCTACTGAATACCAGAACGAGAGCGTGTATGTGAACAGGAATGGGTACCATTCTATTAACACCACCGTAAGTTGTTGTTGTTGTTGTAATAGTAGTTCTTTATACATATAAAACAATATATCTTACTGGCTCAGAAAATTTCTTCTCTTAAGTAAGAGTCTTCATAAGTGTGCATGAACAAGTTCTCTTACATAGTTTTCTCTTTTCCCAAATTAATTTTTATTCTTGGTTCTATCAGGTGATCTGTGACTACGACAAAAGAATCCTCTTTGTGGACCCCCGCTGGCCTGGATCGGTGCACGACGCATATTCCCTGAATTCCAGCCCGGTTGGAGACGAATTGGAGGCGGAGGCTTGGGAGGACTTTGTCCTCTTAGGGGACTCTGGGTGAGTTTTTTTTTTATTCTTCTTTTTTTTTTTATTCGTACTCTGGAGTTACTTAAATGGATACTCAAGGGCTTCCTATATGGACGTCCTCCCCCATTTCTTTTTTTTTCAGAGAGGAAAACAAAAATTTCTTAACACAGTTAGGGCACCTTCTTCTTTTTTTCTCTTCTGCTTATTATCTTTTGGCTCCTTTCTCAGATACGGTCTGAGGAGAAATCTCTTCACCCCCTTCAAGGATGAGGAGACTCCTAAACAGCGCTCCTTCAATGTGTGGCACAAGAGGAGCAGAGTACGAGTAGAGCACTGCATTGGGATACTCAAGCAGCGTTGGAGGTGAGAAAAATTGAATCTTTATTTGATTGTAAACATCTTATTATTTATCAAAGGAACTCAAAAATAACGAGATGGTCCTCCCTTAAAAAAATAATAAAGCATGTTACTGTTACACAAGTTTGAATATAAAGAGGAAAAATAAGCTTTAACTGAAAAGTAAAAAACTCTCTTTTGAATATTCAGGATACTGGACTCTTCGGCTGGGTACATACGGCATTCACCTAAGAGGAGTTCGTGGATCATAACGGCTTGTGCATGTCTCCACAACGTGGCCCTGGACCACGGGATACGGATTGTGAACAGCCCCTCTGATCCTTGGAGGCCCAAGAGAGCCCCCCTTGTCCAGCCTCCACAGAGGACTCAGCTGGAACAAAGTGACTATGTCAAGAAGTTCAGGAAAGACTATGCTGAGAAGTATTTCTAGATCTCCAAAAACTGACCTAGTCCTGGCAGTATTCTTTTATAGCCATGTAGTTGTTATTCTATGTGCCACCTAAATTACCGGTATTTTCATAACAGAAAGATTTTTGTTTAAAGAAAGAAAAAAAAAGATTTTTGTGTTTTTGTTTAACATGTAACCACGAAAGTCTATCCACGCACTGTCTTTAATAAAGGAAATGTAATTATAGGCCTTAATTCTCTTCTTGTTTAGTTTTTTAAAACAGAATGAGCTCATTTTCCTTGTTTCATCTTTCTTGCCATTCTTTCTGCCCTTATGGCTGCTCTTTCAGCTTTCCTCTTAGCCTTTTCGGCGCATATTATTTTCCACTCTTCCTCAGTGAACTGGATGACCTTCAGTCCTGGTTTGGGTTTGACTTCCTGCTTTTGTTGAGCCAAAAGTCTCTTCCTCTCCTCCTCTTTTTTCATCCACATGTCATTAACCTCTTTCTGTATTCTGGCATCTATTTCCTCTTTTCTTCTCTCCTCTTTCATTTTTTTCTCATGGGCCCTCTTTCTTTCCTCTTTCCTCGTCCTTTCTTTCCTCCTTTTTTCCTTGTCTTTATCTTTCCTTGGCATCTTTGTAACTTTCATTGATCCCTGAACTTTAGTGAAATCACAGGACCCAGGTTTCCAGAGAGCGTCCTCATCGAAGGCCTCTTTGTGTTCTGCTGGGTTCAAAGCCATCGGTTTTATGCCAGGAATACCTTAACCCATTGAGGGCTGATGTTGAGAATAGTCAACATCCATGCAGGGGCGGATGTTGAGTATTCTCAACACCATGCAGGGCCTGATGTTGAGTATAATTGACATGACTATATTGTTATGGCAACCATGTTTGGAATTGTGGGATAGATTTAATTGGCCTGCTATAATTGGTCTGATGATGTTTTAGACCTATTTTGGGGCTGAGGAATTTGAATCTGAGGAGTTCAGAGTGGTAAAGACAATAGAAAAATGTTAAAAATAAGATCAAAGTCAAGAGCACTGTATACTGTTTTGCAAGGTCTCGCCCCCTGGTAAATATTCTGCTCAAAATTCAGGCCTCTAACCTACCAAAATGCCCTTCTAGGCCGCCCTTAATGGGTTAACGAAATAAATAATAGAGTAATTAAACATTATCTTTCAATTTTATTTCTGTTAAGAAATTTATTCTAAATTCCGGCCACAAATAAGGTGTAAGACAAGAGCCACAGCTTACCTCTCACTGCCTCGGGCTTCAGGTATTCCAGTGCCTTTTCCTGTGTCTCGGTAAACTTCTTTTTCTTGTCCACAGGGCCACTGCCAGTCTTGCTCAATTCCCTCCTCAGCTTGTTGTACTAGAACAAAACAAGAAAATAATTAAAGTTTCCTACTCTTAAGAGAAGGTTTATGCTAGACAAGGGCACCTTTTTACATTAAAAATCTCTTTGAAAGCTTACAGATCTAAATTTGTGTCTCACCTTTTGCTTGTTCTTCTGGGTGAAATCAGAGGTTTTATAGGAACATTGTTTAACTGTGCGATGGGTTTTAGCTTCTGCATTAACGTACACTGCAAAAAAGAAGGGATTTAATAGAGCAATTAATTCTTAAAAATTATTTCAGTTTAAAAAAATATCTTGTTCTTATAGAAAACCGACACAGACAGAAAAAAAGAGGCCATTTGATATCTCTTATGTTACTCACAAGCTACATCCCTCCATGCCTGCCTCCTGATGTCCTTTCCTCCCCCTGTCCCACTGAAGTGGTACTTAAGGGCTGCTCTGTTATGGTTCACAGCGTCCATTAAGGCATCTACCTCCCTCTTTTTCCACCTATCAGTCAACACAGGCATGTCCTCTCTCAGGGGTGTGTCATCTGCCTCGCTCTCAGATGAACTGGCATTAGAATTATCATCCGCAGCTCCTTGTTTGCCATACAGAGTCTCATTCAAGGGTCTGTTAGTGTCATTTACATCTAGAACATAGAGCACTTTAGAGGCAGCAGAGTCGACTGACTGGTTGTCTAAGGGTTTTAAAGTCATCTGCCTTTTCTTTTTCTTCGGGCGGGTAATCTGTGACAGAAAAGGGAGAACAAAAAATAAAGACAAGTAGAATAAAAGCAAAGAATATGTCTTTTATATTACCGTACAGCAGAACGAGACAAAAACTCTAGTAACGAGGGTTAACATCCTTTTCTCGTTGTGCTTCGTCGCCTTGCCTCCCGCGCAGCGACGTCTTACAAAACAGAAGTTCCCTTTATTTATTACAAACTCCTCATTTAAAGACTGCTTTTATAGGCCTGAATATATATAGCAGTAAATTTATTCTGAAATACACCCACTTGAACCTTGTTTGCTTGGTTATCGTCCATTTTGTTAGGAGTTGAAGTCACGACGTTGGGTGAAAGATGATGTCACGCTAGTTGTGTTTCAGTGGCGCCACCTTCGCACAACGAGAAAAATTGCCCTTTTCTCGTTGTGCTGCGTGGCATTTCTGACAAGGGAGAAAAGCTTTTTTATCCTTCTTCTCATTCTCTGTTTGATAAGAGATGTTCCATTTTTATATTTAAATGGTTCTGATCATAGTCAGCCATCTTTTATCAGGATGGGATTTTCAGAAGAAGAAGAATCTTTATTTCTGTTGTTTTGTAGCCTTTTTATTTTTATAATAATTACCATAAAGGGAAATAAACAGGTCTGAAGGTGAACAAACTATTTATTGTCTCTCATAACAATGACCTTAATGTCCTCTTTCCTTCTGAGACGAAGACATATGGCGTCTTGGATAAATAACATGCTTATTCTCTTTGAGAACTCACATCAGCACCGTAAAACTTCATAAAAAAAAGCTGAACATGGCAATTTTTTCTTCTCTTATATCTATAAAGAAGATACACATTAATTGTGCTATCTCTTCTGGAGCCAAGCTGTATGAAGATATGATTTCCTTCTTCACTAGTGTAATTAACTTTTAACACATACATGCATAAGATAAAGAGAAAAAGAATAGCAAATAATCTCTTGACATTTTCTTGCTCCTTCTGCATGAAATATCTGTTTTGATTTTTGCTGTTCATGTACAAGTTGACTAGAACGGAAAATTTTTAAACAGGATTAAAAAGAAAGGATGTCCTTTGACAGAAATATAGTCTTCACATATATCAGTCTAGTTCTTTTTGGGGAACCCTTTCTTGGGTTTCTTGCTTTTGCCAGAAGCTGCAGCATTAGCAACTGCTGCGCGTTTCCTAGTAGTGGGGGGACCTGGCACGACAGGGGGGGGCTGGGACTTTTCCTTTGGTACGCGTTTTTCTTCATACATGTGCATGTTATGCAGCACATTAGCTGCTTCCATAACTTTGTCTGAAATATCAGCATCTTGTTTTGGTTCCTTAGTTTTTTCCGGGTCCGAGTCTGGTTGTGTTTTAACATGGATCCTGACTCCACCTTTTGATACATCTACTTCATGTCGGACAGAAGAGCCGGAAGGGGCAGGCTTTCTGACATGTTCTCCCCTAGTACGGGCAGAAGAAAGAACATCAAGATGAAGGTTTAAAGGTTCTTCGGGGAGGTCTTCATTCACTATGTCTATGATAGAGTCATGGTTTTTTTCAGCCTGCTGAGACAGCCCCTGTTGATCCCCTACCTGATTATTTGGATTGTCCTCATTTGAACCTCTTTCCTCTATAGCTTCTTCTGATAAATTAACAGGCACCTTTTGAATGTCCTCCTTCTCAGTAGTCTCTTTGAGTCCATCCTCTTTCTGTGGTTCAGAGCCGTGCTCTGTAGCCTCGTTTCCTTCTGTTTCTTTCTGGTGGTCCTCGTTAGGTTCACAGCTATTCTCTCTACAGTCATTTGATTCATTTTCTTTCAGCTGGGCCTGGTTAGGTTCACAGTTGTTGTCTGTAGCCTCATTTCCTTCAGTTTGTTTCTCTTCAGGTGGGCTCAGTTCAGACTTCTTATCTGTACCCTCATTAACTTGAGGTTCATTGTCGTCACCATTTTCTGCTTCATTGTTGTTTCCTGCAGGCTCTTTTTCTTCTGTCTTGTTTACTTCTTCATCTTTCTCTCCTTCGGCATCATCTTGTACATCCTCTTGTGTTTCAGCGTTATGTTCTAGGTTTTCTCCCCCGTCTCCTTCCTTTTCGTCGTCCCCTTCTTCCTGCCGTCTCTCTGTGGCCTCTGTTGTTGGCTTCTCACAAGGCAATTGCTCCTCTGAACGAGGCTTTGCTCCTCGAGTGTCATCAGCGGGTTGGGAGTCACCTTTAGGTGGGCTACGGGTAAGGGTGACTGGGCGGGCAGCGGACGGAGAAGGACCCACCACAAGAGATCCATCAGGGTTCAGGTGCAGCAGGTTGTTGGTGTCTGCAGAGTTAGGATCCAGGGACACGACTGTCAGAAAAAGAAAATGAATAAGGTAAGGTTTTTTTCAAGAAAAACAAAAAGAGAAAAGAAGACCAAATTTCATATTTAGCTTAGTTTGGTCTAGTCAGATTTGGGATTAATATTCTGTCAGCTTAACAGAGAAAATAACTTTTGAAGAAGAATAAAGTCTTACTTTGTAAATCGCCAGTACGGGGGTTTGGCTGGAGACCTAAGGGCCGTACTTCCCAATTTTGCGGAAGAGGGGCCTCTTGCTTCTGGGGAGTCTTGAACACGAGTCCCTTTGTCACATATATCAGCTTCCCGAGGGCTGAAGGAAAGGAGGAGGGAAGAATTAATTGAGAGGAATCATAGTACTTTGCAGTAAACAAGGAAGCGATGTCAAGTTTTAATCTCGAAAGGACAGGGACATCTAATTTTTTGCTTCAACTGAAATTTTTTCTTTTGTTCACATGAAAGAGAGAGAAAACATATAATTCTTTATGTTTAGAGAGAAAAAGTTAAAAAATTTGTACTAGTACCTTGTACGACCTGGGTTGAATTTTTAGTAGAAAGGGCATGCGACTCCAACAGCAGGTGTCGATCGCTGGCGATTCTCTCTAAAACTGATAGCGTCCTTTCATTTACCTCAGTGTTACGGTACAGGAGAGACTGAAGGTGCTCATCTGTCTGCCACCTGTTCACTTCTATCGTGGACAGAAGAGACTCTATCTTGGCTATCCTCAAGTCATGGTCTAACGAAAAAGGGGGGGGGAAGGTCCTTGGCATTATGTTCCTGTGTTCCACTTTCCTGTTCTGTCTCATTTTCGAAGCTCAGTTTCCTGCTGCTTTTTCCACTTTTTGGTGGCTTATCCGTCTCTTGCAGCCGTGGGCTCCTACGCAAAGATGATTTCAGTTCTGATCCTTTAGGAGTGGAGGTCACGGGGTTCTCACACCCAGTCATATCTACTATATCGTCGTCTACAATGTTCACTACCATGTCATCTGACAAGTCGTCTTTGAAGTGGGTTTCCCCGGTGAGGTCAATATGGACCTCCCTAGAAGCTGCCCCTCTCACACCTTTCTTCCCCGGCTTCACGAATGGCTTGTGCTCTTTGGCAGAAGAACTTGCCGCAGCAGGACGCTTAGCAACGGGTGGCTTAACAGGAGGGGATTTCTTTTGAACACCTGAGGTAGAAGCCTTGGAAGGGGGGGGGGGTTGATGTTTTGTTAATTTTAGCAGAGGTTGCCTTAACTGTCTTCACGGTAGAAAAAAGCTGATGTTCTGCCTTTATGTCCTCCTCAGAAGGCACTACAATAATCTTTTTGGGGGTGGGAATGTGCCTTGGGGAAGCTGCTTGGTGGGGAGAAGCCTTAGGCTGGGGTTTTCTCTGTTCTTTAGCTTTGTGGCGTCTTTGTTTCTCTTCCTCGACCTTGTCGGTGTGATATATCACTACGCCGCCTTCACCTTCAGGAAAATAAGTCAAAACAAACAACAGATTAAAGCAAAATTTATGGTGACACGCTTTCACACTAAGGAAAACAGAAATGTATTTTATTCGGCCTCAATTATTTAATAACTTGAACCAAGAGCTTCTTGGAAGAAGAAGACAACAAAACGTACAGCAGTAAATGAGAACGAGAGAAAGAATGGTCTTTAAGAGAAGATGATTGCTTACCTGCTATGCGCGACACCCCCTTGTACTTAAGGCATAGAGCCTCGGTCAGCGTCACACCATCCACTTTACGACCCTTGTCTATAGCCGCAAGCATTTGCTCGTTCTGAAAGGAAGAAAGAACATAAAATAGTTTGCATTTTTCATAGTTTCAGTTTAAATATCCTCCTTTGAAAAATAAGTTCATTGATTTCAAAAGACGAGAAGAAGCAGGTTCTTACATATAAAATTATTTTTTCGTACCATGTCATGATTTTTAGGAAAGAATCACTAAGAGAAAAAGAAAAGAGAGTTGAAACATTTCTTTTACCTTAGCTTTGACCTTCCAGAAGTAATCGTTTATATGGTTCCTCATCTTGTCTATGTTGCGGTCCTGGTTCTTCACACTGTTCACAGTGGCTGAAAAATTGAAAGAAAAGCTTCTTTGATATGGATGAAAAAAAATTTCTATGTCTATGCTTGGTTTATCTTGTTTAAAAAAAAGGCAAGGTATGAAGTGATAAATATAAAAAATATTAAAGGGAAGACCTCAATTAATTAATGGACACATTAGACATAAACCAAAGTAAAAAATTAAGACAAAAAAAAAGACTCACCTAGGACAGTGTCCCAGCCTTCCTTCCTCAATTGACCAGAGTTTTTACCTCGAGCTTTCAACAAGTGCTTTTGGTTATAGCACGAGTAAAACAGAGCCCTGTGTTCCCTGTCGTTCCAAACAGACTCCTTCTTGCTAATAGTTCCTCGTGTGGTTTTTTCGAGGAGCGACAGGGCCAGGTACGTATTCTGTGTTCTCCTCGTCGCTGATTTCACTTGAGTCTTCCACGACATATTCCTGCTTAACTTTAGACATGGTTAGTATCTCGGGCAGCTCAAAACTTTGGTGATACTCCAATACCTCCTCTCCTGGACGAACTTCCATATAACTGTCGTCCTCGTCAGTGGAGCTCAAGTCGTAACCTTTTTGGTACTGATAAATAAAAAAAAATTACACTAATATTATATTACTTCTGGAGGAAACCACAGGAAGCAGAGGGGGGGGGGACATTTTCTGTCATAATTAAACTTTAAGACACAAATTTGGATGCTTCATTTAACAGAAGTCAGGGTAGGATAGGAAAAAGAAGAAGAAAAATGCTCTATAGGCACAAGGAAACTAGCCAGTGCTACAGGGAGGAAGAGAGAGACAGCCATATTGACACAAGAGAGAAGGGCGTGTGCTTTTACTCTATTATCGCTCATGACGGCTGGCGGAGAAATGGAGATAACAGAAAAGAAAAGACAGAACAACTTTGAATACCACTATTATGCTGAAGATGGGAATAGAAGAAACAAGATTGCTTTCATCAGTAAACTTTAATTACCTGTGTTTCGTCGAAATACATGGTGCAAGCCGCAGTCGAGTAACTCTACACCGTTCTTTGTTTTGGCAGCGGTGGACTACCCGGAAGTGACATTCAGCGGTATATAGGTCAAGTTTCGCTGGTGTCCCGCAATTTTTTCTCGCTGTGCTGAACCCTCGTTGCTCTTACGAGGAAATCGGAACGACGATTACTTTCCTCGTCTCGTTTCAGCTACGAGACTCGCTCGGGAAAGGCAGAAGGTATTGTGTAACGGGTGTGAAAAATGCTCGTATCTTTTCTCGCCCATGTACGAGGAAGCATCATAACGAGTCCTCTTTCATTGTGTAACGACCTCCAGAAAAGGAGAAAAGGAAATTTAATGAATATTTCACATTGCTACTGCCAAGTCCAAAGGACAGAGGAATTAGATCAGAAAGTGACAAAATCAGATATAGAAAATGTTGAACGTATTGTTAGATATCAAGGCTGCTGTCCATCCTTAAGGAATCAGATTGCTCAGGGATTAATGATGGAAAACAATAGGAATTCATTTAAGTCCCATAGGCAAAAACAGTCAATTGCTCTATATGTGACACGATCTGCGAAAAGGGACCTTATTTCAGGGGGAATAAGGTTCCTATTTCCAGTACATGTCACATATATACTAATGAACTCATGGGTAGGTGGGACTCCATCTACACTCTCAACCCGAATGTAAATGGGCGATAAATACCCCTATAAGTAGGCAGTACAACCACCTGTACCTATACAGTAGAAAGTTTCATACCTACAGCGGGTACAACTGTATTTCAGAATAAAAAGGACTCTACTGTGTATTCACGTGGTGGGTGGACAGTGTATGGAAATAACATCAACCACACTTTAGTCCTTTAATCACGGGAAAGAATATAAAATGTCAGTAAATATAAACCCTTTTTATGGTATTTTGGCTCCAGTAATTGGTTGAACTAGATAAGGGTACCTTTATCACGGTCTATTAAGTCAAACCACAGTACATCACAGAAAAGGGAGGGGGTGAACAGAAACAGGAGCCTGACACAAAGATGCAGATTCTAACTAGTTGGACGTATACTGTTGCTGACGCTTCGCTTGAGAGATTCCAAGTAAGTTAAAGTGGGAATGCTGTGGCTCAAAGCAGCACAGCCATTGATAACCCTGGGTGTAGGAGCAAGTTCCATTAAGGTACAACTTAAAATCGACATAGGCCTGAGATGACCACGTCTATACCCGTGCAAACTCACAAGTCTGCACTCTCCTTTTCAAAGTCAACGCGAGTGATTGTTACTGTGGCTGTTCATATAAAGAGATTAGTTCTAAAGTGCAATAAATCCATTTCAATGTTAGAACATTATAGGTTAGTATAGCCATTTTCGTAACACTCTCCTCGTGCAAGTTTTAGTGTTTACAAGAAAGGTTTTCATGATCATTAAAATTTGATAACTTCTAGACACATGGAAAACTCATGTGATATACAGGCTGTAATTGTCACACGACAAACTATCATTGATACAATTCTTTTGTATAGGATAATATGAAAAATATGCAATGATCATTTACTGTATGGACCAAATATAGAGGAATATTATCAGTGATAATGCCATAAACTCACGTAGTCATTCCTGCAGCATCACCGATACTCAGGGACCCATATTTTATAAAGTAAATTGCCATTTTACAACTGCTAGAGACTACAGCATAGCGGAAAGGATTCGGGATGTAGGATAGAACATCAATAATGGATTTATTTGGACTTTATATAATTTTATAGTTTATTAATATCCCTTGGTGATTTGCACAAGACGTTTTGAAGCCACCATTTCATAAGAGCCCCATTGAAATTAGACTGATCCTATTTGAACACCTAAGGCATGCTGCGAATGTGTAACCAGCAGGGAAGCTGGACTAAAATCCTCTCTTCATCACTATGGCTGAATTATTTGATCAAAGGCTTTCTTGAGTGAAGATCCAAGTTTGACTAGTCTGGTGTCTCCTGCCTACAAACTGTGGCTGTATGGTAGAGGATTGAGGGCAGGAGAGTGGCTTAGATTGGAGACAGAGTGCTTTCAGTGGGAATGGCCCTTGTGACATGTGTGACAGAGAGCATCCATTCTTTGGCAGGTTAAATAATACATGTACGGAGCAGGAGGTAAGGTTACCCATGTGAAATGTGTACAATGTCTCCAAATAGATTGCCCTGTAGCATGTATTCATGCATCATAACGACCATTAAGGTCATGTCCTTTTGCTTGGAGAAGGGAGGAATCCTTAACTATCTACTTTTCTGGTAATATCTCCTGGAATACTGAAGGATAAAAGAAGGATATTTACCCCTCATTACCATTTTATATACAGTGACATGGATGTCTTATTATCTTCATCCAAGCCAAACTGTGGTGCACATCAGCATCCACATAATAGGCTATGGTTATGTAATTATAATTATGGAAAAAGAAGTGTGTTCTTACTGTACAGGTCTCTAGAAGACTAGAATTGAGAACTTCTCAGAAGCATAGTGTTCCGACTTACTGTCACTTCATTCTTCTATGCAGGATACACCTATCGGGGAGCCACTCCTATCCTGGCACCTTGAGCCACTCGGAGCAGCTCAAGTCACTGACCTCCACATGGCACTGACAGTCCCTGTAATTAGGTCTGGGTAAGAACATCCCTTTGATCCCCCCATGTTCTGCAGAAGTCACTAGAGTTCTTTTGCTTTTTTATCTTAGATGTATGTGCTCTCATGTCTTTCCTGGTTCCAGTGCAAGGAGGCTAGAACACAATGGCTTTCATTGACCGGCTTTCATTACTTCAAGTGCAAAACTGATTTCTCCAACCATGCTTTGTTACATGTGATATGCTTTGACATCAACACCTTTTCCATTTAGAATCAGGGGTAATTCGATCTGAGTACATAGTGTCTCAGGAGAAATCAAGATAACGTAAAATACGTTATCTTAAATTTTAAGCATTAAAACTCGGACCTTGATAATGTCTGACAATGAAGCATATGCAAATATTTGGAGAGATCGCTCTGGTATTAACTAAGAATCTATATATTCATCCGGGTCTCAGGTATAATGTTTACCACCATTTCCCCTCAGCGCTATTCTTGAAGCAATTGAGTAGCTCTACCTACCTATCATCGTAACAATGAACCCCCATGAATAAATCCTCAAGGGTGCCACACACTAAGGGTAATCAATGTCCAGCCCTTCTTCATGGTGCTAGGGTTGATGGTGGGTAACCAGGGAAACAAACCAGAATAAATCCATCAACAAGCAGAGAGTATAGTCCAAGACAAAGGACTGCCATCATCAGCAATAGACAAAAACTTTGTGAACACTAAAGATAATGTATATTTTGCAATACTGACACATCTCTATTCTTTTTCTTATATATAGTGTTGGTTATCCTCCCAATGACGTGCCTTTTGATGTAGTTTCAAGGATGGTTATTGTATTGATTATCCTTCATACTGGGACTGGCCGCCTCTCTTGACTTGAGGGTCAAAGAAGAGCGTACTTTGATGTGTCAATTTGCATTAACCCTGCCATTGGTTTCCCATGCTTTGTTTTATGATTAAAATCTGAAATGTACTAGAATATGCTATTTTGGATTCTTTGGATTGTTTTTTACTCTAGCAGATTACATTCTGTATCAATTGTGAACTCATCGATATGACAGTGACGAAAATAATATTTAATATACACTGATAATAAAACCTATATAATTATAGTCAGAACTGACTATAACATCAAATTTTGACTCCCCCCCATAGTCAGATGACTATATGCATTAGTCACATATTAGTCATGGGAATAGTCATTTTGACTATGACATTGTGTAGAGCTCACAGACTGATGATGTCACAGGTTTCTGTGCACAATAACAAAGAGCACAAGTTTGCTGGATGCTGAGAGGAGACAGTGACATATCAGGACATAGATAATCAGCTTGATCTTCACCCTATCTTATTCATATTATCGGTACTGATCATGTCTGGCAATTAAGGGATGGCAAAGTCATCTATGTATCATGATATTGTGTCATTATTCTAGTGTTTCAAGAGTTATTGTCAGTTTCAACTAGGCATCATGAAGAAGGCATACAGCAGCGATTTTGGATGGATAGTGGTCATGCTGACTATACATATTAGTTACAGTGACTAAATAGACAAAGGTGCATAAGAAATGGTCGGTACTGTGGGTTATCACACAAGGCAAAGCCGAGTGTTATAACCTTCATTGCTGACCAATTTGAGTGCCCCTTTGTGTTTATCTCAAGTTAATTTAGTCAGATATATTCAAAATTCCATTTATTTGGTATTAGAAATGATTTTCTTTTCATCAGGTATTTGACCATTTCGGATGTTTTCCCTAGCAGTGTGATACAGGGGAGGGTTATCCCACTGGGGGGTGTGATAGGGAGGTTCTTGGTTAAAACTATAGGGCTTTCATATTCAACTTGAGGTAAGTACTTGATGTTAAGCATCAAGGCATGACTATATGGTGACTATATGACTAAGTTAAGTTAGTAATCAGTGACTGTAGCAAGTATAGTCGTGAGAGATACAGTCACTTAACTATAGAAACGTAGTCCGTGTCATACCTTAAACGTACTATGCAAACTATAAAAGGTTAAACTATCTACAGGGACGATAATCAATGATAATTCATTAGGGATGATTCATCAAACATGACGATCGTTATATATGCTAATGTAGCGTCTGCTCAAATCTTCTGTTTTAAGTCAAATTGATGCTCCACAACTGCACATTTTGATATACCTCGATTGTATTTGAACTGCCTAATTTACCACGATAGGCCTACACCTCTTCGCACAGGGGCTTATTTCAATATCGTTGACGACAACTTAGCCTGAAGGTCTCACATCGAGTTTGGGTTTGAGTTTGAAACAATTATATTTATGACAATAAGTTTTTCGTGATGACCACATCGTCAAAACAAAAAGAAGGAAAAACAACCATTATGTGACATATTGGTAACATACCGACCGACACTCGTCTGAGCACTACGACCACTCTAGATACAAAATGTACCAAATCCTTTTAATAGGTGTATGACAGTTTATGACAGTTTTCCTCTGCGGTAAGATGTCAAAATTAACAGTGAAATATCACATCGTCAGCTATGTTGAAATAATCCCCTTAGATTACTCTGAACGTGATGAGACTTTTAGAGTTTTGGTTTCGGCTGATCATAAATAAGTATATGTATGATACCCGGGGGGGACACTCACATTTATTCTGACACAGGTGTGTGGCTGGAGCTACAACAACCCTTACCCTTGTTAGGGGGATTTTACCTCAAAAACTGTACCCTTCTTAGGGCACTTTAAAAAAAAAACAAAAAAAAACAAAAAAAAACATGTTTTTAAAGAAATAATTCACTCATAAACCATTAGAATTCCCAAGATGTGAAAATATCTCCTGAAAACTAGGGACTTATGGTCAAAATGTGGGTATTTTTAGGGGATATTTCACACCTAAGTCAAAAGTAAACCCTTGTTAGGGGGATTTTGGTCAAAGTTGACCCTTGTTAGGGGGATTTTGGCCTAGAAATCGGACCCTTGTTAGGGGGATTTTGATGAAAAAGTGCCCTTGCCAGCCGCACACAAGTGTCAGCAAAATATATGAAGTGTCCCCCCCGGGGTATGATACAATAGGATATTCATGATAGCCAATATAGATATATAGGCGGCGGCCTATTGATATCAAGAGATGTCAAGCTAATAATGATGCAGCCGAATGGCAGGAACGTGTGTCTCGTTTAGAGTCTAGCTCATTATACTCTAATTCTAAAGAACATTGGTGTAACACGACCTAAGACGGTCTCTAGAAATCAAATATTGATCTAAACAGCATTAAGTAGGCTATGTCTAAAGAAATTATTTCAAACTTCCAGATAAAATTTTGGTTGTGACCTTGGCCTTGCTCACCAGAATCGCACCTATTAGTCCATGTGCCGGTGACTTTACAATTGCGAGGGTTTCATAGTAGTGGCCCGGTAGGACATGTATCGTACTGAACATTGTAGCCTACATACAGGTATCCCGGTTTGGTGACCTGCATGTGACGTGGCAAGCCTTTGCCCCTTCCTCCAGGTTAGCAAAGCAAGGGGGGACAAGCAAGCCAGTGGACTTGGTCTATTCACATACCATGCACACAATCAATCTACTGGGTTAGATTCGTTGTGTGTGGGCGTCGGTGGTGTAACGGTTAGCATGGTTGCCTTCCAAGCAGTCGATCCGGGTTCGATTCCCGGCCGACGCAGTTTTATCTGAGACTTCCATCTTAATTCTTATTCAATAGTATTCTTATTCACTATTAGTATTATCACCCTGTGATTTGCTCCCGGGGGCGGGGTCACTTCATATATTTTGCTGACACATGTGTGCGGCTGGCAAGGGCACTCTTTCATCACAACCCCCCTAACAATTATAAGGTTCTATTTCTAACCAAATGCCAGAGATATTATGAAATTGTCCATATTTTAGTCACAATTTCCTGAGTTTTCAGGATTTTTCTCCAATCTAAGGGAATATTTAATATTTAATATTTTTCTTTAAAACATGGGATTGTGGCAAGGAGGTTGCTACTACTATCCCAATATCCTTGATTGTGGGTCAAAAGTACCCTAACAAGGGTCCAGTTTTCTAGGTAAAAGCTCCCTAACAAGGCAGTGTCCTCCGGGGATTTGCTGTTTGATAATGCACATAGGGCATAGGCCTAAGGGAGTGGTCATTATTTATCAACAGGGGGGGTGGTGGGTTTTCCCACGGATGCGCGAAAATTTTTTACGCCCCCCTCAACGGCAGTAAAAAAAATTGCGCCCCCCGCACCCCCTCTTTGATCTATAGTAGCGCGCGGGCTTTTTTGCTAAAAAGAGGGTAAATTTTTTTAGCCCCCCCTGAAGAGGGGTCAATTTTTTTTTAGCCCCCCCCTCGAGAGTGGTCAGAATTTTTTACGCCCCCCCCCTCAAACCCACCAGCCCCCGCTGTTGATAATAAATGACCACTCCCTAATCATCATAACTTGATCATTTTTTAACAGTAGGGGGTGGGGGTTGGTGGGTTTGAAGGGGGCAGAATTTTTTTCAAGCCCTTGACCGGGGGGATCAACATTTTTTCAACCCCTCTGAACTGATGGGGGGTCAAAATAATTTTACCGGTTTCCAGTGGAAATCCCTGTGTGTTACTATAGGATAAAAGGGCATGTTCGCAATCATCATCAATGTCCCTTTAATTCTGATTTGCAAATCAGACAACAAAGATAATTTGATTACATCGATAAATGTTCCAAGCTATATTGTTTATTTAATCCATTGGACAGCATCCCGTGTTTATATAGGCATATCCGCTAAAAAGACAGATTTGAAAACATGTCTCAGGGTCATTATTTATCAACAGGGGGGTGATAGGAGGGTTTGAGGAGGGGGGGCGTAGGCCTATACAAAATTCAGACCCCTTCTGAGGGGGGCATAAAAATCAGACCCCTCTTGAGGGGGGGGTAAAATATTTTTCCCTCTTTTTCGCAAAAAAAAAGTCTATGCGCCACTATAGATCAAAGAGGGGAGTGAAAATTTTCCGCACCTCCAGGGGAGGCAAAAATTTTCTAGTCATCGTGGCGGGGGGGGGGCGTAAACAATTTTGCGCGTCTGCGCCAAAACCCACCACCCTTCTGTTCATAAATAATGACCATGCACTCCCTAAATGCTTTCTAAATGCTCATCTATTGCGCCATGTATATAATATTGATATTTGTGACATATAGGCTACTGAGAATATGGACCTTGATGCACCCTGCACTAAGGGTCTTTTTCGCAGATCCTGTCACAATTTTAAGCACAAGACGTATAACTTCTTCAAAATGATACTGAAAAGTTTCAACCAGATCTTAAGTCATCAGACATGTGTTGACACTTTGCCGTTCTAATATACATACTTGAGGGAATATTAAAACTTTACACTTTACTATTCTTAGATTTGTCAATAAATGCTTCTATGTCAAGAATAATTGCTAAAATAAGCATTTGGGATCAGATAGGGGGAAACCTGCATCCAGAGGGAAAATGGCTTTTCAAAGTTGAAGTCATGTGCTTTAAAATGAGATATTTTGAGCTAAAATATTCCAGGTAGTTCTTCTCCTAGGTCGGTGTGAGCAATTGAAAAATGCAAATAAGCTCTAAATACATTATATCCTAGCTTAAATAGTGATGATGCAAAAAATAGAGTTTTGTGGAAAAATAAACAAAGAAATGTGATATTTTTATCATAAAACCGGTTCTAGAGGGAATTTTCTAGGTATGTTGTCGGTTCTGCGTGCCTTATGTAAATATCCAACACATTTGTGGCAAAAAAATCCCATTTAGAATAATGGGGTGGTTTCCATGGCAACCAGGAATTACCATATATGCCAATTATCTATGTTTCCATGCAAGGGATGTCTCTTTTGCATTCCATAAATGGAATGTTGCAATAGAAATGGAATAATTCTGAGCCTACCGCTAGATTCCCCATCATCAAAAATTGATCTAAGCAATTTTTTTTGTATATTTTTCAGTGTTTTATTCACACCCTGCCCCCTGGTGGCCAAATGCAGAACTAAAAATCCCCCCGGATGCACGTTTTCTCCAGATGGGTCATATTTACTTTACATAGAAACATTGTTTTTTGCAAACAGGAAGCAGCTTGATACAGGAAATGTTTTTGCCTGATACGGACACATTAGACAGGAAGTAGTTTGACACAGGAATCAATGTAAAGCCCGGTAACTCCTCGTATCAAGCATAATAAAGCATTTGTAGAGGTACACTTTACTAAACCATAGGAGTTGGGTACCGTCTGACGTGGCGGGTGAGTCGAGTCGTCGGACGTTCCTCAGGTTCCGGATAGGTGGCAGCACCGATCCGGGTCTGTGGGGACATCTGACGACGAACACCTGGGTCCGTATATAAAGCCCAGGGCTCAGCCGCTACGTCAGAGGCCCTTCTGGCCTCCACACTATGTAAATCACTGTCTTTTAATATTAGCTGCCTCTTTGATATCATTCGGCAGCCGTGAGTGTGCATTAAGTAATAAACCTAACCGTTGGCATACACTTGGAATACTGTCTTACTCTTTCTTTCCGAATCGTAAGACCCGAACCCCCCAGGTCCGTAAGGCCACAAACCCTTACACTGGTGCCGTGACCAGTTAATTCTGGTGTATAGCCCGGACGTTATAACGTCCGAACGGCTAGTACATGGGTTAGACACCCTTAGGGAAGCTAACCCAGCAGGGCAATCACTTGCCCAAGAGAATGGAAATGGAACGCTAATGCTCCAAGCCCATTCGGACTCACAAGATGCAGAATCAGCATCTTGGAGAGATCCCGGACCCCACTATAATGATAGTGAAGAGAATCTGCCAGACTCTGTACGACGTGAACAGTCCATACAGAGACATAGTAACTTAATAGGCCAGCATTCGATTGTTGACGAATTATGTGATTCGATGTTCGAAGTCGGTGGTAGTACTAACCCAGAACATCCGGCACCAATGCGAAAAAGGGTAACATTCGGGGAACTACCTTATAGGTTACCCAGGCCCGAATTACCAATATTAGATTATAGCGCTATAGATGGCGACTTAACCTATGCGGTACCGGAAGGTGAAGAATTAAAACGACCGGATGTCCTGTTGTTGAATGAAACTTATGTAACTTTGAACGAGAATTTAAATACCTTGGTCAAAGCTAAGGATGAAGTATTGCATGAAAAACTTCAAATGGAAGAGGACCTAACTGGCATGCGAAAGGAATTCGAAGCCAGAAGGAGCGAGTACATGAAAGAACTCGAGACTGAAGAACTAAAACTTCAATCTATGAGAGAATCATTCAATAAAGAATATGATAATAGGCACATTCGTATCCAAACATACATAGATACGAACGACCAACTAAACCTTGATAAGACAAAATTCGAATCCGAAATTCGCCATTATCAGGATGAGTTGGATAAATTGAAACTTCAGTGCAGTAAACAAGCTGAAGACAATGAATCCATCCGGGTAGGCATCATAGCTTACAACAAACAACTGGAGGAGGATAGACAGAAACTCACGAATGAGCTTCAGGAATTGCAGGCCACTGCAATAACTCTAGATAAATATGTAGAAGCAGCCCAGTTAACTATAGGTAATATAGACCCAGCTGTGGTATCTACAATGTTGGGAAAGACATCTAAAGATGCAACCCCAATTAGATACAGCCCATTCGTTGATGATGGGGCTGACAAAAATGTGGTATCCGGAATCTATAAGAAACCGGATAATGCTTCAGTAAATGGAACCGCATCTAAACCAGTAGTTCCAATGCTAGATACGATAGGTCCAGCACCACCCATACCAGATTTGAGTCACAAAATCAAAGCGACTCACGATGGTGCTACAGGGAATAATAATAATTCACCCGTGGCACAACCAAGAGCACCCGGACCAATGAGACATATGTTGACACCACCTTCATATTTCCCCCAACCCGGCCACAGTACACCAGCAGTACCAAGATTACCGAATCCACCCCCAGGTTCTGGTAATGGTCCTACTGATGGACGTTATCCGAGACCAAATCCACCACAAAACAATATCAACGGCGGTACGTACCAACCGAGAACATCTTCCTATGGATATAGAAATAATTATAATCCATCGGGAAGTGGCAATTATCAGAATGGTAATAGCTATAACCAGGGATGGAACCAAAATGATTCTTACCCTAGACACGCTTCTTCTGGAAACACCGGTCACAATAGTGGATGGCCTGGTGGTTCATCTGGAGGCTATAATAATAATGGTCCACCAGGAGGAAACCCTCCAGGCGGCCCAGGAGGATCCGGATTCGGAGGATCAGGATCAGGAGGAGATGGCAGGAAACCTAACAGGAGAACTTCTATGCCTGCAGGGATGCAAACCATCTTTGATAGAAGCCAATGTATACAAAACCTTGGCATTGACTGCTACCGAAAGGGAGCAGACGGCATGGAAGTCATGAACTGGAGCATGCGAGAAGCAGATAGACTACGCGGATGTAATAATCCGGCACGTAGGCAGGCACGGATACCCCCTCCATATGATTCTAATGATCCATGGAAGGACAGGTATCAAGCTTTTGTTGACGAAGTCAATTGTAGTGGCTGGACAAAAGAAGAAGCTCTGCCATATTTGATTTGTTGGTTAAATAAAGGCGGAAAAGTAGCTCTCAACCAATGGAGAGCAGCTTACGGAATATATGGTACCTATGATCAATTGGTCGAATGTGCCGCATACCTTTTCGGATCAATCGTTAGGGAAGATCCGTGGGTAAGCTTTAAGAAGAGGACACAAAAACCTAAAGAATCACACAAAGTCTTTGGTTTGGAGCTACAGGACTTGCTTTCGAAAGCACGTCCAAATTGGGCTCATGATGATGATTGTTATCTACAAGAATTGTTTATACAATTCTACAGTGGATTGCGTGATCCGGATCACAAGCAAGTGGTCTGGGACTCTTGGAAAGATGACACTTCCTTCAGTGATCTGTTCATAGCAATCGATGGACATGACATGAAGAAACGTCTGGTAGGTCTCGGACCTAATCCAATAAAAGCAGCTCCATTCCAATACGGAGGTACACCTGCTCCGGTATACGATACTTCCCAATTAGCTCCGGTTGAATCGAATGAAGTTCATGAGCAAGATGAATATGTCTCCGATGAAAACGGAGATTATATTGGTTCAGTGCATGTAGCTGGAAAGTATTACCGACAAAAGCGGTATAGGAAAGTACATTCGAGAGGGAGAGGAGGATCAGTTGCTGGTAAAACAGCTTCCGGATCAACTCAACCTGGCAGTGTAGCCTCTACGGCGAACCCAACTGTAGCAGCCACTGTTGCTCCGACTAACATGATGGAAACATTATTAGCCGGATTAACAGAAGCTCTAAAGAGACCGAGAGTTGACAAATCTCAGAGGAGATGTTTCAGATGCCAGAAACTGGGGCATTATGCTCCAGAATGTATGGCTGAAAAACCTGTCCCTCGTAGACAGGAGAGTGTCTCTGGAGTAAGTACAGAGGAAAACTAAGGAGGGGTCTCCCGAGGGGCAAAGAAGGGGATCCCAGTGACAAATCTTGCCATGATATCACCATCCGTGATGATAGTTCACATGAAGTAACAAGATCGCCTAACACCGAGGTGGTTGTAGACACCCGGAAGGTTAGGGAAGCTGATATAACAGGTGCTATGGGAGCACAGGGGAAACCCAATATCAGTAACGAGGCAGGCGGCTATTCGTTAGCCAAGGTCTGTGGTGCCCACCTGCCCCCGGGTCATCCTTGTCTGGAATTCTTAAAAGGATGTGGATTGACTCCTGGTGTGAAAAATGACGTTCCGATTGTCACGGACATGCCCTCTGTTCTAAACGGAAGGCGGTGGTATGTTTGCCTTACTGTTAACGGAAGGTCTGCCGAATTCCTCGTGGATACGGGAGCTAGCCACTCTTGTATCTCCAGGGGGTTCTACGACCTTATACCGGATGAACATGATACTCTCAAATCGGGAGGAAGTGCTCAGACGGCCGACGGCAGTACCTTGCAAACGTATGGTAGAACTTGTGTGAGACTACAGTTAGATGGTATACATGACTATGTCATGAGCGCCACCGTTGCGGATATAGCAGATGAGGGGATACTCGGGTTGGATTTCGCATCCCTGTATGGTGCTGTATTGGAACCCCAAACAGGAGTGTTGAGTGTGAGATACCCGTATCCCGTGAAGGTTAGATGTGCACTGAGACAAGTGAGCAGTACGGCTAGTGTGGCACACACTGTGCGAATCCCTCCGGGAGTAGCCTGTGATGTGCTTGTAAGAAGTGATCCTGCAATGCGTAACAAACCTGCAGTGATAGAACCGGATGTAGTTACTTTGTCAGGTATTGGATTAAATTCTGTAGACACGATAGTAGCGAATGCATCCTGGTCGGTAGTACCTGTCTCCAATACTGGAAACACTACTATCTACTTGAAAAAGGGACAAGTTTTTGGAAACGTGACCCTTTCGGAAACTGTAACGGATAGTAAGCTAAGCTTACAGAAGGTAACAGGAGATGATGAAATTTCGGAAGACTTACTTAAGTTGTATGAAGAAACTTCATTAGAAGATCCGGAACACCGGAAAGAGTTCTATGATATGCTCTGTCAGTATCATACTGCCTTTGCCAAACCTGGTGAGAAACTAGGTACGACAAATAAGGTATTACATAAAATAGATACTGGGGATGCCGAACCCTTTAAGATACCGTATAGACGGTTACCCTTAGCAAAAAAGAGAGTAGCTGAGGATGAAATAAATAAGATGTTGGAACAGGATGTAATAGTCCCTTCCAATAGTCCATGGAGTAGTCCTGTGTGTATGGTAACAAAAAAAGACGGTACTATCCGTTTCTGCATAGACTACAGGAAGTTGAATGGAATAACGAAAAAGAATTCGTATCCATTACCGAGAATAGATGAAACCATTGACTCCTTAGGAGGAAACAGTTGGTTTTGTACCCTAGACTTGCAATCAGGCTATTGGCAAGTGGGAATGAACCCTTCAGATATGGAGAAAACTGCATTTTCAAGTCATATTGGATTATTCCAATATAATGTAATGCCGTTTGGATTGTGCAATGCACCTGCAACATTTGAAGCAATGATGGAAACAATTCTAAGTGATTTATTGTGGAAAAGATGTCTTGTATATCTAGACGATGTCATTGTCTTCGGAAAAACATTCGAAGAATGTTCTAATAACCTAAAAATGGTACTAGAACGTATTATTTCAAATGGTCTCAAATTGAAACCTAAGAAATGCCACATGTTTAGAAAGTCCATAAATTATTTGGGCCGCATCATCAGTGATGAAGGAATAAAGGCTGATCCGGAAAAAATCGAATCAGTTACGAATTGGAATAGACCTAAAACACCCAAAGAAGTGAGGTCCTTTTTAGGATTCTGTTCCTATTACAGGGAATTTATTCCGAATTATTCTAGAGTCAGTTACCCATTACAAGCAATAGCTAACTGGACTCCAGGAAGTACCAAGGAAAAATTTCCTTGGACGCATGAACAGGAAACCGCTTTCCAAAAGCTAAAAGACCTGTTCACGAGTACTCCCGTATTGCAATATCCGAATGAGACGGATCATTTCATACTGGATACTGATGCTAGTAATGATAGCATTGGTGCAGCTCTCTCGCAAGTCCAAAATGGGAGAGAAGTGCCAATTGCCTTTGCCAGCAATACACTGAGCAAGACCCAGCGCAATTACTGCACAACCAAAAGAGAGTTGTTAGCAGTAGTCGTATATACCAAGAAGTTCAAACATTTTCTATGGGGAACGAACTTTACTTTGCGTACGGATCATTCCTCTTTAAGGTGGCTACTGAACTTCCGAGATGCTGAAGGCATGTTAGGCCGATGGCTAGCCCATTTATCCGAATATGGGCTTGAACATCAACAGATTCAGCATAGACCCGGAGTTAAGCATTTAAATGCTGATGCTTTGTCTCGAATACCAATCCGGAAATGTGATAATCCGGATTGTACTGATTGTGGAGCTCATAAGGCAGTGTTAGCAGGGATTCGAAGACCATTCGTACCCCTAGTTGCCAGTATACTGGATTGGTCTATGGATCACATACGACATTTCCAGGAAGCTGACTCGATAACTGCACAGCTACTGCAATTAGTACCAAAGGGTATACGTCCAGTTAGACCAGAGGTCTCTCTGGAAAATCGAGAAATGAGAAGGTTTCTTGCTCAATGGACCGAGCTTGAAGTCCGGAAAGGCGTGTTATACCGTTGGAAGCCATGTAATAATGGTGATAGAATCATGCAAGTGGTGATACCACATGCCATGAGACATGACATTATGTACTTCTGTCATGGACATCGGACCAGTGGTCATTTCGGAAGGAAACGCTCGCTAGCACGACTTTCCAAGAAATACTATTGGCCTGGCATGACACGGGACTTGCAAAGATGGGTAACCACCTGTCCGGATTGTTGTAAAAACAAACCCGGACCCGGGATGGGCAAACTTCCCCTATCCCAAGAACTTTTCGGAGTTAGATTCGCAAGAATCGGGGTAGATATTATTAGTGGATTTAATACAACCGCTAATGATAATACCTGTATGATGGTAGTGTGTGATTATTATACGAAATACACTAAAGTATTTCCACTACCGGACCACAAAGCAATTACTTGTGCCGAAGCTTTTGTAAAAGGTTGGGTACTAAGCTTCGGTGTACCATTAATGTTACACAGTGACCAAGGCAGAGAATTCGAATCAAATCTCTGGCAGGGTATGTGCGAGTACTTAGCTATTTGCAAGACTAGAACCAATCCGTATAGACCACAAAGCGACGGATTGGTGGAAAGGTTCAATAGAACCCTCATCCAAGTCCTAAAGTCACTCGTTAATGAACATATGGATGACTGGGATGAGCAATGTCATTTTGTGACACATGCTTATAATAGTACAGTACATTCAAGTACAAATTGTTCTCCGAACCTTTTAGTATTCGGAGAGGATTTGATAATGCCTGCTGACCTAGTTTTTGGAGTCGTAGGAATGGACCCTGAACAACCTTGCCATGTAGTTTTTGTGGAATGTTTAAGAGACAGATTTAGAAAAGCATATGAGTCTGTCCGAATTGATTTGGAGAAAAGTGCCAAATGGCAGAAAGTAGGATACGATACCGATCTAAAACATCGGAAATTCCAATCCGGAGACAGAGTCCTTAGATTACATGAACCACTTAGACACATAAAATTAGCGTCTAATTGGGACGGTCCCTTTACTATAACACAAATTATCAGTGATTGTACCGTAATTATTAAATCTGACCTTGGTCGACTCTATAAGTCAAATGTGGCTAGATTAAGGAGATGGTCTGGGAGGGAGACCTCCACAGAAATGTATGGTGAAGGTTCCGAAAGGATCCTGAATCAGAATCGCATAATAGACCAGGTAAAGAACACTACAGTGAAGCGTGGTCAGAGAAGACCCAAAAAGTGTTCCGAATCAGTGACACCCACGCCAACACCGATTAAGCGTGGGGGAGTTAAAAAAGTCTCGGCAGGTGAAGACAAAAAGAAGAGGAAAGGTGTTTCTAAGGCTAAGAAGCACCTAGAGAAAGCTCTTCAGACTGTCAGGTCCGATAAAGAACTATCCGAGAAGGGGAGATACGTTCGCCGCAGCCCCCGAATTGCCCAGAGGACTGCAGTGACCTAACCTGTATACACAACGAGTGTAATGTTTACATTTAGAGGAACGGATGACAACTGACCCTAAAGGCTTATTTGTCGCCCCCGCATGATGTACCAATGGGTAGTGGACGGATAATCCGGTGGATTTGCTTAAGCTTTCCATAATCTCCACTTAAATCCCCAGTCGAGTCATCGGGGTGAGCGATAATTACCTAAAAACAATCAGTTTGTTGATGTACCGCCTGTAGCACGTGCGTTTCCGCATGACGTCACCGTGTCCAGTCTCGGCTGACCTCTCGTGACCTCGCGGACCGCGGGGAAATGACGTCACGAAAGCTGGCCTGTCGCCATATTTGTTTTCGGTAACGTCCAAGACGGTCGAGCTCGCTCCCTTCTTGGATTTTACCGGCTAAGCAAACCCCCCGCTGCTCCTCCAGAGTCTGTCTCCTGGTAGACAGACTCCGTTTGTGCCGGCCCCGGCGCCGTAAAAGCCGGAAAAAGGAGTAGTTTACTCCCGTGGTCGATTCCCCAGTCATGGCTGAGGAATCCGTAGCTGCAGCCAAGCTATCCGGTGACCCGGATAAGCTGACTCCGTCCGCAGAAGCTTTTCCGGAAGCTTTGTCGCCTGTTACACAGGAAGAGAGCGAGATGATGGACGTGGAGGAACCCACGGATCGCTCGTTCGAGGAGAAGCTGGCTTCATTCTCACTCAATGAGCCAGAGAAACTGCTATCTCCACTCCCAGCAGAGGGATCCGGAGCGACTGCGAGTGCTGAACCCGCAGCGACAGAGTCCGAAACTACCCAAGTTGACGGACAGAAGGATGAGTGGAAGCCAGCAGTGGCGGAGCCTTTTCCAGCTAGTTATGATGGTCGCTACCTGTATGTCCACCCGGAACTGCAGGCACAAGTGACCTACGCGGACGGGACACCAGTCAGGATGGACCCGAAAGTCAGGATAGCTATCGAGGGCGTCATGGCTCCCGAACAGCTGACCAGGATGCCTCCCGAGTGGCTTCGAGACTGGCCGTGGTTCCAACGGGGACTTATGGTGGACGCCGGTTTCCGTGAAACCGTGTACGCAGCTAACCGAGCCTTCGAGCTCGGAGCGTATCCGAAGCCTGACAAGTCCCTGTGGAACGTCAAGGCTACGAACATTAACTGGGTAGGCTGTGTCTGGGATACCGATGGCCAGACCTACCCACGCCCTAGTGCTATCCGGACGCCATGCCGGACCACTAAGGAATTCCGGGAGGCCGCTGCTAACTTCGAGCAGTGGGACGACGGTTACTACATAACCGAACAGGAATTGGTGGATGTCCAGAACAATTCACTAATCGGATTGGACCGAGCTGCAGCCCTTCGGACGGTTATTGTCCGCCGCATGACTGCCGAACAGGAGGCACAGGAAGAGGCTAAGAGGGCCGCGGAAGCACCCGCACCTCCTATCCCCGACCTGAAGCTTGCCACCAGAAGCTCCGCCAGTGCTACATCAGCTACCGGCAGCACTACTACTCCAGTAGAAGCCACGACCTCCAGCACATCCGGAACCCAGGAACCGGAGGAAGACTGGAAGGTCAGTAAGAACCGACGATCCGCTGCTCGGAAGCTCAAGAATCTCCCGGATTCTGCGAGAGCCGAGCCGAAACCCAGCACCTCAACCACTGGTAGTACTGCCATGGAGGTTGAGTCGTCTGACGAGGAGTCGGTGCACGAATCCTCGGTTGAGTATGATGAGAAGGCCACTCCATCAACTCAAACCGAGGCCGAACGTTGGGCTAACGCCAAATCCGGATTCAAAACCCGGATCCCGACGTGTTTCTCCGACTGTGCGTACGGAGTTAAGAAGGACGGCTCTACCCTCTATGCCTGTCCAGACTCAATCAATAAGAACGATGAGTCGGATGATGAAGATTGGATGCGCCTTTCGGACGAGGACCCCAATCCGAGCAAAGCCTATCGAAAGATGTGGCTTATGCTAAACCACACCGAAGGGTATTACACTTATACCCAGAGGAGGAAGCTGCGTTGGGCTTTAGAGAAGTGGTACGGTGACGATCAAAAGTCCTGTCCCTTCTCTATCTGCCAGGATGCGAGTGATGTCTCGATCCGGACCTGGAGTACTCCAGCCCGGTTCCAAAGGCATCTGGTAGAGGCCCACTTCCACCATCACCCGGTTTACATTTGTGATCCGAGTTATGGTAAGAAGGGCAAGAAGTGTACTACGAAGGTGCAATACAACCGACGTAGTGATCTGGCTAGACACCAGAAGAAATGCCACGCAGAAGGTTTGGACGGGGCCCGGAAGCGCATCATGGAGCTTCATCAGGAACTCATGAAGGAGTTCGATAGCCTGAGCGAGGATGCTTGGTCTAAGATCCGACCAGGGGACCAAGTCCTCTGCGAAGTTCCGAAGACCAAGGATTCGAAACTCCGAGCAAAGATAGTCCTGACTCCTGGAAAGGGTAAACTGGACATGCACGAGTCTCTCTGGCAGAAATGCGAGGAATCCGGAAAGGATGCAAAGAGAGCTCGTGAAAGGAGCAGGAGAGACCAGAACCGTGGTGGCAATGGTAATGGTCAGAGCACAACAAAACCGAAGGTCAGAGCAGAGGACCGTTCCAGGTCCCCTCTGACAAGGCACCCCGCAGAACAGGCTCAGGGCACTCCGGTGTTCAAGAAGCCTGAACCTGCCGGATACGCTGGAGCCGTATCTAAACCTGGGAAAGTGAGTTCTCGAAACTTTCCGTCCTTAAACCAGGGACCTGGACCTGAGAGCCAGACCTTGGTGGTAGGAAAGGATGGTCGCCTTATGCCAAAGAAGACCACCGCATCTGCTGCCGCCGGATCTGCATCCGCTCCAGCCGCCCCACCAGTTACCTTTACCCAGGAGCAGTTAAACATGTACCTGCAAATGGGACTGAAACAGAATGTACCACCTGCCTTCTGTGTACCAACGACAGGTGTGTCCGGGAGTCCTAAACCCGGAAGTGGTCCACAGGCCGCCTCGACTCCTCCCAAGGCTGTCGCGGCACCTGAGAAACCAAAGGACGCCATTACCATTAAAACTGGTAATGCGGAAGTTTGGTTTGAGAAGTCTCGCCAAGGGGAGGCAGATGTCCAGAAGGCCATCTACACCCATTGGGAGAAGACCGTTCGTGAGAAAGCGACCGAGTTTCATCAGGGTCTCCTAAACGAAACTCTGTTGTGTATGAAACAGGTGGGCGACGCTGAAAAGCAACGTCTCGAGACTCTCATCCGGGACGATGTAAAGGCCCAGGAGGAGGCTGCCTCAGCTGCTCAAGAAAAAGCAGCTATGGATGTACACGTGTTGGAAAAGCGTGTAAAGGAGGAGATCACTCGGAACACCAACCTGAACACTAAGTTCATGAGGGTGTTCGGAGTCGACTTGGACGAGTGGGACGGCACTCCCGAGTCGGCTTTAGCTCTTCTGAAGAAGAAGCATGCTAAGAAATCCGTTTAAAGCATGCTAGGGTTATTTCTTCCATAATTTTTTTTTTTCCAACACCAAATGACCAGATATAGTCTTTGCGGAACCCTAAAGGTCTGCGAATGCTTTTACTAGTGCATGAACACCTATGCTATGTGTTCCGGGTTCCTTTGACCAGTCTATTATTCAGGTTGTATAACATTTATTACACCCTGAATAGCCTATTCGGATTTATAATTTCATCCATGAACAATCCGATAGTAGACTTGCTGCTGTGAGACGTATCCGGATGCCAGTTCCAGACTCCTGCTGTTACCCGTGCTAACCAATTACTAGGATGGACTTTACGATTTACCTCTACAACTCATCTGTACTCCCGAATGGACTTATATCTCTACTACTATTACTTCCGGATCAACCTATATCGGACTATTATTTTACTTATGTCAACTAAAACTTAAAAAGGATTACGTTCTCTACACAGTTGACACATCCGGACTAATATTCTACAAATCTACACCATTCGGATATACTATAAACTTTAGCACTACTAGAGGATTGTGGGTAGCTGCCCCAAATCAACTACCGTGTTCACTCAATATAAGGAAACTATAAACTTTAGCACGTCCATCCCGTGGTTAGCTGACCACACCTACCTACTAGTACCCGGAGGATACAGCAGAAGACTCCAGCAGCATTTATAATTCCTGTATATTGTATATAATGTCATATTTCTATTTTTCTATAATATTATATGTATGTACATATCCACTAGATACATATTATAATACGGGTACATAGACATTTCCTGATACGGATCTCTAATCACTATTAGTATTTATATTATAAGATCCGTTAAACTTCACCAGATACCACATATTATTGTCCTGCGAGACAAAATATATAATAAGTATAATGATCTGGTGCTATAAAGGTTATTAGGTACACGGTGATAATATATTATTATATTCATTACCACACCGTGATGTTTTTTCTTTTTTTTTCAAGTGTATGTTATAAATAATCATATTCGTACTACTCACGGAATCCTTAACGGATTCGTATAATATTAATATGTCATTAGATAGTGATGTTACTATAACAGTCTTCTTTAAGACTACATATTCAAATGTGTTGTCAATGACTACAAACACACATACGGATGTTATTTTGTGATATGTTTTATTATCGACAGTTCCGTTACATATAGCTGTCATCATCACATGTATACGATTCATATTACTTGTCTTATTAATTATACCTGAAATATAATACAATATTATGTGGTATAATAATTAAATAGACAGTTCCGTTTCACATAACTGTCTCTTCTTCAAGTGGTTCGTATAATATTTCAACATCCTAATCGTTATATGTAACTAAATTTCACTATCGAATATATATATATGACATCTGGTTCACAATTTATTTAGTGTTAATGTTATACCTATGGTTGTACCTCTATTACTAAAGGTTTAGACATGTAGAAATGTTATCCTAGTAATATTATATGTATAACACCCTCCTAAATGTCTGGGGGAGTGGTGTAGAGGTACACTTTACTAAACCATAGGAGTTGGGTACCGTCTGACGTGGCGGGTGAGTCGAGTCGTCGGACGTTCCTCAGGTTCCGGATAGGTGGCAGCACCGATCCGGGTCTGTGGGGACATCTGACGACGAACACCTGGGTCCGTATATAAAGCCCAGGGCTCAGCCGCTACGTCAGAGGCCCTTCTGGCCTCCACACTATGTAAATCACTGTCTTTTAATATTAGCTGCCTCTTTGATATCATTCGGCAGCCGTGAGTGTGCATTAAGTAATAAACCTAACCGTTGGCATACACTTGGAATACTGTCTTACTCTTTCTTTCCGAATCGTAAGACCCGAACCCCCCAGGTCCGTAAGGCCACAAACCCTTACACATTTATTGATAATGGACAGTAATGCCATGTTGAATTATCACCAGGACTCTAACTCACGTGAATTACAGCTGCTTGCATACCATTCATGCACACTCACTGACATGTATTGGACAAGATCGACTTGAATACAGCTGTGCGCATGGCAAATAGCCTTAGTATGCCCTATATATGACTGTAATCACCGACATTCACAGGTCATAATGATTTACAGATTCACTTCAATCAAAGTACTCGGGATGTGCAGGATCAGGATGGCCACCCCACCCCCCCCCGACTCTTGATATCTTTGTCTGAATACAATTCAACGAAAAGGAGACAACAATATTATAATGTGAACCCATGTGCACGGTAGTGCTCGGGGCAAATAAATTATGTAAGGAAAGAAACCAGCACTTTTTTAGACTTCAGATATAGGCCTAGTTGGTCTAGAGAGAAGGGGTAAAATGTTAGATTTCAGTTTAGCCCATAAACGACCCTTTCACCAGCTTTGATACAGCAGATGGCGCTAGTGGCAGCCATGCCACATTGCTACTCTACAGGGGCATGGCTGGTTTTGACTCCAGCACCTGTAATAGCCCCAAATGTTTGTAATGGTCTGCATTATGTCTGTCTCCATATTTCCTTTAGATATCTAGAGTGAATATAACCAAACTATTTGTCTGCATGTAGGTTTGATTTCTAAGACCTGGAGCTCTATTTTACATTGAAAAATGGCATTTCAGTGAGTGTTGTCTGTGCAACAAGGGTAAACCTATGGAGCCCTGGGAGTAAATGATGGGCATGCCCATGTAAGCAGTGGGGCTACTGGAGCGCTACCTAGTGTATTACCTGGTGAAACAAATGTATACTGAACAACCATTAATTTTTTTACATGCATTTTGTGTGATGCAGTGTTCCCTCAATGACGTTTTCCAAAATGGGGTAGGCAACGTTTCTGCCCGTAAATATTAAGTGTGAGCGTAGGTATTCACATTCTCATCATTATTTTCACAATAATTTGTACACTTCATTTAATTATTAAGTGTGAATTCCCAACCCCAGGCAGGTTGATAGAAGACGGTCCCTCAGGTGGCCAGGGTGACGTGACAGCTAGTACAAATGAGTTTAATGACTCGGGTCGCACTCATAGCCTCGTAACAATTTTTTTATTATGTGAGCCAATGCTGCCATTTCTTGAGCAATATCAAAAAATTACCCAACAACTTCCAAAGGCATTGAATCTTTGGCTAATGTGCTGAGCAGTGGTATTGGCATTTTCCATGAAAAATGTTTTTGGACCTCTTCATCTTATTTGCATAGCTGCTTACTTAAGCCCTCCTGGTTGCTAGGCAAGTTTTTTTCTGTTCAAAATCCTTTTAGACTCTTAGATATCATATCATACTATTGGGCTAAATGAAAATTTGCCTAAATTGGACCAGCTTGAGTTTCCTAAAATCTAAATTTCAATTGGACGATAGTTGTAACATTAGGTTCAATTTAGTTTTCTAAAATAATTTTAGAAAATCAAATTGGACCTAATGTTACAACTACCATCGTAGTTTTCTAAATTGGACAGAAGTGTAACCTATTCCTTACTCCAGTACAGAGCAAATTCACATGATGTTGATGGAAATAACAAGAGGATATGTAATATCATACATTTAAATCAACATGCTATGTCAGTGTCGGATTGCAGTATGTGGCAAGAAACAGACGAACACACTTGTCACTATAGGTATGGGGATAGGGAGAACCAGTGGTGTACATAACAAGGTGTACCAAGGTGCAATACATGCAACTAGACACCATACATCAACAGAATATGACAATCATTGTTCATCTACAACTGCTGTAGTAGGATAACACGCTGATGCCATTTGGGCATTAAGATATCACGGAGAAATCATGATCTAACATTGATGGATATAATGTGAATGGTAACAAGATGATTTCCGATTGTAGGTAACATTTCCGTAATTAAAGATGGTATGAGGTATTTCTTTAAGAATTAGTAGGTCTCATAAAGGACCAGGTGTTCATGTTCCCGAAAGGTTTGATGTTCATTAGATATCGGGCTAGCATTCCTCGGCATCTTGTCTTAGATTGTCTGTTGCGTTGTAGGCTCCAGTACCACCATAACTGCGTTCCTAAAGAGGGAAAAGGAAGCTGTATCAACTAGGAGAGTGACTGATCAATGGTTGCTTAACGCCATTTTGAGAGGTAAGGTCATACTTTGACCAGGGTAGGCAAGAATCATATGTAGGAGGGGGGTGAAAAGAGCATATGAATAACCTTTTAAGATGGAACAGAAAATTAGGAGTGTATTGGTTCAAATTACCAGAATCAATTGGTTAATAATGAGAATTGATATGCCATCACCAGTTAAATCAAAATATGTGTTTTTAAAAATACCATGATATTAATCAATTGCATTATTACTGTTTCAATTTTCAATTTTCAAAAATACAAAAGTACCAATCACCACTACTTCCCACTTAGGGAGTGGTCATTATTTATCAACACGGGGGATGGTGGGTTTTCGCGTGGATGTGCGACCATTTTTTACGCCCCCCCCTCGACGGCAGTCAAAATTGTTTGACTACCGTCGAGGCGGGGGGTGCCAAAGGCGCATAGAATTTTCACGCCCCTCTTTGATTTATAGTAGCGTGCACGCTTTTTTGCTAAAAAAGAGGGTAAATTTGTCTAGCCTCCCCTAAAGAGGGGTCAAATCTTTTTAGCTCCCCCCCCCCTTCGGGAGGGGTCTGAATTTTGTATGCCCCCTTCAAACTCACCACCCCCACTGTTGATAAATAATGACCACTCCCTTAGACTCTTCCTTCAAACATTTTTTTATTCACTTATCTATATTGCATCAAGTACCCCATGTAGTAATCACATACAAACATGCTAGAAATACGCAAATCTATTCAAGTTTTTGAAATATGCCCCAGGATTTAAATTGTTTTCCAACTTCTCTGTACCTTTTCTAAGATTGGCTTTTTCTCTTCTGGACATGACTGCTGTTTGTGGGTTTGCCTCTCCAGTCGTCGGAAGCACAGAAAACTTACAGAATAGATGCATAGAACTAACCCCATTCCACGGTACATCCTACAAGAGAAAAACCATAGCTAATGAAGAAAAATAATGAGCGTGATATTCCCATGCAGGGTGCCAGCAAAGCCTTGCATCTGTGCACACTCCCGCAGGTTGGTATTTTTTTCTATTACACGTTCACCATACACTTATAGAAGGGTTCTATGATTTGCTAAAGAAAGGGCAAGGCACAAACGGAAACTCTATGCTATACATCTCACCAAAAACCGTTAGGATACAAATGCCCCTATAAGGCCTAAACAAATTTGTAAGTTTCCGATAACATAGTCCATAACGGTATATCTGATTCTTTTTTTTTCTCTACTGAATCACATTGTATTGAATTGCTATTTATAATAGTGCTAATTGAGTCATGGATAATCGGTTTTATCCATCATACCAGACAATACCTGAAATTCATGGGCAGAAATGTTAGTCTCCGTACTTAGACACAAGCAAATTCTCTAATTATTAGAAATATGATGTTAATGTGGAAAAAATATTAAACATTTTGAAGAAAATAATATTTTCATATTTCATATTATGAATGTTTTCTTAAAAGATCTGAGGTCGGCCCAATTTGTTGAGGTAGGTCGGTTGACAAGAAACCAAACCTTTTTTGGCCTAAGCTAATATCTTTTTGCTACAAATGCCTTTAGAATGCAAAAGCCTTTACATTCCCCTCCAAATTATGCAGACATGTTATCCACTCCTGCCGCTGGACAGGCCCATAGTTATTTTAATCAATATTTTCCTTTTATGGGAAGATACTCTCAACATGACAATTGATTTTTCGCCATTTTGGAGCACATGTGTCAAGTGACACGTAGAATGATTTCTCTTCCGTTTTATATTTTTGTCACCAATTCACCGTTTAGCTGCTTTGGGCATAATAAATGATTCAAATATCTCTCTTCTCCATGTTATGAAACCTGCCTTGATGTGTGAGCTTGTATAGTGCAGAGCCTTATATGTGACAAGATCTGCGAAAATGGGGCTTAGTGCGGGGGTACTAAGACCCCTTTTCCCAGTCCATGTCACATATGAGCTAATTACTCACAGAATATAATTGACACTTGGCTGATAAATGCTTAAAACAACATATTGGAAATGATGATGGTATCATACAGACGCTTTGAAACGTCAGTGTAAAACAGATATAAGGGCACCCACACTGTAAGAAATAAGTGTTGAATCTACAAGGGGTCCTTGTAAGAACTGATCAATAAACCACCACAATCACACAACAGGGATCCAGTGTATAATCTCCAGGTGGCAGTGTGGTGGTACAAGGAATCTCTGTGAAAACAATGTAAAAATAACAAAGGATCTCTGGCAACTTTGGGACGAGAGATCCTTCGTTATTTCGACGACAATCTTTTTACAGTGCATGGCCTAAAGGTGTACAGCAGCATAGGTGTTTGTAGCCGAAAGGCATTTGTAGACGATAGACATTTGTAGCCTTAAGATATTCGTGCTTAAAGGCAGATTTGTAGGCTAAAGTCCCCATGTGTGCCTTTTTTACGCTACAAACAGGTACTTGGTGAGATCATAGAGTGTACATAGAATCTATGGTGAAATACATATGGGCTGAGAGATGATGAGACCACATATTTTTTTTTCTGAAGACTAGACACATGTGATGATAATGTAATGGCTCGTTTTCTTATGTATATAAGGGTGGGTCTTTGGCTCGCTTAGTAGTTATAGGAACCAACACAACAAGAGTAGTTCGGGTTGGGCAAAGCCCTCAATCTTCCACCTCTCGGATGGCCTTTATTTAGTTACAAATGGACGGTAGGGTAACACACCTGGACTGGAGGGGTGCAGGTCCAGTCACCTTCTGCCGATTGCCCGGCTCCTTAGTAGGAGCTGGACACGAGGCATGGTGCTGCCTCCTCTTGTACCAAACAGGTATCGCAAAGCAACACATGGTTGGCATAGAAAGAACAAGCAACACACGAACATGTCTCTCGGATGATCCACACTTGTATATATGTGTAGAGGCAAGGAGAAAGGGTGCTCCTAGCTAAAAGTCAACTTTAAAATTCAGATCACTAGCTTTTCAGTGATATATTGCAAGAGAAGATACTCCTGTTAGTCTTAGAGGAATGGATTGCTAAATATGGGTAGTTATGACCATTTCCTGAATGGCAATAAGCTCTACATCTAATTGGTCATGAGATACATCTAAAATTAGCATAATTTATGCTAATTAGCTAAATTAGCATAATTTTTTAATTCTTTTCCCCATAACTTTTGAACTAGAAATGGTATTTACGGTCTGTTTTCACCATAGTAAACCTGGTGAAACATACCTTCAAATGAGATCATTGATTTTCCTATTTAGAATGAAAATCATGTTACCATGGCAACAGAAATCAACAAAAATGCCTATTTAGGCCCAAAAACGTTCTTTTTACATGCCTTGTTTGGAACCTTTCCACCAAGAATAGAACGTTATATTAAGAATCATTAAATTCTCCATGAAAAAGTACCCTAAAACAGTTTTAGGCATATTTTTCCTATACTAGCCCATAGTAATGCCCCCTGGTGACTAAAAGAGGTACTAAATCCCGCAGGAACCCCCATTTCTGCTTGCTGGCTCACATATATGACAATGCTGGCCCCTATACCACCCCCTCTATACTTTACCTAGGGTAAGTGTTACAATAGTAGACTAGTAAACATTTGTATTACAAACGGCGACTAGTATTTACACAGGTAAGTCTACTTTATAATAGTTAAATAACTAAAATAACAACATAGGGACATCATAAGTATTATGTACAATAATAGGCATCATTACATATTACCCGAAGTAGTTTACTATGTATGTATAACAGAGTAGGAAGTGATACCTTATGTATCATCGACCCGAGATAATATAAGTTATACAATATTTGCTATCTACCATGATCATTAACATAATAACCACGTACCCGAGGGTGATAAACAATGGATTTAGGTTTTGATGATACAGATCTAGCTAAGGCACCATAAGGTTTATGAACACATAGTGTGGATTACTAGTTACTGAGAAATACTTTTATGGATAGGAACCATAGTAAATCGTATTCCATTACAATATACACATAGCAGATAAAATATATCACATTTCTATGTATAAAAAAATAATATTCATGAGTGGTAAGGAGTTAAAGGTGTCTTACCAACGAAGTAAAATCACCCGTACAATAATAAATTCCGGCGAACATGGATTAACTGGTTTCTGCAGCTACACTCGGCGACAGTTTTGTGGTGGTAAGCCACCTTGCTGTTGTGATGTGCCCTGATGAAGGTGTGTAGATCGAGCCCCCTTTCGAATGGTTACCCACAAATTGTTCAGATAGCGTGGGATTATCTTAATCTGGTTAATATTAAACCCATGGTGGTATGTAGAACATAGATACATGCTTAAGAGCGCACTTTTGCTAATCTGGGCACGTAAGGGTTAAGAAAACTGGGACTTGAATAATTGTTTACAATCTAAATACTTTTTTTTACATATACGGGTCAACAAGAGAGGTACACTTACAGATCTGTAGAATCATCATCAGTGTCCATCTTCTCAGCTGACTCCTGGTTAGGAACCGAGCTGCTATCATTCTCGTCTTCGAGAAGCTTTAGGTTACCAGTGTTCGGGTCAACATCTAGAAGACGTGAGCCCAAACTGCTGGTGTCCTCGGCCGAACCATCAGCACCTGCTCCTGTATCAGCACCTGGAGGAACAACTAGAGATGACAGTTTGCCGTCCCAATCCTCCAGATGCTTTCCGAAGCAGAGGAAGAATTTAAGGTCCGCCTCCATATACTTTGTAATGTATTTTAAGTTCTCGGCAGCATGGAACTCTTTAAGCTTCTCGGCTTCCTTCTTCTTTTCCAAGTAGGCTTTATAGGCCTCTTCAACACGTTTCACTTCCTGTTGCTTAATATGTTCCTCCTCGTGTTTCTGTATTTTGTACACGAGGTTGAACGTCGATTCAGTCATCTCCCACCAGTAGTCAATAGACCTCTTCTGGTGGAGTGCCTGCCATTCACTCATAAGATCGTTTTGGATCCTACAAGTCAATTCATCTCGGTGGATAATGAATGTTTCTGGAGCCTGGCAAGACTCGAATGGGCACTTGCGCTTATTGTCAGTGGGTTCCCACTGGGTCATGGCCCATTGCACCTTCGTTCTTGCTTCGTAGTTGTATACACCCCCTAATTTGGACTTGAGTTGGTCAATCCAAATCAGGTAGAACTTGCCTACTGGTGTATCATTAGGGCCGGACTTCATCCACTCCTCATCTTCACTATCCCCGTCTTTGTTGAAAGCACCCAGACACATATAATGGATAATATCATATATGCCCAGTCGGCGAAGCAATGGTGGATGCGGTCTTTGAATCCCTTGCCTGCATTCTTCCACATCCACTTCTGATTTTCATCCTTAGGGACATTCATGGTCATATCCTCCCACGTAGTCACTCCTTGGCTGACTCTGGTAGTTCTGGGTTGCTTTCGCCTCCAGACTAACTACCCGAGCCTACTTGTGCTCCACCCTTGGGTTGGACCCGACTAGTGGTGACAGTACCAGTCATGGTCACAACCGTAGTGACTGCAGCCGAGCCACTGGTGGTGACAACGGCTTCTGAGGCACCCGGGTTAGCCGGCGGAGGAGGGACCTTCAGCTTGCCTTTGTCCCCCTTCTTTGCAGAAGCAGGAGTAGGAGCCATTGGCTTATCCTTCTCTAACTTTTTCTCAGGCGTCTTGTTCTTCTTCTCGGGCTTAGCCGGGGGGCTCAGGACTGGAGTCAGTTTTACCGGACCCCTTTCCTTTACCCCTAGCGCTCCTTCATGTACTGGTAGTGGTGTGGGTATCCAAAGAAGCTTTCGATTTAAGCTGAGCCTCGGCGGACGGCGGTTAGCTCCTTCTGCTGTGCTGAAAGCTCTCCGCACTTCTCTTCCACAGCAGCCTGCTGATGGGCTATGTCCTCGTCTGAAACCACTGGGCCGGCTGTATCAGGGATACTAGCACCTGGTTCAGTAGTAGACTTCATCCTCCAGATCTGACTCGGTTAGGGGTCCTTTCTCACTGGGTTTACGAACCAACTTCTTCGTACGCCCAGCAGAGACAGAACTAGGTGTTATTGTGGAGTCGGTGTCCATTTTGGATTCAGACTCCCGCAATTGGATACTTAAGATGTTCTGGATAGATTCCATCTTAGCTGGCACGGTCTCGGTCAGGTCCGCAGAACTCGACATGGATGCCACAGGGCCCGGAGGTGGTGGAGGAGCCATTTTATTCCTATCTGCCTCGGCAGTAGAAACTGCAGCAAGACAGCTGGCGGCTTCCTCAGAGGTTTCCATTGTTTCCTCCACCTGGGACTCGGTTACTGGAACCTTGTCTTCATCCAACTGAATGTTGGCAGCAGCTTGACACACAGCATCAATCATTCCTTGCGCCATTACAGCGGAACGCCTCCCAATTTCAAATTGGCAATAATATAGTTGGACTCCTCCTGAAGGATTTGTCCAACAAACACTTTCTTTTAATGCGGCTATCAGCCGCGGGGGTCACAGAGAACAACCAGAGCAAAAGAATGGCGTCCACACACCACGATTCCGCCCTAGTTATAACCAGGTCAAACCAATAAGGCATCGAAGCTCTCGTCTCGCGAGATCCCACTGCAAGCTATCCGCTGACCAAGTTACTAGTTTTTCCGCCTCACTACTGGCACCACCAAGTTAATTAGATCCAAATAGGAGCTCGGCTCAGTATACCAATCGTATACTACTACCAGGATGGTATCTTCTGGAGCTTGATGGTAATGTACATTGCTGAATAGCAGATGTACCGGGCTATCCAACCACCACTCACTGGATACTCCATCGAGGGAATATACATTCGGCGCCCTGACCCGCTACAATCACACACTATACACAGAAAGAACAACACATGGATATCACACTCATTGTACAGCCTCTTCTGGGTCTAGCCTAGCCACAGCAGGACCCTTCCTATTTGTAACACCTTCACTCGGCAAGACATTTTTCCATTTCTTACGATTTGGCCGTTTCCGACCAGTCTTCTTCTTATCAGAAGATACATTCACCTTAGGATGCTTTGTAGGTCGAACTCTAGGACGTTTTTCAGGTATAATCACCTCCAACTTTTCCCAGTGGGCCCTCTTTCTGCTGCCTCTTGACCTTTCCATGGTCTGAGCTTCCCTATATTGGTTTTCCATTCTCTACCGGTGTAGCAATCCTTCATTATAAAAGTAGATTCAGAGACAATGCTTATAACCTTAAATGGACCTTCCCAAGGGGTTACGAGTTTCAACCTCTCGAGTGGGTCATAGTATCTCAACACTTTGTCTCCTATATTGAAGCATATCCTCTTTGCATCGGTATCATAGCCAACCTTCTGCCATTTAGCATTCTCAAGTAACTCATTTCGCACTACTTTGTATGCTTGTTTGAATCTATCACATAGTGATTCGACAAACAGCACGCTACAATGGGCTTCTGGATTAATTCCTACTACCCCATACACTAAATCAGCAGGCATCATAATGTCCTCGCTAAACACCAAAAGGTTGGGTGTACAATTGGTAGACGAATGGACAGTGTTATTGTAGGCGTGTACTACAAACTCACACTGTTTGTCCCAATCATCTTGGTGGTTATTCACCAATGGCTTCAGAACTTATATCAAAGTCCGGTTAAACCTTTCCACCTGACCATCGGAGTGCAGTCTGTATGGATTGGTTCGGGTCTTGCATATTGCCAAGTAGTGACGCATTTCTTGCCATAACTCCAACTCCTACTCCCTACCTTGATCACTGTGCATCATAAGGGGTACTCCCAAATGCAACACCCAGCCTTTTACAAATGCTTCTGCACATGTAGCGGCCTTATGATCAGGTAAGGGAAACACCCGGGTATACTTTGTATAATAGTCCATTACAACCATCATACACATATTCTCCCTAGGTATCGTTTTTAATCCACTGATAATGTCAATTGCAATTTGAGCAAATCTGACACCAAACAATTCTTAGGACAAAGGTAACTTACCCAAGCCGGGTCCTGGCTTGTTTTTACAACAGTCAGGGCAAGTTGCAATCCACCGAAGTAGGTCACTTCTCATCCCTGGCCAGTAATAACATCTTTGTAGGCATTCTATGGATCTTTTCTTCCTAAAATGACCACTCGTTTAATGACAATAGTACAAGATATCCCTCCTCATCGAGGTAGGAATCACTATTTGTAATAGCTTATTGCCAGTGAAAGTGGTCTTCCATCTATACAATGTCGGATTTCAAGCTTGGCCCATTGAGCAATGAATCATCTTGTTTCTCTGTCTTCCAGAGATAACATTGGCCTTACTGACTTGATACCTTTCCGTAGGTAACCCAAAATGCGTGCAGTGGTGGGATCCGACTGTTGGAACTTCTTGACAGTCTCTGGAGACCAATCGAGATAGCTACATACAGCTTCCTCCCAAGGAATCTAGGGGTGTAGTATAATTATATACCAACCTGGCAACCACAGCATTGTGGGCACCACAGTCCTCACAATCGACATTTTGGCACTTTCGGATAGGTCATCTTGACAAGGCAGCTGCATTGATGTGCTTGTCCCCAGGGCGGTGTTCGATTTGCTTGTGCTCCAATCCGAACTCAGATAGATGAGCCAGCCATCGTCCAATCATCCCCTTGGCGTCTTTAAAATTAAGAAGCCACCTCAGGGACGAATGGTCTGTTCTTAAAGTAAAGTCAGTCCCCCAAAGGAAATGATTATACTTCTTCGTATATACTACCACGGCGAGCAACTCTCTTTTGGTAGTACAGTAATTACGCTGTGTTTTACTCAACGTGTTACTAGCGAATGCTATGGGAACTTCAACTCTGTTCTGGACCTGAGAGAGAGCAGCTCCTATAGCATTGTTACTAGCATCGGTGTCTAGTATGAAATGTCCCTCGGGTGTGGGATATTTCAATACAGGCGTATTCCTAAACAAATCTTTTATCTTGTTAAAAGATTCTTCCTGCTCATTGGTCCAAGGAAAGGGTTCCCCAGCCCTTTCGGGTGTCCAATGTGCTAGGCATTGCATGGGAAAGCTTGTATGTGAGTAATTTGGTATGAAATCACGACAGTAAGAACAAAATCCTGAAAATGGTCTAACCTCCTTAGCACACATAGGCCTTTCCCAGTTTTCCACAGCTTCTAGTTTCTCTAGGTTTGCACTTACTCCATTTGGACTAATTTTCCTCCCCAAGTATGTAATCGTCTTCTTAAACAAATTACACTTCTTAGGCTTCAACTTAAGACCATTTGAAAGAATCCTATCCAGGACCATCTGTAGATTAGTCTGACATTCTTTAAATGATTTGCCGAAGACGACCACATCATCCAAATATACCAAACACCGTTTCCACAATAGGTCACTGAGTAGCTATTCCATCATAGCCTCAAATGTAGCTGTTGCGTTACACAACCCAAAGGGTACGATGTTATACTCAAATAACCCCAAGTGACTAGAGAACGCGGTTTTCTTTATGTCCTTCGGGTGCATTGGTATTTGCCAATACCCGGATTGTAAATCAAGGGTACAAAACCATTGATTCCCACCCAAGCTATCCAAAGTTTTGTCTATCCTTGGTAGAGGATACAAGTTCTTCTTTGTCATTCCATTCAGTTTGCAGTAGTCGACACAGAAACAGATAATACCGTCTTTCTTTGTGGTCATACATACAGGGGCTCGTGCTTGGCACAATCACCCCAAGCTCTAGCTGCTTTTGTATTTCCTGCTCACATATTAATATTAACTTCTTCTTTAGAGGAAGTCTACAATAGGGAATTTTAAAAGGTTTCGCATCACCCGTATCAATGGTGTGTAACACCTTGTCGGTTTTACCTATGAGTGCTCCTTCTGATCCGAAAGCATTTTCATACCTTTGCAGGAGTTCCCTTAATTACCTTTTCTCTTCTGTATTCTCCAAATCTGATCCATCTATCAGTTTATTAAATTCTTCACCCAAAGGATGCTTACTAACAGGTTTTAGTGATTCCCGAAACTTGGCCTCGGCCACATGTTCCACAGAATTCACAACTTCTACACTGTCTCCTTGCTTAAGATAAACCACTGAACCAGTTTGGTTAGTCATAGGTAATACAGTACAAGCTGCATTTCCCACTAACGTATCTGCTGAGTCCAACCCAATACTGGACAAATGTACCGTATCAGGTTCAAACACTTCAATTTCACCCTTTTGGCCCATTGATCCACCACACAAGACATCACAAGTGGTACCCGGAGGGATTTTTACCGTATGTATAACTGAAGCTACTGACAACACCTGTCGCAATACAGGGCTTCCCTAGCCCACTTAAAAGGGTCTATTTCTCCTCTTTTCTATCCCCTCAGGATGTGTGTGGTGCACATATGCGCGGGCACCAACACATTCCCCTGTGAAATTGTGTAAGTAGTTCTCGCCACGAATATGACCTTAGCTGTCGAAATGGCGTTAAACATCTATTACTCACTCACCCTGTCGCAATACACATTGCACATGCAAGCCGTAGGGGTTCGTATACTCATCATACCATCTCTCGGATCCAACATCGGCCCATATAAGCTTGCAAAATCCAAACCTAGGATTCCATCATCACTAACCTCCGCTATGGTAGGCGAAAGAACATATTCTTTACCTCCTATGAGGATAGGCATAAAAGTCCTCCCAAAGGTATCCATACTGCTTCCGTCCGCCGTGCAGGCATTTACCCCCGTTTTGAGGTTCTCATGACTGTCCGACACCGAGTTGAAGAATCTTTTGGACACACATAAATGGCTAGCTCCAGTATCCACTAAGAATTCCCTAACCCAACCTTTCACAGTTACAGGCATATACAGTAAAACTTGGTTACAACAAACACCTTGTTACAAGCTTAAAAATTTCATTGTAACCAAATTTCGATATAACCAAGTTCAGTACATGTATCTTGGGTTTGGGGGGTTTGGTGTTTGATAGGACTTCTGTGCCCGGTTCTATTGAACCCATAGTGACAGTAGCCTTCTCAGAGATCTGAGAGGTGTTATGGTGTTTGATAGGACTTCTGTGCCCGGTTCTATTGAACCCATAGTGACAGTAGTCTTCTCAGAGATCTGAGAGGTGTTATGGTGTTTGATAGGACTTCTGTGCCTAGTTCTATTGAACCCCTAGTGGCAATAGCGGTCTCAGAGATCTGAGAGGTGTTAAGGGGAGTTATAGGGCTTTTTTATGTACTTTTTTCTAACTTTGGGGTAACAATAACTTCGTTCTAAACAAGTTCCTGTTAATATCACTTCGTTCTAACCAAGTTTTATTACTATAGAAATGTATGGGAGAGGTTTGTGTCAGGGCATTTTTGTTTGTTATAAACAAATTTCGTTATAAGGAAGTTTGTTATAAGCAAGTTTCACTGTACCACCGTCTCCCTCTCAATGGGGACGGGTTGCTGGTAAACTGATGAAAGTCTCCAGAATCACCAAGATTCAATCCAAGTCCTCTTAGAAACTCCAGACAAGGATGACTTGGGGGAAGGCGTGTCCCACACACTCAGATCAACTCCTTAATCCATCCTTCCTCTCCCCTAATGCGGTCACTCGCCTCTTCGTCTCCTCCAACATTCATTGTTGCACTAAGGTCCCTGGCCCCGGTAGGTAAACTGGGGTGTGCACCCACAGCCACCCGACCTCCAGGTAAATCTGATCCGGATTCTTCCACCGGTATACCCCCAGTAGCTTTTCGGCATTCATTTCTAGATGGGGCTATACCCAATGCGATAGATACAACCCCTCTAATTTTTCTCAATATTTGAGGCTAACTCATCCTGTACATTTCCCTCGGTTTGATCTTCAGCTTCATAATAAGCCACCATATCTGGTTTCGGAGCAGTACACTCCGATGAATAGTGTCCCATTCTCTGGCACCTAAAACATTTCACAGTTCGGCGATCAAAACGAGGTCTTGGCCGACTGGTTTTTAATGTTTCCGTAATTTTCTTACACATCTCTTCCATTAATCCTGTCATATCCAATGATGGATTTCTGGTCTTGAAAGTACTTTCAGCTGGTTTAGTGGCTGCTTTACCGCTATTAGTTTCCACAGTCGATGTTTCGGATACTACGCTTGTACCCTTTGGTTTGTTATACAACTTTCTAAGGATGTATTTCCTGCCAGTGCCATCCTCCTGTTCAATGTCCATCAACTCGAAGTTGTCTGACGAACTAGAGGCCTCGGGTTGATGCATTGCAGCAGCTATGGAGGTACCAACAGATATATCTGGTATCTCCCCCACCAACATAGATCTCTTCTTTACCGCCATATCTATGCCATTAAATACATCATGCAATGTAGACCCTCCTTTCCAGGCATCCCTTGCAGCCAACTGCTCGTCTCTGTCTCTCAGACCCTTGATAAATTGAGTAATCAAATCGTCCATATACCAATCTTCACTTTCAGTCCCCGGCCTGGCCTTGCTCAAGAGACCGTGTAACTCCATTCAATAGGCTCTGAAAGCTTCTGTTGGCTTTTATGTTCGCTTCCTGAAACGAACCATCAGATCCTCCTTGACCATGTTACACAACAGTCCACTAGCAATCTCGACCAACTGCTCAAAGCTTCCCATCAGGCCATACCAAGTGCGCCATTGATCCACGGCCATACGATCTGGACCAGCCTTTAGGCATCTAACCAAATGTGGCCTCGCCTCGTATGGCGTCCACCCATTACAATTCATCACAGTCTTCAAACCACTCCTTCCAGGGTCGAGTATTGTCGTATTCCTTTGGGATCATGGCTACTCTCATGGGTGAATTGTGAGCATACGTCAGTCTACTGCACTGTTGTTTGCTCCATTCAATCACCTTGGTTTCATTCAAGGTTTGATTGCTTCCAAGCCCACTAAAACTATTGTTAGTGGCATTACCTGCATTAGGATTCCGCCCAGGCAGAGGACCATTTGGTGGAGGTGGGGATGTAGGACCCGAAACCACCTTGAGATTGTCCTCCACTCATATTGGTGCCACCATAGCCTAATCCACTCTTATTAGTACACGAGGTACCACCAACCCATGGGTTGTTTGTATTGATAGTGCCACTGGCCCCACCAGACCCGGGGATACCTCCTGTCTGACCTGGCTGACTTCCCCCCTGCGCATTTTGTGAAACGCTTAGATTACCAGTGCCCAATCCAGTATCACCGGCTTGGTTCACATATATACGGAACCGATTTGTCTCGACACTTCCATCAGAAATGTCATTATTGACGAGGTCCGGATCCACTGATATTTGGTGGACAGTAGGTACCTCACTTATACGAACCCTGTGAGTTCTACCATTAGGGTCTTGGGTTCTCACATAGACCCCTTCCTGATCCACATTACGAGTAGCATTATCATTTATAAAAGGATTGTATGCACTCATCGGTTGTTTGGGCATTGAGCAGGTGCCAAAGTTGCCCTGCTTAACGAAGGTTTGGTCCGGATCCGGATCAGGAACCAACGGAGGTGGGTTAATCTTTTCCTTCTCCTACAAATAGCTTTCCATAGCCGACTTATTTAGAGTCAGAGTAGCAATATTTGTTGTTGAATTTCTCTGTTCCTCTCGCAACTGAGCATTCTCAGATAGGATTTCAGCTTGTATCCTCTCGTTCTTTTGAACCACTTGGTTCTGTTCCTGTTGGGCAGCTAGTTCATCTTTCTTTAAAGTATCTTTTAATACACCATACTTGTCAATCTTTTCTTTCTGAGATACTCAGTCGTCTTCTTTCGAATCTCGTCTTGCTAGCTGACAAGCTTGGATTCCATTTCAGCATTACGCAATTGGAGTCTCTTGAGATTCTCCTCCATTGCATTCAACTCGGCCTGTAGTCTATTCACATCCCAAGCTTTAGAAATCTCTTCGCATCTAGCTTTTACAATGGCTCTCCGCCTTTCCCCCTCCTCCTTCTCAAGTTCTGCTAGTTTGTTTTCTCTTCCCCTCTCTTCTGTAGACAGCATTTGCACTCTATGAACCAGAGAGGAGAGTTTATACTTCAAGTCAGATTCTTTCAGGATAGCTTTCTGCTCTATAGAGCAAAGCTTATTGATCCGTTCTCGGGTCTCATCCTAGATCTTTTTTTGAGCAGCCATGAACGCTTCATGCTGCTTCTTAGCTGTTAGCTCAACTTGCTCCCTGGCTTTTAAGTAAGCTGTGGTAGACTTGTACCCGGAAACCATTCAGCGACCATGCCTTGACTTCTTACTCCCCCCTGCATTAAACACTGAGTCAGACAAGGCCTCATCCAAAGATAATCCCAGTGTATGTGCATCCATAGCATATTCTCGTCACTATGAATAATTACTTGGTATGCATGTATGTGATTTGGATCTCCACATTTGGTTTGTATGTTTCTAGAATTAAGTACATGGGAATGATATTGGTTGTGCTGTGTGGTTTGACCCCCCCTCCCCACCCCCTCTGATCTATAACCATAGATAGACATAGTCTAGAGGCTGCAAGGGGCTTTAAGGTGGGCTCTGTGAATTGTAGAAGTTATAATACGGAAACACAGCTGGTGGTTCATAATACATTAAATGGCCTTGATGTATGCTGTTTAACAGAGACATGGCTGGATGATACAAGGGGCAATGCTGAGCTTTTCTGGCTGGGCAGACAGTTTTACTGCTTAGATAGAAATAGCTTGGCTGGTGGATTACAGACATATCTCAGAAATGATATCGCCTTGTTTTCGGACAGAATCGAGGAATGTTGTATCATGGATGATGATATAGAGGTTTTAACTGTCAAAATAGCCAAACCCCAGGTAAAGACTAAATACATAGTTAATGTATACAGGCCACCGACTAATACATCTATGGCCAATTTCATAAAAGAATTGGGAAAAATCTTGGATAAAATAATCAATGGTAGAGCTGAGATATGGGTTCTTGGGGACTTTAATATAAATGTGTTAAAGGAGAATGAAGCCAGCAGTATTGCGTTAGATGGTCTAGCCAAATCCAAAGGTTTAAAGCAATACATCAAAGGTATCACAAGACCCAAAGATGATAAAGGCACATGCATTGACTTAATTTTTTCGAACTGTCACTGAGTTGAGCAAAGCCATATTATGATAGAACTTGTTAGCGACCATTTTCCTGTGATAGCTGCTAGGAAGAAAGCCAAATCATTTGTCAGGGATATGTCATTTAAGGGGCGCAGTTACAAATCTTATAATGCAGATGACTTTAAGGACCATTTGTCATACTGTTCATGGGAGGACCTTTATATCAGTAATGACCCGAATGTCAAATGGAATATTATTAGGTCAAACATGTTAGAATATCTGGATGTATACTGCCCCATAAAGGACATCACATACAAAGACCACACCAACGACTGGATGACCAATGAGATTAGAGAGCTAATGAGGGATAGGGATGAAGCTGTTAGGTTTTATTTAGCAAATAAAAATAAGGTCAATTTTGAAGAAGCCAAGCGACAAAGACGTACTGTTGCCAAGAATTGTAAAAAAGCTAAGGGTTCTCAAGTTAAGGGTGATCTCAGGGAGCACAGACATGACCCTAAAGCCTTCTGGAGGGTAATAAATGGGTTCCTAAACCCAAAAGAGAAGTGTACAATGGCCACCTTTGTTGACCAACAGGGCAAAAGGCATGTAGAAGCTGATGCATCTAGTTACTGTAACAGCTACTTCGCTGGAATTGGTCAAAAGCTGTTTGAAGCTAATGAGTCTAGCTATACCAGACCGGCAGATGAAGAGCTGAACCTAGACAAGCTACTAGAGCAACTTGAAAAGGCCGCCCTAGACAGGGGGGAGAATGGCTGGCCCCAAGGTAAGCCAGTCTTTTCTCATGAAGAGGTGGCAAAAGTTGTTAATAACATCTGCATTGATAAATCATCAGGACTGGAGTTCATATCAGCCAGGGTCTGTAAAGATGCTTTCACTGTTATCACCCCTCAACTGAGAAATCTATTCAATTGTAGTATAAGTACGGGAATTTTCCCAGACGAATGGTCAAAAGCCATGGTCATCCCGATACCCAAATCTGGCTCCCTCTCGGAGGTCTCTAATTGGCGCCCAGTCAGCCTGCTGCCTATACCGGGCAAGCTGTTAGAAAAACTGGTGCATAGCTTCGTTACAAACAGCCTTGATAATAGAGGCTTGCTATCTGACAGGCAATATGGTTTCAGAAAAGGGAGGGGCACCGCGGAGGCGGTTCTTAATCTCACTGAAGAATTATACACTACACGTGACGAGGGGAAAGTAGCAGGTGTGTGCTATGTCGATTTCAGCAAGGCGTTTGATTCCATCCACCAGACGTTATTGGTACGTAAAATTCACTCATACGGTTTTGGCACTGGCTTTGCCAGATGGCTAGGTGGTTATCTCCAGGGCCGTTGCCAGGTCACACTGCTTAACAATCATAAGTCAAAAGCCAAAACAGTCAAATTTGGGGTGCCCCAAGGATCAATCCTGGGGCCCCTACTTTTTATAATGTTTATAAATGACATTAAGGAATGTATAGATGAATGTTCTATTCAACTGTATGCTGATGATATTGCACTGGTTGCAAAAGATGAAGACCCCAGGAGAACAGCTTTAAAGCTGCAATCCGATGTGTCTAAAGTTGCTAACTGGTGTAAGGTAAACGGGTTAACCATTAATGCTAGTAAAACAAAAGTAGTGTGGCATGGCAACAAGTCCCAGATACAGAAATGCCAGGAGCATGAAATTATAGTCAATAATACAGCATTGGGTAACCCCGACAATTACAAATACCTAGGAGTGATAGTCGATAGCAATTTAAGCATGGAACCACATGTTAAGAACACCATTAAAACGGTCAGTCACAAGTTGTATACCTTAGGTAGAATAAGATACCTAGTTGACAAGCATACAGCACTGCAGATTTATAAACAAACCGTGTTGCCATTCTTTGATTATTGTAGTTTTCTCACAAATAGTGCAAACCTTGCCTCTATACAAAAGCTGCAGAGACTGCAAAATAGGGGGCTTAAAATCTGTGAAGGGGATTATTCCAAGATTGAAACCATTACTTTACATAAGGATGCAAATGTGCCACTGCTCCAGGATAGGAGGGATGAGCAATTATTATTACTAATGTATAAATATGTCAACAAATTAGGGTTAAGACCAGCAGAAAACCCTAGAACTAGGGCTGATCATAAGATACAGATCAGGCTGTTGGAAAAATACAAGAGAGGCCCGCTGTATCGAGGTAAAAAGCTATGGTACAGGATCCCAGCACGGGTACAACTTGCTGAGTCCAAAAACCTATTCCAGAGGCACCTCAGGAAAACACAATTGGAGCCAGAGACAGACTCTGACTTTGACTCTGAAGGAGAGGGGGGGCAGGAATAAATAGTAAATGGGTGTGCTATTCACCTGTATGTAGTCATACAACTGTTATACCTTTTGTCACTTTAATACTTGATGCCTTTTACTACATATTCCTCTGAACTTTTCTGCAGTGTTACCTTGCTATAGATGTTATTAAGTGAATACTATTTATAATTGATTCCTTTTTTTTTATATATTCCGCTGAATTTTTTTCTGCAGTTATATCTTGGTATAGATGTTATCAAGTGAATACTATTTATATTCATCCTTCATTACACTGCTCATTATTATATGTAAATATGTGCGGGTGGAAGGAATTGTTGCTGGTGGATGGAATCAAAGTCAAAACTAAGTCAAACTGGCCACCAAAAAAAAAAAAAAAAAAAAAAGACTCTTCTTTACTATGCCCACACCTATATGTCCCAATGTTTTGCAGCCATAAGCATTTCCTTGATGGGTAAAACTGAGGCAAGCCGGGGAGGGGTTCCACAACTGCACAAAATAAAATGATACTGGTAATGGTACATATGTATTACTATATGTTATAGCTCTATTGATTGTAATGATTGTTGCCACATGGCTAATGAGCTACTTTCCTAGTTTTAAGCTGAATCTTACATTTATATGGAATACATATCAATAAGTGACTCTCATGCGCACACAATGTGCCAAACCAATAGACACGGCATAGAATGCCTGGACAAAACTGAACTGTAAAGGACCCTTCAGAAAGTGATACACATGTTTATCATTGATGAAAAGTAGTTAATACCATATGACTAAAGTCAATGGATTGCAATCCACCAATTTCGATTCGATTCAATGTAAGAATTACCTTACGACCACCTTCCACGTGAGATTACATTGAATAAAAGAAGTCGCCTGACTTCATTGAAACGAAAAAGGTAACTTGGTGCGCTGGATATCCAAGATATCTCTTCGGGATAGAAGCGAACCGCCAGTTTCTTCCTCGCTGTCAATACTAGAGGGACATTTATGTTTTCCCCCATGTGTAATGTACCTTGATCATCATGATCACTTTCATAATCAGAGGATGTCATTAAAGGTTGATGCGGTTTTGTTTAGGTTCCCTATACCCCTACACTGTCAGTTGCATTCGTTGCAACCTTTGGTGTCCCTGTCCGTTGAATAGGACTCTGAGCTCTGGGAGTTCTTAAGACCTTAGCAGCACCGTCAAAACCACCCACCTTCAAATCACGCCTACTTGTGATTACTTGAGACAATTGGCTCAAGTCTAAATGAGCAGGTCTGATTAACCTGCCTAACATACCTGTACCCGGAGCAGTGTGGCTAGGGCTACCAGGGTACGTTCTCATGACGCCGCCCCAAATCACATTGGGTCCGGTCATCATTGCGGGTGATGAGATGGTATTCTGCATACCTGCCGGGTCAACTAAAAACTGTTGACCTAGTACCCAGTTATATAGTAACTGCTGAGCGGCAATGCCATCATCTTCGAATTCTTCCAGGCCTAAGCTTGAAGAACTCACATCTCGCTCATCATGATTTTTGGCCGTTTAGCCATGCTCCATCCCGAACCAACTGGTCACGGCACCAGTGTAATGGCTCGTTTTCTTATGTATATAAGGGTGGCTCTTCAGCTCGCTTAGTAGCTATAGGAACCAACACAACACAAGTAGTTCGGCAAAGCCCTCAATCTTCCACCTCTCAGATGGCCTTTATTTAGTTACAAATGGAAGGTAGGGTAGCGCATCTGGACAGGGTCCAATCACCTTCTGCCGATCGCCCGGCTCCTTAGTAGGAGTTGGACGCGAGGCATGGTGCTGCCCCCTCATGTACCAAACAGGTGTCGCAAAGCGACACCTGGTTGGCATAGAGGGAACAAGCAACATACGAACACATCTCTCGGATGATCAGTACTAGTATATATATAATGATGCCGGCCCCTACAATAATGTCAATTTTCAAGTTCAGTGGAATATTTCAGGACAATACTTATTACTTATATTGAACACACGGGTCAAAATTAATGAGCTCTCAAATAACCACCGGGCATTCATTTGTATGGTGATGATAAACTTTTGAAAGCATTTGGGGCCTATCATACGGAGATCGGCCCCAAATGCTAGATTTGTATTGAATAAATTACTGCATGTTAAATCCTAACTCAAATTCCAATAGCCTAATAGTAACTAGATATTGCACTGAGAAGGAAGGGAGTGAACATTCTATTAGACAAATCCCAGACAGATGGAGGTCTGCCGAAGCCACATACATCCACCAAGGAGGCACTGAGAGGACACTTAGAGGCCACACAGAAGCCATACTTTGGGCTGAAAATCGAATACGCTATCCAATAACGTGAACAAGTATTTTACTTTAAATCATAGCCTACAGGGAGACAGTGTTACCGGCCATATATCCTGAGCCTTTCCTGGGGTAGAACCATGTAATATGATATGAGAATAACTAACTCCAGTGGAATCCGATTATTCCCTTAAGGTAGCTTGATCCTGGGCTGCGTCAGTCTCTACCATGGTGCTTATTAAAAGAGTATACATCTGTTAGGCATTGGAGCAGGCATATCCCTGTTATTACTAAAATTAATACACTTACCAACTGAAGCCCACCACGTGCATTAAGATGCCTCCAGTAACTGGACCTGCAAATGGAAAAATGCAGTGAAGTGTTGTTCCGTGAGATATTATCTATATAATATCAGTTAAGTTCAAAAGAGCAGAATAAAATGGAACTGGATATCAGTTGGCTTCTTTAGTTACAGTCCTTTTGTCAAAAGTCTAGTATGTGCCGGTTTACAAAGTTGATTACAAATCAGGAATAAAAATGCGAATACAATTCCTAAGACAAACAAGGATATATAGTTCTTGCACCCGAATGAGCGTTTGTAGCGTTTGAGGGCCCCTGTTACATGGCCCCCTGTCATGTGGCCGGAATTATCATGGCCCCTAATAAATGTGGACCCCTGTCAGTTGGCTGAAATATGTTACCATGCTTCACCTTATATCACTCATACATCACCAATAGGCTACATCATTATACATCTCCATATTTCAACCATATGTCACCATACATCAGAATCCGTCATCACCAATGCCTCTAGTACGTCAACAGTGCCTCCAGTACGTAACCATACGTAACCATACATCAGCAGTACATCATATACGTCATTGTACGTCGTTAGTGCCTCCATTTAATCAGCAGTGCATCCAGTACGTCATTATACGTCACCACTGTCTCCACTACTTCAGCATACGCCCTTAGTACACCAGCATACGCCACCTATACGCTGCAGTGCCTCCAGTATGTCAGCAGTGCCTGATAGGCATACAGCCAAATTTCGACCATTTGACCAGGGGCTATTTGTCATGGTGGCCATAAGGCATTTCGGCCATGTGTCAGGGGGCCATTTGAAATGTCCTCCCATCAATCCAATATATAGGTAGCACTTACCTATGACAAGCCCCAAGTTGTAGGAGGCGGCGTAGAGCCCATAGATGGCACCATAGTCGCTGTCATGGCGAGTGTCACTAATGAAGGCCAGGAGGGGGCTAATGGCGGTCAACAATGCCCCCAGCCCAGCTCGACACACACACTCTGGTCCTATCACACACCACACATCGGTACAGAATGGATACTATCACAGGGAAGAATGCAAAGGGGGGTGTCATTACATGTGTATACAATATGTGCAAAGGAAGGCATAGTGACAAACAATACAAAGGCAAGAATGAGCATGCTGTGGAACATGTAGTAGTAAGATGTAAATGGCAAAAGGCTTCAGGTGACATGACTCATTGTCACACTTGAACCAGTGAAATATAATGTGGTATACATTGCTCTTTATAACCCTCCCATGTCCCTTTGAATTGTAAGCCAGCTTTGTTCCTAAAAGGATGCCCTCATATGCTCCCCTATACTTGCCCCAATGTTACATGAATGGACTCATCCACACTAGACATCTAATAGAGTTTGTTTATATTATATATCTATTCTATTGCTGTGGGAGGTCCATTTAGCTGAAACTACACAATGTATATGGTAAAAATACTGATAACAAAACCAAACCTACCAGAATATATCCAATTGCAGAGAGCATAAGCCCGAGCCAGCAGACCAGCCACCTAGACCAGGGAATGGAGGGAGAGAAGTAAGGGTAACTTATCTCTCAGTCATCATATTATTAGAGAAAAGAATTGAGGACATGAAAACCTTTCCTGCTTTGACTAAAGCATCATGAAACTTGTAATTAATATAAGAAAGAAAGAGAAAAGAATGAATGTCACCTTCCTACTCGGACTGAATACATCCCTGTCAGAAATTGAGCCCCAAATTGAAACAAGGCGCCAATGACCAGCACGACACCTGGAGCAGAAGGAAAACATGCCTAAGAAATGACTTGTCAGTCACTCTTGTTTTCAGTCTAATTTACAAATTAAAGATCACACCTGCCTAGTTGTATATATAAAATTTCACTCTCCTTTAGAGAGATATTTTGATCTATACCACTAAACTGTTCTTGGAGATTAGATTTACCAACTAGTGGTATCCCATCTTGATCAAACCTACCAGTACATCCATCGGGCATAATGTTCTTCATGAGCCCAGAGGTTTTTGAGTGTCAAATTGACGCACTAAATCTAATTGCTTTTAGGATGGTTGTAGACATATTTATGGCCTGAAAACTACATCTCACAACTTCATAGATGAGCGTGTTGGTGCCTGTGCATAATTATGTGCACCAGACACACCGGGGGATAGGAAAGACAATGCATAGACTCTTTTAGGTAGGCTACGGTAGACCATTAGACATTTGGGCCACCAAGATTCAGAATTGATCAACATATATATTCTAAGTATCCGAAATATGATAAGAAATTAGCCCTACTCTAATACTTGTCCTCCTAGTTATGCTAGGCTGAGCCACCAATTATTGTAGTGGCTACAAGATTCAAAATATTAGCATATTGCTACTTGATGATGTTGGTGGACTTCTTCTTTGTGAGGGCATTGACCTCAGGTATAAGATAGCTCCTAGGTCTGCACATACATAATATATAGGTCTTCATACATATTTCAGATAGATTCTGTGACTGTGCTGTAGATGCTTCAGCACTGAAGGCTGTACAGGTAACCGGTTGTACAATATTCTCTTCCTTTCTGAGGATTTGAGAAGAATTTCTACAGTACCATTACGTTTATCGCTCAAATACAACACTATGGTGAAGTAAAGTGTATAGTGAGCTAATTAGAATGGTGTCAGTGCATTTCCACTTTCACACAACACAATGCACACTGGGCTCTAATTGAAATATCATGTAAACCCCTTTCTCTTCTCTCCTGAGTATGGGTTTAATGTACATGGGTTTCATTTCATTTGTGCTTACCTAATTAAGCTTGAAATCATAAATGGTAATTAGAATGTAATAACGGGGCCAGGGGGCGGTAAGATTTAAATATATCGATCACGTTAATGATGGCACATGTATCTGTTATGATAGCACTAGGTGTGGAATAAGTTGAAAGCATTGGGAGTTGGGGCATACATATGGATGGACAATACCCATAACAGATTCAATGTGCTATAAGAAATGTGTTTGCTATGTTAGATATACAGTTGAATGACCAATACCTTATATAGGTTTTAACTCACCCACGTTCCAAGGACGTCCTCCCAACACCCCAATCATCCATGCAGCTTCTGTAGCCACTACCATCCCCAGGCCTACATGCAGCAAGGTGTTACCCCCTAATAGAAAAGAAATTATCGATAAGATAAAATTCAGATCCAGTTACAGTTATTCTTCTCTGTGATTCTTAAATTGAATCAATATCTATTGTTTGCTTGAATGGGTAGGAGAAGAATAAGAACTAAGTTAGAATGTTTGGTGAAAGATTACTCTTTTGTTATAGGGACTCTTAAAAACACAGCAATAAACTGCGTATAAGGTGCATCCCATGTATAAGGCACACCCGTAATTTTACTTTGTGCGAAATATAAACATAACATATATTTTGTTGTAACCAATATATTCCTGAGTTCAAAGACCTGTGGACATCACAAGATTTTCCTTGTGGCCATCTACGAACTTCTCCCATCCCTAAAAAGTAAAATGGGTTGCAGGGATATTGGGGTGATTTTATCGAAAAACTTCCCCTGACCTTTGATGCTTCTATAACGTGTTATCCTCGCGTATGAAAAATGCCTTCTATAAGGGGTATTTTGGTCATGCTTTGGTGTAGAGAGCAGAAGGCTTAAAGAATGATTTCAAAATCCCTTAAATTGCATAATTGTGTAGACATTCTCTACTAATATGACAGCAAATATAGGATCAATTTAGCCATGTGTGTATTAATGACACTGAAAGTATAGCAGTAGTTGTAGTCAAATTGTCTGACCAGATTTTTGAGGTTTGAGACGATTATATTCATTCTATCATTCTATTCATTTGTCTTTTTCCAAGTGGTAAAGTGGTTTTACAGTTAATCGGTTCTATGTTGGCCTCTGCATCCGGTAAGGAAGTTCAGAGAGTCATGTTTGACTTCCTTTGGTTAGAAAAAAACACACTAGCACCTCCAATAAGAGATATTTGATTGTATCTTTCATACCCAAATGCGTAACAATACAATATATTAGGTCCTTTGCTGACATCCCTGATGCAAATTTAGATTGACTGAGTTAGTCTGTACATAGAGAAATAGAACCAATCATTAGAGTTTAGTTAACATGATGGGGGCTTACTTAATAAGGCCTACTCAATATCTGGTATACCTCTGACGGCGCCCAAACCATGTTGTACAGATTTGTGAAAATAACAGTATATAACTTATCACTCTTGTGCAAGAAGGTTGAAATTGACCCTGCTTCGCACTACAGTTACAACCTCCTTGCATGAGTGTGCGAAAGTCCTGGCATGACCCTCATCACTGCACCAATACCTTCATGTAGATGTTGGGAGAGCTCACCTAATGCTGCAGCTATATAGGGATCAAATAGTAGGGACAACCAGCGCCCTAAAGCATGAGACTTCTTCTTCTGAATAGGGACTTCATCATCTGCCTGTGTCACTACCAGAAGCCGCATCACTAGTCAGGTGAGAGCATATAAGCACATTAATTAGAATGAATTGGGGTAATTATGTTAATCATACACAGCATTAAAAAGTGATGTTAATTTGTGACTTATGATAGAAGATTGAAAGGAGATTCAATTCTGTTGTAAAGTCCAAAATACCTGCATCCAGGCCCATCAGAGCTGCTAGTATGAGGAAGGGAGCAGATCTGCCTAGGAACTCATAACATACACTCCCTAATGGGAATCCCACTGAAATAATGAAAGGATGGTAGTTGTAAGACAAATATTGTACATGGCAATGGTGCCACAAGACTTCATAACCGGAGATGCATAAATTGACTTAAACAAGTTATTGAGAGGTGCTGCTAAGATGCATCCTGTCAAGAAAACAGCAAGACAATAATTGTGCCATCCATAAAAAAGTGCTCCTTTTTTGAGTAGGAAATGCATGAAGTAAGATTCCATGATATCTTTAGTAGGATGAGTTTCTCGTGCCAATAGATATCTAAAGGGGCATAGGAAAAGGGGGGCAGGGGGCCTGGTCCCCCCAATAATGGGAAGGTACCTTAAATAAGACTATATAAAAGTATAGCAGGCTCCCTCAGCTTAGACCCCTGCCCCGCCCCCCACCAAAAAAAAGAAAAAAAGAATTGCTTCCTACTCCTCTCGTCTCACAAACGGATATTATAAACTTCCAAATGTCTTTGGATTTTTCAGCTATTTCACTTAGGCAATAGCTTTTTTTATTGTGATGTGTACAGTTAACCAGAGCAGTCGGAAAGCTAAACTAGCTATGTGGAATGCACTGGAACCATGACATAACACCTAAACCGTTTACGATTATTATGGAAAACATAATATCATCTTTTTTCTAATGGCACTGAATATATATTATAGTAGTATGTTTACAGTATCAAGACTTACCTATAATTCCCACAGAGAGACCTCCAAATGCAATACCATTTGCCCATGTCCTTTCTCTCTCATCTCTGAAGGCACATGCCAGCAGGGACAACCCTGTATTGGATTGAATATGGTTGGTGCAAATCAAAGTTAAATAAATGGGTTCCTTACACTTTTAACTTACATCATTCATTGGTTCTAAAAGAGTCAGCATCATTTGCTAATTCTGTACCAGTGAGTAAGTAGCTGGCAATAATGATTATGAGCAAAAAGAAAGTTAAACCTTGGGGCAATATGGAGGATGGTAATCATAATCTGATATGGAGCCATACACCCTTGTATGATTAAAAGCTTGCATGTCTACACAATGCCCTCGCTGACAGCACTATGGGGATATATTATTGGCAGTGACCATAGAGAACTTACAGCTAGCTGTCTCTGCCTTCTGCAACACATTGCCATGAGTGTAATAAGATGTCAACTGAAGTAATCGATATGCCTGTAGGTACCCACAGCTATAGTCTACATACCTGAGACAACGCTGAGACTAGAGCCGACAGCTTGCATTACACGAGCTGTCAACAGCATCCAGTATCGGCCAACGTAAGCAAAGGCTGCATAAAGGGAAGGAAGAAGATGTTATCAGTTCTACAGATGGATGGGATTAATGTGTGAGGTTATGTTGTGTGAGTGGAGTTATCTGGTATATCTGTGAGAAAGATAGAGGATTTCCTATGTATATGCCTGTAGGCCGTGGGCCGTGGGCCCACCATGGACCCCCCCCCCACTCAGCGAAACTGGTATTTTTTTGTTCCTTATGGTCCTCTGAATAAGATTCAAGATGTTAACATTAATTATCTTGGGATGCACAACTTGGTTTTGCTCATTTTCCATGAGGGGCCTCAGACCACTTTTGGGTCAATTTTATTCAAGGGGTATGCTCAATCCCTAAGCTCTAATGCTATCTTACTTTAAGTGGATCTTGAAGCTTTTGGTCTTGTTGGAAAGAGGACATAATAACCTTTTCATTGAGACCTAATATGTGTTCTTAAGTTCAGATTTGAGGGAAGACGGAAGACTGAAATCACAAAGTTCATTTTTTTCCAGATACATGCATAAAACGTATGCTTATCCCCCTTCTAACCACAATATCTAATATGATTCTTGTAGGCCAAACCATTCTGAGTAATATGAGAAATTTTACAGCATTCCTTGATGAATATAACCCACGTTATTGCTTTGGACGCGAGGACACTACCTTGAGCCAATACGATGCTGTTCTATTTCAATACTCTCCCTCTTTATGTAAATGGATGTTTTGCTTGCTAAATCTTCATCTATTGATCTGATTCATACGTTTAAAGGGATGCGGATTAAGAATAGGGATGTTTCTACTTCAGAAGATTTGATGGCAAGATTGTACATGGCTAAAATTCAAAGTGGCCGACAATAGATACAAATGTCTCTTTGCATTACATAAATATGAAAGTATCTGGTGGGTCCTACCCCCTATAAATCAGCTACATAGAATACAGTAGTGTTTCTTTTTTGTTGCTAGGTTATGTGGTTGCCTAGCAACAGCACCTTTGCATAGCAACCAAGCCTGATACTATGCCTAAATGTGTGTATCTGCATGGTTTCCATTCAACAGCGTCCTCCCTCTATGGAAAGTTACATATAACTGTCCTGCACCCATTACCTATCAATATAGGTGGCAAAAGGTTGTTAGGTTGTTTGGTGGCCTAGCAATAGCAGTTTTGCATAGCAACAAAGCTGGGATTCATACCTGTAGGTATATACTTTTGCATAGTCTACCAGGACATAGTTCACTGATGTCAAATTATATAGCTCTCCCGTGCTATATGATGAGTTAATGATGAATACTTGTAACATCTACAACACAGTATACATACTAGTCAGATCATGAAAACCACAAATCTATTCACTTCTTGGTCTTGCCATAATCCAGCAGTATGGTCTCATCTCAGGAATAAATTGCAATGTATAGTTTATAAAAGTAATAGCAGGTTGGAAATACAAGCCTAGATGGTAAAGTGCATAGTCATGATTAGGCCAGAGATACATTGTTTAAATTGTTGGGATTGTTGGTATTGAGATCTGCATAGTATCTAGAGGCTAAGGATTTTAGAGTGCTGACTTACCCTTACTGGGGATGATTAGTGCTAAGATCATTGAACAGACCTCAAATGACAGGTCATTATTGAAAGTAAACCTACAGTTTTTGGATTCTTAAGTGATCAGTGAGAGTATGGATAAGTTAAGAGATCAGATTGAAAATCAGTCTGCTTGTGCATTATAAACAAGCACAAAGTACTAGAGGTTTGTTTGGGTGATAAAAGGGTTGTTGCTATAATTCATTTATTCATCCCATGCATTCATACTCAAAAGAATGTCTGCCTTCATGACAGCTTGAGTGAGAGAGCAGACTCAAGGAAACTTGTTCATGTCTAAGATGGTTAGCTTGATCTAGGTAGCTGCTTGGCTCATTAACTACTGTGTTCATTTGTATAGTCATGTATCCATCCCAGTCATTCAATACACTATGCCTTTTGCATCTCCCACAGCAAACCTTCTTTAAAAGTGACTTACACAATGAGCAGTCAAGTATGTGATTGCTGTTGAAATGATTAAATAGATGGCTTGGCACTATGGTAAGCAGCTCAATATCCAAACCCTAGAGTTCTCTAATAGATGGCCCCCAATTTGCAAAAAGAAGTGATCGGATCGATGGATCTAGTTAAGGTGGCAGAAGCACAACAGTACCTGCAGCAGCTTGCTAGACTAGATATGATAGGAACAATTTGTACAATATGGATGAAACTTCCCTCATCTATAAGCTTGACCAATCCAGCACCCTATCCCTCACCACTGTGAATGATTTGGAATGATAGAAAATACCCAAGGTCTGTGAAACTGTGGCCTTCAGCAGTGTTGCCAGAGGCAACTAGTAATTGACTTCACCACATGTGTTGGGGGTAATAAACTAGAACAGATCAGTGTGGGAGGGAGACTGCATTTCCTGAATTGTGCCTTTTCAGAAGTGTCAAGCAGCATAATCCCCAGCTGTTTGGATCACACTGCTGTGAGTTATTGAGAGAATTTGAACCAGAATAGATCTAATGTTCAGAGATGTAAGGATAGATAGCACTGGGCTTGGTGCTCTGAAGAGGTAACAGATGAGAATATACTGAGAATTGTAGATTTGTATTCTGACCATTCTCTTAAATTATCTCATGATGTGGATGAAACCAGCACTGACTAAGGTCAAGTCAAATTCCACCTGCGTGGTCTTGGTCCTCAAGAATACCTACACTTACTTTCAGACAAGTAGGCTACAGAAGGCTTTCGGGATAATCACTTAGGACATGCAGTTCCTCATGGAGGGTGAGAGGCAATCATCAGTGAAGTACTTTCTTGAAAGATAAGCTGAATACACAGGCTGTATTTTAAATGTGTGCTACCAGTACCAGCAATGGTAAAATTTGGTAATATGACAATTTGGAATGGCGGGTGGGGGTAAATGTTATGAATTACAATACTCTGCAATCATGGGTGATCTCAGATACATATGGTCAATAGGCACGACTTGTCGTGATTTGAGCTGGATTGGACCAAAAAATAAATATGATAGCATGTGTACAACATTTTATACGTTCATACTACAGTGTTTGGACCATAAGATCCATACATGGGGGTAGGTTAAATGGGAAAGCTTAAGGTACAGTACAGCAGCAAAGATGGACAGGAAAAGGAGGTGGGGAGATTCGTCTCACGCCCTAACCTTGTGCACAATGGCAACCCTTTATATCATGCAACATTATATTTACCTTCAATTTCATGAATGGTAATTAACGTTACCCTATATCATGAACCATAGAATACCTACATTGACTCTGATTTCCTTCATTTTCTGGTCTGAGAGAAAATGGTATGCAGCGTAGCTAGGGCGTGAGACGAATCTCCCGGGTGTGAGATGAATCTCCCAGGCATGAGACGAATCTCCTTCCATTATGATAGGTACATCTATGGCCAGGGTTGTAGTAGGAAAGCGCCTTTCACATATATCATTCCTTTCATATGTAGCTACATTAGCATCACAAAGAGGATGGTTAAATATGAAATAGCTAGTAGTTATAATACCTTCAAAAACAGGGCGTGAGATGAATCTCCCGGGCGTGAGACGAATCTCCCTTTGATTATGATAGGTATATCTCTGGCCAAGAAAGTAGTAGGGAAATGCCATTTACATGTCTTATACCTTACATATATAGGTACCTATTGATGATAATTAAGATAGTTAAATATAACAATCCTATCAGTCATATGTGATTATATGTGCATGGAGGGCGTGAGACGAATCTCCACCTAAGACTACCCAGCATGCTTCTATCCATCTGGGCTGCTCTGTGTATGACCTAGGCTTCCAATCTTTTTATGCATATACAAGTACAAGTAAAGGATTAATATACCATATATCATTAGTCCATGTAGTATATCTATATAAGACCTACAGCCCCATCTTTGGGCATGAGACGAATCTCCTCGAAAATTACACAAGCACATTTTTGCTTATAGCAAAATAATAAATCAGTCTATAATGTGCAAATGGTCTCAAAAAATCCCTTACCTATTGCTAAATATACCAAGAAATAAATATCTGCCCTCCTACCTTTTAAGTTATTTTTATTCCTCTCCATATGTGCAATTTTCGATTTTATCAATGAAAAACGAGTCTTTTGGGGCACTATTAGTCCCGTAACTCCCTAAACATTCCTCATATATATGTAAAACCAGGGTTCCCCATGTAGCTCCAACCAAGGGCTATCAGAATAAATGATAAAAACACATATAGGTTCCATTTTGAATGATTTATTAAGCACAGAAGGCAAAATGGTCAAATGACGACAAGTGGTGCCTATCGACCATATGCATGGATCTGTATACATGTTCATCATGATGAGTGTGGCTTTAAATGAACAACCTGTTTGCTTGACTATGGTAAGACCTGGAAGTGAATAGATTTGTTGGCTTTCATGATCTAACTGGTATTTATCATAGAAAAAAAATACAAAAACAAAACGAAATATATGCATGGTGAAAATGTAGCAAATCTTTCATAATTTTTTTTCATTATTGCATCATATAGTCTTTGCCAATAAGATGATTCTGAAAGGTAAAGTTTCATCAAGCACACAACATTGCAAACTTTTACATGTACTTCTATTCAGAGATGTGCACAGGGGAGTTATACATGAAAGTTCCTGAGGTGAGACCATTCACTTTTCTCTGACTATCAGCATAGATTTGGACATGGGTGCTATGTAAAGCTGCAGTTGTAAGGTGACCACACAAAAAAAAACAATCATTTACTATGCATATTCATACTCTGTGATGTGCACAGGAGAGCTATGCAATTTGACGTTGCTATGCAAAACTGCTATTGCTAGGCCACCAAACAAGAGGAAGTGATGCCGGGAAAGAACAACCACGGCAAAATTCTGGAAACCATCCGTGAAGAATTGATTAATGCTTATGATCCTCTGTAAGTAAATAGCTAAATACAGGGTATAAATTTATGCCGTCGTTCATTTGCATATATTGATCTATTAATGCTTATAGCATTCAATAAGTAAGAAGCCCTGTAGAAACCAGATGCTAGTACAAGGCGAGTATTGTTCGTATCTTGCACATATTGACAGTCTGATAATTTGAATTTGAATTACCCGGTAGGAAATTTGATTTCTGAATTTTTTTATTAGGATTAAGTGTGTGGTACAAAATGATTGGTGAAATGGTTTTAATGTCATTCTGGCTCCTGACCATTTGTGAAGTCCTGATTGCAGGTGACCCAAGAGCTAAAGATCTGGGACCAAAAATACAAAGCCAATTAAATAATCCTTTTTATTGAACAAGTAATCAATGGATAATTCATGACACGTGTGTGTTAGTTATCCTTCCTGCTAACACACACAAGTCATGAATTATCCATTGACTACATATTTCATTCCATGAAACCAATAGATAATCAATAGAATACCAATAAATTCAAGTTGAAAACAAAAATTTTTCCCCTTCCCCGGGACTCAAAGCCAGCCATTGTGTGTACGCGATCGGTACATACACCTCGGCGCCCGGCAGCGGACAGCTACAGCCCCCGTCTCGCGGTTATGGTAGCGGACACATGGCAAAAAATAGATGCGCCCAGACCGTGTTATACATCGCCCGGCAGCGCCCATCTTGGCTTGGCTTGCTTTGAATGCGTCTCGCGGTTATGGCAGCGGCACACTGCAAAAAAAAAGATGCGCCCGGACCGGGATTCGACCCGCCTACCTTTGACGGCTGAGCGCAATGCGCTAACCACTAGACCACCGCGTTTCCCATTTCGGCGCCTGGCAGCCGTTGGGTAGCTACTGTGCCTGGTTATGGGTCAAGGTGCTGGACGCGTTCACACTACACTACTGCTGGGTGGCTTTATATCATAGAGACATGATTCTAACCAAGCTTCTCTCGTCAGTCCCTGTGGCGCAATGCATAGGGAGTTGGACTAGGGATCTGAGACTGCAGGTTCGAGCCCTGCCCTGGCCTTGAAAATTTTGTGGGTTTTAACATGTAACATATGACATGTAAGGACATGAGAGGCGTGCAGGTTATCCATGGTTAACCGCACGGCGTGCAGCTTATCCATGGATAACCGCATGCCTTACAAAATTGATGCTACAGCCTTCATGCTGTGCAATATCGACAGGTGTGTGCATGGGAATATCCAGGAAAAGCACTGAGAATCCCAGAAATCGTGGAATAATACAGGATAAAAGACATTGGTAAGAGTGGCTCCAATGTGGCCACAATTACCAAGGACGTTAAAGAAGAAATACAAAGAAAGATTTCTGTTGACTCATCAAATTATGATTGTATTATATATATACCTTGCAGGACTTTGCGACATTACCAAGCGGATATACGTCAATGGGAAGCGTAGAATAATTTTCCCTTGCTCTGATGTGGCAAATTGCCAAGCTGTTGTATCGATCAGATTATGTCTGATGCTGAATGATATTAAGAGTCTGTTTCCAAACTTGAAACAAATCTTTTGTACAATATATGGAATGGATCTCCAAATTTTCAATGGTGATGATTCTACAGACCCAGCCCAGGCTATGCTAACACAAAGTATTAAACTAAAAATGTCTAAGGCTGTGCCACAGGCACAAGTATGATTGACTATCATGTACTATGGCCATAACTCACCAGGGCTGCAATGTTAGACATTAACGTCTAGTCAATCAGATAATTAGAGTGTGTAAGTGATCCTGTTTTTAAAGGACTAAAAGTCAGTGATGCATGTGTGCAAGGTTTAAAGGTTCCTTTCAGAGAGGCGCCTGGGCAGGCATGGTAGTTTGCTCAAGATCACTCTGTACAGGAGGAGCCCCAGGACAGGGTATCTCTGTCTATGGCAGACTGAGTCTGAGAGTGCCTGTAAGGGCGCGTTCGAGCGCAAAATATGGTCTAGCTGCAGCTTGGTCAAGGTCGGGTCACATTAATATGTGGGCATGCTCAGAAGGCAGCCACAGAGGCATGACCTAGATACCGCCTGAACAGCCCTGGTCTAGATCCTATTTCCCATAAGGCATACTGTCAAATACTCACATGTTGGGTATGGAAAGCTGGTGCGACATGCCAGTTCTATGATTTACCCCTCCGAAATAAAATTTTCAGACCCCTCTTGAGGGGGGGGCGTAAAAAATTTTGACTTCTCTTGGGGGAGTGTAAAAATTTATCCTCTTTTTAGCAAAAAACGCCTGCACACTACTATAGATCAAAGAGGGGCACAAAAATTCTCTGCACCTCCGGAGGGGGGGACGCAAAAAAAGTCGAGGGGGGGGGTGTAAAAAAAACTATTGTGAAGGGGCAAATGTTTTGGAGTAGCAAATTCCAAGGAACTGGCTGAAATTTTGGTGTGCAGAAGAGCAAAGTGCAAATTTTGTTTAAGCATCAATTAATAGCATTGAGCAAATTCTAGAACGTGCATGTCACACTGGCTTTCTGTAGTACAGTTCTTCCCACTTCCAGTTCCAAAACCTGACTGCACCAAGCCCCCTGAGCGTGGTCTGCCCTGGTGAGCCAGCCTGAAGAACTAGGCCTTTTCTGGCGGTTATCTAGGGCAGATTAGACCCAAAATAGGACACTAGACCAGGTCAAAGGCCGCACAAACAGATCTAGTCCCTAGATGGACGACTATAGTTTACCATAGTTCACGCTCGAACCCGACCTAAGAGTGGCAGTGGGGACTGAACAACACTCTTGTAGTGGTGTTTTGAGATTGGCTAGAGCAGAACTAGTTGAGTACCTCAAGGGAAACAGAGTGTTAGTGCATCATACCTACCTTAGGCTTAGGGTAATAAGGCCTTTGTGTGGTTGTACATATATGTAGGTGGCCTGTTAAAGGGTTAAGGATTACCTGGAGGTGTGACAACATCAATACTGTATTCCCATGTGTAAATAATCTGCTAGTAGCCCTTTTAATATGCCTTGCCAGCACAATAGATTTATACAGGGTCCCTGTTCTATAAGGTAACAGCTTTGCAATGCTCATGGAGACACTGTATCAGCAAAATATGGTAAGGTTTAGATAGATGTAAATACTTGATTGAGGTCTAGTCAATCAAGTAATAAAGGGGGGTATTGTTTTCATGAATGCTCTGAACGGAGTGCCGACTTGGCGGCCTCACTATTTATTCCATGGGAGCCGTTGGAATAAGGGCCGTAAAGGTAAAATAATTGGAAAAGTTTGTTGGCACTTATGGACCCAAAAAAATGAGGGATGGGTGCCACCCCAACGCTGTGTACGAAGCAAAGGTTGCAAATATTGTAGGGTTGACCATCAAAAAGGTCTTCCCTGCCCCTGTAGCTATACTTCCGGCTCCTATTAATCCTGAGGCTGACCATGTTGAAGATGAATATCAGGACAACGATGAAGAGGACATGGATGATGAGGATATTGGTCAGGGTAACGATGAGGTACATATGCTTATTGAACAACTGGCAAATGCCTTCATATATGAGTAGGGTATGATGATGTGGCATGAGCTGGTTGCACTGAGGAGGTGATTTTCATAAAATTGTAGCTGATATAAAGGTCAATTTAAAATTTAGATAAATTTGCGAAATCCTATTGTGACATGAGTTTGCTCATTAATATATTATTGACTTATTCTGAACATTACAAGTGTTGCTTTGCCAATGTTGCTAATGAGTACTTCCAGTGCATATCGATGTTTGTTGGTGTGGCGAACTACCGGGACACTGATTGTGACCGAAACATACATGCCTTTCAAATGTCTTCAAGATATTCCTATCTTAAATATTTTAATTCTGCAACATATCTAACTCTGCAACATCGTCAGCATTGTCGCATTGGTGAGCTTTTGGAGATATCTGTTTGGTTTTTGAGGGAATCTGGTGGTTCTTACTACTGCTATTATTAGGTTGAAGTGGTGAGGAATTTGTAATTAAGGTGCCAATATATTTTTCATATGTATAACAAGTATATTGACATTAACTTGAATTTTGAAGAGCATGGTGAAGGGATATAAATTGTAAGTAACATGATTACCGGTAATACAAAGGCATAATCTGTAGTATGACTCTGCCATTCTGAAATCTGTTTGGATTCTAACAGACTCGAATGGCAGTATACGGTTTGAATGGTTGATTATATTATTATCATAACATCAGCCTTAAATACCGTGTTGTGAATGCAAATAGTGCAAATGGAACAACTCTGAAATCTGTTCGGTTTGGACGGACTCGAGTGGTTTGGTTACTTGTATTTGTTGTTCGTTATTTGTTCTGAGTGAGATAAACTGGGATTGCTCCACACTTTCACTACTTATAACTCTGATGGCCGTTTGGATTGGCAGTATCGAGCATTGAGCGTCTGAATGAATGATGTGTCCTGCTAACACAATTTCATCTTAATTTTGAAATTTTCCTCTGTTATTCAAATATGTATTATGTTGTATATACTTCGATTTTATTTAGTTTGTTAGTTCTCTTTTAGTGGTGAATTAGGGGTCAGGCTAATTATTAGCTGATTAGGATTGATATAAGGTAGATCGAAATCAGATAAGGTATTTAGGAGAGTGGTGGGTACATGTTGATTTAAAAATCTTATTATTTCTTGCCGCCTAAATATAAAAGTATTTATTTTTTGTGCTGATTTTGTAGATATATAATGTGAGTTCTCCTCAATTGCAATTTGTTTCTACTTTTGTTGTCACTCTCTCAAGACCGGTCACGGAACATTAGGTTGGTATATCCGTGGGGGGTTATCTGTTTTCTAGGTAATACCTAGGACCTATTTTATGTTATTAGTGTTTGTGTATTGATGGTGTAGTGTTCTACCCCTCGATGTTCAATCGAATCTTTTGATAAACAACGAAGAACAACTATTCAGGTTCCAGTTAAAACTTTATTGTCTAATAACACATAGGCATCAGCCGTTCTCGATCACAGTTACAGGTGGCAGAGTTTGAACTCTAAATCAGGTTCGACACTAGGCCTTCTAGTGTCTACAGTTGATATTCCACATACACCTCCTCTGTGCAGCAGCACAGAGGAGTACTAGAATATGGTAGCCGGGCAGCCGCCAACCATCGCTCACGATGGTCAGTCGGGGCTGGACTGACTCCGAGGAAGGCCGTACAACGGCCTTATATACACTGGAGTCGAGGGCCACGTGACCAAGTGGTGACGTGGCGCCGGACTCCAGCGCCCCCAGGCGTCGGGTAATAGAGGTGCTCTCGACGTCGCCCACGAGGACCACGAAGGTACCTCGAAGACGACGCGGGACCACCACACCACCCCCCACTAGACTGAAACGAGGTCTCTGAAAATTCAGAGACCCCGGATCAGTCTAAACAATTAGATAATAATATGAACTACTGGATCTGTCGACATAGTCGACAGAAACAGTAGAGGAATATACAGAAATATAGTTTCTACTGTACTGTAGAAAAAAAAATTATTATCACAGTTAAATTATAAGACGTTGCTCCATCCAACGTAGGAGACCAGTGTCGAAACACTGCTTCACGACCTGCTCCTGGTCGATCCGAGGGAGGCACGACCGGGTATGGCAACCGGGGTCGTGTCGTTTCCTCCCTGTCTTGTTGAGAAGCTCCTTCCAGCGTAGGAAGCCCATCGATAGTGTACAGTACTACTATGATGGTCCTTCGACCGTGAGGCCGAGGATGTGTGGCACCACCGGGCCCTAAGACCAGGGTGGCGTCGGATCCACACAGCTTCGCAGGGAGGTCCGGGGACAGGAAAGGTACCCCCACTCGTGGAGGGTACACCGTCGTCCGGGAACGAGTTCCCGGGGGTTCCGTGCTGACATCGAGACTCTGTTCGATGTCAGCGATCCAAGCTAAAGAGGAGGAGCAGTAGTATCATACTACTGATCCTCCGAGATGGACCCTGTAGCAGCGTCGATTTCAGCCTGCTCTCCGTCAGTGCGCTCCTCCTCATGTGAAGCGCTGGCGGCTAGCTGGCCCGAAAACGTCGGCGACTCCGGCAATGGGGCCTCACGGTCCATTGTCGTACTCCAAGCCTCGTTAGAGGTCTCGGGTGCATCCCGGGAGTCCCCCTCAGCATCTGAGTGGAGAACGGCCGAGTCTGCTGAGTCGCTTCCGTCGTCGTCGTCGCTCTCCTGACCTTCACGGTCGTCCTTGTCTCCCTGGTCAGGGGGAGGCGTTGGAGATTGATCGACGACATCGACGTCCCCGTCTATATCCATCGACTGTTCCGCCTCAGCAGGTTCTACTGCTTGGGCGGAAGCCGACGGGTCCGGGCAGATGGCTACATTCGCCGGGGCCAGAGGTGTGATGCCATGAAGATCCGGATGGATCCCCGGTGACACCACTCTCTGGACCGGTGGCGGTGTAGGCTCGGTGGTTCCCGAGAGGGTTATCAAGGGAACCGAGGAGGAAGACGGGGCTGCTGGTGGGTAGATGGAGGCACCGAGAGACCTACCCGGGGTGTCAGGCTTGTCCTGCACCACCTGCTCTCGGCCCAACATCGTCATAGCCGAGCTCAGACTGTCCATCTTTGGAGACAATTCTCTCAACGGATTCGTCTGAGCCGCCAGCGTCCTGACGTCAGGGACCACTCCACCCTCGACAAGGTACTTCGCGAGAGGGCTCGGTTCGAACGGGCTTCAGGGTTCGGACGCCATGGTGCTTGTCCTTCATCCATTCCGAGAGTTGGACCCCGAAGACTCTGAAGAATTCGCGGTCGATTTCCTCCCTACCTTCTATGATACTATCCCTCTTGGTAATATCATATTGGGCTTGTGACTCAAAGTTATTGAGACGCGTTCAGACGAGAGTCCATCTCCATCTGAACAGTCTGGCGCGCCTCATCCCTAAGAGACGGAAGGAGCTCGTTACGGATCGCCATGTTTGTTCTATCAAACAGGCCGAACAAGTAGGCACTCGCTTCCTCACGAAATGCCTCACCAAATTTGTCGATAGCAGGGCTGCCCGTCATCTGTAGAAGTCCCTTAGACGTTCCACGAAGGTCTTCGGGACCCCACGTTCGACGCCATCGCTGTAGGCAGGCTGTGCCAACTCCCAACGCAAGGTTGCTGTTGGGGTGTCGGCGCCTGTCACGACGTTGGAGAAGCTAGCTCCTGCTGCCGAGGTCAGTGTCGCGCCTCCCACGTGAACACGCGGCGTGGCAGCTGGGGTGCTGTCCTCCGCCGCCGCAGGGGGTTTGACAGGGGGAGACGAGTTGGTGGTCACCTTGGGTTGCCGATCACGACCACTCCGGGATTCCACCATCTTGCCTCCAGTTTTAGCACCACTGGTGCTTGGTTTGGCTGAACCGGTCGAAGCATTCTTCGACTTTTTAGGAGCCGGGGCCGGGGCGGCTTTCGATGCCTTTTCGGGCTTCGAGGGAGCAGCCTGCGGCTTAGGCTTCTCAGGTTCAGTCGAACCGGTAGACTTCCCAGCTTCTGTAGAGTGGGGCCTCTTGTTCCCACTCGTAGAAGCTGTCGGTCCTGGGTCCCGAGGACGACTGGCCTCCCGCTTCTTCCGTTGCTCTACCCTGAACTCGGGGTAGGCACCGTAGAAAGCGGGCATCAGTTCCGGTCTGATATACAGGCGCTTCGTAGACGGGGGTGCGGGGGCCATCCGCATCCAGTGTCTAGTCGGCGCGCCTGTCTTTTCATTCCGTTCACACTTTCCAACCAGTGTCTCCACTAGTTGGATAGCGCCCTCGGCGTTGTACTTATGGGGCTGCTTGTACGACTTGAGATGACGCGCCATCAAGCCCCTTCGTGAAGTCACGAAAGGAGGAGAGGTCGGGTCATCAGGGTCCTGATAACATGGAATGGTCTTTTCCACCTTAACACAACCGAACTGCGGACGGATGGCTCGATGCTCTTCAACCAAGTGTCGAGCATACCTGCCGTCTGTCGCATATACGCGAGGGGGGAACCCCTTACGTGTGCAGTTCTCGAAAGCACACTGCTGCCCCGGATTGAAGATGCGCCATGCGAATCCAATCTGCTGTCGCTCGGGCAGCGACACCCCCGACGAGTCTGAGGCATTCGTGATATTCTCGATCATCGAGACATACCAGTCAATGGCATGACTATCGTCCGAATACCATTCCTCGTCGTCACTACCAGCACTTTTCGATGGAGCAGGTGTCGACGGCTCGTCGACCTCCATCTCGTCGGGGGAGGAGTCCCTCGAGGCGGCAGCAGCTGCGACTTTCAAGTCGCGCTTCTGCTGCTTAGATGCCTCTTTCGCCTTCCGGCGGAGCTCCTTCTCCCGCTCCTGGGACTCGGCCAAGGCTTTCTGTGCTTCCTCGATCTGCTTCAGAAGGGCAGCACTTTTAGCCGAGGTAGACTCGAGCTCTTGCTCGGGTCTGGTCCTCTTGGACTTCTTCTTCTTCTTCTTTTTCTGCGACTTGTGGCTCGCCGAAGAGCTGTACCCTGACTGCTCGTCGGATGAGGACCCCATGGTTCTTCCTGAACTGTTGGGTTCCACAAGAGAGAGAGAAGACTCCGGGTCTCGAACCGTACTCAGACGGGACGAGACGTCGAAGAGAATCTTCGAGGTATTTCGATCCGCACTCTGGCGGGTCGAAGCCTCGAAGGTGCCTTCGATGTACCTCGAACCGCACTCAGGCGGCTCGAGGGACCGAAGACTGAAGTCTCGAGAGAACACGAACCTGCGCTCACGCAGGTCGTGTCCCTCTACACTTAGGCAGGGGAGACCTCCTACACTCAGGTAGGAAGTCCCCGGGGTGGAGTATACCAGCTGGAATAAGCTAGGCTTAGTCCAGCTAATCTGCGTCCGACTCTCACGAGAAGGGCCGCAGATGTGACCTCCGAAGTGTGCGGCGCGGCCTTTTATCCCTGTGGCGCACGCCTCCGATTGGAAGAAGGGCCTACGTGACCGAGGAGGGCGAACCCTATTGGTCCACAGCGCATCACGCCATGACCAAATAAGGTAATGCTCAAAAAATAGAACGACTCACTCTCCCCTCACCGTCACGCTCTGGTTCTCCAGTCGCAATGTTTGCATATGCCGTTATTTCCTATGCGGTCTATGGGTTCCAACACTATTAACATGGATAATTTGGGCACCCCCCCTTCATCAGACTACCGGGATTAAAAAAAATGGTTCCAATATGGATCTACCCTTCGGGCAGAATCCACCAGCCTATGCTGGGAACCCATCCTCACAGTCAGAATAAAAGTCGGAGGCCCCATACTTCCATGCTTCTAGCATCAGGTTGTCTCAAACTAAGAGGCAATCGTATGACTTCTCGTTGTGTAATTTTTTATTCACCGTCGGCTTCACGTCCACAGACAGATTTACCCAAGAACGGCACCTGTTATTTTAAAGCCTCGTTAAAAACACAGGTTAGTAAAGCTGCTGCTTAGTATTGTGTGAATCATCGATTACTGAGTAGGGTTTAATCTAGGACTTTTCCTGATTCTAACCTTTACTATAGGAACGAGTGTTGAGCCTCGGGGCGGGTTACTATCACCCCCTCCTAGCCCGCCGCCCTTTGATGTGGCCGGGCCGACCGGGCTATTAACCCGTTTCCGTCGGCGTCTGCCTCCCATCACTTGTGACGGTGTGGATGTAGGAGCCAGAGTGTTTGCTCTGGATTTCCTTTCATCCTCGACACTCGCTGACCGTTCCTTTGATGAGCCTTGGCGCTTGAGCCTCGCTCGAGTCATAGGTCCGGACTGGAGTGACTGATCTTTGACTTCAATCGAGACGTTTCGATGTGAAGTTTGTTCAGTCGTTCGCACCTTCGAAGGGGGGTCGGGCTTCCGACATCCCTTCAAAGGCTGTTTAGATGCTTTCGACTTATCTCGACGGGCCGGTCGACCATGGCGCCGCTTTGATGGTTTACTGGCATCCAACACCTCCACCTCGCTCAGTTTTCGAGCCTTTTGCTGTCGTTTTCGATGACCCTGCGTAGTTTGTTTTTTAGACTGAACTTCCGGCCGCGACCTTTCGATCTCTATTTCGACCTGTCCAGAAACAGACTTAGCCCTTTTCGTAGCCTTACGAGAAGGTGAATCATCATCAAGCTGTGGTTGCAACAACTCGACAGTTTGTGATAGCTCTACGCCCAATCACCGGCGCACTCTATCGACATTGCTCTTTTGCAACCGTCCGCGGGATGATCGAAGTAATAATGTCGACTCAGAGAGGACAGAATCTACTACGAACGGCCCATCCCAGTAGGGGGCAAGCTTCATAGCTGCTTGGGGGGTGTGGTACCTCACCACCTGTTCCCCAACTGAGTATCTTCTCTGCTTTAGCCCATAGTCATACCCGACCTTCTGGCGTTCCGCAGATTTACCTAGGTTTTCTCTTACCATGCTGTAACTCTCTCTCAATCGGTCACGAAGTTGTTCCACGAAAGTGACGGAACAAGGGACTTCGATTGAGCCGAAAATCACATCCGCTGGCATGAGAATTTCTTCCCCGAATACCATCATATTTGGACTGCATCCAGTAGAACTGTGTTCAGAGCTGTCATATGCGGACACCACATATTTAGCCTGTTCATCCCAGTCGTCCATATGTTTGTCTACCAACAAAGTCAGACTCTGAATCAATGTTCTATTGAACCTTTCCACCTGACCATCGCTCTGTGGTCTGTATGGATTGGTTCTCTGTTTTACAATCGTCAAATATTCACACATCTCAGAGAAGAGTCGAGACTCAAATTCTCGACCTTGGTCGGAATGCAGAAGCAACGGGACTCCAAAGGTCAAAACCCATTCGTCCACGAAGGCCTCTGCACAGGTCTCTGCCGTGTGATTTGGTAGGGGAATAGCGCGTACATACTTGGTGAAGTAATCCTGGATTACTAACATGCAAGTATTCTTGTTTGGCGTGGGTGCAAATCCCGAGATGATATCCATAGCTATCCTCCCGAATCTCACCCCGAACAACTCTTGGTGCAGAGGAGACTTACCCATGCCCTCGCCGGGCTTTACCAGGCAACAGGTAGGACAATGCCGAACCCAACGACCTATGTCCTTTCCCATTCCGGGCCAGTAATATCTCCTTTTCACTTTTTCGAGCGTTCGTTTACGACCAAAATGTGCCGCTGTTCGGTGTCCATGGCAAAAGGAGAGTACCTCGCCCCTCAGTTGGCGTGGTACCACTACTTGAATTGTGCGTCTAGCTTGACCCGCCTCGACTTTCCAGCGACACAACAAGCCTTCACGGAGGATTAATAGAGGCCATTGCCCTACTAATTTCCGTACCTCGGCGCTCTCGATTGATACATCAGGCCTAGTGGGTTTAGCCCCCTTAACTAGCCATTCAGCAACTCGTTTGATGTCGGCGTCCGCTTTCTGAGCATCAATGAGTTCATCGAGAGACCAAAATGCAACACCCACCTGGCTGTCTACTAAACCACCTACAGCTGCCAAAAAAGCATTATGACTGCCACAGTCTGTGCAATCCGACCTCTGGCATAGCCGCACACGGATACGACTAAGACCATCGGCGTTTAGATGCTTGGCCCCACTTCGATGTTCGATCTTAGAGTTTTCGAGACCGAACTCCGAAAGGTGGGCTAGCCACCTACCCATCATTCCTTCAGCCTCTTTGAAATTCAGGAGCCATTTCAAAGACGAATGATCGGTGCGGATAGTGAAGTTACCACCATAGAGGTAGTGCCTAAACTTCCTGGTGTACACGACAACCGCCAGCAGTTCCCTTTTGGTGGTGCAGTAGTTTCATTGTGTTTTACTTAGAGTGTTGCTAGCAAACGAGATCGGGACCTCTGCTCCATCCTGCACTTGGGATAGAACAGCCCCGATCGCGGTATTACTAGCGTCCGTGTCCAAGATAAAACGACCGTCGGGTGTGGGGAATCGAAGCACAGGTGTCTCCCTGAAACTTCGTTTTAACTCGACAAAGGCATGTTCGGCTCTTTCCATCCACGCGAATGCCTCGTAACGACCTCTACTACCTTTAGGTTTTTGGATCACTAAGTCCTGTAAAGGGCTTACGAGTTCCGCGAACCCCGGGATGAACTCTCGGTAGTAGGAACAAAAACCAATGAAGGATCGAATTTCCTTCACTGTAGTGGGCCTAGCCCAAGTCATTACATCGCTAATTTTCCCCGGGTTGGCTTCTATACCCTGTTCAGACACGATTCGGCCGAGGTACTCGACTGAAGTCCTAAAAAGTTGACACTTTTTAGGTTTCAACTTCAGTCCCCATGCCCGAATCCTGTTGAAGACTTCTGCCAGATTCGCCATTGCTTCATCCGTCGTTTTGCCGAAGACCATGATATCATCGAGGTAAACCAGGCAACTTTCACCTAGCAAACCTCTCAACATCTCCTCCATCATTCGCTCGAATGTGGCGGGGGCGTTACACAAACCAAACGCCATTCGATCGAACTCGTAGAGCCCCCTCTGGTAGGAAAAAGCGGTTTTCTCGATGTCGTCGGGATTCATCCCGATCTGCCAATATCCAGATTGGAGATCGAGACAACTAAACCACTTGTTTCCTCCTAGGGCATCCAAGGATTCGTCAATGCGCGGGAGGGGGTAAGCATTTTTCTTAGTCACTCCATTCAGACATCGATAATCGACGCAGAATCTCATGGTCCCATCCTTCTTCGTCACCATCTGGACGGGACTGGACCAGGGACTAGTACTTGGCCTAACCACCCCCGTATCCAACATCTCCTTAAGTTGTTCATCGGAATCCTTCTATAAGGGACTCGGATAGGTTGTGCGTCACCCGTGTCGATGTTATGCAGACATCGATCGGTGCGCCCTAACGGTTCATCTGGGGATTTAAAGACATCCACATGCTTACGTAGTAAGGCGGACAGTTTCAGTCTTTCTTCTGGCTGGGTCAGGTGGGTGTCACCATACATGTCTAACAGCCAGGTAGGGAGCTCCCCCGTGCGGGTGCTCGCGATTTCCGCCGTCTCGATGTCTGCAGCTTCTTGCTCGAGACGCATGATCACAGATCCTACCTCCGGTGAAGAGAGTTCACCGTTTCTGTCAGCGTACTGAACAGTACCGACCACCTGGCCTTTCTCCAGGACAATGTCTCGATTCAGTGGATTACAGACGGGAAACACTGTCCGACGGACATTGCTGACAAGGGCAGCCTCACCAACCAACCCAAAACTTCTCAGAGTTTTCAGGTCGGGTTCGACTATGCCCTGTCGGTCTCTTTCCAGACCGTCGGATTTTACCAAGACATCGCACCGATGTCTGGCAGGTATCCTAGTGGTCTGTGCTACTGAGGCTATCGATGACACTCTCTTCAGTTTACACTGATGGTGCTCTTCTACCGGCTCGGTCATGACCAATTGACCCTTCCTTGGGTTCAGGATCATACCGTATCTTCGGAACCCGACTGGTGATCAACCGGTGCCGCTGTGGTAAAGGGCTGGGACGGCCCTACCGGGACCTTACCTAGTTCCCTCGAATCTACTGTCGTCTGATCAGGAGTGCCAGAGGTGCTGATACCTTGGCTTTTCGATGGTCGGGCAGCTCGATTGCCACGTCGAGCCGCCCGCCTCAGTTTTCCGTCGCGTCAGGTGGTAGACCTTTAATCGGCTCGGGGCAAGTGCGTGCGAAATGCCCCTGCTTCTTGCAGTTCCAACACTTGGCGTCGGACGGAGGGGTACTCGGCTTCTCCGAGCTAGTACCAGGGACATCCCCTCCCTCGATAACCCTGAGTAAATTCTTCAATTGACTCAGCTAGAAGGTCTGTTCCTGTACCTTGGGTTTGGAGGCCTTGTTTGGTGTTTTCGATTTACCAGCGGATTTCTGACTTTTCTTAGTCTTACTCCCCGCTCTGGGCTTCGAGTATGAGGACACTTCCCCCTGTCCCTCCTCGACCAAAGCGACGTCGGCCAACGCCGACAATGCATTTGTCGAGGTAGGATTCACCAACTTCGGCAGGAGCTGTCGTTTCCGCAACAACTCGTCTGCCAAGTCCATGAGATCCTTGAAGGACATGTAAGTGCGCCACTCCTGAAGAACGTCTTGTTGTAAATCAACGTCATACAATCCTCCTATGAACAACTGGTTGACTTTGGTTATGAGCCATTCAACCGAGAAGTCCACACCTGGATAGGCATCGCCGGCAAGACGTCTCAAAGCAAAGCCATAGGCTCTAATGCTTTCGTTCTTGCCTTGGCGTCTCTTCTCCATTGTGACAATAGGATCTTGAAGGCTAGAAGTCATGGCTTCCGTTACCATGTCGACCAGTCCATCCAAAGTCCCATCTCCATGCTCCTCCCATAGCCACACAGTATCAGCTGCAGGGCCATTCTGGAGTAGCATGAGGAGTTGAGCTAATGCCATACTCGAGGTCCATACATTTACTCGACGGACGTGATTGAATCCGTGGTACCAACGGAGCCAATCGTCCTTCCATGTAAATGGAGGGCACTCGACTGACCTAGTTCGGGCTGGTTCATGCCCGATAGAGGTATTTTCAAACATTCTGCTTGATCTCCTGACCTGATCAAGAGCGAATGTTGTACCTCTTCTAGGTATTTGATGGTCCATCCCCATGTTTCTCATAGTCGTGTCTGCATGACTATGATTCATCCCCCAGGGATTACCAGAATCGGCGTCACTCAGGCGCGAAGCCTCGAATCTGATATCCCTATATTTGGGTGGATCAACATGTTGTTGGGTCGTGGTAGGGGTCGAGAACTGTCCGATCACTCCACTTAGACCATCGGTGCGTGGCATCGAAGGAATAGGTTGGGTCCGACGTGACCTCGAATCAACTTTCGAGATGTCGTCGATTGCCCCCACCATTCTATCTATCTCAGCCTGCTGTTTTGAACGTTCCGCCTGTCTTAATTCCGACACTAGGAATTCCAGGCAGGCATGTTCGGGCTTCGAGAGATCTCGTTGCTCGCTGATGGCAAAGAGCTGCTTGACCTCCTTCATGGCACGATCAAGCCACTCTCTGTAGTCAGGGTTTTCGACTAGATCCTCTTGAGTAGCAACTCTAGTAGTGCTGCATTCACTACTTTGTTGCTTATCTCGAAGTCTAGCGGTACGCAATTTCGATTCCGTCTGCTCCTTCAGTCGTTCCTCGAGTGCGAGTTCATTACGAACTTCTTTATTCACCCTGGCTTCATCAGCCTTCCTGCGAGACAATATCTCTCGTCGGAGCTCATCGATTTCTCCACGCATGGCTCCCAGAGTATCCGAATCCTTCTGATCTTTCAGTGATTGGGCTACTAGGGATTCAGACTTCAAGGAATTAAGCTCGGCCTCGTGCCTCGCTTTTTGTTCCATTAGAACCTGATATTCCGCCATTTTGTTTGCATGTTCGATTCGTTCCTCACAGCGACGACGCATTTCTGCCTCGTCCCTGGCTAGAGCATCCTCGTCAGCTTGCATCTGACAGAGTAACGACTCCTGTTCCTGACGTAGCTGTTTCACCTGCTTTTCATAAGCCGTTAGGTGCTCAGCTACTTCTTCAGTATGCTCGGCTGATTGTTGGTTCAACTCATGCCGCAACTCTTGCAGTTGCTCCTCCAACATAGTCTTTTCTACTTCTTGTAGTTTCAAATTATGTTTAAGGGACGTCTGCTCGTGTTGGGCATCCCGAAAATCGTTTCGAGCTCTCTCGACACATTCTCGGCGGCTAGTAGCAAGGCGATCGATCTTCGCTTTTAGGGATTGACAATCCATTGCTGTCAACCGACTACGCTCGATCTCCAACTTCGTTGCAAGCAAGGACTCCTTTTCGCTAGAGAGCTGCTTGACCTTCTCCTGAAGATCAGTAAGTTCTCTATTCGCGATCTGAGTCTTGTTCGAAGCCTCTAGCGCTTGCTGCCTAAGCTGTTCCAATTTCAGCTCTATTTCTGTACTCTTCTCCTGAGCTTTCGTGGTGTTACTCGCGAAAGCATCCAACTGCTGGCGACCCTGGCGCAGTTGGCGTTGCTGCTCTTGCAGCAACTCCTCGTTGAGTCCCCTGCCACTGTCAATAATTCCTTGTATCGACACGGGCGAGGGACCCTCGAAGGACCAACTGCCAAGGCCCATTGGAGTTCCCACGGGCGAGGCTGATTTTTCTACATAGGACAAACTCTGTGTCCTCAAGAAGTTCTCAGCCGCCGGAGAGAGTTGAGTCGATACTCGCCAATTGAGTAGTCGGCTCCTTTGATACAGGCCCAACGGGTCAGATGATGGACCTAATATCAGAGTGTGGTTCAAACCACCACCGATTAGTGGATCATTTCTATCCACTAACGGGCCTGTAGTCACTTGATGTTGGTGATTGGGGTCATCACCTTCATCCAAGTGACCCTGCATGTCGAACTTAAGCTCGCAGTACCTATGCGGACTAAAGTTAACAACTGGTCACGGCACCAGTGTAGTGTTCTACCCCTCGATGTTCAATCGAATCTTTTGATAAACAACGAAGAACAACTATTCAGGTTCCAGTTAAAACTTTATTGTCTAATAACACATAGGCATCAGCCGTTCTCGATCACAGTTACAGGTGGCAGAGTTTAAACTCTAAATCAGGTTCCCGGGCAGCCGCCAACCATCGCTCACGATGGTCAGTCGGGGCTGGACTGACTCCGAGGAAGGCCGTACAACGGCCTTATATACACTGGAGTCGAGGGCCACGTGACCAAGTGGTGACGTGGCGCCGGACTCCAGCGCCCCCAGGCGTCGGGTAGTAGAGGTGCTCTCGACGTCGCCCACGAGGACCACGAAGGTACCTCGAAGACGACGCGGGACCACCACAGTGGTTTAACCGACTTACAATGTCAACTACATTAATAAAAGATTTTGTTTTGATGGAAGGCTTTGAATAAGTACACTTGAATACACGTAGTATGTATAAGAAGAAAGATTAAATATTCAAGAAGCTAATGGGTACAGATATAGTCACAATGTCTGAGACGTGGCTGCATGATGATGTTGATGCTGAACTAGTCTTATGGAGTGGTATGAAACTATATAGACAAGACAGGAGAGGGAAAAAAATGAGGAGGTATAGCTGTTTACTTGAGGCATGAGCTGGCACCTGTTACTAATATAGTTACAGAATTATGTGTTAGGAATTGTAATATTGAATCAATGGTATTAGACATTAGCATACCAGGTCAAAAGGTTATGAGGGCGGCTACTGTTTATCGCCCACCGTCTGGTAAGCTCGATACATTCTTTGACTATATAGAAAATCTGTATAAAACTGTGATACCTAATAAAGTTGAACTTTGGTGCCTTGGAGATATAAACATTAATACTCTCTCAGAAAGAACCAAGTTGACTATTTCTATTGTAGACTTGTGCAGAATTTATGGACTACATAAGTTGATACACCAGTGTAAAAGGCCATATAAAAAGAGGGTTTTCTGCTTGGATAATATCATGACTTCCTATGATGACACTATGTTATCAGGTACTTTGAATTTTATGGTCAGTGACCACTTACCTATGTATTGCATCAAAACAAAGCAGAAGAGTGTTGTTACAATTAAGACGATTACCACACGTTCTTATAGGAATTTTGATGAGGACCTGTTTCTTGACTGGTTGGCTGAAGCTGATTGAGATGAATATTACGAAATTAAAAACCCTAGTGATGCTTGGATGTTCATTCGAAATCACATTGAGTGCTATCTTGACAGTGTGTGTCCTTTAATCACAATTATTGTTTTAAAGATATGGGTAACAAATGGATGACCGCTGATATACGAAATTTATTTCATGAAAGAGACATTTGTGTCTCCTTATTTCTCAGAACACATAATGAACAATATCTTGATCGAGCCAGGAAATTAAGATGTAGAATAAATGTTAGCTGTAGCTAAAGCAGATTATGTAAAAAAAAGAAATCAGCTAGAGCAGTCTGAAAAGGATCCAAAACGTTTTTTGGCAGAATATAAATTCTGTACTGAAACCATCAACTGATTATCACCCTCCCATGCTTATAGGGGAACATGGTGAAATGAAGAGTAATGCCGACTCTGTAGATTACATTAATAGGTACTTTGCTTCGATTGGGTCAAAGCTTGATAACGACTTGCCTCCAGCCTCAAACATACCAGTCCCTCCTGTCAGTCTAGTAACTGAGTGAGTGAGTGAGTGAGTAATAGATGTTTAACGCCATTTCGACAGCTAAGGTCATATTCATGGCAAGAACTACATTACACAATTTCACAGGGGAATGTGTCAGTGCCCGCGCATATGTGCACCACACACATCCCGAGGGGATAGGAAAGAGGAGAAATAGACCCTTTTAAGTGGGCTAGGGAAGCCCTGTCTAGTAACTGATCACAACCCTAAAATAACTGTATGTCAAGAGGAAGTAGAATATTTGATTAATGAAATCAATGTCAACAAGACCTCTGGCCTCGGTGCGACATTTTAAAACTGGCTCTAAAAAAAGCTTCTCCCACAAATGACCTAGTTATGTCAAATGAGCTTTAATCTAGGCATTTTTTCAGACAGTTGGAAGTTTGCACGGGTTAGCCCTATTCCTAAGCCTGGAAATGAAAGCTTGGTCTCCAATTGGAGGCCAATCTCACTCTTGTCAGTACCATCAAAATTGCTGGGAAAATCATGCACTCCCATTTATATGACATTATGGATAAGGCAGATATTTTTGACAAAAATCAGTTTGGCTACCAACGAGGTCATGGAACGAGTGATGCTATTTTTCAGTTTGTCAATCATCTATATGATAATGTTGACAGATCACATGTCACTGCAACATGTTTCTTGGATCTACGTAAAGCTTTTGATAGTGTTCCTCATGATAGCTTACTTCGAACTCTCACCACATTAAAAATTCATCATTGTACATTAAGTTGGATTTCAAGTTACCTACAAGGTCGTGTTAAATACACTAAAATTGGAGAATTTAAACCATCAGTCCAGCCAGTTGAATATGGTGTGCCCCAGGGCTCTGTTCTAGGACCTTTGTTATTTATCCTATATGTTAATGACATTGTATCTGTAATCTATGAATGTAAATATATTATGTATGCCGATGATCTGGTATTTTATACATCTAGCAATAGACCTGCTTTGGTACATACAAGATTGCAATCTGATATTGACAAAGTGTTCGATTGATCTGTAAACAAGCATCTAACTGTAAATGTTGAAAAAAAAACAGTGTGGTTCGGCTCAAGGAGGAAGCTGCCAAAGTTAGTTCTTAGTGCTTTTGAGATGGCAGGGACAGTGCTTGAAACTGTAACAGACCATACATATCTTGGTTTACATCTAGATAATTATCTTACTATGGAGCTAGCAATGAAAAATAACTTTCAACGAGCTAATAACAGACTATTCAGACTAGCTAAGTTATGCCACTTGTTAACCTTGAATGTTTTGATATTAGTTTATAAAACTACCATATTGAGCCTGTTCGACTACTATAGTTTTGTGTATTTGGGATGTAGCAAAGATGATAATCTAATTAAGGTGCAAAGACTACAGAATCGTGGTCTATGAACTTGCTACAGATATAATAGAGAATATTTAACTGTCGATGATTTGCATTCAAAAAGTGGGATACCCCACTTGGATAGAAAACGTGACAAGATCTTATTAGTATTGATGTATAAATACTCTCGATATCAGGATATGCTAGATCACAGATGCGGCAACAGGGTGACGAGATCAGATGACAAGATCAAATTCTTGGTAAAACAGCCCAAACTGAGTACATACAAGAGATTGCCTCTGTATCGTGGTTCTGGATTGTGGTCGTTGCTAGGATCATGGTACCATCGTACCGAAACAAAGTTGAAATTTAAACAGAATTAGACATTTAGATAACCTGAGAATACCAAATGAGAGGCCAGGAGATAATAGTGACG